>JAQQAC010016209.1:49025963-49145856 GCA_029783875.1 Phataginus tricuspis | reverse complement strand
TTAGTACTGGAGGTCCTAGCCACGGCAATCAGACAACAAAAAGAAATAAAAGGCATCCAGATTGGCAAGGAAGAAGTTAAACTGTCCCTGTTTGCAGATTAAAAAACCCTAAAGAATCCACTCCTAAACTACTAGAACTAATATCTGAATTCAGCAAAGTTCAGAATACAAAATTAATACACAAGACTCTGTTGCATTCCTATACACTAACAATGAACTAGCAGAAAGAGAAAACAGAAAAACAATTCCATTCCCAGTTGCATCAAAAAGAATAAAATACCTAGGAATAGACATAACCAAGGAAGTGAAAGAAACTATATTTTGAACTAGAGCAAATAGTTCTAAAATTCATATGGAACCACAAAAGACCCTGAGTAGCCAAAGCAATCCTGAGAAGGAAGAATAAAGTGGGAGGATTATGCTCCCCAACTTCAATCTCTACTACAAAGCCACAGTAATCAAGACAATTTGGTACTAGCACAAGAACAGACCTATAGACCAATGGAACAGACTAGAGAGCCCAGATATAAACTTAACCATATATGGACAATTAATATATGATAAAGGAGCCATGGACATACAATGGGGAAATGACAGCCTCTTCAGCAGCTGGTGTTGGCAAAACTGGACAGCTACATTCAAGAGAATGAAACTGGATTATTGTTTAACCCCATATACAAAAGTAAACTCGAAATGGATCAAAGACCTGCATGTAATTCATGAAACCATAAAACTCTTAGAAGACAACATAGGCAAAAATCTTCTGAATATAAACATGAGCAACTTCTTCCTGAACGCATCTCCTCAAACAAGGGAAAAAAAAGCAGAAATGAATAGATTGGACTGCATCAAACTAAAAATCCTCTGTATGGCAAAGAAAACCATCAACAGAACAAAAAGGAATCCTACAGTATGGGAAAATATCTGACAAGGGGTTAACATCCAAAATATATAAAGAACTCACATGCTTTAACACCCAAAAAGCAAATCACCCGATTAAAAAATGGGCATTAGATATGAAGAGACAATTCTTCAAAGAAGAAATTCAGATGGTCAACAGACACATGAAAAGATGCTCCACATCTCTAATCATCAGGGAAATGCAAATATAAACCACAATGAGATATCACCTCACATAAGTAAGGATGGCCAGCATCGAAAAGACTAAAAACAACAAATGCTGGTGAGGATGCGGAGAAAGAAGAACCATCCTACGATGCTGGTGGGAATGTAAGCTAGTTCAACCATTGTGGAAAGCAATATGGAGGTTCCTCAAAAAACTAAAAATAGAAATACCATTTGACTTGGGAATCCCACTCCTTGGAATTTACCCAAAGAATACAAGTTCTCAGATTCAAAAAGACCTATGCACCCTTATGTTTATTGCAGCTCTATTTACAATAGCCAAGATATGGAAGCAACCTGTGTCCATCAGTAGATGAATGGATAAAGAAGAGGTGGTACATATACACAATGGAATACTATTAAGCCATAAGAAAGAAACAAATCCCACTATTTGCAACAACATGGATGGAGCTGGAGGATATTATGCTCAGTGAAATAAGCCAGGCAGAGAAAGATAAGTGCCAAATGATTTCCCTCATTTGTGGAGTATAACAACGAAGCAAAACTGAAGGAACAAAACAGCAGCAGACTCAGAGTCTCCAAGAAGGGACTAGTGGCTACCAAAGAGGAGGGGTGTGGGAGGGCAGGTGCGGGAGGGAGGGAGAAGGGGATTGAGGGGCATTATGTTTAGTACACATGGTGTGAGGGGTCACAGGGAAGACAGTGTAGCACAGAGGAGGGAAATAGTGAATCTGTGGCATCTTACTACACTGATGGACAGTGACTGCAATGGGGTATGGGGGGACTTGATAATATGGGTAAATTTAGTAACCATTGTTTCTTCATGTGAAACCTTCAAAAGAGTGTATATCATTAATACCTTAAGAAAAATAAATAAATAATACAGAGATCTCATGTATACTTTACTCACTTTTCCCCAATGGTAACCCTGTTGTGAATGTAGTACAGTATCACAAACAAGATACTAACATTTATACAGTCAAAATAGAATGTCACTTTCTTTTTAGATTCCATATTTAAGTGAAATCATATGGTATTTGTCTTTCTAACAGCAGTAGACTCAGACACTGAGATGTGGTGGTTACCATGCAGCAGGGGTTGGGTAAGTGGGTGCAACAGGTGAAGGGGATCAAGAGGCACAAAATCTCAATCATAATATAAATTAGTCATGGGGATCAAAGTACAACATAGAGAATATAGTCAATAGTTCTGTGACATCATTCTGTGTTGACTGATAGTAACTATACTAGTGGGGATGAGGACTTAATAATGTAACTGTTAAAGCACTATGCTGTATACTTGAGACCAATATAATATTATATATCAACTACACTTCGAAAAGAAAAATAAACAAGTGAGTATCACTGCAAGGATCCCTCATGTTGCTCTCTTACAGCCACACCTTTGTCTCATGTTGCTCCCTACCTCATTCCACCACTGCTTCTGTAATTGCTGGCAACCTGATCTGTTCTCCATTTCTGTAACACTGTCATTTCAAAACTGGAGAATTTTGATAAATGGCTTATCATTTACACTTACACTGGCTTAAAGCAAGACAAACTTACTACCTTATATTTCTAGAAGTTATAAGTACAAAATGGGTTTCATTGGGCTTAAAACCAAAGTGTCAGTACAGCTACATTCCCTGCAGAGGTCCTAGGGGAGAAATCAATTTCTTATCCTCCCAGGTTGTAGGACTACCTGCATTCCTCAGCTTGTGTAGCCCCTTCTTCCATCTTCAAAGCCAGCAGCTGACTTTGACCTTCTTTCATCTTTTAAACACCCTTGTGATTACAATGGGTATACCTGGATAATCTACCATCATCTCCCTCTCTTAAAATCCTTGACTTAATCACAATCCCAAGTCCCTTTTACCAAATAAGGTTAATATATTTATAGGTTACATGGATTAGAACATTTGGTCTGTGCTGATGTCCTGGTTCTACTACTACCAATTTCTGTAACATTGAACAAATTCATTATGTATCTTCAGAGCAGAGGCTCCCAAATTTACACATTGGAATCATCACATATACTGAAGCCTGTGTCCCACTATTAAATTAAAATGTGATCTGAGGATGTGGTCTGGGCTTTGGAATCTAAGATTCTAATATGCAGTAAAGTTTGGGAGCCACTGCCTCAAAGGGTTACAGCAGTAAGGATTTGTTTCTGTTATTTTAGTATAGTTGATAGACAATATTATAATGGTTTCAGGTGTACAACATAATAATTCTACAATTATATACATTACTAAATGCTCATCACATTAAGTGGTTACCATCTGTCATCACACAAAGCTATTACAACCGCATTGACTGTTACTTTCTCTGCTACACTTTCATCCCCATTATTATTTTGTAATTGGAAGTTGGTACCTCTTTAACCCTTTCATATTTAGCCCATCCCCCAACCTCCTTCCCCTATGACAACCAAGTGTATTCTGTTGTGTTTGTTCATTTGTTTAGTTGCTGACAGACTGTATCACTTTACTTTTCCTTGCAAGTATTGGCTCACCAAAAATGGAACTGGTAAGTCAGACAGTGTGTCAGGTTCAAGATAGCCTGGAAGGTTTATCTGGGTTTGGGTCGGTTTCCACATCTTCAAAATTGGGATAACCATATCTGGGCTACAAATCTGACATGCTTTATAAACCGTAAGTTACTGCTCAACAGCTTTTGTACATAACACGTACACACTCGCCATCTTCACTTCACACTCCACTCCCCACCACCTTTTACAACAGGGATTAAAGTAATTTCTCTGTCATTGGCACTGCAATAAGTGAGGTAGAAGAAGGTGGGCAAGCTGGAGGGCATGTGTACCCCAGAAGAGTCCAGAAATGCAAACCACCCTTCACAAGTAACCCTGAAGTCCCAATGCGAAGCAAGCCCAGGAGCCTCACACAATGTAGGGCTCACCTACACTGGAAAAGTCAGCCTGGAACTGAGGGAAGGGCATAAGCCATTAAATCAAACAGTTCCTGTACCCTCTGGAAGTTATTCCACTTTTTCGAGTCCATTCCCTCTTATAAAATGAAGCCATATCCACTCCCCATAGGACTGAAGTGTGGATGAAATGACACCATCGGAAGGTGGTCTATAGAGTGAAAATTACAGTGAAGTATCTTCTGGATACCATAAAAGAAAGATCAAGTCACAGTGAAGTCTTCCTAAATTTTATTGGCATTGAAACTGAACATGGGTTGAGCATAAACCCCTCCAAATACAATTTTTAAAAATCAAAAAAAATACATACACAAAAACCTGAATACAAAATCTAACCTTTCTCCCAAGCCTCCCTGGGGGTGGGTTACTGCCCTTAAGGCATCTAGATTGACCCACAATTCCAGGTTTGAATTTAACTAATATAAGGCATATCACCAAGAGAGTGTTAATACATTTCACAGCAATGCACATAAGCCTCCCCAAGATCATGTGAGGGATTGTAGGGGTGGGGGATAGGGGAAGATCAAAGCCATGGGCTCTGGGCTAGAGGCAGTGCATGGAGGGACAGTATGACCCCTTGGGGATGGAACTCTGGAGAGAAGGCAAAAAAAAAAAAAAAAGAAAACAATAAAACCAAATACCAAGTACTTTAAGAGTGGATTTTATGACCTATAGTGACAGATGACATCATTAACAATGAAAGCTTCTTACATTGTTTCTGGCAAAATATTCTTTTATAATATAGTATATGCTTTCCAGGTATGGGGGTGGTAAGGGAATTAAGCCAAAATGATCCTGCCCTGAGACTAATATCTTCTACAAGTAGTTAGCAAGAAACATAGAAATCAATATTGAGTTAGATGCCACTAAAATACATAATACTGGTAGAAAGAAAAAGAGCACACGAGACAGAGAAGAGGAAGAATATGCTCCTGGGTCAGGGTGTGGAAGGGACCAGGTCAGAGGCCCCAACAGCTCTCTGGTTTACAGTTCCAAGGAATCGCACAGACGGTGGCAGGACCTAGATAAGAGGTTTGTCAAACACAGTCAGCGCCCAGCCACCATCTTGGAGAGGGGTGACAGGAATTAGCCACTTGAAGGGGTCAAGCAAACTGTGGGATCCAGGCCTCCCTCCTCTCGCCAACTTAGCTTCTTCCACCCACTCACCAATTAAGCCAACTGCCATCAAGCTCCAAGCCTCACCATACCAAGACCTGGATGGCCTTGAAGCAGGAGCTGTGACCCAAGTAACAGTTAGAAGTGGCCTGGGACTACTGGCAGGAAAAATACTGAAGCCAGGTGTGAACAATTCCTTCCTTTGACAAGAGTCCTGCATGGGGCTGGCTGGGTTTTTGGATAACCATCCCTACTGTTCTAGCTGGAGGGGATTTGGGGATTGAAGTGGGGAGGGGCAGATTCCAAGAAGGTATGAAGAACCCAGAATACGTAAGAGATACCTCTGCCCACTGAGGTCAGTTAAGCCTCGGCTCCCATAAGATATTGAGGCAGGACAGTACAGGGGAAGGTCACAGCTTTGAAGATCACTGTGTCACAGTTGCTTGAAGTGAACTGCCAGTGGCCTTCTAGGTTGTTGGTGAAACCTCGTAAAGGCACTCACTTTCTACCCCACCTCACCCAGGAGAAAAACTAAGTCCCTGAACTTAGGGACAAGGCTTACTGGGACTGAGTTTATAACAGGCCCAATATGGGAGGTAGAGAGAAGTATGACAGAACATCTTTTTAGCATCCAATCTTTACAAAGCCTAAATAGGTCTAGAAGGAATGAGCATTGGGAGGCCTAATCCTAGGTCAGTTAACATCCTAGAGCATATAGCCAGGGCTCTACCTCCTTCTCTCTCTAAGTCCTGTGACAGACACTCCAATTCTGCAAATCACAGGACCCTGAAAGAAGAAGGTGGTGATGAGGCAAGGATGGGCTAGTTTTCAACTTACTCCACACTTGACTCCTGCAGTACAGTAAATGTGGGGAGTGTTTCCCAAATCAAGTCAGAAGGTGCCTCTCAGGTGGGGAAGTGGTCTCTTCTAAGGAAGCTAGATTGAATGGGACAGAGAATCAGGGTCCCACTGTCACCACAGTGGGTCACTTCTCTGCCCAGGGTTGTGAGTGAGGGCTGAGGGCTAGGTTTGGTCCCATGGCTGAACTGAATGCTTGGCATGACTCCAGGGATGCTCTATTTAGTGGCTCCAGCACAGTGTGAGTTAGGCAAGCGTGTAGGACTGTGTGGGCAAGGAAGAAGAGAGGAGGGGTCCCTAGAGGCTGGGTGTCCATTACATGGACTCAAACTCATCAATGCGCTGCTTGGTGTTGCCCTGCCGGATCTGGCGCAGGGTCTTGTATTTGTCTCGGCCCAGTCTCATGTTCTCAGCATGGATCATGTCATTGGCAGTCTTCTTGGACTCATCGCGGGCATTAGCCAGCTCTGAAGTGAGGGCCTGTGAGGGTGCAAGGAGAAGAGCAGTTAATGGCTTCCCCCTCATTTTAATTCCCCTTATCTAACCACATATATTCCCTCCCTCCCTCTCTCTCTGTTCCTCAACTAGCCCCTTCTCTCTCCACCCACCTGACTACATACATATACTTTTTTGAGACCCATTTCCAGCCCCATTAGGACTATAGTGTGGCAAGAATAAAATAAAAACCACAAACTTAGGGGATCAGTCAATGACAGGTATTCCCTGACAGTAAAACAATATACCAAAGATTCAGGTAGGAACTGGGTCACCTAAGTATTTTATGAGTATTAGGTAAAAGGAATATGGTGGGAGGATGGAGCACAGAAAGGGAAGAAGTGGCCCAGGGTCTGATTAATAACAGAGAAGGCCTACCTTTTAAGCTCTCAGTTGATAAAGGCTCAGGTTCACATATACTACTGAGACAGACTCCTCTACCTAACCCCCATGATGAGCCAGGGAAGGCCAAGGGCTACTAAGTCAAGGTACATGGTCTCCCTGACCCTTTGGCCCTGTCTGGATACCTTGAGGTGCTTCTGCACACGCTCATTCTTCTCTGCCTCAGTGGTGCGTTCCTCCTCACTGCGGTCCTTGGCCATGGCATCAGACCGTAGGTCAGCACTGGCCTCTGCCCCATTCTCATCCTGCTCATCTTGCTCATTCTCGGAAGGCTCTGCCACATGAGGTGTACTCATAGCAGTCTTCAGCTCAGCACGGGTCTTCTCCAAGTCTTCTTGTACCATCTGAGCCTGTCCAATAACAGAAGGAGAGAAGACCAATAGTCAGACCAGGATAACTTGCACCATCCTACACATGCCTAGAATGGCCCACTAGGAGGTACCAGGTAAGCTAAGTTTCTTTATCTGCCTGATCCTTAGTTTCCTTAGCTGTACAATAGGAGCAACTGTACCAGTTTCCCTGGGGTAGTGGAGAATTCTGGTAAGTATCTGAGAAAGCCTTGAGATCCTTCCCCTATGATGTCCACTGTCAAGGAAGGACAGAAGGGGTATGGAACCCCAACCTAAGGAATTTAAGAAACTAAAACCTATGCATGTGGTATCACTTCCTATGTTTTGCTATGGGCACTGTGTCTTACCTTCTGCTGCCATTCCACAGCTTCACTCTCCTTCTTCTGTCGGGCCATCTCCAACTGGGAGATACGAGCTGTCAGCTCTGCCATTTCCATGGCCTATGGATATATTGGAAGCTTGTGAGATCTGAGCCTTCTGGTCCTCAGGGACCCCAGTTCCCCTGAGGAAGCAATAGGGAGCTTGCTGCTCCACCTGCTTGCTATCCCAGAGGCTCTTTGTACCACACCTCCTTCAGAAGCCCAGAGGGCCACTCCTATCCTCAGATCTACTATAGCACCCTATTAACTCAGAACCATTTCCTTCTAAGTCAGAGCTTCCCAACTAGACTATAGACCTCCTGAAGACAAACTTCTGTCTCTTCCTCGCATAACCCACCCTCTCTTTCCCATCTCTCTTTCTATCCCCTTTCCTTTCTCATCACTGCCCACTGCACAGTTAGGGCCTTCAAAGTAAAGCTTTGAAGATCACTGTGTCACTGCCTGAAGTGTAAGGCACCTCCCATTATCCTAGAATCTCAGGGCTGCACTAAGACTCTTTTCAGAACAAGTATAGAAAAGACACTCAAGGGTCACAAGGTGATCTGAGCAAGAGGGAAAAAAAACTTATGCATACCTTAACACCTTGGGTAAAGCTTCCACATGAGAATTAGGTCTTGGTTCCCTACACAACCCTCCGAACAGTACAGGGGAAGGACACAGGTCAAGAAATTTGGACCACAGGTTCTTAATTTCTGTGTCACAGAAACCTTGTAAATTGTGATGCAAGTATGGATGCTCACCCTGCTCCCCTGAAAAATGCATACACACATAGTTTTACATATGATTTTAGGAAGCAAACTGGTTCACAGAAGCAAAAATAGTTTCTTATCCTTACTCAGCCACAACTGTTTGGCAAATCTCTTCAGCCTCTCTGAATCCTAATTTCCTTAACTGAGCATATTCCATATGGATTAACCCCATAGGGTTACTGGGAAGAAGAAATAAGAAAGTAAGGGAAAGGGAAAAGTTGCTAACATAGCTTCTAACACACAGCAGGTAGTCAGTCAAGTGTATTCCCTTCATTTCCTTTTGTCAGGTCATCAGCTCAGATCCCCAAGGGGTAAGAAACTACAATAAAGGGTTAGGAAAGCCTGTTTGCAAAGGTTTCTGGGCTACACTAGTGACTTCTCAGCTTACTTCTGAATGAGGTATATGCTGAAGGCCTGTAGAGTAGTACCCTTCAGGCAGAGGCAGCTGTGAAAAGGCATACAGACAGGGGAGGAAATTCAGGTCCCATAATCCCAGCCCGTTTTATAGCTTTACCAGCTGTTCCTGGGTCTTCTTCTGGTCTCGGGAGGCCTGCAAAAGAGCCTCCTTGGCCTCTTCAGCTTCTTGACGCTCTTTGGCTAGTTTTTCAGCCTCACTCTGGGCACGTTTCCGCTCCTGTTCAAGTTCCAGGGCTCTGCGGGTCTGTTCTTCCAGCTCTACAAAGAGAAGGAGGGGAAAGGCAATGAAGAGTGCAGAGATGAAGAAGGGACTCCTATCTTCTTTCCTGGAAATGCTTCACTCCAGAGCATAACTGGCAGAAATCTTTGGGCACTCTTCCTCTTGCCCATCCTTCATCTATCAGTAGCCACATCTGGATTATATGGCCTACATTTGCAGCTCAGGCAGAAGGGTCTCCATCTCCTACGAGTCAGGCTCTGAGAAAACTCAATCTCCAAGATGGCTCAAAGACTCACCTTGCTGAGCCTTCTTTGTCTGTTCTTCAATCTGCTTCAGTTTCTCCATCAGTTCCTCCTTCTCCCGTTCAATCTTCTCCTTCTCCTTTTCTGCCATCTCACGCTTCTTCTTCTCATTTTCTAGCAGAGCACTAGGAAAGGAGAAAGGGATGGAACAGGACAGCAAGGCCCCCTGGAAGCCTTGGGATACCCAAGGCTCCCTGGCATTAGACTCTCACTCCTCACCCATCTAACACATTCAGGCATTGTGTGTTGGGACCACTCTCCCTTATTTCCACATCCTTATCCTCACATCATAGCCCCACACAGGCCAGTACAATCAGGGCCCTGTCAGTTTGTACCTCAGTCAGGAGACCCAACCTGGACACCTGGCTCTGCCATTAACATGTAGGTAACGTGAGTAAACCTAGCTATGTCACCTTTTTGCTCTTGCTCTCAGTACCCCTATGTGTAAAATGGCCTAATTAAGTACTGCCTTGTAGAACTTGTGAAGTTAAAGGGAGACAAGTTTTGGCCCTGCGCTAGGATACTGTGCTTCAAAGTGTGGTGATCTCTATGACTAAGGCATCAGTCCTCAGGCTTAACTCTACCTGCCCTCTGAAGCCCAGCTCTAGGTTCCTTTTTCCCAGAATGTGTTGCAAATATAGAATATACATTTGCTTTTTCTTGCCCCAACATCTCTTCTAGGAGGCTTTATTTTTTCTCTTGGCTAGATGTCTTTTCTGTCTCTGAGCCCTCAGAATACTTGGCCTATCTGTCCTCTCTCCATTCCTCCTGCTATTTTTCTCCATAGCACTTCTGACCATCTCACATTCTATGTAAGTTGCTTCTGTCACTTCCTACTAGAATTATAGCTTCATGAGAGCGGAGAATTTTGTCTGTTTTTCTTTTTCACTGCTCAATACTTACTGAGTGAAGGAAATGACAGCATTTGTACCTTAAACAGTTATGTATATACTTCTTTCTCCTACTAGACTATGTCTTTGAGGACAAGTTCCTGCCAGCTCCAGCTGTATTAACTGCCCCCAATTTCAGGAAATTTTTTTCTGAATAAATGTGAACCTCAGTGTTTAACCTCTCATACACAACTGGAAGCTTTCTGAGGTTCCAAATTCTTTATGACAGAGTACCTACTAGAACAGTGCTCTCAAACCTTAACATATATTGGGATCCTATTTTTTAAATAACTTATTGAGGTGAATATCACATAATGTAAAACTGACCATTTTAAAGTGAACAATTCAGTAGCATTTAGTACATTCACAATGTTATACAACCACCACCCCTACCTAGTTCTAAAACATTTTCATCACTCCAAAGTAAAACTCCATACCCATTAAGCAGTTTTTTCCCATCTCCCCCCAGCCCCCAACAACCACCTATTTGCATTCTGTATCTATATATACCTATTCTGGATCCTTCATATAAATGGAATCATACAATATGTGAAATTTTGTGTCTGGTTTCCTTCACTTAGCACAATGTTTTAGAGGTTCCACTTTGTTTTGTTCCTTTTTATGGCTAAATAACATTCCACTGTAGGAATATACAATTTGTTGATCAAGTCATCCATTGGTGGACACGGGCTGTTTCCACCTCTTGGCTCTGCACTGTTATAAATACGTCTATACATGGCTTGTTTGGACATCTGTTTTCAATTCTTTTGAGTACATACATGTAAGTGGAATTGTGGGATATGATAAAATTCTGTGTTTAACTTTCTGAGGAACCACAAAACTATTCCCACAGCAGCAGAACCATTTTACATTACCACCGGCAATGTACATTTCCAATTCCTCTGCATCTTTGCCAAGAGCTGCCATTTTGTTTTTATTTATCATAACCATATTAGTGAATATGAAGTGGTACCCCACTGTGGCTTTGATTTTCATTTCCCTAATGACTAAGGATGTTTTCATGTGCCTGCTGGCCATTTGCACATCTTCTTTGGAGACTTGATTGCGTAGGATGTTATGCAGATTCTGAATCAGTTGGTCTGGTGTAGTCTCAGATTCTTCCTTTCTAACAAGTTCCCAAGTTGATACTGATGCTCACTGAGCCTTGTTGCACTTCGAGTAGCAAAGGGCTACAGTGCATAGGGACATTGTGAGGAAAATTCTGGTACCTTTGCCCAATTCTACTCAAAAACCCTAAATAATCCATATTTAAATGTTCATGGAGTCTTCTGCTACTGCGACTATAAATGATTGGATAGCCCACAGCAACGAAGAGTCTGTCTAGAAAAGCAATAGCATGAGGGTCATAGACAATGGGGAGCTATGAAACACCCCTCCCTCCTAAGAACCTGTGAAATCCTACGCTTCTAATTCCTAGTTCCTGGAGATGGGCATGCCTGAGGGTGTGTCTATCATTTCTGCACAGTTTCTCTTTCTCTGTGTACCAGGATGACTGCATTCCCTGCCTTTAGCAGGCCTGGCACCTTTGAAAGATTAAAAGTTTCTTTCCCTGACTCTGCCCTGTAACCCAGTTCCACAGCACCTACCGCTCCATCTGCTTCTGATGCTTCTCCTCCCGGGCCTGTGCCTTCATCTGCTGTACCTCAATGGTGTCAGGCTTGCGGCGGCGCATATACAGCTCATGGTTTCCCATGCACAGGGCCAAGATGCGCTTGTTAATCCGTAGCCGGGGAGCATAGAAGACAAAGTCCTGGGAAGCATAGAAGACATACAAAAGTTGGGGAACCAACAATCACAATTTGACGGGATAGAAGAAGGTGAATTTCTGCTTTCTGAAAAGCTAAATCCAAAAGCACTAGAAAGATTTTCTCATGTTATACATGGGAAGACTAATTATCAGAGTAGTGAAGTGACTTGCCCAAGGTCAAACAGCAGGTTAGTAGCTGACACAGTACTAGAACACAGGCCTCTTGACTCTGAAACCAGTGCTCTTTCCATCAAACCTGTTTCTTTCAACCTTTGCTTATGAAAAGCATCCTAAAAATACCCTCACTCCAGTTGAAAGACAGGAACTGACTTTATCTTCTAATTGGGGATACTGCTGAGTCTCAGGGGCCTCTCTTAGAGAGCCAACAACAACAAAAACCACACACACACGAGAAAATCCAGTGAGTTTGAGTTCGTTACTACAAATACCACTGGACCAAGGTCATCGGCTGATGTGCTAACCTGCCACTGAACCCCAACTACTACTGTCTCATATAGCTTTGGGTACACTGGAAGTAGCACAAGCTCCAGAAGTTTTTTTTGCATATCTTTTTTGCATAACCTATGTATAAATGCCAGCTCAACCATTTTTAGCTGTGTTATCTTGGGCAAATCACTTCATCTCTCTGAACCTCAATTTCATCAATTACAAAATGGGTATGCCACCACGTTCCTGACAATGTTGTTGAGAGTTTAGGGAGACAACATGCATAAAGTGGCTAGCAGAGGAAGTTCAGAGAGCTCAGGGCTGGAGAACAATGGCTGAGGCCTCATGAGAAGGGTCTGGGCCATTATGCCTTGCTGGACACAGGGTACGAGAAGAGAAGACCCTCATCTCAGTTTTCTATCCTACTCCAATCACCAACTTTCCAGTCTTGCCAACTGCGTAGGTGTCAAGTGTGGCAAGCAATTTAGAGGAATGACTGGACTCAAAGCACTTTCTTGTTCTTCGGTTGCTCTGAGGAGAAGTTTTGAGAAGATAGCAGCAAAGTTATGCCAAAAAAGCAGGTCTGCAGGATCATCTTTGTATCTGAACTTCTCCTGGCTCTGTCCTTTGTGCACAATTAAATATAAATCAAGTACATGAACAATTTCTACTCTCTGGAACCTAAAGGCTTTGAAAGATAAGAAGCACTCTCTGTTTCCACCCCAGAGCCTTAGGGTAGCAGAAGACGGTGGTAAAGAGGCTGCACTTGGACTGTCTGTGGCTTTCCGTCATCCATGCTGCTCCTGAGACACAGGTAGCAGGGTGGCACCAGATACAGGATGCCATCTGGCCATTTCCTGGCTTGTTTCTGCCTCCTGTTCCCACCCCCACACAAAAAAAAGTCAGAGAAAAGAGACAAAAAGACAATGACAGGATTGCTCCCAGCATTATCCAGGTTTTGCCAAGCACCTGTCTCGGCCCATGGGAGGTGTCACTTACCGGGGCTTTTTTGTCAATGGGTTTGATGACAAATTTCTTGTCATTGAAAGAAATGTTTCTAATTTCACTCCAGGGGAATCCTATCTTGGGAGTCAGTCTGTAGAAGTAAAGACCAAGAACATCAGGAAAGAACAAGATAAGAAGAACATAGAGCATTGGTGGCTTGCCTTCCCCTCCACCAACTTCTCCCTTAAGATGGTAGATTCACTGCCAGCTCGGCCAGTATCATCACATGCCACTAGGTCAGTTGACAGCACTGAGAATGCACAATGCTGCAACGAACATATTATTCCTTGTCCCAGTCTCCAAGGTTTGTTTTTTTACTGTATTTTTTTGCTGAGGCATGGACCTTGTAACAATCTCTCACAAGAATCCCCAGTCCTATTTAACTGGGACTTTTCTATCCAAGGTTGTAATATTTGGGGAAAAGATAAATAATGAGCTTCAAGATTCAGAAGTTACATGAACAGTAATCTATTGATCTCCATCCTCATCAAGAGAAGACCAAGGGGGAAAAAAATAAGCCAAATGAGATAAGGCCGTAGCAAGAGCAATTATAGGCCAAAAGGCATTTAACATCATATGGGAGTAGTCCTGAAAATTAGATTCTATGCCAGTGCTGTCCCATACAAATGTAATGTCAGCCACACATGTAATTTTAAATTTTCTGGAAGCCATACAAAAATAAGTAAAAAGAAATAGATGAAATTAATTATGCTAACAGTTCGTTTAATCCAGCATATCGTTTAAAGATATAAATCAGTATTTTAAAAAATACTAATGAGACATTTTACATTCAGTTTTTCATACTCAGTCTTCAAAGTGTTGGTGTGTAGTTTACACTTACAGCACATCTCAATTCTGAGTAGCCACATTTCAAGTGTTCAATAGCTATATGTGGCCAGTGGCTACCATAGTGGACAGTGTAAGTCTAGTCAATGCAAGATGTAAACATCTGAAGGAGGTTATGCATCCTGTCATATTTGGGCTGCTCTAAACTAGGCAGAAAAAGAACTAGCCAGGGGGACCTAGGAGATACAGTCTTATTATTCCATGGTGAGCTCTAGCACTATTTAGAGTGGCCCAAATAAACTAAGAGACCTCTGAGTTATACCTGTCATTTTGCTCATAAATGTTGAGACCAAGGGCATCTACCCCCAGCCACAGTTCTGAGCCTTTTTTGTTCTTGATGCTGAAGTAGTTCACACCATACATCTCCAGGTCCTGGGCAATCTTCAGATACTCCAGGACAGCATCCTCCCTAAACAACAGAATAAGAGGTTATAGAGGGGAACCTGTGAATTAGACCTAGAGAGATAGAAAGCCTACATGCTCTGCACTTCTGACAAGAATCTTGTCAGTATGGGAGGGAAAGGGGATTGAAGGTGAGCAGATGATGGTGAACAGAGTACAACATGACTTTTGCCAAGCAAAACCTGCTGACAGGAGCCTAAGATCTGAGTTTGTGCAATATAATGAGTTGTAAGAAATATAAATTTGGTCATTCATCCATAGTTCCTAAAGACACTGCAGAGTCTTAAAGGTGAAATGGGTGGCTCATCATGCTAATGAGAGATTTTTGGACCCCACCCAAGGGCAGGGCTGGAGGTTGAATCAGCCTATAGCCAAGAATTTAGACAATCATGACTATGCAATGAAGCCCTCACAAAATCCTCTGAGAAGAGCTTATCACTCTCTTCCATCTGATCCTGCTTCTCTATGAGACAGAGTTTCTACACTTGGGGAACCAGAACTCCTCCACGTGCCACCAAGCCAGGCCCCAAGTTCCAGGAGGATAGAAGCTCCTTTATTTGGTACCTTGCCCTATGTATCTCTTCATCTGCCTATTAAAACTTGTATCTTTTTTGCTATCCTTTATTAAACTGGTAAATGCATTTTCCTGACTTCTGTGAGCCACTCTAGCAAATGAATCAAACCTAAGTGGGGAGATTGTGGGCAACTCCCATCTGTACCCAATAGGTCAGAAGCATAGGTAACATCCTGGGGCTTGTGACCAGTATCTAGGGTTGGGGATGGAGGGCAGTCTTGTAGGACACAGCCCTTAACCTGGGGAATCTGCTGCTCTCTCTGGGCAGATAGCATCAGAATTGAGTTGACTTCTTGGACACTGCTAATGTTTGAGAATTGCTTGGTGTTGTGTGTGTGGGAAGGCTCTTCTTCCCCACAAATACACATTGGGATCGGGTCCAAGAACCCAAAAGGACTTAAGCTAGCCCATCACAGTTTCCCAAGGGGAATAAGGCTGTGCTAGCCCTTGCTGACCTCTGGTATGTTAGCTGCCACAGAAGCCTCTTTATAGGCACATTCTTAGTGGTGCCCAGATGGGGTGGTGATGCAAAAATGGAAATATTTATTGCCCAACTAGATAACCTCCAAATGGTTTACCATGTTTAGAAAGCCCCTTCCCTATTTCTTTCTTGGGGATAAGCCTCTGATGGCCCAGAATCTCCCTAAGGATCCTGAGATCCCCTCCATTTCTTTATGGTCATTTTGGGCTATCAGTTGCCATCATTCACAAAAAAACAGGGCTTTATAATAGCCCTGATTTTCCTTCTATCTCTAATTTCCCCTGTAAACTGCATTCCTGTTCTTCTCTCTCCAACATCCTCCAGTGTCCTTAGTCCTCTGCCTCTTCTCCCCCTGGTACCACCTCTCATTCTTCTTACAAGGACAATGAACCCACAACTGCTAGGGCAGGCTTACCTGAGCATACCCCGATGCTCCTCATGCCACACCTGGATCCGCTCCTCCCACTGGTCCTTGTTAAGTTTGTGCTGCTCCAGGACCCTGGAAAAACAATGGATAGTGAGTGGTTTAAAGTACAAAGCCCATATGCAGAGATAAAGAGAAACCCACTTAGCTTGCTGAGAGGTTGATGCAAAGAGGATGTGGACTCAACCCACTGGGGTCACACTGGAAGCAGACTAAAATTACAGCAGGAGGTATTAATTGGACATAGGAAATGGCCATAGAGGTAGGAGAGGTATAAGAATGGGTGACCAAGAAAGACAATGGAAACACCTTCCTTTGTACCTTTAACCAGAAAATCTGTAGTGTGCTGTGGTCCCCAAGCCGAGCAGTAATGTATCAAGACTCTGTGCTGACTAGAGGGCCTGAGAGTATGGATAGGCCTCACAGAGGCATGCACATTCTCTCCTAGATTCTTGTGGGACCAACAGTTTGTGTTTGTGAGAATGTTGCTCAGAGATGAGATTATAGTCTTTGGCTACAGAACAGAGAAATGAGGTCAAATGGCTTTGGGAGAAATTAATAGGCTCAACCTTCCAGATTTACTAGATCATAATCAAGGCTTGTTTTAAACAAGCTACCTCAGATACCACAGCAGTGACTCAGGTAGAGTACCAGGGCACAACAATCCCTACCAGCTTCAGGTGAGTTTTGCATATGGGACTGAGGCTCCCAGAATGAAGAGGTTTTCTGTCCAATGCAAAACCCTAGGAAAATGACCATTGGATATACTGGGAAAAAACCTAGAGTTAAAAAATCAAGAGATTTGGGGACTCTCTTATCCCCTTCTGGCATGAGCTGGGAGCTCTGTCCTCTCACTTTATTTCTAAATAAAAGCCTGTACCTTGCTCTCCTAAAAAAAAAAAAAAAAAATCAAGAGACTTGGGTTCCAAGTCTGGCTCTGTCTCAAATGAGATATGGGAGATGGGGTAAATCAGGGTGAGCACCCCTGTGCCTCTACTTACTTAGGCAGGAAATAAGGATAATGCCTGTCTTTTTCATTCAATGTGTTTTTGTGATGGTAAAATAAAAATAATGAGTGTTAGAGCTCAAATTTCAAGTTTACAAAAGCAGAAAACTATGTACACTCGTTATCAATATTGAAAGACTGTTTGAGATCTCCATATTCCTGGCTTGAATATTTCTCTCTCCTCTCTGAACCTCTGATATAAGAAGTCTAAACCAGTGAAAAGGATTGAGAAAGTAGAACTAGGGATGGGGGAAAAAAAAATCAATCCTTCTCTGGTTCTCTATATAAGCATCTCTTTCCAGGGTAAGGAAGTTCTATAATTAGGCAAACAGAGGGAGGAAAACCTTTTTATTTTGAGAACCAGAGAAATAACAGGGCATGGTACCATATGCAAATGTATCTCTCTGAGTAGCATAACATGGTCTTCAGACAGACCCTAGTGAAAAACAAAACATCCGGCAAGGCCCTGTGTAATAGGTATAGGTCAGACTTAGGCTGCCATCCCCTCTGGCCAGGGCAGACACTAAGAGCATCACCTTACCTCTGTGGCAGCAACTTGTCCCCAGTCAGGTAGCCAGACTTGTGGACTTCCTTATTGAAATCACCATACTTGGACTGGACAGCATAGGAAGCCAGCAGCACAGCAGTCTCAGGTGGGCAGTAGATATCATCATTGAGAATGCCCTCCTTCACTTGAAGAAAGAACAGGCGCTGTGTGATATCCTGGATCAATTCCTCAGATACATCCTCAGGGTAGAACTTGGCCCGGAACTTGAAGAGCAGGGGGCTTTCCTTCCGCACATCCTGGGCAGTCACCTGGGGAGAACAAGGGGTTATGAGCTCTCAAAAAAAAGACTTTTGGGGATGGGGGAGTGGCTGTAGGGTTGGGAGAAGACACTGAAAGTTCACTAATTTGGGTAATCCCAAAAGAGTTGGGTGGCAACTCTCCTGGTAATTCAGAAAACACACATATTACATTCATTAGGGACCCAATCCCATATCCACAATTGCTTCCTGTTAGACCATATCAGGAAGAAATCCCCAACATCCACTGATAAACCCTCAAGCCACCATCATCTGACAATATATCTAACTACCCCCAAATTCTGAGAGTAGGCTTAAGACTCTCCCTCTTTTAAGGCTCCCCCAACTCTATAAATTAGGAAAGTAAAGACCAGGATGAATGCCTGAGGCCTGGGAATTGGCTAAGGAAGAACACTAAGGCCTGGGAATTGGCTAAGAAAACCAGATTTTCTTTTAAAGCCTCAAACTGGCTCTTCAACAGCTCCATGATTGTCCAGCAAAAATCTCTACTCTTTGGGAAAACACCACTCTGCCAGAAGAAGGTGGGGCACCCATTCCCTACATACAATAAGGGAAACAAGCCTCAGGACAGCCTGTAGACCTCCAAGGACAAAGTCAGCCAGTTTGAGGGTACTGAGATGGAAGACTGTCGAAAATGAAGCACTACTGCTTAAAGGTGTAGAGTTTGAATGGACTTATACTCAAATGACCCCATTTGGAGTTCACCTGAGATAGAATATCAAGAAAAGGGAAGCATCTCTGGGGTTCAGGCACCAGCCGACAGGCAAAGGAAGGGACAAGATAAGATTATTAATAAAGACCTTCAAGATTCTTTCTAGTTCAAGAGTCTGTGACTCTTTTTAACAAATCTAAAACCCCTGAGTTTGTAAAGGAAAAAGGGATAATAACCCCTCTTAAAGACCCACTTATGGCTATGGTATAAAACGAGACAAAAGTTCAAGGCAGACCTCCTGGTAGAAAGGGCAGAGTCCCTACCTCCTTGGACACTGACCATTCTCACTGTTAGAAGTCAAAGTGGAGACAGACCAAGAACTTTGCCTTCACTTAGTGCTCTTATTCTGATCTAGTGGTCAACAGATTTGCCAGTAAAAAACACAGCCCTAGGTGTGTAGGTTTGCCAGCTAACACATGTTAACCCCCTGGGCAAGATCTGGTAAAGGAAATAATTCAAAAGCTGACAAGGGAATAAGCACTTACCTTCTTATTGAGTTTCAGCCACGTGGAGAAGCCCTTAGTGTCCTGGTATTGCAGACCAAAGAACCAAACTTCCCTCAGGCCAATAGTTTTCACCACCTATAAGAAAAACATTAAAAAACCATTGACTAAATGCCTGCTCTGTGCCAGGCACAAAGGACACAAAAGTGGAGCCCTCATGGTACCTGACCTTAAAGGACATAATGTGCCCAGGGTCTGGCATGAAAATACACTTGGGCAGCAGTCAAGACATGATGTCAGCATCTTTGCACAAAGTACTTCAGCTGAGGTAGGGAATGGATCTATTACTTATGAGCACTACAACACACCAATAACTTTATATCCATTATCTCCTTTAATTTTTATAATAGCTCTATGATATAATTGCAATTTGGCCTATTTTACAGATAGTCAGAGTAAGGTTCTGAGAAGTGAAGGCTCAGTTAGGAAGCAGAAAAGTCAGGTCTGACTCCAAACCCATTCAAATACAGTGCTTTCTGCCACCTCCCTCCCTCTATTATGCCATGCAGCTTCCCACTCCCAGGATGGATTAAAGGCTAAAGGTAGAGATTGTTGGCTTAACTCCTGCATCTTGTTCTTCTGGGTTGCTTCTTTATCTTTACCAACTAGAAATAATGCCCACACCCTTCAGACTGAATCCCATTTACACTGTCCCAAGTAAAAAAGCTTGAGGAGACAGACACAGCAGGGACTGTGGTATCTACACACCCCTAAGCTGTGCTGTGCCTAGAGGTTGAGATGCTTCTTTCCAGCCCTCACTAGAGCCCAGTCATGATTCCCCTTACCACTCGCACAGGTAAAGAGTGAGAATGAGGGTGGAAACAGAATGAGTACCTCAGTGTACTAAGGAAGCGCCTGGTGTTCTGTGCCTCTTGGATAAACAGAGGAAGGAAAGGAAGGCCAGCCAAGAGAAGACAGATGGGGTCTGTTTTCCAGTTCCTGACATTGGTGTGTTAATGGTTCTGGCTGGGGCAACTGTCCCAGCATGCCCACCACTGGGGATGGAGGTAGTAAAGCTGAGCCACATTCCAATAAAGTAATGCTGGCATCATGCAGTCTTCTTTATCTTATCTTTTTGTGGTGGAGGATGGGAGGAAGTGGGGAAGTGAGGCAAAGAAATTTTATGGAGATAGAAACAAGGAACAAGGATCCAAGGTTGCTGATGTCCTTCCTTCCCTGTGAATAAATAATTATCTCCCCTCAAAACACACACACACCTAGACTGTATCCACAAAGTTTCTACTATGTATCCAAAGCCAGGCCCCATAGTCACTCCCAGAGCTTCAGAAGCCCCAAGTAAAAAGTAGCTCATATTTATTAAGTACCAGTTATATGCCAGGTACTCAACACTCAACAATACTGAGATTGCTATTATCTTGGTTTTATAAATGAGGAAACTAAGGCTGAGAGGCAATCTGTCTAAAACTGTAGAGCCTAGACTAGAATCTTGACATATAAGACTCTAAAACTTGCACCCTTTCTTCTCTAGCATGCTATATCCTAATGCCAAGGGCTCACAGGAGCTTAGGAGCCCTGGGGTTTGCAAGGGACTGTCTTTTTAGCCAGATAATGAACTCTGACTACCTCTGCATCAAGGTATGGTTCATAGCCTTCCCACTAGGCTCAGTCAACAACCATGTTGGAAAGAAGCCACATCCCCAAGTCATCAACCTTCACTACCCACTGGGGTATGCATGGTGGTCACCCTTCCCTTTCATAGCTTCAATCAGGTATCAGGAAACTTGAGCAAACATATCACTTCTGTCTCCAACTTACTGTATGAGCTTAAGGCAGCACATACCCTCTATGGGCCTCAGCTTACCCCATCTACCCAGCTTTCCCATTTACTACAAGTGCTACAGTCTAAATGGCCTCTTTCTTCTCCCAAGTTCTATCATTCTACAAATTAGGTTTTTTATAAATGACTAAGAAATATAATCCCATTTCTCACCTACCTCCTGCTGACTTGCGTAACTAGGAATGTATTTAGAAAAGATACATGTGGGGGTAGGGGTATGAGGAAAGACAGGAATCAATGGCAAGGTGAGTCCCTGAGTCAAAATGAACAGGCAGTAGGAATTGCCAGCAGGTTTCAAATGAAGAATCCAAAATGCTCATGCTGAAATGTGATATTGGCTTTTTTTTTTGAAGATAGAGGGGGAAGGTGTGGACAGGAAAGATTTTTTTAAAGCACCTCTTTTATCCTAGACATAAGATAGGGCCCAATTAGTAGTTCTAATCATTTTCCTTAGGGTTGCAGAATCATAGTGTGTCCAGATGCAGTTGGTGGAAGAAGTAAATTCCAAGAAACAAGTCAGGGGAGAAAGAGACCCCCTAAAGATGCTGAAGATGGACCATTAGGGCAAGGTTGCTAGGTCATGGTAGTGTGGGGGACATACTGGGATCAGAACTGGCAGAGCAGCAACTGGCCTTTGCTTGTTCCTACAGCCCAGTTGTAAAGGCTCAGGAGATCCCGGAACTAAAAGGAAGTGAAGCAGGCACACACTACATAGCCAGTCACAGAGGTCCCAGAAGTGAGGTCCTTAGCCTCTTTATGCACCACACTCTGTTTCACTAGTGGGATATGTAGGGCTGTAATAAGAGGAGGATCACTAAGAGCCAAAATTGTTCCAGGATCTGGAGTATCTCTGAGGAAAAGTTGGGCAAAGCAATAGCTAAAATAGTATCCATAGAAAGATTTCAGGATCAGCAGGAAATTTTAATTCTCTGAGCACTGCCTCTTCTCTTATAAACACAGAGAAATCAGATGCACGTAGATTTCCCACTTCCTTAGTCTCCATGAGCAACATCTCTCAGCCTCCACTTTAGTTCCAAAGTGAGAAAGAGAGGGTGTGGGGAAAGGAAATATGACATTAAGTCAGAATTGAGACCTAGCAAGAAAAAAGGATAAGAGAGATGACCCCTGGACCCCAGGCTGTAAGGAAGTCTCCAATTAAGGTCCACAGGGTACTGGGAATCATTTTATCAGGCAACTGTTGGCCCCATTTCCAACTTGGGAATGAGGCAATCTTTGCTTCCGCCTACACTTCCACTCCACAGGTAAAAGAAACCTCATTTTCTAGTGGGAGACCTTATTATCTAGGTCCTGGTTCTAGGAACAACATCTGTGGCTCAAGTCAATAGGGTCCTTACGATTCCACTTTAAGAAATTACTCCACCTTAGATTATTTCTTGGCTGCCTTTGCCTGCAGACAGCTAGCTCATCTGGCCTGAGCTAGATCTCTCAAAGCTGCCATGGAAGAAATCCTTAAGCTTCAAAAGACAATGAATGCATATATATACCCAGGGGAAGACAGAAGTAGATGGCCACAGCCAGAATATATTTGAAGCCCCAGGTTTAATCTTAATCATTTGTGCAAATTTTAAATTCTACTTAAATATCTGCTTTAATAATTAAGGAGGTAATACCTACAAGTAACTCCAAGATACCAAATCACATCCATCCCACAGCTCTGTGTATCTACTGAAACCTGCCACACATACCTAGAGGGGCTAGGACTTCAGTTGGTAAGACTCTCTGTGAATTCTATTGATCCACACAACACAACCCCCCAAAAAAGACTGTAGAGCACTATAGGGTTATTATTAGTGTGCTAGAAGCATAAACTGGAAAACGGGGCCCCATGAGGGGAAGAGATTTGCCTCTGAGAAAATACTCACTAATTACAAGGAGGCATATGGATATAAGAAAGAACCCCTTTTTACCTCTCTTTCTGCATATGAAGGCTGCCTACACCCTAAGTCTGTAGACAGGAGGGGAAGTCAGGTCAATTCCAGAGCCCAGAGCCCCTGTTCCTATATTCCCTGTGCGTCTATCTGAGTAAACAAACTAGGGACATAACTAGCCACTTCAGAAGCCCAGAGCAGGACAGGGAACCAAGGCTGGAGCCTCAAGAGGAAAACAGCATGAGAAATTATGTGTAAAATTGCATCAATGTCCAAACACCTGAGATCCACTGAGATCCTATTACAGGCTTGGCAACAGCTTCATCAACCACCCACCTGAAAGCAAATCAATGCACAACTGCAAAGTTCCAGGAGAGGCTGCCACCATCGCCGCTTCTGCCACTCTACACTGCCTGTGTTCAAGTGGCCGCCTGCTCCACAACACAGAACATCCTCAGCTGCAGTTCTAAGTTTAGGGACCAAACTTTCCTCCACTCAAAACGGGAACAGACAAAAAAAAAAAAAGGGGGAGGACTGAGAAAAGTGAAAATGCTCTATGCCTTGGTTCAAGCCATTATACCACTTCCTAGCTATCTAACCTTAAACAGGTCTTTTTCCCTTTCTAAGCCTCAGTTCCTCATCTATAAGATGGGGATACTACTATTATAATAATGCATAGTACTTACCTTATTAAATAAAAATAGAAGAGAAGAAAGGATCGCTGCCTTCAATGCAGAGTCCACAAATCCTAAGAACTTTGTTGGGCCAGAAAGACTTCCTGGTTTCATGGCTCCCTTACCTATATTCCCAGGGCAATTCCCACCTACTTGTTTAGCCCTAACAAGAACAACCAACATCAGAATGCCTGCTATGCACCAGGCACTTTGGTCATTTGAAGATTAAATAAAACCACAAAATCTCTGATATTAGTGTAACTACCATTTTACTGAGGAAAACAAAGTCCTCAGAGGCTGAATGAGCCATCCAAGATCACACAGCTAAACAGCAGGACAGAATTTGAATCCGAGGCTGCCACCAATCCCGTGCAGTAATTTATCAACTATACACCACCTCTGTATACAACCTGAGCCCCAAGGGTGTTTCTTTCATTCTGTGTGGGAGGAGAGTTGCATGTACCTTTCAGTGCTTCCATAGATTAAGAAACCCCAAGTCCCTGAAGGGCAGAAATGGTGTCTCAAAGGTCTTAAAGGCATCTGAAATCATAGCCTGGGATTTGGTGGCAGCCTAGGATTTGGCTTTCCTCAGTAAAATGGTTATCTTCAAGGCACAAGAGACCTTCAGTAAATACTAAATCAGTCAGTGAATAGATGAGTGAATGGATGCTCTGAGATTTCACCTTTCCTCCAGAGAACAAAATTTTGAGAGGCGAGCTACACTGAAGTTAGAGGTAGAGACTCCAGATGGGGCGGAGTCTAGCAAATGGTTCTGAAACTCATGGTGCAGCACTGCCCCCTTGTGGCAACTAAGTAATCAAGCGCCTTCTCAAGAACTGCAGGCTTTAAAAGCAGGGCGGTGGGGAAGGCAAGTGACAGAATTGCTGTAGCAAAACGTGTTCTCTCTCTTCCCTAGCAATGAGCACACTCACAAGATACAAAGCTAAACAGGAGGAACCATGGGCCCTACTTCCTTTTCCCACCAGGTCTTGGGTCTCTCCAAGCTATGGATTCCCAATGTTGCCTATTATTTATCACTGCTGCCAAGAGTGTGCTTCCTCTCCAGTCAGCTTCCGTTCTGGTCATCCACCAGACAACTACTGAGTTCCAGGAGGCCCCAAAGCCAACTCCTTCCTCCTATGTCCTGGTTCCACCAGGAGGGACTCTTTGAATGATGAGTCTCAGAAGCCAGACAGAATGGATTTCCTCCCTTATGCCTCATCAAGTTAGAGAAGAGAGCATATCCCCCAATGGCCTGTGAACACGAACCTCTGCAGATTCCCATCTAAGTTGGGTGCCAGATGCTCAGTTCCTTTTCCCTGTCGTTTTTGTCTGTGGGGCCCCAGCGCTGCTCCTTCCTTCCTATGACAGCACCTCAGATATCTCAAGACAGAACACATCTTGAGTTTTCTCCAAGCCAAATAGCTTCATTCACCCCAAGCATAGTGCAGTGGGGAAAAAAATATAGTGTTACAGTCAGAACTGTTTGAGACTCCATGTCACAACTTATTAACTGCATAACCTAAGGATGTTCTTTCACCTTTCATAGGCAGGATCACTGCAAGGATTAAAGCACCTAACAAGACAAGGGCTAGTCCATAGGAGGTGCTCAATAAATGATATTTCTCAAAAGACACTGATCTTTTGGATGGTAAGTCATGAATTTCCTTGGTTTTCACCCTTTCTTTTTCCGAACAAGTATGAAAGAGTCAAGTGTCTCAAGGGCTTTGTCTCGAAAGCAATAGCATTCAAAACTAGCACATCAATGTGACCGGAGCTCCCCACCATCTGGGCCTCCCTCAGAACCACACCCACAGTACACAAACCAAGCCAACATTAACAAATTGCAGGCCCTGTGGGTTTTCTAAGTTCATAAACCTCTTTGTTCAAGGATTTTTCTGCCCTAGGCTCTAAATTATGTCTTCTTCGCCCTCCACAGCTATGTCCCTCCAATGCAAATGGTCAAAGTCCCCAGTGTTGATGGCAGAGGATCACATCATCTGGCTTGAGAGAGTACGGTACAGAACCCGGGCTCTGGGAAGGAGTCTGAGTAGAGGCCAAAGAAGCCTCTGGTTCCCAGCTGGACTACAAAATCCACAGTGGCTGATACTCTCCCCTTTATAGCTACTGCCCAGAGCCCAACAGCCTATATATTATATTGACACTTTCTCCCTTTTGTCCCAGACACAGTAAGAAGTCTGTCCATGAAGAGATGTGTCCCCGACAGGTAGCTACCCCTGTACCTGCTGGCATATGCCAACTGCCAGTCATACTCAACTGAGGCATTTCTCTCATTTTTATAGAAAAGTTCAATTTTAAATCCAAATAGTGAGGTTAGAAAGGGAAAGGAAGAGACATGGAATACAGAAATAAATGCCAGAGATAAATTTTGGAGATATAAGCATATTTAAGAGATCAGTTAGACATCGTACAGATGGGGAGACTGAAGTTCAATGTGGGAAAGGTCTGTGTAAAGTATCAGGAGAGTTAGTGGTAAAGCCAACCATAGGGCCCAGGATTTGTAACTCTCTATCCAGTGTCCTTTCATCTTCACCAGGGTGTCCCTTTAAAAGCTCTCCAATATAAAAGCTGCATGCAAAGGGAGAATGCAAAACCTTAATATAATCAATATGTATTCAATCATTCCAGACTAACATTGAAATTACTTGCAAGCTATGTGAATGTCAGCACATTACTTTAATTGTAGTAAATGTATGTTTAAATGTTCCTCTAATTTGTACTTCCACAAATTAAATATCAATGATTGCACTTCACCATTTAAAACAAACTCCAGAAAAAAAGCAAGTTCCAACTAAATCCAAAATTAGACACTCTTGAGGATCTTCAAGCTCATCTCCCAATTCCAACTGATTGAGACAATGTCATGGTATTTGACACCTATCATTTATTACATCTCTAGAACATGATGGATGCTTCACATAACACTCACTTCCCTGTTTGTATTTTGTTATCATTCTCACCTATTTCTAATTCATCCTTTTGGATTTTATGTATCCTTATAAACCACCATAACAAATTTTTTGGGTAATAAGTGAGATATAAAATACTTTTTTCATAATCTCACAAAAAAACCTATAAAGTAGGTATTAGACCCACTTTTTCACCCCCTCAGATGAGGATACTAACCCAGAGAAGTTCAATAATTTCCCCAAGGCATAGCTAGAAAAATGAAGGTTTTTGTTTCCTCAAAATGGGGCCAGTACTAAGTCCTGCACTCATAGGGCTTTCTGATAGTTAAATGATATGGTACACAAAATGCCTGTCACAGTAACTAACATACAGTAATCCCTGGACAAATGCTAACTTTCATCTGTATTGGCCATAGAAAACAATTTTCCCACTCTACCATGTGACATCAGGGACTTAGGGGGCATGCCCAAGCTGTCCCTAGATTTCTAGCCATCCCTTCCCTTTTACATAGAGACCTGAAAGGAAACAGCCCCCCTACCAGCCCCACATCCATTCTCTCCTTCTCTTTCTCCTCACCAATCAGGAGTATTCACAGGAACAGAATAACTTCATTTGAATACAACTTCCTTTGCCTTTGTTCCTTCCCATTCCCACCTCATGGGAAAGTAGAAGGACTCAGAAAGAGCACAAAGGACAAAGGAAAGCAAGAGGGCCTGGAAAACTCATCAAGGTGACATGTGGTTCCAAAATCCTGGACATAGTCAGACCCCACCACCACCTCACCAGAAGGCTGGTGGGAAAATGGAATAATGGCCTGTCTGGAGGAATCCCAGCCTCTGGAAATGGGAGCCCCATTTTTGCACCTAGAAGGCTGGTCACAGATGACACACTTCCTTGATCCCTGGAGAGTCTTTGAATGCTGAAAGATTCTATGACCCCCACCTGGCTATTATATTATATAGCACAGTCCTTCTAATAGTAGTGAGTCACAGTAAAGGTATACCCCTTGGGTTGGAGATAGGAATGACCACGTTAACATTATCTCCATGGCATGACTACAAGAGATAAAGTACCCTACAATTGCATTCATCACCCCCAGTTGTGTCTTAAATCCCAATGTTCCTCTGAGGGAAAAAAACATAGATCACACTATCTTAGGGAGAATAAATTGGTTTCCTTCTACTAGGAAGCAAAATAATATGTGACAGAGGCCATGTGGTACAGTGACTACAATGTGGTGTTCAAATCACAGCCATACACTAGCTGGGTACAATTAAGTTATTTAATTTCTGAGCCTCATCATTAAAAGAGAGAAGGGATCACTTACATCCTTTAGAGTTGAGAGGAAGGCTCTGTGAACTAACATTTTTAGAGTATCTAGCACAGAGTCATACCCTGCTCACTTTTTTTTTCCTACCGCGTTCAGGACCATAGATAGGATTAACCAGGGGTATCCTAGGTGTGGGCTGCCAAAGTTAAACTTTGCCTCCATTTTTATTAAGGCTGGGGCCAGCCTTTATTTTAACCTATCTTGGAAGTACAAGTAGGAGAAGAGATTCCCAAGATGTGGGTATGTGATCAGAGCTTTTGGGAGAAACAGAAGAGGCTAAGGAGCAAGTCCCTCCTTTACCTGGTCAAACAGCTGCTTGCCAGTGGTGTTGGGCTGGATGGCAAACTCCAGCTCTGCATCCATGGTTGTCACACGCACATTGATCTAGGATGAGATCAAAGAAGGCAAGTTAGGTGTCTGCCCCTGTGCTCAAAAGAGCCTGCGACAAGGGTCTCGGTTCAACCACAGAAAAGGGTCCTATTATATTGTGAACCTGAGTAACTTAGACATTGGTCGGAAGGGAGAATATTGAAACAAACAAACAATAACCCAGCCCCTGCTCCCAAGCAGCTTACAGAACACAAAAAACACAGCCACAGAGAAATGCTTGCCAAGGGGCAAACAAGTTAATGCAAATCAGCCTACTATCAAGAGAAAGCAAGAGCTGACTATACTTTTTCTTCCAGGAAGACTGTCCTGCCTATATCAGCCAGCTCCATGCTCACAGCATTCTCTCCCCACCTGTGATCTACAGCCTGGAATATCTATAGCTCTGGCCTTTTCAGAGGCAAGTTAAGGGCAGGATAAAAAACACTGGTTTCCAAACCTAGCCCTTTAACTGGTTCAGTCTACAACCTTGGATAAGTCTTATCCCCTTACTGGGCCTTAGTTCCCCTCATCTGTGCAAGAGCAGGAATGGGGTGAGGGATCAGTTACATTAGGTGATGTCTCAGGACCATTTCAGTGCTGATGTCTATGGTTCTGTATACCAACTTGCATTGTTAACACTTCCTGTATTTATCTCAGTGGTCTCCCCTCCTGTATTTATCTCAGTGGTCTCCCCAGGCACAAGAAAGGAAAGGGGCCTCAATACAGGTAGGCGTGGGCAGCATGGAAATGCTACCAAAGCCAAGTCAGCAGGTGGAAAAGGGACAGAGACAGGCCCAGATGACTGTAACAGGTAGCTCCACACAGGAATTCATAGGCACTAGGCAAAGTACTTTCCACCTTTATGAATAGATCCCCAAGACCAAGTCAATGATAGCTGAAATTTCATCAGTAGAGATTTTTTCCTTTGACTAAAACCTTGGTGGTGGTGGTAACAGCAGTAACAGCAAAAATAAGCCATAGCTTTTATGTTTGGAGACTTACTATTCGCTAGGTGCTTCATATGCACTACCCCATTTAATATCAACAATCATCCTGTGAAGTAGAGTATTACTTCCACATTGGTTATGAAGAAATATATATTTGTCTAGAGTCACATCACTAGTAAGTGGGAAAGACAGAGTTTGAATTCAGATCTAAGTCCAAATCTCACAATTTAAACCAATGTGCTAAACCTCTCTTGGATCAAATAAAAAAATATATATCTCCCTCTAAAAGAAATCAAGGATTAGTTTTTAAATTGTTGGGACATTTTGCTTAAGTAATCTATATTATATAGCCACAAGATGTGCTATTATATGGTCATATAAAATATTTATGAAAACTATTTCAAGCCCAGGGAAAATACTTTGGTAGTATTAAGTGAGGAAGAGTAAGCAACAGGTTACATGAGCTCAACTTTGTAAAAAGTTATGCACACAGAGATTAGAATTACACCCAAGTGTAAGTCAGACTTGATTTTTGGGCAGTGATCTTTTAAGTGTGCTCTCCCTTCATTTTCTAGTATGCTCACATACCACTAATATGGGTGGGAGGGGGACTAAAATAGAATTGTCAAAGATGCAAATCCCCATGGAGTGGGCAATACATTAAGCCTTATTAGTCTTTGACATCTCTGGGCCTTTCCTGAGCATAAGGGCAAGTTAGTGGGGAAGAGGGGCCAGACAGCCATTTTGCCAACTAAACAATTCTGATGAGGAGCAGGCCTGGGGAACGACTTTGTAAATAAATCTCACCAGGGACCAGGGAGGAAATCTATTTCAGGATTGACAATGGGACAGGAAAGGCCCTGAAGGCAGGAACAAGTAAGCCAAGTACTCCAGTGGGAGATGGACAAGGTTAGCCACCTTGACTCAGTGTTACCCTAGGCTTCCTGCCAATCCAGTGACCTCCATAGAATGCGGCCCTCGTGAGGTAGGGAGAATGAGACCCCCATGGGCTGGATTTGGCCTCAACATTTAGCCTAATATCACCAGAGCAGGGCATGGGGGAACCTCAAAAGGCCAATGACTGAGGGGAAAGAGTGGAAAAAGGATGGGACACGGGAATATGAGTACACTATAATTCATTCTCACCTCAAGGTTTCTGTCTGTCTTAGAGTTCCCTCTCCAGTACCCAAGACTTAGTGGCTACTCATAAGGTGTTGCCTATGAATAGGTACTAAGAAAAGGGATATGAGATAGAAAGATATGGCATAGTATATAGACTTAGAGATGGGAACATATTATATCTTGAGCTTTTTTGTGCCATGGACCCTTCTGGGTAGTCTGGTGAAATCTATGGACCCCTTCTCAGAATATTTGTAAATGCAGGAAATTAAGTAGATACAAGAGACAAATTATATTGAGAGTTACCAAAATTTAATATGTGCCTCTTTATTATTATATTAAGTAATTACCTAGCACTAGGTCTTATAATTTATCACTACTGTAATTACAATTTTACATTGAGCATTAATGATATTTTGAAAAATCTGTAATTTAAATAATGATATAAAAGTATCTTAGATTCCCACCAGTGACAATGCTTTAGGTTACTGCCATTACTACTGCTTTTGGTTTGTTTGCCTATATTTGTAACTGAAAAAGGGACTAAATTTCAGTGAGAGATTAATGAAAGCAAACATGTAATCTTCCTCCATCCAAGTTGATAGATCCTTCCCACTTCAAATTATATCCATGAACCCCATGGAGGCCCAAGGACTCTAGGCTAAGGAGCTTTCTATAAATGTATTTCAGTTCACCCAATATTAATGAAACACTATGTTTAAGGAACTATGGTTGGAGTAGAGCTAAAGAACTAGTCCCTGACCCCAAGGCACTTACTGAATTACAGGAAAACTATAATATACAAGGGATACCCTGGAAAGTACCATAGCAGAACAGAGGAAATATTTTGTGGAAATAAGGAACCACAGTTCAAAGTGGTAATTTGCACTGTTCTGTAAAGATAAAGTGGAATTTGAAAAGGGGAGACTGTGGGTGTGGGAGGAAGGACACCCAAATACCCCAGGTAGAGAAACCAATACATGCAATGGCCCAGAAGGAGATGCAGATGGCCTGTTGAGAAGCAAGCATGCAGGCCTACTCGAGGATGAAAGATGCCTATAGAATGAAAAGTGGGCAGGGAGGCTGGGAAGGTAGGTAGAGGGCTTTGATAGCTATACTAGAAAGCCAGGCCTTAATCCTGCGGGCAGCAGCCAGCAAGCCTACAGGTTCTCAGCAAGGTGGGGCAGGATCACAACAGGGCTTTTCCAAGAAAGTGCCCAAGGAGGAAACTAAGGAAAGCGGTAGGACTCCAAGAAAATATTCCACAGCCTAGGAGTTCCCTTTCATTCACACTACTGGGAAGAATTTGTAAAGGAAATAAGCCAGTGTTTCTCACAGATCATGTCAATCTACCATTGGCCCAAATATTTAATTCAAATATTTCTTAAAGAAAGGTTCCTTAAATAAATCAGTTGGTAGAAAAGGACCCAGCCTTGGTTAGGAATAGACATGTCAGAGGCTAGTGTTATTTACACTTCCTCCCTCCTGGATACAGCATCACCCCAGAACAAAGGGACTCCTAAAATCTAAAGATGTCCAGCTAAAACCAAACTGGAACCTACTTCTCCAGAATCATTGCTTAGGGTCTCTGCCATTCCACTTTGGCTGCTTCTCCAGATAGCAGCCTGAGGTACCCTGATCTTCACTGTGAAGACAAATAATCTTTGGTTTAAAAAAAAAATTAGAAAGAAAAGCAAACACAAAGGGACTTCTATTCTTGCCACCACTTAACTTAGAAGAAATATGAGTCATGAAGACAGAGTCATGTGTCTGTGCTCTCTTGCTTTTCTGTTGTGTCACAGGTAGGGAGGATTTAAGGGTAATAATTTAATTGGGGCCTCAAAGTGATAAGGAAGAAGTCTTGATCAAAGAAGAACTCTTATTCTCCCTTAGACTAATCTGGGACACAAGTGTGAAAGATGAGCTGCAGGCTCGGACTGCCACGCAGGGCCCAATGGATGTGCAACCTAGTGGGCACCCACTGATCTATTTTTGTGCTTGGCCTTTGCAATCTCAATGTGAAGAAGAGGGTTACCTATTCTGTGGAGCAAGAACCTGAAAACAAAGCTTCCAAAGTCAGCAGAAAGTTCCCAGGCAGCCCCTCAGCTTGACAAGACTAGAGGAGTTAGCCTGGGTGGGGAAGCATTTTAAGACATAGTCCCCAGCAGAAAACTAAATCCCTCCATAAGCTGTCTGAGAATCTAGGCACAGTCTGAGATCAAAGACTGTCTCTCAGAACATTAAGGGTTTAAGGAACAAAATATGTCTGGGTGTGGTTCTGGTGGTGGGGGGCTCACATCACCCTCTCGTACACACTAGCCATCCCACCCCTAGCCCAAGAACAATAAATCCACTGTTATTTATTGAAAAATTGAACACAGACACTTCCCACACAAAGCCCTTCACTGGACACTAATAAGCCCATCTCAGTGGTCTGCTATCCAAAGCCTTCAACAAACTGGGATTTCTTCTGTGTCCCTGCGATTGGATGGCCTGAGAAACAAAAATTACCAAGCCAGATGCCACCTCTGCCTTGGCTGAAACAGCAGCTGGGGTACTTTGGTCTCTGGGCCTGGCGAGTTTCAAACAAGAGACCCTCTCTTTTACTAGAGCCAAGAGCACCTAAGGTGAGCAGTAGCCAGGACACCGTGAGGTGATCCCCTCTCTTGCCCCATGTCACTGAACTACAGGATGGCTCTTTCCTAGAGAGGAGTTTGGGGAAGACAGAAGAGAAAGCAGAAAGAAATCTAATAATCACAAGCAACATGTTAGCCTGAAGCGCAGACCCGTAAGCCCAACTTACTGACATTACTGGCCCCACTTCACTGCTAAGGAAACTGAAGCACAAAGAGGCAGGTGATAGGAGAATAGAAATGAATGCTTACCAAATACCAACTATGTGCCAAGCCCCATCACCTACATCTCACTAACACCTCTGAAGTCAAATTTACTCAGCCAGCAAGTGGTGAAGATGGGGACTTCTGGACACTCCTGGTGCTCCTTCCACGACTCCACCCACCTCTTTGATTAGGCTGATCTCACTGATGTCTTCAGACACTGCCTTGGCAACTATTTTGGCCAAGGCCCAAACACTCTGGCATAAAAAGCCTGGTCACATCTGGGAAGCACTACTTGGGAAGGCCCCCCGGCCAGGGCAGAGCTTATGAGTCAGCCCAATTTGGTCTTAGTTCAAGCACCTCACCCCCCCACTACCACCACTTGCCATCTCCACTTTCTTCCTGAGGGCCTACCCCTTCTGGGCTTTCAGTGGAGCTGTTGGTGTGAAGAAGGCAAAGGTAAGTGGGGGAGAGGGGTGGAGGCAGGATGAGTCCAACCAGGCCAATCCCGTAACTTCATCTCTTCCATGGTAAGATAGCACTTACTACAGTGTCACCTAAACTGCCTATCTCCATTATTTAGGCTCCAGCACCCACCATTTCCTGCTGCCAGAACTGGGGCCAGGCCAGGGCAGAGCCTGGTCTGTCTTGCCTCTTGGGATGACGACACTGCCTCAAGCAGCTGTTTTCCATAAGGGGAAAACAAGGGTTGCTTTGAATCTCCAGTCTAGGAGGCATTCTCCTCCCCCACACCCTCTCCACTGACTCACTCCCTTCCCTGCAACTCAGCCTCTTCCCTGTTGACTTGGAAGTGGTACCTGGTACCGTTATCTGATCTGACCTCTTCCTGCTCATTTCCAGACCCTTAACACAGTCAGCAAGATCCGCCTGGGGTTAACCCTTCCTACGCCTGGGCTTTCCTACGCCCAGTAGTTTCTAGAAAGGAGAACCACACTCATACCTTAATGGCTCAACAATAATTCTTCAACCACTCCAATTGTGCTGTAGCCAAGGGCAGGAAAAGAAAGACAGGGTCCCTTTTCAGTTACTTTGGCCCAGTACTGCCCTCCAAAAGCTCCCCAAGAAGCATTTCAACTGGGGAACAAGAGCACATTGGAGACTGGGTGTTAATCCCCCAGTCACCATACACTTGGGGGAGTTACCACAGACATAACCAACCCCTCTTAGCAATGAAAACATTAACTACTTGACCCTATGGGAGGAGAGTTCAGGGTCGAGGACTCAACTGGAAAGGTCAAAAACATTATATTTGCAAGCTACAGCTTCCCCATTAATCCAGTCTTAATTGCATGGCCTTTTGCTCAAACTCAGGCTGAGGGAGAGTCCCCCTCTTCCTCTCAACACATGAAGGTCAGGTAGGAAACTAGCTCCTTACTGTGCGCACCTAACTCCTGGATTTACTTTCAATATCAGTTCAGCCACACTCCAGGAGAAGATGATACCCAGTCCCCTACCCACATGCTCCCTTGCCCTGGCCAGCTCATCTCTCCTTCCTAGGCACAGGGGCTGCCTCACCAGCTCCTTAGCATGGCCATTCCTCTTCTGTACTTACTCAAGATTTCAATCTATTCATCCTAAAATCTCATCTGGCTCCTCGGAACAATACCCTTCTGAACTTCTCATCCCTGTTTGCCAAGGAAATAAACAGTCCAGAATCCCAAACTGTCAGAACTCAAAGGGACCTTGGAGACCATTTGATTCAAACTCTGTAATAGACAGCAGGGGACACAGATCCAGAGAAGGGGAGGTACTGGCCCAGGGTCACACAGCTGCTAGGAATTAAAAACTTAGCTCTTGATCCACTGTCCTATTTAATAAGCCACAGAACCACCCTGGCACTTAGAAAACAGTTGACACTTCAGGCAAACTACTGCTGATTTGGAAAGACTATGTGGAGAAAGCTGGACCAGCTTGCTTCCATGAAAAACTCCAAGCTGGCACTGCTTGGAAATTCAGGGTTCAATATAGAGGGTGGGCCTAACTTTCAGGCTTTAAGACATTCACCACCACCCTTTCTAGGGAGACTAAACCTTACATAACATGGAAGAAAAAACTCAAAGATCCCTTGTTTCTAGGACAACTTCTTTTGCAAAAATGGGTAACTGACTGGGGAAGTCCCGAGTAACAGGCACAGCCAAGACCCACGCTGCAGGCTAGGGGAAGAGGGTTGATACACAAAGCAGGTTAAGAGGCAGGGAATTTGAGGAATGGATGTATAACTAGGTAGTCAAGGACAATAACTTCTTCAATTACCATAAAACTTTGAAGTTGCTGAAATAAAAGGGGAGAGGAGAGTGACCATCATTAGTAAACTAAGTCCTCCCAAGCAAAGCCCCTCCCTGGGGCCACATCCAGCTGGGCTTCAGTCTCTCACATCAATTTCCTGCTTGACCCAGCTTCCTGCCCGCGAGTTTCATGAGAAGAATTTGTAGACTAGAAACACAGACTATTTGCATCTGCCTGAAGATGCTAGTTCTACCCAGAGCACCAGAGGAGTGCTCTACCCTCTCTGCTCAGGAACACACTTCAGCAACCTCTAGCACCAGAGCTCTGAAGTACGCTGGAGTTAATCCAAGCCTCAACTTGAGTTCCATCCAATGCTCATGAGATTTCTGCCCTGTTCTGCGCTCCAGGGAGCTAAAATCACTGAAGTCAACTATGCAGGGGCAGGGGAGGCTTCCAGGCCAAGTCAAAAAGCACTGTTCTCAACCCCAGAGCCAAGTTTAGGGCGGCTTCATGCCAACCTTGCTGGAAAGCCAATAACCAAACCCGGTATCTGGGGAACCCACATAACTGGAATCCTCATCCTAGAAATAATGGTCTCAGCAATTTGAGGAGTGAAGCAGGGTATAGTAGAAAGAGGCCTTGGAGCCTCTTTGGCCATCATCTCTCTAAAACCCAGTTTCCTAATATATCAAATGGACTTAATAACATCAATCTCAAAAACAGGGTTATTGGGAAATTTAAGTTAAAATAATAGACACGAAAGTACTTGCCACATCATAAGTAGAATGTGATGATTACTAACCCTTCCTTTTTAGCCATATTTTTACCAATAATCCTCTCTCTCAGGAATTATTTAAAAGAAAAACCTGTTTGACTGCAGGGGCTATAGAGGCTACCCAAGAAGACCTCCAGAGACGACTCTTTCATTTTTGAGGCAAATATGTGATTAGATTTCTAGTTGGTTAGACAATGCGAAGCCATGCCTATCAGGTAGACACACACATTTCCTTGCATTATCTTAAATGCTTTCTCTCTTGGGAGGGATGGGGATTTTTCCCAGGAAGCAGAGCTCTGAGGGGAGACAGAACCCAACAGAGCGCCTATACTACTTTGTCCTTTTCAAAGACTGCCTGATCAAGGTCTTCATTCTGGGCTGTGCCCTACCATTTTCTTCACAGTCGTGTCCCACTAGCTTACACAGGTCCCCACCCCATCAATACAACCTACCAAGACCCCTGGAACTCCTTCAGCTGGTATCTAGAAAAATCACAAGCTGGCTCATCAGAATAACCTGGGGAAATATTTTAAACACAGATTCCCAGGCCTCACCCACTGAGATTCTGTTTTATTACATAAGAAGCAGGACCCAGGCACCAAAAATTAAGAGCTTCAGATTTGGGAACCTCTGGCATGGAATGTAGCCTCTCATGGGCTGGTATTAATATGGCTTAGAGGAATGCTTGATGGAAGGTGTGGATAAAATGAAGGCTCCTGTGGCCAGGATTCTCACCTGGCCCTAGTCGGCTAGCTCACTACACATGTGTGGGCAATACATTGTTATTGACTCTATATAAAGAGCTCCGTCAAGGGCTCTGGGTGACACCGTAGTACAACTGCAGGAGAGCAGAGGACACACACTGGGATGGCTGTGCAGGTAGAGAGACCCAGAGGCAGAGAGAAGCTTGCTGCATGCAGATTCGTTCTGAGTGAATGGGATTTTAGTGATTGACCTGCCACCGTGGAAATAAAGTTGGGTATAACCCTTTCATCCCAAAATGTTCTACAGTCATTTCTTTGGTCACATTGAATCCATAGTGAAATTGCCTGGGGCTGAAACCCACTGGCAAGACAGAAGGGAACCACAGCAAGTAGATGGCAACTGTGGAGACGTCTGGGCCACTGGGCCTGGTGAATGGCTCTCCAGAGCTGAACACAGCCCACCCACCTCAACAAAAGATTGGGGATGCTACCAGTCCCAACACTGCCCCCCAAACTGCTCTGACAACCTGGCCTCCCTATTTGTAAAGTAGGGTAGGGATTTTCCTTGCTAGTCCCTACTTAATATCATCACTCTCCACCATCACAGGTACTACTGTGCACTAAAGCACTGTCTCAGTTGTAGGAGGAACACAGCTTTGTATTCTGAGAACTTCTGTGCAAGATCCAGCTCCATCCATAACCATGAGCTTTCAAGCTTCCCACCTGCAAAATGGGCCAACCTGGCAGTTTTGTGCAGTGCTAATGTGGTATTTCCCAAACTCAATCGATCCTAAGAATCATTTGGAGCACTAGTTTAAAAGCCCAGATTCCTAGACCGACTCCAAACTTTCTGAAACAAACTCTCCAGAGCAGAATAAGTGGTTTTACTCCAGGTGATTCTTCTTATCCTCTGAGAGGTTTAAAGAAACACCACCTGGCACAGACGCTGTTGAGATGAGATGAGAGGTCAGACTGGAGGGTCTGGTCCTCCCAAATACTTACTGGCCTGCAGATCATCATGACAGGGACCTTGAGGTTAAGACGGAGCAGAGCAGGCTTTGCCAGTGGGAGAGGAAGGAGGGTTTGGAATTCCAATCAGAAAGCAAAGTGTCCTCTGGAATAGCTAAACCTTCAAGGCCATTGTCCAGAGCCTTCCACCATCTTCCCATCTAGCTAAGAATCAAATAGTAGGATTAAAAAGATGGTGCAAATACCTCAGCTGCCAAAACACATTGATCAAAATGTTCTAATTAGGGCCCTAATCAAAGCCTCTTGAGATCTCTGCCCTTTAAACCCTCCACATTCATTCTTTCCTGGGAGAACTTTCAGGTAAGAAGCAGACTTTAAATGGCACTGCCTTTCCTGAATGCTCAGGAAACTTGGGGAACAGAAGAGACATGGTGAGGGAATTCTGAATTTGCATACAGAAGTGTGCAGACAGGGGTAGGAGGGTGAGGGCAGAGGTCTAAGGTGTGATTAATAGTGGTGCACTGGAACCAGCTCACACTAGAGCTGATCATTCACAGCTCTTCACAACCCCTCCTTCAAGCACCTCATGTTGGTAGGTTGAAATCAGCCACAGTGAGAGGGATCAGTAAATAGTACAAATCTTGGCTTCACTAGAGAGTTTGTTCATAAACATTTACCAGCACATAAGGCACATGTGAGGTAAGCATCCTTAGGCCCGTTTTACAAATGAGGAAACTTGTCTTAATGAAGGGAAGCAACTGCCACCCTCTAGCTGCATGACCTTGGCCAAGAGTAACAAATCCCTGGCTCTTCCTACCAGCAACTGAGGAGAGCTGGAAGCCCACCCTTGTCAATGCAAAGGGCTTTTCAGTTGGCTAAAGGCCAAACAAGGCCACCCAGTGTGCCTGGTGTGCCACCAAAGAAAAAGATCCCAGGACTGAGACATGAAGGCAACCAGAGACAGTCCCATCCCTACCAGAGGAGAAAGGCTGGAGAGAGGAGGGAATGGGCTGCAAAGCCCCAGTGGAAACCACAGCACATTCTAAAGATCTCTTCACAAATACCTGACAGAGAGTGTGGGCTCTGGAGGCCTCAGACCACTGCAAATCCCTAGACCTCTTGAAGCCTCAGTTTCTCTACAAAGTAAAAGGCAAGTAATAATACCTACCTCACAGGATTGTTTGGTGGACATTATCTCCTTTACTTAAGAAAAGGACTGGCATGGCACCTAGCAAGTATTAAATATTTGATACATTTTAGTTCCTTTATCTTACAATCTCATTATCCAAAATCCAGATTCTTCCAGTGCCTGTGGCTCACCCTTATACAATAATAATCCTAGCCCCATGTGAACAGTGATTTACAGTTTAAAAGACACTCGTCTACACGCATTCCCTCAGTGAATTCATTCTGTCTGAAAGGCAGGACAGAGACAAGCACCTTTTCATAGAAGGGAGAAATGGAGGCTCAGTGAGGTAGACAGCAATTTGGTCAAGTGTGACAGAAACAGGACTAGAACCTAGGTCTCTCCAACTACTAGTACAGTTATTTGCCCTTCCATATTTCTCTTATTTAAGGTTAATCAGGATCCAGAGGTTTACCTATTATAATTTATTTCATCCAAGAAATCTAGTGACCTCCGGCCTGTAACTTGTCTCAGGGTGCTACAAGAGGGGCTCTCCTTGGCATGAGAGATGATCTAGGAAGCACAGGGTAAGAACAGTCTTTCTTGTGTTGGAAGGACCCCCACCATTAGCTGGGAGCAACCAGCCAAGAACAGTGGGCCAGAAATTAGTTCTGGGTTTGGTCCCAGTAACTTTAAGATAGTCCCTTCCCCTCTAGGTCTGAGTGTCCCCAGTAGTACTGAGTAGGTTTTGCTTGGTAGTTTTCAATTTTATTACCTTTGTAGCAGCTTACTGCCTCTTCACTCTCCCAAACAGAGAACTGTTCCGGTTGAAAGGGAGGGCTGCAGCACCCCAAGTGGTTCAGCCAAATACAGATTGCAAACCACCCAACTAGCAGCTTGGAAAGGGAGAGAGTTCCAGTTGTTAACTTTCAAGCATTCTAACTCATCGTAACTCAGTCACTGATTTCTTATAGGACTTAAAGGACTCTTTGGACCTCAGTTTCCCCATCTGTAATACGAGGTGGGTAGACCTCATATGGCCTCTAATGGCCCTTTTAGCACTGTGATTCCAGGAAAGGGGAGCCCAGAAATCCCCATGCTGGAGAACTTTGAAGAGGGACCAGCAAGAGTGAAGCCCCATCCCTATACCCCAAAGAGCCCCTCAGCCCCAGGTGACTCTAAACTTAAATCTTTAAGCAGTTCCTCAAGCACTGGGTAAATGGCAGCTGGGTGGGTGGGCAGACAGGCAGGAAGGCAGGAACCCCACCCTCCGTTGCACAGGAAGCTAGCTACATCCTCTTTTCCCCACCCCAAGCAGCACATCCAAAGGTCCCCAGGAGAAGTGGTGGAGGCAGGGAGAAGAGGAGGACAGGACCTGAAAGGAAACTGAACATGCAAATCACCTCAATGTACTAGTGAGTCACCTGGGGGAGGGGAAGGATTAGGGGCCCTGAGAAATAGCAACAAAGCAGCTCCATTCTCTACTGGGGCCAAGCTCCCTCAACAAAACCTTGCCAAAATGGCCTATAGCTACAGGAGTCACAAGGCATGGTCTGGTACAGTGGGTGCTAGGGCCCACCTACTCCTTGACACTAGGTTTCTCTGGCCTGAAGAGCTGGGCCTCATTCACAGATGTTTAGTTATTTCTTAGGATGAGAACAAACACAGACATGCTGTGTGTGTGTGGGTGGGTGTGAATGTGAGTGAACACTCAGAAATACAGGGGTTCTTCTTGCCTCTCAAAGGGAAGGAGGCAGGCACCAACCCGCATGGCAACACCACCAGCCCACTTTCCCATGCTGGCCCCCATACCCTGTGACTGGGGCCCAGCCCTCCCCACATCCTGTTCTCAGAGAACATGTGGCTGCTTGGGGAAAGATAATGTCATTACCACACTTCCCCTCCCTAGAGGCTTTGGCTGACTGGGGAGGGAGCTGGAGTTCTCTGCCTGATCAGGATGAATAACCTGCAGTAAATCTCCCAGTTTCACAGGCAGGGACAGGAAGGGTGGCCAGCTAAGATTGGGAGCACCTTCCACACTGAAGGATCTAATGCCTAGAGACAGAGACAGTGATGGTCCAAAATACTTCCGAAAAATGAATTTTCTGGAAAGACACAAATTGGCAACTTCTACATTTGGAAACTGGAAGATAACATGCCAATGTTCTTCTTTGATTAATGAACCAGGAGATGCAAACACAATAAACTTCTTTTTCAAAAAGGGCCCAAACATCTCTCAAGTCTCATTACTTATGTGTTTTAGTATCAGCATTTCTGCTAACGCAGCATGATTTGCAGACAGAACCTTAATGGGCCTAGACTGGCTTCAACCCCTTTGAAAAAGAAAATAGCTTCAGACCCATAAAAACAGCAACTCCAACAAACTCAGAGGAAGGGTTGGTGAGGGGGCACCACAGCCTGAGTCTACTCACTGTTCAATTTTCCTTCACTTCTCTCCGGCCAGTTGACTCCCTGGCTCCCCCTTGTCTTCCCTTCCCAGGCTATAAGTAGCAAGGAATGTGGCTAAACATTCCAACAGAGTATTCAGGAAGGACCTCCTCATTCATGTAGAGTGAGAAGTCAGAAGGCAGAGGCCATTCCACAGCACGGCTGCACTAAGTGCTGACCTTTAGTGCAGCATGCTTCTTGGTTCGGCTTGTACGGAGAGCCTTGGCTAACCACCCCTAACACAAGATGAACCCCCTCCCACCCAGCTGCTCCCCCACACTTAATCTTGCAGTCTAATCTAACTCTTGTCCCCATCAAGGAACGAGGTTTATTACATAGGCTTTAAGAAGTACTGACTCTTAGCACCTTCCTCTGGCGGATGTGCTGAAGGCTGAAGAGTCGCCTCATACCTACCCTAAGTATCTGTTTGTAGGCACCAGCTCAGTCTTCATTTTTGCATTGTTTACCTTCCTGGAAACAGAGGGTATAAAGGACCCAAACAATGCCCTCAAGCTCTGTGGATCTGTGGTTGTTTTGGCAAAGTCCTAGAGTGGGGGGAAGGTCAGTAAAAGAAAACAGAGACATGACATCCATCTTCTTAATTTTGGTCTCTATGTAGACTGATATAACTTCCCTAAAAAGTGGCTTTGTATTTTTTTGAGTTGATAAAGCCACATCTTGCTCCCCAAACCACAAGCTCAGCTACCAACTTACTGAGACCGGTAAAAACTGTTTAACCTACTGAGTATAAAATAGGGTTTTTACCATCCCTACCACCACAAATATTATCTTCACACACACACACCACCAATGCTGAGGTGAACATGCATGAAACCACTTACCCTCCACACACTTACACACACCAGAGTTCTTTGGGTAGAGCTAAGAAGCTCCCTCCCCCACTGCCCTAACTTTGGTCTAGTTTCTTCAGATAGCAACAGGAAGAGGCCCACCAGAATCTTTATAGAAATTACCCAGCAGCCTCCCTTAATGGCCCAAGCAACAGACATTGTTCCATAATCCAAAGTGAGCCCTAAAATTTTACCTACAGTTCTAGTAAGACCTAGAAAAGCAAATACAGCCACCTCTTACCTACCTCAGGTATTTTAGAAAGGGCCTGCTCCCCTAACAGATACACACACATGCTGGTTCCATATACCACCTAGTTAGACATCCAATATGGCCCAGACATCGACATGATTCTAATGCTTGAACAAATGAATGTACTAAAATGAGAAGCAAGCATGTGAGAGTATTTTTACTGGGGGGGATGTGGGGGACAGTGGGCAATGTGCAGCCAAGTAAATGGGGAATTAGCATTCTGTACAGTCAAGGCAGTGATAGAGGTAATCAGAGGGAACTGTATAAACACAAAGTGGCATCCAAAACACAATGGAGAAGGTGGGAAGGCAGAAGGTTTCTAGAGGAAGAGTTGACCTATCCTGAAGGGTATGTAATATTGTCACAGGGAAAATGGGTCAAAGGGAAAAGGCAGCTCTTGATGTCCTAGGCAAAGAAAACATCATGCACAAGGACACAGAGGCAAGAAACACAACATATGCCCTCCAACTGCCATAGGGCAATATACAATATGTGAAAACCCTACTAAAGGTAGGAAGTTAAAGGATCACAGCCTCCTTTCCCAGCAACCTGACCTACTTCTCAGAATCTGTCAGAAGAGAAAAAATACAGATCTTTCTGCCATCACAGTATTAGGCACCAGCTTGTCAGATTTGGGGGAGAGTTGTCCACAGACAGAAACAGAAATTCCTGAAGACAGACAAAGTGGCCTAATATACAAGATACAGGTAGGACGCTAGCTCTGTTCTGCACAGCCCCACTGAGGCACCAACTTATCTTAATGACCACTCCCTACCCTAGCTCCCACAAAACTCAGGGGAACTACTCCCCTGATCTTGAGGGAGCCTACTACATCCCACTTTTCAGCCCACATGGAAAAGCTATCGACCTCCAGATAGACATGGAAGGGGGACCAGACTAAGATTCCCCCTCCACCTATCTCTCTCTCTCTCTCTCTCTCTCTTTCTCTCTCTCTCTCTCTCTCTCTCTGTCTCTCTCTCTCTCTGTCTCTCTCTCTCTCTCTCACACACACACACACACACAGAGGAAGTGAAAACTACCAGCACAGCAAGGGCCTGGGGTGGGCCTCAGCCACAGATGCCTGGCTTCTGCAAAGGGGTGGGGACCCAGAGATTACACAAACTGTTTGACCTCTTGAGTAAGGGTTCTCATCATTTTCTCCTCTGCACATCCTCTATTCTTCCCACACCATAACGATCTTGTCTAACCTGGGCCTCATATACCTCTTCTCCTTTTCCCCCACTCCCTCATCCTGGGACTTTCAAGGCTCCCCACAGCTGGGATTCCTCTTCACAAAGCAACAGGCACACCCATTAGTTTCTCAGACTCTTCCCCTAAACAGAAGGCATAGTGGGATTTGGTACAAACTAGGCCAGTTATTGGCATAACTGTTTCAAATATCAGTTTCCTCATCTACTAAAAAAAATCATACAGAGCCAGTGCAGTACAGGAAGCACACTTACAAATTAGAGATGAAGCCTAACTAGGGTCCTAAAATTCTTTGATCCCAAATACTTCAAGAAGACAAAATATGCAGCATGAAATTAAGAGAAATGGGGTATTTATCAAGCACCTTTAATATTTCAGGCACCCTTTTAGGTGAGCTCTTTTATCCCTCAGAAATCCCAGGGCAGTGGATATCATTATTATCCTCATTTTATAGATGGAAAACTAAGGCTCAGAAATGTTAAATGTCTCACCCAAGGTCGTGCAGCTATAAATAATGGTTGAAAATAATTCTATGTAATTGATCTACTTCATTTATCTATGGCTACTATCCTCCTTTCTCTCAAGTCACCTTGAGCAATGCTGACCAGACCTCTATCCTAAAGTAATGGGAAAACCTGAGGCAACTCTACTTGTAATGCTCACCATTTTAACTGTCATTTTAAAACCATTTAAGCTAGCTTCATTCACTGACTATCCACAAATATACTTCAGTCCTTAATGGTCAGAAACATCCTTGAATATTCCACAAGCCCTCACTGTTGGGGGTAGAGGTGCAGGGTTTTGGAGACAATAGGAAAGGGGAAAGGAGGAACAGCCCTGGTGAGTGTGGTCACCCCCTTGTGCCCTGGTCAGAAAGCTTAGTGTTTGAGTCTCCCAGGCCTAGCAGCCCAGTTGTACAATCCTAGATGTGTTTGGAGAAAGACAGGAACAGCAGAAGGGAGAAGAGAAGGCATTCTAAAGCAGATATTGTGCAACTCCTCTTAGGACCCTGACCTTACCAGGAGAGTGACTCAGTCTTGGCACCACTCTCTCTCCATTCCAGGATTTCCAAAGACCTGACATGAATGGGCATGAGTACCCAAATAGGCATATACCCATATACACACACAACAGCTAACAAAGTGAAAAACCCAGAACACTGGGTATAATGGCTAACAGATGGAGCTGGGAATGCCTGTCTAGGTAAGCCTATCACTAGGGCCACACTGGAGTATCACCCCCACAACTCCAAACAGTTTCAGTGTCTTGCTCCAAAAGTAACCATGATTCCTGCTGTTCAAGCATGGTCTCACAAGAACACAAAGGAGGCACCTTCTCAAAAATCCAGGCTTGATTTTAGGAGGCTCAGCAAAGCCAGGGATGAAGTGACAAGAAACAGGAAGAGCTAGCCCCCAGCTCTGGAATCCCCTGTTGAGTATAGCTTTGGCCTATGGTGTTTTTGTTTTGAAATTATCCTAATTACTATCAACAGCAACTGCATACTTACCAGATTTGGGGCCATATGGGATGAAAAGCTAAGCCTTATACAGAAAACAGCGAACTGGAAGAAAGCATCATCTATCTGGTTCTTTTCACTCAAGGATACAATTTTAATTCTATGCCCCATGATTATGACCACACGTGTGTACCAGAAGGAGACAGAGTGGTTTGGTTAATTAGTGACCAACATGAAAGAGGCCCTCTAGTAACAGTCCAACTATAAATCAGAATTCAAATGCCTACTATGTACTTGGCTGAGGAAAGAGGTGATGATAAAGGAGTCACTGAGTTTATATGAAACTGGTATACAATAAACTGGTAGTGTAAAGCATACACTACCAAGGGTTGGCGAACTGTTTCTGTGGGCCACCTATGCCTCTGTTGCATATTCCTCTTTTTACTTTTTAACAATGCTTTTTAAAATGTGAGAGCTACTCTTACAATACATACAAAACAGGTCTTGTGGGCAAGTTTGCCAATTGCTAGACTAGACCAAGTATTAGCAGGCTAGTAACCCCACTATCCACAAGGCCTCAAACCTGGACAAACAGCTCTCTTCACATTCTACTTTCTATAGAAGATGGGCAGCAAGGGTCTTATATGAAAGTTAGCCAAAGATAAGTAGCCCAGATGATTGTACACAGTAGCCTAATCTCTTCCTAAGTGAAGGCATTGTAGAGAAAATAGGTAATAAGCTAAGACCACTATCTTCCACAGAGGCTCATTCACAAACCAGAAAGGCCCTGGGCCAAGCTGATCCCCCTCAACAGTAAGCCACAAGCCAGGGGCTGAGCCAAGGAATGCCTGGTCCCTAAGCCTCAGGCTCAAATCTCTAGCCTTGAAGAGCAAGAGGCATGCATGAAGAAGAAAGAAGTTAGTTAAGGGGACTTTCCCAGCTGGACTATTAAGGGCTCAAGAAATAAAAAGACATACGTGGCTTGCTTCTCTCCCTATCACCTTAGGAAAGGTCTGGAGAATAAAAGAAACCAAGGGCTGTAGATGCCAAACTCAGCAGCAGGGAGATATAAGAATGATGAAACTAATGCCAACCACAAAGCTCCAAGACTAGTGGCCAACACCGCACACAAGCTTTTCTCTCTGGACTAGATCTAGGATCCTCAGTGTCCAGTTAGCACTCTTCTCACAAGGAAGTGGTGAGAAGAAACAACCATTCAGGAGAGCCCACCTTCTAACCTCCTACTCCATGCCCTGGCTCCTCCCACTTGCCCATCCTATAGGAAAAAAGATATTACCACTAAGAACTGTGGGTTTCTGGATACAAGGGGTCCCACTGATAGCCAGTACACAGATGCAGCCCTTATTTCCCCATTAGTTTCCAAATTCTGCCCCCAGAAGAGAGGGCTTCTAGGGAATCTAGTCTGATTCAAGGGAAGGAACAGGAGAAGAATGCCTTTGAACCAACTCAGCAGCTATTGAGCAACGGCAAAGAATGGGACAGGGTACAAGGCACTGAGAATACAAAGATTATGACAATCCCTTACTTCAATGGGTCCCCCACCTAGTAGTGAAAATATGTTGGATCCCGCAGAATGCATTGAGTACTATGTTCACCCTAAAACTCCCAGGCACCTTTTTCTCCAAATAAAAAGTTTGCAGGCTGGCAGGAAAAGAGAAACCAAGACGTCTTCTTGGTGCTACCTCATTCTCCACATGAAGCACCTTCTTGTGCCCTTGGGAGAACTTGGAACGAAGTACCCTTTCCTATCACAGAAGCAAATTATTCTCTAATTGGGATGCCGCATATAAAACAGTGATAAAATAATCAAAAACTACATTGGGATAGGGTGCCAGGGCTTGTGGGAGAAATTGGTACTCTGAAAGTGTTGGGAGCCATGTGGCACAAGAACAATAGGACTCCATCTTGTTGTTTACTTCTTCTTGGTCAGTTTCCCGCCACAGCTTCCCACTAAGTCCTCAACCAGGTCCGTTGCTTACGTCAAAGACTACTGCGCATGTGCACAACTCGGTGTGTGATTGGACTTTGTAAGCTACCTCATTATCATAATGGGCAACCAACCAGAAGAAGCCACTCCCTACCACGCCCCTTCAAATGCTATATATTCCCTGCCTTTTCTGCTAATAAATGAGACTTGATCAGAAAGCCTGTCTTGTCTCCATTCTCTCTGTCTTCTGTCTCTCATTCGCGCACCCCCTCCTTAGGTCCCAGTTGGAGAATCCCACGGCCGGGGATTTTACGTTTGCTGATCTGCGGGCCGGGTCATGAAAGTACAGCAACAGAGGCTGGGGCCCAGTCAGGTGTAAAAGCCACCCAGCTGAAGCAGGAAGCAGCGAACAAGTCTTCCATTCCCAAGTACCTTACCTTGAACACAGGGCAGTGCCCCATCCTAGCACTTGTATATGGAGTTGAGGAATGAAGTCACTGGGTCTTTGGGCTCATTCACCAACTCCCCATAATGTTCCCACTAACTGAATGCTTTGGTGCCCTCTGCATTAGTCACTTCTCATCCTGTCCTATTCTTTCTTCCCTACCACCATTGGTCTGCACATGCCCAGAGAGTCAATCTATGCTCTAAAAAGAGCTGCTTACCTCCCTTTGTTCCAGTTAGTCGCTCTGAACCCCACCCCTTCCTGCTCACTTGTTGGGGTGGGAGGCGCCTAATTTGCATCTCATCCAGGCCCAATGACCAAGTTTAAAGGCTGCCCAATATAGCTGCCAGTGCCACCTTTACCTCCAGCTACAGGAGCAGAGTGGAAAGAACCCTGGACAAATTCACGACTCAGTTCAGCTGTATCCCTGGCTGTGTGGTCCTGGGCATAGGCCTCCCCTTTCTCAGGTTCAGTTTTTCTCTGATGTAACATGGAAAGACTTGGATTAGGGATATCGTTATCAATGCTGGCCCAACATTAGAATATCCTAGGGAAGCTCTTAAAAAAATACTGATGCAGAGAAATGCAAATTAAAACCACAATGAGATATCACCTCACACCAGTGAGGATGGCCAACATCCAAAATACAAACAACAACAAATGTTGGCGAGGATGTGGAGAAAGGGGAACCCTCCTACATTGCTGGTGGGAATGCAAATTAGTCCAACCATTGTGGAAAGCAGTATGGAGGTTCCTCAAAAAACTCAAAATAGAAATACCATTTGACCCAGGAATCCCACTCCTAGGAATTTACCCCAAGAATGCAGCAGCCCAGTTTGAGAAAGACAGATGCACCCCTATGTTTATTGCAGCACTATTTACAATAGCCAAGAAATGGAAGCAACCTAAGTGTCCATCAGTAGATGAATGGATTAAGAAGATGTGGTACATATACACAATGGAATATTACGCAGCAATAAGAAAAAAACAAATCCTACCATTTGCAACAACATGGATGGAGTTGGAGGTTATTATGCTCAGTGAAATAAGCCAGGCCGAAAAAGACAAGTACCAAATGATCTCACTCATATGTGGAGTATAAGAACAAAGAAAAAAAAAATGAAGGAACAAAACAGCAGCAGACTCACAGAACCCACGAATGGACTAACAGTTACCAAAGGGAAAGGGACTGGGGAGATGGGTGGGAAGGGAGGGATAAGAGGGTAAAAGGGGCATTACGTTTGGCAGACATAGGGTGGGGGGGCACGGGGTGGACTGTACAGCTCAGAGAAGAAAAGTAGTGATTCTCATCTCACTACACTGATGGACAGTGACTGTAATAGGGTCGGTGGGGGGGACCTGATGAAGCGGGTAGTTTAATCATCACAATATTGCCCATGTAATTGTAGGTTAATGATACTAAAATAAAATAAATTGTTTAAAAAAAAAATACTGATGCCCAGAGCCCTAAGCCAGAACAATTACTCAGAGTCTACATGTGCTTCCTCAAACTGGCCAAGAACTACTAACCCAATGATCACAAGACAAAGAGTCTAGCTAGCCCCATGCAAAAATCAGCCAACTACTATAAGGAAGGCAGCTCTAATAGTTAAAATTCCACTTTCATTTTAGCCCCAAGGGCCACAGGGTCATGAGTCCAAAATCCTTCCCCTTTCCCAACCTTGCTTCAAATTCCACAAGAAAAAAATCAAATTTATCAGCACTAGTTAATTCAAGTTCACATGCTTTGACATCGAGCAAGCATTATAACTTCTTCTAAAGGATCAGGCCTGGCATCATTATGAACCAAGTTTTTCCATTTATCCCATCTGGTCTCTATAGCCCAACTTTAAAAAGGATGTCAAACCCTATACAGCTGAGATGGTGACAAGGGAGAGCTGTTCTTCCTGCTTCCACAGCCTTTGGCTACTCTAGTGACACATAACCATATGACAGTGTCACATTCCCGAAGGCTTACCAGTTTCTTGTGACCAAGGACTATCTGGCCAGGGACTATATACTGTCTACTCCATGAAGTCATTCTATCACCTGTTTCTGGTGGGTTCCCTTAGAAGTACATTTGCAGAGGACCTCCTTCCCTCCTTAGCCAGAACAGGCATAGATGACTCCTGCCATCCTTGCCTGCCTACTCCTCCTCCCAGTTTTGCTACTGCACATTCCCAAGGCCCTTTTGTGAATAGATTTCCCCTCCAAAGACAGACATACCTGACCACTCCCAACGTCTCAGAGTGGTAGAATTGCCATTTGGCCCAGTTCCCCACAGAATGAGAAAATTTCTGAGAGCTGTGTGCTACCATCCCCCTACCCAAAGTTGGGGCAGACCAGCCTCCATTGTTGGGGATTATAACATTTCTGAATAAATCACAGACTTTCAGAGCAGGAATGCTCTCAGAGATTAGCCAAACCAACTCCTTGTAGAACAGACTATGGCTCCAAAAGAGGTACAGGGCTTGGGAAAGATTGCCCTTGGAAGCCCGCAGCAGAGCCCAGACTAAACTCCAACTCTTCAACTCCAGAAGAGTGTTCTTTCCACTATTCCCCAATACCTCCTCCACTCAACAAAACTTGAAACAATGCTCATTGCCGACCAAGGTACAAAGTACAAAACAAGACCCTACATTTGTTAGGCCTAAGCAGTTTCCAAACAATTCACACTTCCTAACAAGCAACATCTATGTGCCTAGGAACAAGGCAAAGCAAGTAAGTTATTGGTTCAACCAGGTGGAAAGCTCAATTAGCATTGATGGCCATGGTCTTACACTAGTAAAAAGGGTGACACAGGAAGCCAGCTGTAAAACAAGTCAGGCCAGGCCCCAAGCAGGGAGAACACAAACAACACGACAGGTAGACATCCCACACAGACTCCAACAACTTTATTCTTGACCCATGACATTTTAGGAGAAACTAAAGGGAGGTTGGTCAACTACTGGAACAGGAGAAGTGGCTAATAGCCTCAGAACTCTGGCCTAACCACAACTAGAACATAAGTCCATACCTTTGTGAATCAACACTTATCACCCTTTTCCACACTGCACCGTATGCTGAGTCTAAAACCAAAGTCTTCTGTTTCCTACTCAAGTTCTATCTCCCTTATTTATTAGCTGAGTAATTTTTGCAGAGTCACTCAACTCATCTTCCCCATATGAAAAAATAGAGATAAGAATTCCTAACCTGCCAACCGGAGAAACTTAATGAATATCAAATGACATAATAATAGTGGTAAAAAAGGGCTTTGACAACTGTGATGCATATCACAAAGAATTATCAGTATTTGTGTTGGGCACTCTCTTATTTAGTCCAGACACAAAATGAGGAAAGCTAGGAACACTGGAAAATAACTGCAGGGCAATGCCAGACCTGTAAAGGGATTCCTTCAATTCACATCTGATAGGACTATTTTAAACAGGGAACTACTTGGAAAACAGGCAGGTATCCCCTCAACTTATAACTCCCACCCATTGTCCAAACTCTCATATTCCCTTTTCTGGTCTACTCAACAGCTAGGTTTCAGAGGAACTTGCCCAGAACAGCTCTTGGCTCTTGCTGACAAAGGCTGAATCCCCCACGAAGTCGGGGGAAGGGAGAACTGTTCAAAACCTCCCTGGAATAACACTCCACGCAGGGCAATCTCATGCATGGTCTTTTCTACCTCCACTCTTTGAAGAGTTGCCTACTTCCCAAACCCAGTCTCATAAATCTGTCACCCCTACCTGAGTTCACAGCACAGAGGGATGGTCAGGGAGGGCATAAATGGAAAGTAGAAGCTCATCAATTCCCTTTCTCTAGAGGCCAAATTTCACCCTTTTCTTTGTGGTTAAGATCAGTTATCCACATCAATGTAAGAGTAATACGCCATGGATAATTCAGCAGTAGCAATCTAACCACTTTACTCTGGAATTTTTTCTGAATTATTTATCTAATTATGTCTTGTTTGGACTATCAGAAGAATCAAGAGAGTTTGCATTCCCTGGGCTCACATGGCATAGGACAGGCAATCCACAGGTAGCTGGGAGAACAAAGTATTGTTACAGATAGTTGAGAGCTGATTATATGGAAATGCATCATTGATTCCCAAATGGTCTATAAATGAGCTGTTCTACAGAAGCCAACTTTTCCTGTTGACTGAGGCTTACCCTTTTAAGGATTCTAACTATTCTTAATGGTGAGGTGAAAGTCTTTCATCCATCAACACTCTACTGCCTTTGTCAACAGAGGCTCTTAAAACATGATTTAAGGTTCTCTGAGCACCTAAATCCTGCGTGCTTAATTTTCTACAGAACTAACATTTAAGGGCTTTCCAATGTTATCCAAGTTTCTCATCAATTCTGAGGATAGCATTTATCATCTCCACTTCACTAATGAAGAACAGGAGGTTCAGGGAGGTTAAAAGACTTCAGGGTCACACAGCCAGTAACTGCTGAAAAACAGATCTTCCTACAAATCTAACCTATTAATAAATGCCTGGAGATATTTTTGGATCCAACCCTTCTCAAACAGCTCCCAAAATTCTTTAAAATGTCATTCCCTTTCCCTTTTTGGAGTCTGATCTTGGAACTCTCCTGCCTCACAAGGATTCAGAAAGCTCCAACCAACATGTAGGCAGCTTCCTGTTTGTCTAATGGGGAAGGCAATAATGCCTGCAGTGGCCTATAGGCCTGGCCCAGTCTAGAGCAACTTTTGGTGGCAGAAGGCTCCAGGATTAAAGGCTGGGCAAGCAGAAGCTCTTCTCCATCCATTGTGAAAGTCTTGGACTAAGAAAAGAAGAGAAGTGTGGGGTATGCCAAGAGTGGGCAGAAGAGGGCCTGCATTTCTCATAATTCTGCTTCTCCTTGCCCAGTCTAGCTCTAAACATGATCGATATCCTCAAGCCAGCAAGCTTGTAAGAACTTAAGTGGCCACTGGGCCAGAATTATTTTTCAAAATAGATTGTGTATATATTTGTATTTCACAAATCACTATGTTCCTCAGCTCTTCAACTGGATGGCTCGGCTACAGCTTAGCACTCGGCAAAATTCCACTTTCCTAACACCTCGACAAGATCCCTGGTAAGTATGGGGGCTGGGCGGGGAGGAAGTCTAATCCAGCTATAGTGCTCTTATTTGGGGAAGACTGAAAAAGCATGTGCCCATCACGAACACACATACATGCATACACACACACACACACACACACACACACACACTCATACAACTTCTTGTCTTAAACTCAGACAGCTATGGCAACCAGAGGTCTTCTGAGGAACAGGGTTCTCAGTCAGGTACTGTTTGGAATCAAACTACCCCAAACTGGCAATAGCACAAAAGAGGGAGGGGGCTACATTAAGCAGAGGAAAGCAGTTCACCCTACTACCAATCACTCCACTAAGATAATTTAGGCACAGGTGGAAATCACAACAATGTCTGCATGTGCAGCCTGCAGAGATTGAAGAAGGGAGAAGCTTTTATCAACTTACACTTTATGCCAACAGAAGGGTCTACAATTCCCACCTGCTCCAGAAAGCCTTCTCTCTCAAGAACACAAACCCTTACAATGTCCTCTTTATTTTCTACTCAACAAAGAGTATGGGCCCTTTTCATTTGTGTAAAATTTAAGTGTTCTACCCATTTGATAAGTTGATTATTAATGAGAGAATACATATGTTAAAATATGATTTGACATTAAAGTTGTAGACCCTTCTGCTGGCATGAAGGGTAGGTTAATAAAAGCTGCTACCCTCTTCAAGCTCAGTAGGGTGCACATCTAGACATCATTGTGATTTCCAACTGTGTGTTGGCTACCACACAGTAAGTAGAAAAAACACGTTGTAGAACAGTATAGATTAGTGTTATGTGTGTGTTCAAAGTTATATATGTGTAAATGCACTTACAATGTAGTCTTAATTTACATAAGTAGTTAATGGTGGTTCTGTCTTCAGAGTATAGTAAGAGGCAGAAGAGAAGGGATTTTATAGTTTTGACTGTTGTTTCATTTCTTACAGCAAATATATATGTTTTATAATGAAAAAATGAACATCAAAAATTGTAAAATAAAAAGTCTGTATTTAAATCTGCCCTATCAAACACCACAGATTGTGTCTGTTAACATTCCTTGTACAGTGTCGAGCACTGTATGAACAGATGGAAAAGTCCTTTAAAGACAGGATGACCTACAGAGGCTCTTACAATTTTAGGGCACTGAACCCAATCTAGCAGGTATAAATCTATACCTCCCAATGCTGGCCACATATTTCTCTTGGGAATGGATAGGAAGAGTACCTCCTACTTGTTCCCCAAGTTAGCCTACCTTGACTAAAGCATGCCTAAATCTACAAAGATATGCAGCTCTGGGCCCTAGGGCAACCTGGGTGATGGTCATGGTAGTGGTGACAACAGCAGCAACAGCAAGAGAACACAGCACCTGACTGCCCCAACATGATGATCTAGAGGACCTCCCTGCTGTCCACCCTGATCTGTGCCTGGCCTTGCCCAACCTGGAAGGAACAGGAGACAACCCCTAAACCCAGGGAGCACATACCCCTCAGGATTATATCACACACTGTGGCCCTGCCTGCTGGCCATGCCACATGAGTAGCACACCTACAAAAAATTCAAAAATTTAGAAACTGGGTAATGCTTCAAATATGTACTTCAGGGCCAAATTGACTTCACAGAGGCAAAAGGCAGACAGAAATGCTTGCATGACTGCCTGTTAAAATCTCCAAGAACTTTGATCCAAATATTCCCTCTTGGCATGAACACTACTGTATTATGTGAAGACATGAGAAAACAGAATGGAAACTCATTGTGGTCAAGCTAGTCACTCACGGTAAACAAGCTCTCCAATATAGAGACAACTCCTGGCTCCATTCGGCCAGGGCCCAGCTGGGTCCTCATTAGGTAATTGCCAGTGGGTCACTGGAATTGTTGTTTGGCTTTCTAGTAGACCCAGCCAAAGGACTCTGGGAAGACAATTCCAACTTAACAATAGTAGCTATTAATCTATCTATTCAACAAATATTTGTGGAGTATATCATCTATGCGAGGCACTCTGCTAGGTACTAGTGATACAATGGATAGTGGGAAACTGTCCCTGTTCTCATGAAGCTCACATTCTTAGTGGGAGAGGCTGATAGAAATGAAAGAACACACTCCTGAGAATCTTGGCTTCAAGAACTGCTTCTGCCCCTGACTCACTATGTGACCTTCAGTAACTTATCTTCCTCTTGCTGTGTTTTATTGTTGACTAAAATATCTTCTGCAGAGTCATGCAATTCTCTCTCTTTATACAACATAAAATCCTGAGGTAAACTGGGGACTTTCAAATGGCCAGGACAGAAGCAAGAAGCCACACATAGTATAAAGAGAAAACAAAAAGCACATTATATAGAGGAGAATCTCTTTCCAAAGACCCTGAATCTGGCTTCGATGGTTCCCCATGAGCTGTTTGTCTAAGACAGGAAGGATATGTACAGTCAGTGACAGATACACAAGACCTGTCCTTCCAACTGTGCAAGGCAGCCTTTGGGCCACAAGGCCCAAAAGGTGTCCAGTTTCACTGCAGTTTCTATAAATATTTCTACCTCCAACTGAAAGGATGTTATTAGGAAACCCTCTCTCTAGTACCACTCATTTGATGCTCAGAGGCTAGATGTGAAATACACAAAGGACAGAACTTTAAGAGGCCATCTACAGTAAAAATTCTGGGTAATCCTGGACCTACCCTCCCTCTCCTGTGCCGCATACAGAGAACTTTTCAGATGCAATAGTGCCTGAATCTTCACCATAACCCTAAGAAGTAGGGTGCTGCTCTTCCTTCCATTTTACAGATGGGAAACTGAGATCTGGAATGGTTTAAGAAGTCTGTGCTGTGGGTCACAGCCACTGAGACACTCTCAGGCTTCTTTTTATAGGTGCCAATGCACCCTTCCCCTCTCCACAGTGTATTTTTTCTTTTACTAGTGCCTAATATACCCTACCAAGTGCTCATCCAACACTGTTTGATCCCTTGCACACATTACTACTGCTTCTCCCTCTTCATGTCTGTCATAGACTATGCACTCTTCAAAGGCCTGCCCATCCCTAACCACCTTCAACTGGAAAACAGCGCCTTCTTGAGACAGAGGAAGTTAGAAACTTTCAAATCCACTAAGTTTGCTGAAGGAGAAAGCCTGGGAACCCAGATGGCTGCAATACCATATGGTAAGTATCATAACTAAAATTCTTATAAAGTATCATAATCACACAATAGTTGGTACAACTACCTGGGAGTATTAAAGAAAGTGTCCAGTGGGGGTGATGTGGATGTGGAATGGAGTGAAGTGAAGAAGACACACTTGACAATGCAAGCTGAAAGAAAAAGCATATGCTAGAGCTGAAAGATATAAGAGAGACGGCTTACTTGGAGAACTGTGATCCCACATTGCTATAGCATAGCACACATGTGGGAACAAGTGTGAGATGAGTTTGGAGAGGGAGCTCAGATGGAGCCAGGTATCAAAGGGCTCTCCCTATATGCCATGCTAAGAGGTTTAGATTTTCTTTTGCAGTGTTATAAATATTGGCAAAGGCTGGTAATAAGCTAAATGACCTCCAAAAGAGTAATGGTTAAGTAAATTACAACATAGCCACTGGATGGAATTTTGTACATTCATTAAAACGTTCATTTTTTAAAACCAAACTGCCCTTACATAACTTTTTAGTGATGTGTTAAATAGAGATGAAGTAGCACTTTTTTATGCACATTATGATTGCACTATGGAGAACCAAAGTACATATATGAGATGTAACAAGAAATACACATAAATAATGACTACTATGTTAAAATGGTGGTTTTATGAAAGATTTCTCCTATTGCTAAACTTTGTCATATACCTTATTGGGTTTTATAAAAAGAGAAATATAAAAATGAAGAACCACTCTTCCTCCATTTGACTCCTCTTTCCTTCTCCCCTTCTCCATCTTCCAACTGCTTCCTTATTCTTCCTTACCAACAGCCATTCTAACCTCCACCCATAACTGAAATCCTTAACAACCCACGTGAGGCCCCTAAGAAGGAAAGGCTTCCAACAACGTGGCTGCTCCCAGCAGCTAGTTCCTGCGTGGCCCAGCTGTTTGAGCTCAATGCTGGGGAAGAATCTTACACCCAAAAGCACTGCCCAGTTCTACCCAACTAAGCCTTTTTTAGTTATCACCTGCTCTACGAACTTGTTCCCAGAGGAAAAAAGACAGATGCCAGGAATACATCTATCTTGCTCTCCCTCTCTGAGGGTGGGGCCCAGGGCAAGTGAAGATCATGTTAATGGCCACCTTCTCAATGGCTAAGATACAGCCTACGATCCTTGACTCACAAACAAGCATTGCACAAAATGTCACTACCGAGGAAGAAAGGTGAAAACAAATCCAGGCAAGGGTACACTATCTCTAGGAACTTGGTTATGCCCCATCAGGCCCTCACGGGAAATTCAAAAACCCTCTTCTTTGATCCAAAGGAAGCCATATTCACAAAAGGCAGGATCACTTGAAAGCTGAAGGCTAGATGTGTGGCAATCCCCCTCACTAGAAATTCTTCCCCTCCATCTGCTCAAGCCCACATTATCTAGCACTCCCCAATCCAAGGGCAACATAGACATAAGTGACAGAGGAAGGGGAAGGGGAGCTTAGCAATCTAAGACTGGCCAAAAGCAGTTTCATAGACCTAAGGAGAGGGATGTTGTGGAGGAAGGGGACAGAGGAAGTCAAATCTCATTTGCATTCAGTTTTGGTTTGTTTCTTGGTCTTCCCCTTCGCTGCTGGAACAATGACCAATTCAAGGGTCATTCTTCCTGGAGTTACCAATGACCCAAAATAGTCAGGAACTACAGTTTGTAGGCTGGACTCCAAGGCCCCACCCAAAGCACTCAGTCAACAGCTGTATCTCCAAGCCAGGATGCCCACAGAGCTCTGCAGTAAGTGGATGTGATACCTCTAAGCAGAGAGCTCTGTGGTAGATGGTAGATATCTCTAAGCAGAGCTCGCTGAAATAAAGAGGGCTACTTACACATTGATTAGCTGGAAGGGTGGGTGCACAGGGGAACAAACACTCCCAATGCCACTGTAAAGAGGAGAGGGCAACTTCTCCAAACAGTCACAGCTTCTCTGTTCTGTTACACTGTTTCCAAGAACCCCTCACTACCTTAAAGACTGGGCACAAATAATCACAATGTCAGAAAAACTGAATGTTCTCATTTTACAGATAAAAAAACAGATACACTGATTCAGTCCACTATTCTTTTCATTGTACCATTTATACTAAAAAGCATTTTTAAAAAATCAAACAGGTGCTAAAGCTCCAAGTGTCAAAAGCTTGGCTCTTCTAACCTAGGGGCTAGACAGTTCAGGACTATAGACTAGGAGGCAGAGGGACAATGGATGGACTCAGCCCACTCAAGAAAGCCAAGTAAGAAGCCTAGGCATGCAAACAGTACACACAAATAACTTAACTTAAGGCTTTACCTACTCCAGAGGAATAGTTTCATATGCTGAAAGCCCCAGTCCCACCCCACCCCTACCCCCACCCTCTGAGCCTTTTCAGGCCAAGGGAGATTACTTCTAGGCTATCAGAAATCTAGAGGGGGTCACCAGACAGGGTCAAGAGGGAAAGGAGAGATAAGAAAGCAGGGTGGAGAAATCACAGTCATTCCAGAGCTCTCCTAGCTTCCTCTCTCCTCTCCTACTCCAGCAAACAGCACCCCACTGGCCCCCCAACTCCCACCCCCATCCCAATTAAAGAGCCTCACTTCCTGCTCTAAACAAGCCCTAAACAAGGAGAAAAGAAAAGTTTGCAGGTGACACTATATAAACTTGAGGAAGGTATTCCCTGTAGCTAAGGAGAACAGGTGACTAGTTGAGGTGGCGAAGGGCATGTGAGGGGGGAGAAAATAGCCAAATAAGGTATACTTCTAGGGAATCACTGGAAGGGTTCCAGAAGCTGACGTAGCAGGGAGGAAGCCTTTAGTCATTGGTTTCCTCTGGCAACTGGCCTAAGGCCAGAAGGCAAACTCCCAACATTAGGAAATACCCAGGCTATGGCAGAAAGAAAGGCAACCAGGCTACCTTTTCCCCAGGTCCACCACACACCCTGCTGGAGCAACTCTCCAAGTACCAGCAGAGAGGAGCAGGGTAACTCTGAAGCAAAAGAACAGATGTTCCCACCAGGCTTATGCGAGGTCCACCATGGCCCAGGTGCCAAGAGAAGTAAGGAACCCAAGGAAGGGAACTTGGCCCTACTCCAGTTATGTATTTCGGGTATTACTGATATTTTCATGATAAACAAATAAAATTTCAAAGGCAAAAGAGTTAAGTGACTTGTTTTCAGCAAGAAGTTCTGTGGGTTAGTCAATCTCCCAAGAGTATCTTTAAATATGGTTGGAGAGAAGTTTAGCTCACTTTTAAAACCCTCATAGTTAGCAAAGATTTGTACAACTTAACTAATGACACCCAAATTGGCTGTTACCTTGATCTCTCCAACTCCATACTACAGATTAGTCAGCCCCTGTTAAAAGTTACAGCAGGTAAGAAAGAGCCTCTTGGTGTACTTCATTTAACCTTCAGGCTGAGTTTTCTGGAAAAGGATGGCGTGGGGATTAAACTAGACAGCAAACACACTTCAATGAAGAAAAATAAGCTTTGATCCTTCCCAGGTATTTAAAGGAAGCTAGAACTAAAAAAAAATGGAAGGAAATGCTGAGTAAGCCTGACAAGTATGCCTTGGTCCCCCCTCCTAGGCCCTGCCCTGTCACCTCCCAAATATATATATCCAGGAAAGGATTTCTCAGGATTACACTTTGTTTTGAATGACCAAATGCCCATAGGTCAACTTTTCTCTCATTAGACCCTGACTGATACCCTGGACACATAAAGATATCTATCAAATTCCTATAAAATATAAGGATTACCAGAGACAGGAAGAAACTTCAACCTTCAAAGTCACCGATCACAGGAGCTACCTGGCAAAACATCACTCGTAAGCATGCAGTGGTAGATCACATACCTAGGAACTATGTCAGCATTTACCTTACACCACAACAAGCCCATTGAAAGGAACATCAAATCTGTTTCTGTCATCAGGCACAGCCAAAGAGTTGTGCTTTGAAAGTCACCCAAAGGCACTTTCTCCAAGTTCAAGACCCAGATACTGCAGCTGGGTCCTGGCCAGAAAATGCCACCCTTCTCAACCTGTCACAAGCACACACTAAGAAATCCTTCCCTCATTTCCATACTTTCCCAAATATCTCTCATAGCAAAGTCATTGGGAGAACTGATAGCTGTTTTTAGGCTGCTGGCGCAAAGAGAGTCATCGCTAAGCAGTATTCCTTGGTTTAGTTCATATGGAAACATGAAGGATGGAGCCTCTCACACACCTACTCAGGCAACAAAGATAATTAACATTTCTTTTGATTAATTTACCCAATACTGGGAAACCCGAGGTACTGTCTCCCCCAGTAAGCCATTTCAGAAGGTCTGCCAATGAGACAGGCCTGTTGGCTCTACCTGACCCTAGAAAGAACAACTTGGTGTGCACTCATATGTAGCTCCCCCTGAAACAATCAGCACCTCAAGCCTTCAGTTCACACAAACTCACTTTCAAGTAAGCACTGGCCTGGGGGCACCTGGTTTACACCCATGTACCAAAACCACATCACTCTTCCACCAAGAACCGGCCACCACCCCCGAGTGTGACGCTGCTCATGTTCCAGCAAACCCCCTTCTCAAAATCTATAGAAAATGTCACATGGAGTATGTTTTTCTCAAACTCTTAAGTGTTAGCTCTAAACCCCCAATGAAATAGGAGATCTAGGAAGGCAGCATCTGTACCCTCCATTCGATTATTTGTTTCCCTTATAGTAAACAGTACCTAGTAGCTACCCATGTTAATGGTGAAAGTGTAGCTGCCAGCCTTCTCTTACCCATCCTGTCTAGTACAGAGTTGGGCATATAGCAGTTCCACAAATAATAATTAACAATTGCATAGCACTTATTAGATGCTAGGCACAGTTCCAAGCACTTCACATGAATTGCCTCATTTAATCCTCACAACAACCCTATGGGACAGGTACTATTATCATCTTCACTTTACAGTGGAGGAAAATGAAGCACAGAAATTAAATAACTAGCTACACAACTAGTTGGTCACAGAGCTGAGATGTAACCCCAAGCAGTCTGGTTTCAGAATCTGTGCTTTTCCCCACTACTCTATGCTTCCTTTCTACAATGGCCTGAAAAGTCCTTTTTTGGGCTAGCTATGTGGCCTATAATACCTAGCAACTCTGAGAGTAGTGAGGGTTGAGGCCAGGAGACTCCACACTCTATTTAAATGGTCTCTACAGCAGTAAATACTGTCACCAAATTGGAAAGTACCACAATGTTCTGCTTACTCAAGGAACAGGTCAAGCTGAAGTACTGAGTCAGAACATGAAAAGGTCAAAACTCAAAATTTAAAATGGCAAAGAGAAAGCAGGGAATTTGGGTAAGAGGCAGGCAGGAAGAGAAAAAAGTCATTCTGATGTCCCCAGAAGAACTGAGTCACCCACTAACTGAAACCAGCTACAGCAGAAGCTATTTAGGGGAACTCCATTGCAGCCATCTTGTTAACATAGTCACCACAGAGCCAATTCTCTGGAAGTTTGTGTCCCTTGGGTGAAAAGAGTTATCCTTCCAAGACCGGCAAGTCCAGATAGAGACCACTATCTCGGGAATTGGGAAAGCCAAGTTCTCCTTTCAATACCATTACCAACTTTATGAGCACCCTGCAGCAAGTTCCATTTAAAAGACAAATATTCAAAGTTCCTTCCCTACACTGGGAGTCAAGCAAGTTGGATTTTGGTCCCAGCCCTATTACCAGTTCACTCAAATCACTTCCCTTTTCTGGGCTTTGGTATCCTCATCTAAAACAGACAGGTTAAACTAAAAAGTATAAGGCCAGCTCAGTTGCTCTGTGGTTCAAAACACACCAGTGAGAAAGCTAGACCATCCAGAACAATCATCTAAATGGACGCTTAAGGCTGAGGAAGCTCTTTGTCATCCTAAGTGTAGATTCATGCGGAATGCAGCACCCCACAACAGCCAGTCCTCAGCTCAGTGGTGGTAGATACCTTAGGAGGTTGGTTTATGCCCACCAGCTCCTCCATGTCTACGAATATATCTAACAACCATACTCACGAGGATAAAAGTAAATTTGAAATATAACCTAGTAGTTTCTTAGCATTTCAGCAGAACTACAGGTGCTCTGTGCTACCATCACGCAGTGAGAAGAAAGGGAGGGAAACCCTTAAGTTCTCAGTGTTTGAGGCTCTTCAGTCAACCCACAGCCTTCACAACGTAGTCTAACTAGGTTTCTTTTTGTTCCTCAGTAATTAGCCCTTTCACCTTTAAGATGCAAGAAGAAATGGCCAAGAACACTCATGCCAGTGTTCTTGTAAGAACTACTAATGAAACCAACTCCCAAGCTATAAATTCTCTATTCTGAACTTAGGACCCAAGAAGAACCAGCACTCCAAAGGTGTAGAGGGACAAAAAGATGCATTTTAGCAAGTGGCTATTCAACTTTGCATTCCCAGCATAGCCTAGCACATTGCCTGGTTCATAGAAGGCACTCAAATTTTGAGGAAAGAATGTCTAAAGGAATAAATATATAAATAGAAGGCTTGGGTCTGTACCATCAAGGCTCTCAAGAACATCAGTACTGGAGGGGCCCATAGAGTGTACCTGTTCCTAGTAAGGTTCCCATATGACAAGCAAGAGAGACTGAGAGCCTGAAGAAAGGACTTGCCTAAAAGCCCACTTCATTTGGATGTCATTACTGAGAACAGGGAAGATGTTCTTACCTGAAAAGAGAAGAAAAATTCTCAGTTCAGTGTTACTTGCCATTTCCCAACACCCACCTTACAAATCAACTGAGTCCTGAACTAACCCTCCAAGTGACTGCTCTTGTACCACAAATCAAAACTGGAACAGAAAAGTTTTTCAACTCTATCAAGCATGAAATGGGAGGAGGAATGAACAGCAAAGCCAGTCAACAATGACAAGACCACCTCCTTCACTTGACCAAGAGACTGCCCCAATGGAGACCATATGTACACTCTTTCTTTTTCCTTTTAGGGCAGAAGAGTGGGGTGGGTCAGGAAGAAAACACTGTGAGTTGGGCAAGATGTACATGATAAACTCAGTTATATCTTTGGAAGTACAGAAACAGACTGTTCCCAACCTGTAAGGCTGTCAATTTTTAGCAGCTCTAGCCATGAAAGTCCCAGCCCTAGTATTGTTGGTAGCCAGCTCTTCTCCCCTCTGGGGACCTTGAGTCTATAAATTCCAGTGAGAGGGATTCCCAGGAAGACATAATGAGACATGGACAGAGCTGTTGCCAAGCAACACTATTAGAATAGAATTCAGAATAAATGTGGCTATCATCTCATCTCATCCAGAGGGAATTGGATTTGGAGTCAGGGAGATAGACCAGATGACCTCAAAATGTTCCTTCCAGCATCACCACTCAGTAAAGCATCTCCTCAGGGAAAGAGAAAAAGGAAGAACATCTCTAAGACAAGCTACTGTTACAGGTAGCTAAAGAATAAGGGAGAGTTAGCCTACTACCTCTGTCACCCACTCACAGAACAATCTTCCCTTCTCCAAGCCTAACATGAGAGAGTATAGATTAGTTGGTACCTTTAAGGGTCCCAGGAAGGCACTTGCCCCACCAACCCTTCTCTGCCCAAAAGGCTATTCAAGGAGAAGCCTGGAAGAAATCCCCAAGATTGTTCCTGCTCTGTCTCTATAATCCACACTTTCACAAAGGGATGGATGAACTGGAGAAACAGAGAAGTGGAGAGACGCAGGATCCAAAGAGTCACCCTCTCCCACATAACATCCATTCCTGATCCCTCGCCCCACCCTGAAGTCAAGTCTACAGACAGGACTGGTTCAAGGGTTCTGACTCCTAGTCACAAAGTACCACTTTAGTGCCACTTGAGTAGCTCAAGCAATGCTAGGAATGGCAAGAGAATAAACAGTCCACACAGCCCCTGTTAAAGTTTAGCCGAATGCAGAGCCAGAAACCTTCAAGAAGCCAGGCTCTACATCTGATCACATGGATGATCCCATCAGTGACAACTTTATCACCTTTCCCCTGACCTGCTGAGTCAAGACTAAATGTCCAGCAAACTGAAGAGGTTGTACCAAGAAAGACCCTCTAAGACTTAGATTCCAGCCCTAGCTTTGCTACTGACATGCTGCATCATTTTATATCAGTACCTCTCTATCTGTGGGTCTCAGTTTCCCCATCTATAGAAGGAGAAAGGTGGGACTTAGTTATGAGGAGTCTTTCCAACTCCAAACCAAAAACTCAAGAACCCAATGAAAATTCAAAACAATCTCTTTTTAGGGATTCCAAAGAGGGTACCAAAAACTTTGTGATCCAAAAAAAAAAAAAGTTAAAAAGCATAGGGAGAGGAAAAGACCTTCCTTTTTTTACAACTGTCTTATCATTACCAGAAAATGTGGATGGCAGTTATAAGTTTCTCCATTCCAGCTACTAAACCAGACTCAGAAAACTGGCAACTAGAAGCAGAATCCAAAAATCGGTGGCGAGGGAGAACAGAGGGGCATGTTTTAACAGATTGAAGGTAGGCTGGGCTGACTAAGGGTGACAATTGGCTGTAAAAGTGAAACCAAACCCCAGACACACTGCAGACACAGTTCATATGAATGAACGGATTTATTTTTCCACTACCCTTCCCTTCTATGTCATACTCCAGAAATAGCCTGAAGCACACTGGTGAAGGAGTGGAGAACAGGGAATTTTCTCCCTTCATTAAAGTTACTAGCTGGTATGCAGCAAACTAGGGTGTGCCCCTGGATGCCTCAGCATTGGGATAAGGACTGGTAAAAGTAACAGGAAGCACCCTGTGACACCCTCAACTTTCAGCAGTAGATCACAGGAACACCAACGTTGGTTACTTTGCCCAAATTATCCATTTCCTTTCATCCAAGGACTAGGAAAGCCTGAGAACAGGGGGCAATTTTCTTTGGGTTGGAGAGAGTATTCAACTTCAAGAACCCCATCATTTGAGTCAGAATAGAGGGTCAATGGGATGATCAAAAAGCTAGACCCCAATCTTGGTTCTATCACCATGTGCATAAATATCTTAGTTTAAAAGAGAGGGAGAAAGAAGTTGTACTAGATTGCTTTCAAATTAAGATTCTATGATCTTAATAGACTTAATATAGTTGGTTTCTCCTAAAAGCTGACCATTCCTTGAGCCAAACAGCATGGAAAAGTCTCCAAAGTTTCAAGGCTATAAAAATTTAGCCCTCTCCTTCCAATTTGATTCAAACTGCAATTAATCTGCATAGAAATGCCTTTAGTATTCACCTTCAGTACCCTAGGCCTCACCACAAACAGCTCAGAGTCCAGTCTCTCTCCATACTCAGGAAAAGGATCACCAAGTGGTCTTTGCCACTTTTGACTGAGAGGTTGGTTAAGGCAACTTCGAGACAACTTCCAGCCCCACCAAGTTGTACTTAAAGGAAAGATATCTCAGAATTGAGGAGAGATGCCACTAGGAAAGAGAGGTCATGGGGCAAAGTCTATTCCCAGAGATCACTCAACAATTTAGGCAAAGCCACACCTTAAAAGGAATCAAGGAATAACACACAAAGAGATAAATCCAAAGGCAGGCTGCTGGAAGGATCTTAATAATCCTGTGCTGGGAGAGGCAGTGCATTTTTCTCCCACCCTCTTTTTGAAACCATCCTCTCTCACTCTGTGTGTTGTTGGGGTGGGTGGGCCAAGTTTGGAAAAGTCCCATATCATAAAACCACAAGCAATTTAAAAAAGAAATCAGAGACACATACTTGTTGAAAACTTGGCGTTTCTGTAAGACAGTGTTCTGGAAAGGCAAGAATGACTTGGCAGCAAGTCTGGAATACAGCAACGTGGCAACCAAAGCTCAGCACACACCCAAAGAACTGGGGCCCCCACTCCTCTCCTCCAGGATCCTCAGCCCCTTTCAAGACTACTAGTCACCCACTATCTCAGCTCTACAAGGCTCAGGCAGGCCTACGGAGAGGGGTGGAGGAGCACCGTATAGCCTAAGGCCAGCACAACAATCCCCTCGGCCTAAGGGACACAAGCCACGGTGGTCACCGACCTTCCCGAGCAAGGGAGGGGCCCCAGCAGTCATTTAGCATGAGTTGCCAAAAGCAAGCAAGACTCTATTCAAGCACCCCTCCCCACCCCTCCCTCTGGGCATCCAGGCCCCCTAGGCCCCACTCTCAGGAGGCTTCTGCTCTTCTCCTAACAGCCAGTAAGTAGGGTGGAGACCAGATCCTAGAAGCTACCACCACCCTGGAAAGGTGTGGCCCCACAGGGGAGAATACACACCTCTCAAAATAGCTCCAAGCGCATAGGAGGAGATAGAGAGACGTTAAGTAATGGAAGGGTAGGGATTTGGGGAGTGGAGAAATGGAACCAGTCTTCTCCCCTAGGAAGTAGGGCAGACCACTACTCAGACTGGCGCCTAGTGAAGAGTTAGCGTTCCTGGGTAAAAGCAAACAGCCTCGATGAGTCCCTCCACACTCTCTCCACCACTCCTAGTGAGAAACAGCTGGAGCCGTCTGGGGAGGCTGTGGGAAAGTGAGCGGGGGTGCGGAATCCGTCCTAAGTAGCTGCCTCCCTCCTCTCTGATTCTGGGCCCCCACAGCCTCTCCTGGACAGTGGCAGGCTTGCCCCAAACAGGCGCCAGTTCCTGGACTGGGGTAAGTATTTTTTTTCCTTGTGTCCATGGCCCGTCAGGGGCAAGATACCTTGGGCCCCCAAAGAAGCGGTTCCTACTGTCACATCCCAGACCTGGGAACTAGAATATGAGGAGGCCCGCCCCTCCCGGTCCACACTTTCGGCCCGGAACCACCTCACCCCCGAGTGCACGCCGGATCAGGGCTCCATGCCGGCCTCTCCCTACCCCAGGCCTCGGCGGAGGGAGCGCCGTCCTGAGCAGGCGGGTGGCTGGCCAAGCCCGTAGCCATCAGCAAGGCGCTACAAGGGTCAGCTAGAGCCTCCGAGACCGGCTATGCCCACTCCCAGCACTCACCGTTTTGGGCATGGTGGCGGCAAAGGCGACGAAGTTAGCGAAGTTCGGCTTGGCGCTGTCGGGCAGTGCTGAGCACACACTACACACGGGTCTAAGTACCGGGACTGGGGGTTCGGATTTGGTCCCTCGCTAGCGTCCAAGAGACTGCTCGGCTTCCTGCTAACGGGCCACGACTTCACAAACCCCACCCAGGAAAGAGCCGCCCCGGTCGCGCCACCCTCTCCTTTATGTGGCCGGGCTTCCGCACCGCTCCCCGCCCTCGCGCCCGCCTTCTCGCCGGCCGTCGGCCTCGCCCCGCCCAGCTCAGCCCTGCTCAGCCTGGTCACAATAGCCACGTGAGGGCCGAGCTGGGCCTGGGTGCCCCGAGTGGGTGGGGGGGATGACCCCACACCGCGACCCAGACCCACCCTGCCTCTCACATCCCCTTCACAGCCCCCAGCTCTCTTCATCCGGGCCATTCTGCCCTACCCCCAAGCAGGGCCAGACCCTGGGCCACACCCTGGAGGAGGCTTAAGCAGCCCCTTACTGCAACTTTACACTGCTGGGGTGCTCGCTGCCTATAAAAAGTGACGCTCCCTCTCAAAACATCTCTGACTCTTAAAAAGTTCTTCCTCAGGTATCTGAACTCTCTGTGGTTCTGCCTGTTGACCTCAGCTCTGCTTTCTGGGGCCACACAAATCCCCTGCTGTCCCTAACAACTGTTCCAAGATCTAAAGACCCCATGACCCCTTGACAATTTTCTCTTGGCTAAACTGCCTCAGTTCCTCCAACACTTTGTCCATTCTCTTATTTAGGATTCTATATCCTTTTTTACCATCATATTTCCTCCCCATCCTTGCTCAATCCCCATTTGCATAAGAATTAGGCTCCTCTTCCCCATATCTGTCCTCTCCTCACTTTGCTTCCTTCAAATTCCAGTCTCCACCTTCTTCAAATCAGTGCCCTGATCCTTTGGCCCTTCCCCCAACACATTCACTGATTTAGGTGTTCACTTTATGATAAGGCTATAATTCCCTGCATTTAGATGCACCCTCCCTCCCACAGTCCACTCCCTTGGGATGTGCCTGACAGCACTCTTTCTACTTCTTGTCAAGGTCACAGGATGCCAGGACAGCAGTGTTCTAGACTGTTGTGTGGCTAAGTCTGAGTTTTAGTTTGAAAGTGACTGGCCTTAGACCTTTTTTCTCCCATCTGATGGCAACTTTAGAGGCATGGTCTGAGTATCCTTTGTGAAGCAGTGCATCACTTACCTCAGGGATGATGAGCCAGCTTGGGGCAGTGGAAAGGATATTTGTGAGGGATGGTCAAGACACCTGGCTTCTAGTTGTAGTTTTGCCATTAACTCACTCTGTGACCACTGTGTGGCCATGGATAAGTTCCTTCCCCTCTCGGCTTTAGTTTCCCCTTCTCTAACAAGAAAAGACTAGAGTGCTAGGCTTCCAAGGTCCTCTCCCACTCCAACATAAAAGGAGGAGAAAGGAAGTAGACTCCTGGGACAATAGATGAGTCTAGCAAGGTTGCATAAGGACTGGCCTTGTATTTGTATTCAGGAATCACCAGTCCTATCACCTGCTCCTCTGTTTTCCCATTTCAAGTGTGCCCATAAGTCAGTGTGCCTCAGTTTCTCTCACTGCTGCCAAAATTCATTGATGTGGGCTTGGGTAAAGAAAGTTCCCTGCCCAAATCATTTCCTTGAACTGAGCCGTCGACTGGAGGAAGAGATGCACTCCCCAGAAAGACTCAGCAGCCAATCACATTCTTTGATATTGTCATGGCCCTTTTTTCCCAGTAGTTCAAGGAACTCACTGATTCCCTCATTCATGTTCTAGAGCCCACAGGGGCCTGGAAGTGGGCTAACTTTCTAATGGGGGAAGGGAAGTTGATTGAAGACTCCAACTTTCATTATCCATTCTGGAAAGTGGAAGTCCCCTGTGCGTCATTCCCCACGTCCCATGCCAACACTCCCCCACTACCCAACATACATAAAAGAGAACTGGTCCTAGTCCAAGCAGGGGAAGGGACGTCAGAGGGTAGGGAAGCTAAAGAAGTTGATGGAAAGAAGGGGCAAGAGAGAAGGATGGGGCTGGACCCCTAGGGAAGGGAAGGGTGAGAAATGGGGGGAAAGCACAAACTATCAAACTTTACTTTGATATCCTTGACTTTTAGTCCAGCCCCCATTCAGATCAAGGGAACTGAGGATCAGAATGAGGAAAGGACTTACCCAAAATGGGGCAACCAGTGTGGAAAATGGATTCAGGGGTAATAGAGAAGACAAGGAGCTCAGTTAAGTTGTTGAAATAATATAAGCAGGAAATTTTGAGGGCTAGAGCCAGCGAAGTAATGATCTCCAACTCCCCTACCACACACACATGCACATACAACCTACCACTTCACCAGACAGAGGCTGGTCATGGTGATTATGGTCAAGCAGGTGGACTTTGCTTGAAGGTTAAAATTGAAACCCTCAACTAGGAGGGACCCATCTCAGTAATCCCCCTGTCTCCAGAGTACAGCAGAAGCAGCTAAGATACTCTCTTTTTCAAGATGGACAGAGAAACACACCTTTGTTTCCTACCTCCTTGTAAAATACCTCATGTGTATATGGCAGAATTTCTGATTCCTCCCCACCCCATTCCCTACTATGATCCTATGTGAATTGAGTTAGCTCAGTCTTCCTGGGGCTATTCCAATATTTGTATAGAGAAAACAAGGAAATAAGGGCTAAACATCCCACATGTATTGGCTATTGTGGGTGAGGGAAATAGGTCTGAAGACACTTGGGTTTTTAGAAGAGCTGAACTGAGAAAGTTCTAGGAGGAACGAGCAAGTATTTTGCAAGTAGTAAAGCTAGGTGAGGGCCAGTATGAGCAGAGGATGGTACAGGAACATTCTGGAGCTAAGAGTCCCAGGAAGCTGGGGGCATCTGAATCAAGGGGTAGGAGATGCAAAAGGAGATTTGACCCAATTTAGGGCCAGGCATGGGGTCCAGGTGGAAAGGCTTAGGATGCCAAGGGGGCTGGAACTGTTTCAGAGCTGCAGAAAATCTGGATGTCAAAGTCAAGGGAGTGACGAGCAGAAATTGCATAAGGCTGATTTATGTGAAAGCCTATGCCAAGCTTAAGAGAGAAATGAGATTGGACATGTAATCACCTCCCACCCAAAATCTAAACTCACTGCAATAAAGAGGCTTCTGCATTCTAAAGGCATTCCTCCTTCAGAGGACATGATAGTGCAGGACAGGTAATACCAAAGAGGAACTGGGTAGGGAGCAGTCCTGAATCCCAAAGATAACCTACATCCCCCCACTCAATCATTGGACGGGAGTAGTTGAAATTCCCACATCACTCAGAATTTTCTAAGGGCTGCTTTTCATTTTCATCAGTATTGGAAAGTCCTTCTTCACATCTAAATTAGATCCCTTCTGCTTCATTCAGCATAATTGCTCTTGGCTGATGCTTGCAGAAAGTATTAACTAAGCTTCTGATATTATTATTCTACATTTGCCAAAGGGAAATGTGGCAGATAGTTGAAATCAAACATTAGTTTGAGGCTGCACATGCTTAAGCCTTCTCTCTCTTCCTTCCCCTAGGTCAACAGCCCAAGCACTAGCCTACTAGTGCCCTTTACACAAACAGAGAATAGATGGGAGAATATACTGCTATCTCCCCCAATGGGAGAGGTGCTCCTGGTACAGTATGGCTGAGATTAAAAACTACAGCAGTAAGGAAATCTTGCTTTTAACCACCCTCACTTTTCCACCGACTTCTTGGAAACAAAAGCTAGGATTTGGGTAAAAAAGGAAAAAATAACCTTAATGAGGTACTATCATTTGCTGAACCACGGAAAAGCCATTTCAAAACCTCACAAGAGCCTTTAGAGGTAGAAATAAGGAAATTGAGGCTCGGAAGAATGAAGTGACTTACACAAAAGTCACATGGTTTCTTGATGGTGGGACAGGGATTTGGGCCCAGGATTTGTGAGACCAAAGTCCATCTTCTTTCCACCAACGTGACCTGTGACTTTCTTAGCCCTAAGCTGTGAGCAGGCAAATCAGAGAAAGGAGTTTGCATTTTAGGATTTATATCACCCCAACACCCCAGAGGTCAGACTAGACAGCTCAAGATAGTGGGTAGACAGATAATAAACTGTGGTCTTGCCAGGTATCTTGGCATCTTGCCAATATCAAGTGCCTGGGAATATATATTATTAATCATACTAATGGACCACAGTGAAAGGAAAGAGAGCTTCTCTCTGGCTTTTCCTCTAATAAGACTGGAAACTTTTTAAGAGATGCCCCCAGCAACCAGTAGCCAGTGACCAGAGACCACGTACATGTGGCCAGTCTGCCTGCGGAGCCCAGAGAGAAAACAGCCCACTGAGCATGTGCCCCTCCATGAACGGCCCGCAGTTCAAACTGGGTACACCTAGAAGGAAGCTGTCCTCCTGTCCACCCCACCCATGCCTCCAGCAGTGACTAGGTGCCTCGTTCTCTATGAGGCTCTGCAAGAGATGCTCACCCTCTTCCTCCCCAGGGGCTCTCCTTCCCAATGGTTCTGTATCTCTTGGTGGTTTGGCTGTTAGCGCCATTCTTTGTGTGCATGATGTCATCATCTTTAACTCACCTCTGCCTGACCCCTGCTGTCTGGTCACCAAGCCCTGCTCTGTCTGTGTGTCCTTCGCAGCTTCTCTCCCTGCCATCTCCACTGCCAGCGCCCTAGGTCAGTCCTCACCAACTGTCCCTGGTCTCCCTGCCTCCAGGCTGCCCCATCCAGACCATCCTCCACACGGGCACCATGGTCATCTTGAGAAACACAGCCATCACCAGCACTCAAAGTCGTCACGTGACTCCTTCTGCCCAACACACACACTTAACCTTTGAGGCCTTCTCTTCCTCCCACAGCTCCTCAGCACAGCCCTTCCCCTTGAGCCAGGTTACTCTCACCACATGCACCCAGCACTGTGTGCTCGCTCTTGTCTGCACAAGGCCCTCCTTTGATCTCTGTGTCCTCCTTGTGCTCTCTGCCTCCCCCCAGCTCCTGTAGTGATCGAGGTCCACAGTGCTCATCTGGCCTTTCTCCCACATCCTGCTTTGTCTTGTCAACTGCTGCTTTTTTTTTCTTTTCCTCCATTCCAGGCTGGGCCATAGTTGCTCCCACAAATGGAATCACATTTGTGTTCCGTGCAGAATCTCAGCACACTTCCAGACATGTCTTTAGAGCTCAAGAGATATTACTCAGCTAGGCCAGAGGAAGGGGTCTGAAGTTCTCATATCCAGCTGTGCAGGCCTATATTCTTGTATTATGTCTAAATTCTCTAAGGGCCCGAGTTCCCCCTTATGCTGCCTCAAGTTCTTCTGTTAGGAGACAAGACCAATGGAACAAAGCCTCCTATTTGTATGTCAATGTTCCTTCTCCCCCCACTCAAAACTCTCTGTCTCTGTCTCTCTCTATATATATGTGTGTGTGTGTGTGTGTGTGTGTGTGTGTGTGTGAGAGAGAGAGAGAGAGAGAGAGAGAAAGTAGAGAGGGCAAGAGAGCTCTGTACCAGTCTACCTTAAGGAAACTCTCTACTGTTCATAAAGAGGAATTTACAAGGACATTCACTGCAATACTATAATAATGAAGTGAAACAACATAAATGTCCATCTTAGGGGACCAATTATATACAATGGGATTCTGTTCAGCCTTTTAAAAGCATTAAGTACAATGAAAAGAGGGTTCTTTAATCTACTATGAAGTCACAGAAAAATATGAACAATATGATACCACTTATGAATTAAAAATATCCAAGTGTTTATACATATGTTTGTAAGTCCCCATAAAAGGAGAAAGATGCACAGTACATGGATACCAGTTGTTACCTCTAGAGAGGTTACCAGAGGGAGAATTTTTACTTCTTAATGTATGTATTTCTATATTATTTGATTTTTTTCAATGAGCCTTTATTACTTTTATAATTATATAAAGTGGTAAAAGGAAAAACAAAGATGAGCAAGAGGAAGAAGAGGAAGAAGAAAAGCAAGGAGGAAGAGAAGAATCTGGGAGAGAATGTAGAAAGGTTGAACAAAAGAATCAGGATCCAAAAAGTTTATGACAAGCCCAAATGATGATAAAGCTTAAAAGTAGAAAAAATGTAAAGGTTGTGTTTGAGTCTCATTAGCCTTAAAACAAAAAAAATCAGTTAGCTTACCAACAAAAATTGTTTTATTCAAGAATAGCAGAGAATTGCAATCCAGGACATGCAAGTGACAGCAGAACCATAGGTATGTCCACAGAGCAGAGAAGAGGAACACTCTTTTATAGAAGAAAATGTACATGTAATGAGGGCTGTTTCTATGCCAAAAAGTCCATTGGAGTAAACTGGAAAGTCTCACATATTTTGGCTTCCCATAGGCTGAGTTGTAACAGTCTTTCATTGGCTGGGCTGGAGAAGAAGGTGGAAGCCTTCTTCTTCCTGCTGGGTAGTAAAGTAGCTAAAACAGTATGACATCCATCTCTTCCTGCGGGATGTGAAATAACCCAAGGAGTGGTGGGCATGAGAGCTTTTCCTGCAGGCCTTTCCAATGCCATGTCAGTGAGGTTTCCCTTAATTAACTTTCATAGTCCAAATAGTTGACCTTATGAGGAAAAGATGGGAAGGATGTGACTTTGCAGCAGTATGGCTAAAAAGACCTCTGAAGTTTTACTTGCTAATAAACTCCATAAATGTCAGCAATGAACTGTGGCTTTCAGGAGAGTTAATCCAAACCTAGAAGGCTAATACCTAGGAGGAAGAAGACAGTCCAGCCTTCTTCTGGGTCAGGTCCCATCTGAAGAGCCATATCCTGATGTGGTCCCCCACTTTAAGGACACGACACACACACTAGGGTATATCCATAGGAGAGTGACTAGGTGGGGGCTGGGACCCAGGACAGATGAAAAACAGTGGGAGTATCTGAGGTTGTTTGAGAAGACTCAAGAGGATGTTATCTATGTCTTTGGATTTCTGAATGGCCACCTTGAGAAAAATGGAACATAAGGGCTCTATATAGCCAAAGGTCAGAGTTCAGAGAAAGCTATAATGGGATTCAAGGAAGAAGGTTCTTATGGTCATATCTGTCCAAAACTGGAGAGAGTCACTGAATGAGTAATGAAGTCATGACTGGAAGTGTATGAGCAAAAGTTGGATAACCACACACTCTGGAGGTTGAAGGGAAGATTCCTTTACTCTGAGAGTCTATGTGACCAATATGGTAAAAACTCTCAAGTGAAAAAGGGTCACTTTCAAATCATTATCTCATTCACTTCTAAGAACAGCATAGGTAGAGTATCAATCCTTATTTGACAGATAAGGTCTCTAAGATTCAAAGAAGTGAGGCCACTTAGCCATGATCACACTACAAGTAAGGACTTGAAATTAAGCCATTTGATTTTATTATTTATCCAATCATTCATTTTATACATTCAGAAAATGTGTGTGTGTGTGTGTGTGTGTGTGTGTGTGTGTGTGCATGTTTGTGTGCTTATTATACTAGGCTTAGGGATATAGATAGTAAAAAACAAAATGTCTGTACTCTCACAGAACTCAGTGTCTGGTGGGAGAGACAGACAAGAAATATATTGTGGAAATAATGTGTTCCTTCCACCACTCCCCACATACTAAGTGTTGAGGTACAGAGATTAAAGCTGTCATCTCAGCAGCACTAATTGAAATCATTGGCACAGCGTGGAAAGCTCCAATTTCCAGTGCTCTGAAAAAGCAGCCTATAGGTGAATGGACAAGGAACAGAAGGGAGGATGGCTCAGGGGTTTGAGTAGACCCCTCCTCCTATTATTGAGACCTCTATAAGAGCACTGCTCAACACCTGCTAGTGGCTAGAGGTGTATATGCTTTATTCATATACATATATGTATATGAATATGAATATTCAATGTAGCTGTATTATTATTATTTTTGCATCCATATGAGAAAGAGAAAGTGCTACTTGGAATACAGGATTAGATAGTGTAAAGAGCACTGAATTTGAAACCAGAAGACCTGATTTTGGTCTCATTTTGTCATTTACTAGTTCAACATATTTAGGCAAATCAATCTATTAAACCCCAAGCCATGGTTTCCTCATCTGTAAAAATTGAGGTAATAATATTTAGTACACCCCAGGATTTTTTTCAGGAGGATATATAAGGTTGACTGTGAGAAGAGTTTTTATAAACCATAAAATGATTGCATATAGAAAAAGGATGACCATAGTTATGTGTATTTGGGGGGAAATGTAGGTTGCAAGGTCTTCCTAGGCCTAGATGTGCCTCTGTTTGGCCATATGAATGTTTTTGATATGCTCCCATGCTTGCCTGTTTATGTGTTCAACTGAGTGCGTGAGTGTTGATGGGCCTATTGTGTATTTCCAAGTTGCTGATGTGTAAGTACATCTTCCTCAAACACTTTTTCTCATTCCTCAACTCCTAGTCTCAGAACAGGAAACACTCTAACGTTCTTTTGTCTGAGAAATACAAGTCTCAAACATCCCTAACTATATTTTGAGAGCCCTTCCCCTTCTTCCCACCCCCACTAAAGGCACTTTGCTTAGTATATGTACATTCAAATAAGAGCCCATATGTGGGTGTGTCTCAGTAGGAAAATGCAGGGCCCTCAGAACCACATGATGTCATGTGTTCCTGGACCTCCCCAGTAGCTCCAGATGATGTGTTGCTGGCTGGTGTAATGCCTCAGAGGAAGAGGAGGAGCTATTCTCTACCTCATCTCAGACACATACCACTCCATAATCACCTCAGCCTCTGCTTCTCCAAGGCTTTGGGACTTGGGTCCAAGAGGTCTGGCTCTACTTTCTCAGATCCACAAAACCTCAAATGTGCTGCCAGATGACTGGATCCAAAGACATCCAGTCAATTATTCTGAATGTCAGAATGTTTGGAAGAAGAGATCCCTGTGTTAAAGTCATAGAAACACTGAATCTTAGAGCTAGTTTGGTCCTTTCTCACTGCCTAACCCCACTTCTCCCATATCCTTGTGAAACTATAAAAACAAACAAAACCCTAACATATCACACCTTTAACATTATCTAGGCTACACATCCCCATTTTATATGTGGGGAAACTAAGGCCAAAAGAAGGGAATGGACTTGCTCAGGGAAAAAAACCTAGCTCTCCACACTCCCAGGCTAGTGTTCCTTCTGCTGGGTCTCCAAACTCAAGAGCATTAAGGATCATGCAAGTCAGTAAAAAAGAAAAATGGTCCTATAATTCTGTTTCTCTTGGGACACCTGAAAGTAGAAGCTGAGTGGTTCTTACAGAGGGGAATAAAGAAATAGAGGCTGACTGGTGGGTCTCTCTGCTAATAGCACACATAGAGAGTACTTATCATAGCTCAGGGCAGGATCTGAGACCCAGGAAAAATGCAGGCTTGTCTTGTCCAGCAGCTAATGTGGGAACTGGGGAGGTCTTGTTCCTCCTGCAACATGAGTTCTAGATCATCCTGGCTGCTAGGCAAAGGCCTTTGGATCCACCCACTGGCTGGCTGTGTACCTGAGCTGCAAGTGTGCCAGCCCTCCAGTGCTGCACATTCTGCTTGTCCCATCTTCTGTGGAGCTGTATCACCACATTATACACCAGGGGTCATGGGACTGCCTCCTAGTCCAGAGTGTCTGTGTCTCGTCCCTAAGGCTCTGGCCCTATAGATTATATAGGGAATGGAGGTGCAGGTAACGAAACCACTTCACCTTATTGCATTTACTCATTTATTATTTCATCTGCTTCTTCAAGGTGTTCTGCTCCTAACTGAGCTCTCCCACTCCCTAGTCAAGGCTGGACTTGGGCTACTTCCACTTCCTGTTCAGTGCCATGTCTTTTCCCACTTTAAGAACTTCACATATGCTATTCCTTCTGCCTGGTTCACTCGTCCTGGAACACTCTTCCTCTGGCTATTTGTATGGAAGCTTCTTCCATTCCTTTAGGACTCAGATTAAATATAACTCCTTTCCATGCCCATTCTTCCTAAAATAGAAACTCCTTTCATTGCCCATCTCCTGCCCAAATCAACACTTTATTTTCAATCTCACAGATCTGTATCCTTCACAGCACTTACTATAGTTTGCAATAATGTATTTAACTATATATTTACTTGTTTAATATCTATCTCCCTGCAGAAGGCAGAATAACAGAATAATTGTCCCCCCAAAGATGTCCACATTCTAATCCCCAGAACCTGTGAATACATTATACTACATGACAAAGAGAAATTAAGGTTGCTGATCAACTGACCTTGAGATATGAAAGATTATCCTGGATTGTCCAGATCCAGTGTCATCACAAGGGTCCTTAAAAGTGGAAGAGTGGAAGAGAGAGAGGCATGAGAGGAGGTCAGAGTGTTGTGATGAGGATTCAACTACCATGGCTGTCTTTGAGATGGAGGAAGGGACCACAAGCTGAGGAATGCAGGCAACCTCAAGAAACTGGAAAAGACAGACAAATGGAATCTTCCCTAGAGTCTCCAGAATGAATGCAGACCTGCTGACACATTTAGACTTCTGACCTCCAGAACTATAAGAGAATAAATTAGTGTTGCTTTAAGTCACTAAATTTGTAGTAACTTGTTACAGTAGCAATAGAAAACTATTCCACTCCCCCATTAGACCAGGCTATTGATGATGAGCAGGAACTATGTTCTGCTCATCATCATAGCCCTAGCATGCAGTATAGTGTCTGTCACAAAGTAGGATCTCAATTAATATTGGTTGGTTTAGATAAATGGATGAAGCCTGGGCATTCTTTTCACATACTCCCTCCATAATGCTCCTCAATTTGGGGTGGTCTTCCATCCAAGGGGCTTAGTCTAAAGGAGGCAAATCCCTTCCCAGCCAGTGCTTGGTAAGAGAGAGAAGCTGGAAGCCTGGGAACACTGACATCTTTTATTTCTAGGAAAAGGAGGTCTCTATCAGTCACTGTCTGTCCACACAAGAATGTACAGATGTTCTTTTTCATACTTCCATATATACAGATACTGATCTTTCTCCAAATGCCTTGCCTGGAGCACCTGCTATATGCCATCTACAATGTTAGGAGCTTTTTCATATGTTATTTGTGTGTGGATGGTACTGGTGATGGTCTGTTTTTCCCATGTTATGTTTTATCATCTCATTTACTCCATGCTTTTCTTTTTCCTGCTTTGGCAAAGTAGAGATTCCTAGCCCTACTATGAAAAGGTTCAGAGAAGGTATGAGCCCTGCCCAAGGCCATATAACCAGTGAGAATAAGAGTTGGAACTAGAATCCAACACTCCAGACATCAAACCCAGTAATAAATTTACTTTTTTTTTAACTACCACCTACCTCTACTGCTTCCTTATACACAACCTCCCATATGTTGGACCTATCTTATCTCTTCCCTTAGACCACATCCTGAGCATTCCACCTTCTCCCTGCTACAGTGATACACCCTGCCTTTTAGAAACACCTTTTTCTTCATTTTCCTCCTATTGAAAGGAAGCAGTAAGTTGAGCAGAAAGGTCAGCAGATTTGGCATCCCAGCCTAGGTTTGAGTGCTCACTTGGCAACTAATGGACAGTGTGAGCTTTGTCATTCTCTCCCTGTTCATAGCTGGACCCTACCTTTTATTTCCAGCCTCTTCTTTCCCTTTAAATGCAGCTGGATTAGGAAAATCCTAATTTTCACCAGTCAGGCTGGTGTCTTCATTATCCACCCACTACACACATAAACACTCAAATCACACACACATAAACACTCAATAACAATATAAATATGGTCAATATTTAATAAATGCTTATTATGTGTCAGGTACCTTGCCAAATATTTGATATTATTACCTCTTTTAGTCCCCACAACCTCAAATAACAGATATTATTATCTCCATATTATTATGAAGAAGCTGAAGCTGAGAGAGATCAAGTAAGTTGCCCAAGGTTGTTGGCACCTGGAGATGACAGGATGTGAGCCCAGATGCTCTGACATAGGATCCACACTTTTAACTACTACACTCACTCAGTTATTCATTATTCATACCCACACACCCTGCAGCATATTCACAACTTAGAGACTATACTACTACTTCCTCCTAGAAGATAGGGATGGGGTAAGGGAGTAGTAATTAAAGTAGTGCATCAGACATAAGGAACAGGATCTATAAAGTCAAGAAAGCAAGAAGGATCACAGAAATTTAGAGATCTGCCAGCAGATTGCTGAGGCAGGAGTGCTAAATCATGTGACAAAGAGGCTCAACCTCAGATGCCTCCAGCTCATTTAAAAAAATCCTTGTGATTTTCCCTGTCAAACCTGTCCTCCTCCAGAAACCTGAGAGTCATCCTTCACTTCTCCGTCTTACTTACCACCCCCAACAACTCCAGTCCATTGCCAAGTCCTACTAATGGGCCTCCTAAATAGATCTCAAATCGGCCCACTGCTTATCTCCACTGTTACTACCCTGGCCCCAGCAAAGTCAAAAGGACAGTTGCAGCAGATTCCTAACTGATATCCCCACATACTTTCTGCCTTTCTTCCAATCTATTATCCACAAAGCAGCCAGAGGAATATTTTCAAATCTGAAATCTGATAAATTCACTTTCCATTTTAAAAGCCTTCAATGGCTTCTTCCCTTGGCTCTTACAATAAAGAACAGAATTTTTGTCATGACCTCATGGTCTGGCTCACCTCTCCAACCTCTCAACTAAATGTCCCTGTTGCTATTTGCATCCCAGCCACAGCTGACTGTTTCTAAAATGTATCGTGCTTCATCTAATCCATCCCCTACAAAGATCTTTATCTACTATTTATTCTGCTGGGGGCACATGGTTCCCCACTCCCACAGTTTACCTAGTTAATATCAACCCAATCCTTTCTTTAGAAAAATATCACTGCTTGTGGAACTTTCTAAAGCTTAGTCAGGTTCCCTGCCTTATGTCCTCAGAGAACTAGCCACCCTTCCTCCAGAGAACTTACTACAATTTGCAGGTATCCATTTATTTGAGTCTTGAGTTAATTAGTGTCTGTCTCCCCAAGTAGACCATAAGTTCCATGAGGGCAGGAACAGTGTCTATTATTTATCACTGTTGAATGCCAGTGCCTAGCACAGTGCTTGGCACATGTATAGTTGGTACTCAATAAGTATGAATAAATGAAAGGTGGTAAGTTTACAAAAGACCTTTCACCTCATACTAGGGGGTCTGTAATGTTATTCTCAGGGTAATGAGAAACTCCTGATGGTTTTAAAGCAGAGAAGTGACTTGATCAGGTTTTGCATTTAGAAAGGATAATGTTGCAGTCCAGAGGAAGACAGATTGGTATGGGATATAGAACTCAGTTTGGAAGCCATTGTAATAGTTCAGGCAAAAATAATGAAGATACGGACTATTTTATCTCCTACGAGCCAACCATCTCTCAATTCATCCATCTCCCAACTCATTCCACAAATATTATGAGGTAACCCACCACAAAAATTCAATAAAATCATAAAAATAAATAAATAAAAATTTTAAATCAGGATGACAGATGTCAAAATCAGGGAGTCAAAACTGAGAAACCCTGTTAAGAATGGTGGAAGAGGGGGCAAAATTAGTAAGAAGAGAGTGCAGACTTCCAGGAAGATGGCGGCATGAGCAGGGCGGTGGAAATCTCCTCCCAAAACCATATGTATTTATGAAAATACAACAAGTACAACTATTCCTAAAAAAGAGACCAGAAGATACAGGACAGCACATAGACTGCAGCTACACCTGAGAAGACTCGGCACCCCGCAAGGCGAGTAAGATACAGAGCCATGACGTGGCAGGACCTGAGCATTCCCCCACCCCAGCGCACTGGCAGGAGGACAGGACTCAGAGTGGGGAGGGAGTGGAAGTGCAGGCCCGTGAAATAACCAGCCCCAGTGATCTGCACCGGGAATGCTGACACACATCGCGCAGTGTAGCGGAGATTGTTGAGACAGAGGGTGCAGGATCTGAGCGGGGAACACATCTGGGTCCTTGCAGCCGGCTCCCAGGAAGAAAAAAGAAAAGAAAAGTGCGTGCTTTTTTCAGCGGTCTTAAAAGACAGGAGTCCAGCAGAGGAGCCGGATCATCCTGGCACATTCAGCCCAGCAGGCTGGGAGTCATGGGGAGTTTCGGACCCCTTAGCTGGTGACTGGGAAAGGGTGGTCGCACTTCAACGTCCCACAGTGATCAACAGCCTCCCATTCATTCCCATCCTGGCCAGAGCTATAAAGGGCCCTGCGGAGCGGCGCAGCCATGGCTATGGAATAGTGGAGCAACAGCGCCACCTACAGCATCCCTACAGAATCTACTCCCAGTAGGCATTTTTTTGTTGTTTCTTTGTTTTGTGTTGTTTTGTTTTGTTTTTTGTTTTTTCTTTTCTTTTCTTTCTTTTCTTTTTTTTTCTTTCTTTCTTTTCTTTTTAAAGTCTTAAAGAGCCCAGCAGCTGACATATATGGCACCTACCAGAGACCACTTCTATAGCCATGAAAAGACAGAGGAATATGGTCTGGACTAAGATCAACTAGACAACCCCAGAGAGGGAGCCTGAAGGGATGGAAATGCACAATCTTCATGAAAAAGAATTCAGAATAAAAGTCACAACCATACTGAGGGATCTACAAAGAAATGTGCAAGAGCTGAGGGAGGAAGTGAGGGAAGTGAGGAAAGAAAATGCAGAAATCAGACAAGCAATCGACGAGCTTAACAGCAGACTGGATGAGATGCAAGAGACTGTTCATGGAATAGAAACAGAGAACAGGAATACAGAGAAGCTGGGGCAGAGAGAGATAAAAGGATCTCTAGGAAAGAAAGAATATTAAGAGAACTGTGTGACCAATCCAAATGGAACAATATTCGCATTATAGGAGTACCAGAGGAAGAAGAGAGAGAAAAAGGGATAGAAAGTGTCTTTGAAGAAATAATTGCTGAAAACTTCCCCATGTTGGGGAAAGAAATAGTCTTGCAGTCCACGGAAGGCTACAGATCTCCCAACACAAGGGACCCAAAGAAGACAACACCAAGACACATAATTAAAATGGCAAAGATCAAAGATAAGGACAGAGTATTAAAAGCAGCTACAGAGAGAAAAAGATCACCTACAAATGAAAACCCATCACACTATCATCAGACTTCTCAACTGAAACCTTAAAGGCCAGAAGAGAATGGCATGATATATTTAACGTAATGAAACAGAAGGGCCTCGAACCAAGAATATTGTATCCAGCACAATTATCATTTAAATATGATGGAGGGATTAAACAATTTCCAGACAAGCGAAAGTTGAGTTTGCCTCCCATAACCACCTCTACAGGATATCTTAAATGGACTGCTCTAGAGGGAAGCACCCCTAAGGGTAAAATGATGTCACCAGAGAAAATAAAATCATAACAAAGAAAGAAGACCATCCAAATACTAAGTAAAGGCAAAGAATAAAACACCTAGTATATAAAGAATGGAGGAGGAAGAATAAGAAGGGAGAGAAATAAAGAAGCATCAGACGGTGTTTACAAGAAAGTTAAGTTAGATTGTTAGAGAGTAAAGAAGCAACCCTTGAACCTTTGGTAACCACGAATCTAAAGCCAGCAATGGCAATAAGTACATATCTATCGACAATCACCCTATATGTAAATGGACTGATTGCACCAATCAAAAGACACAGAGAAACAGAATGGATAAAAAAGCAAGACCCATCTATATTCTGCTTACAGGAGACTCATCTCAAACCCAAAGATATACACAGACTAAAAGTGAAGGGATGGAAAAAGATATTTCATGCAAACAACAAAGAGAAAAAAGCAGGTGTTGCAGTACTTGTATCAGACAAAATAGACTTCAAAACGAAGAAAGTAGCAAGCGATAAAGAAGGACATCACATAATGATAAAGGGGTCAGTCCAACAAGAAGATATAACCATTATAAATACATATGCACAAAAAATAGGAGCACCAGCATATGTGAAACAAATACTAACAGAATTAAAGGAGGAAATAGACAGCAATGCAGTCATTTTAGGAGACTTCAACACACCACTCACTCCAAAGGACAGATCAACCAGACAGAGAATTAGTAAAGACACAGAGGCATTGAACAGCACACTAGAACAGATGGACCTAACAGACATCTACAGATCTCTACACCCCAAAGCAACACGATACACATTCTTCTCAAGTGCACATGGAACATTTTCCAGAACAGACCACATACTAGGCCACAAAAAGAACCTCAGTAAATTCAAAATATTGAAATCCTACCAACCAACTTCTCAGATCACAAAGGTACAAAACTAGAAATAAATTTTAGGAAGAAATCAAAACGGCTCACAAATACATGGAGACTTAACAACATTCTCCTAATTAATTAAAGGGTTAATGACCAAATCAAAACAGAAATCAAAAAACATATGAAGACTAATGACAACAACAACACAAAGCCACAACTTCTGTGGGACGCAGCAAAGGCAGTTCTAAGAGGACAGTATATTGTAATTCAGGCGTATTTAAAGAAGGAAGAACGTTCCCAAATGAATAGTCTAAAGACACAATTACTGAAATTGGAAAAAGAAGAACAAATGAGGCCCAAAGTCATCAGAAGGAGGGACATAATAAAGATCAGAAAAAAAATAAATAATATTGAGAAGAATAAAAAAAACAAAAAATCGATAAAACCAAGAGCTGGTTCTTTGAAAAAATAAACAAAATAGATAAACCCGTAGCCAGACTCATTAAGAGAAAAAGAGAATCTGCACACATAAACAGAATCAGAAATGAGAAAGGAAAAATAATGACGGACCCCACAGAAATACAAAGAATTGTAAGAGAACATTATGTGAATCTATATGCTAACAAGCTGGAAAACATAGAATAAGTGGACAACTTCTTAGAAAAATACAACCTTCCAAGACTGACCAAGCAAGAAACAAAAAAATTAACAGACCAATCACCAGCAACGAAATTGAATCAGTAATCAAAAAACTACCCAAGAACAAAACCCCAGACCAGATTGATTCACCTCTGAATTCTACCAGACATATAGAGAAGAAAAACACCCATTCTCCTTAAAGTTTTCCAAAAAATAGAAGAGGAGGGAGGACTTCCAAACTCAGTCTATTAAGCCAGCATCACTCTAATACCAAAACAGGGCAAAGACCTCACCAAAAAAGAAAATTATAGAGCAAAATCCCTAATGAACGTAGATGCAAAAATACTCAACAAAATATTAGCAAACCAAATTCAAAAATACATCAAGAGGATCATACACCATGATCAAGTGGGATGCATTCCAGGGATGCAAGGATGGTACAGCATTCGAAAATCCATCAACATCATCCACCACATCAACAAAAAGAAGAACAAAAACCACATGATCATCTCCATAGATGCTGAAAAAGCATGTGACAAAATTCAGCATCCATTCATGATTAAAACTCTCAACAAAATGGGTATGGAGGGCAAGTACCTCAACATCATAAAGGCAATATATGACAAACCCACAGCTAACATCATACTTAACAGCGAGAAGCTAAAAGCTTTTCATCTAAGATTGGGAACAAGACAGGGATGCCCACTCTCTCCACTGTTATTCAACATAGTACTGGAGGTGTACATTAAAAAACCCTAAAAACTCCACTCCAGAACTACTAGAACTAATATCTGAATTCAGCAAAGTTGCAGGATACAAAATTAACACACAGAAATCAGTTGCTTTCCTATACACTAACGATGAACTAACAGAAAAAGAAATAAGAAAAACAATTCCATTCACAACTGCATCAAAAAGAATAAAATACCTAGGAATAAACCTAATGAAGGAAGTGAAAGACCTGTACTCTGAAAACTACAAGACACTCCTAAGAGAAATTAAAGAGGACACTAACAAATGAAATTCATCCCATGCTCCTGGCTAGGAAGAATAAATATTGTCAAAATGGCTATACTACCTAAAGCAATCTACAGATTCAATGCAATCCCTATCAAACTTCCAACAGCTTTCTTCAGTGAACTGGAACAAATAATTCTAAAATTCATATGGAACCACAAAAGACCCTGAATAGCTAAAGCAATCCTGAGAAGGAGGAATAAAATGGGTAATTATGCTCCCTGACTTCAAGCTCTACTACAAAGCCACAGTAATCAAGACAATTTGGTATTGGCACAAAAACAGACTCACAAACCAGTGGAACAGAATACAAAATCCAAACATTAACCCAAACATATACAGTCAATTAATATTTGATAAAGGAGCCTTGGATATACAATGGGGAGCCTCTTCAGCAGCTGGTGTTGGAAAAACTGGACAGCTACATGTAAGAGAATGAAACTGGACTACTGTCTAACCCCATACACAAAGGTAAACTCAAGGTGGAGGAAAGACCTGAATGTAAGTAATGAAACCATAAAACTCTTAGAAAAAAACATAGGCAAAAATCTCTTGGACATAAACATGAGCGACTTCTTCATGAACATATCTCCCTGGGCAAGGGAAACAAAAGCAAAAATGAACAAGTGGGACTATATCAAGCTGAAAAGCTTCTGGACAGCAAAAGACACCATCAGTAGAACAAAAAGACATCCTACAGTATGGGAAAATATATTCATAAATGATGTATCTGTTAAGCGGTTGACATCCAAAATATACAAAGAACTCACGCACCTTAACAAATAAAAAGCAAATAATCCAATTAAGAAATGGGCAGAGGACATGAATAGACACTTCTCTAAAGAAGAAATTCAGATGGCCCACAGGCACATGAAAAGATGCTCCACGTCGCTAATCATCAGAGAAATGCAGATTAAAACCACAATGAGATACCACCTCACGCCAGTGAGGATGGCCAACATCCAAAACACGAACAACAACAAATGTTGGCAAAGATGTGGAGAAAAGGAGACCCTCCTACACTGCTGGTGGGAATGTAAATTAGTACAACCATTGTGGAAAGCAGTATGGAGGTTCCTCAAAAAACTCAAAATAGAAATACCATTTGACCCAGGAATTCCACTCCTAGGAATTTACCCTAAGAATGCAGCAGCCCAGTTTGAAAAAGACATATGCACCCCTATGTTTATCACAGCACTATTTACAATAGCCAAGAAATGGAAGCAACCTAAGTGTCCATCAGTGGATGAATGGATAAAGAAGATGTGGTACATATACAGAATGGAATATTATTCAGGCATAAGAAGCAAACAAATCCTACCATTTGCAACAACATAGATGGAGCCAGAGGGTATTATGCTCAGTGAAATAAGCCAAGCCGAAAAAGACAAGTATCAAATGATTTCACTCATATGTGGAGTATAAGAACAAAGAAAAAAACTGAAGGAACAAAACAGCAGCAGACTCACAGAACCCAAGAACGGACTAATAGTTACCAAAGGGAAAGGGACTGGGGAAGATGGGTGGGAAGGGAGGGATAAGGGGGAAAAGAGGGCATTACAATTAGCAGATGTAATGTTGTGGGGGCCCGGGGAGGGCTGTACAACTCAGAGAAGACAAGTAGTGATTCTATAGCATCTCAATACGCTGATGGACAGTGACTGTCATGGGGTTGGTTGGAGGGACCTGATGAAGGGGGTAGTTTAATAACCGTAATATTGCACATTTAACTGTAGATTAATGATACCAAAATAAATTATAAAAAAAAAGGAAGTGAGTGCAGATATGAAAAGCCACTACGACTCACTCATTTGTACTGTAAATTTGGGTCTGAGCATCCTGGAGTCCATGTGTGAAGAGAGACATCATCAGCCACAGTTTTCATTATAGAAAAGGAAAAGGCATGTTAATTCCTCAGTTCTGGACTTGGATGGTAGTATTAGGAATGGAGAGAAGAGGATAAAATTAGAGAGAGATTGAAGATGTAGAATTGTAGAATTAGGTCTTGGTGACTAGAAGCCCCAGAAGAGGACCAGTTTGTGTGGCAATGAAAAGATGGTTAGTTTAAGGTACCCATGAACTATCCAGGTGGAGTGGTCCAGGAGACAGTTGAGCATTCTCATCTCAACATTGCCTGCCCTCTCTCATCCCACCATGCATTTCCTCTATGTTGAAACCATACCTATTTGTCTCCAGGTAGGTTCAGAGTCTGTTCCTTTGAACCTACTGTTCCTTCAGTTTTACTTCTCAGTAGTACTTCTCCACCTGAACAACTCCAACTCACAACCCTTCACAGCCCAAGCCAAATATCATTTTTTGGGAAGCTGCCCTTCCCTGATAGAACCCCCCTTCCTTTTCTGTGCTCCTACTATGCTTGGGATACTCAATTCTCCCTCTGTCCTATAATTACTCTTGTCTGCCTTTCCTATTAGACTGCCAGCAAATGAGCATGCTTTAGGGAAATTCCATGAAGAGAAAAAAAAGAGAACTCTGTGTTATGGGAACCTAAGCATGGGAGGGATCATTACAGGAAACCTGGATAGATGGGAACAAGAACCAGAGCAGAGATCGTGCGGGACACATTGCCAGGAGACAGTACCTGCCAGAGTAAAGGAGCACATGGCCCTTGGACCCAGAGAGCAGGGAGTGGGGCTGAACCTCAGCACAGGAGCTGGGCCTCCTCCCAGCCCAGTATCCCAGGGATGAGTCAATCAGGGCTAGGAATCAGTTCCATTATTGGATAGCTTGGGCTAGGAAAGTGAGTGTTAGTCTTGTGAGATTGAGGATAACTAATTTTACCACTGCTTTTGTTAATCCCTCTCTATTTGCCCTGGAGTTACAAGTGGTTAAAGAGAGTTAAATATCTAACAGAAGCTTAAAATCCTCCAGGGGTGTTCTGACACCTACTGCTGAAGTCCAAACTCCTAAATAGATCACATGCAGCCAGCTTCATTTGTCCACCTAGCCATCATCCTGCTCTCTCCAGTCATACCAACCACTGGATTGGACTGAAAAGCCATGTTTTTTTGACTCCTTTGGGCCATTGGGCATGCTGTTCCCACTGCCTAAAAGGCCCTTCCCCTGCTGTTTCCCCCCACTGTTTACCTGAAGAACTATTACTTTTCTTTTAGCACCTCATCTGAGAGGTCCTCCCTGATCATAGCCACTTTCCCAGGCTGAATGTGGTTCCTCTGCCCTGAGTTCCCACAGTCCCTTAACCTTTCTTTTCTCTTTGTACTCAGAGAGTGTTTGTGGGAGAAATTATATACAGTGCTCCCAAAAAAGGACTTATGGGCTTATGGGAGTCAGGGAGGTGGTCAGGCAATGTTATATAACTCTGGAATGAAGGGGCTAGGCATCAAGATATGCTGAGTTTGAGTCCCAGCTCTGCCACTAGTGAGCCAAATGATGTTGGATCAGTTAATTTTACCTCTTTACGCCTCCATGTCTCCATCTATTTGATGGTAGGACAGGACTGAAAGGCATCAGTGGCCCCTTCCAGCTCTGATAGTCTAGAATTTTTTAAATGTAGGAAGAGGTAAAGGAAACCATGGGAGAGAGGAGAAGGATAAATGAGAACCATCCAGCCACTATAATGGACATTATGCATTTAAGTGGCAAAAATCCTGTGACATTTTCAGCCTGGCAGGTACTGTTTATTATTTATAATCATTCATCCAGTAGTGTACGCAGTGCTTTAAAGATCACTGAGCCTTTCACTAACATCATTCTATTTTACAGCAGACAGTGAGAGAGGCAGAACAAGCATTTAAAAGCCATCCCTTTTCTACAGAAGAAAAAACTGAGGGAGCAAAATGGGTGTTTGCCCCAATCAGTGCTCAAATGACTTAAGGTTTAAATACTTGCAGTCACCTGTATAGGGTGGCAAACCTTTCCATATTGCTAGATATATGTTACTTTCAGTTTTAAAACCAGAAAAGCCCTAGGCAAACCAGAAAATTTGGTCATTTATACAAGTAACTAGCCCTCCTCCCCTTAATCACCCTTGAGGCAAGCAACTGTAGCTGGGGAGCAGTGGGGTAGTGCCACCCCTTCCCCTGGTCCTGCCCTACTGGGGACCAAGAGGCTAGTCTAGCCCTGTTTGTTCTCCCCCAGGATGGATTATATCCAAATGGGCTTCTCTTGGATTACTGGTTCACAGCCCTGGCTGCACATTAGAATCACTTGGGAAAATTTGCAAAACTAACTGTTCTTGGACCCCACCCTAGATCAATTAAATCAGAATCTTCTGGCTTGAGTGACGTCTGGGCATCAGTATTTTTAAAAGCTCTTTGGGAGAGTATAATGAGCATCCAGGCCTAGGAACTACTGAATCTAGCTGTTCTAAGCTTTAACCACAAAGTAGGTTGGGACCCTGGAGAGAAAAATTCTTCCCTCAAAGGCTTCCTCCCTTCTTCTGCCTTGCTCAGACTCCCAGCATACAAAATTTCCTCTACACACTCATAAGAGGCCCTTGGCAGAATGCAGAAACACTTCCCCACCCCTCCTCTTTGCCTGGCAGCTTAAGGTGATCCCCTTCCTGGAATTAATGGCATTTTTTGCAAAGGAATTTTGGAAAGTGTCCACGATTCAAAGGATAAACACTAATGATGAACAATCACACCTTGGGGCGGTCTCTTAGAAGAGGGAGATCAGTCTAGTGCCCTTGGAATCATACCACATAGGTAACTAAACTACCTACTTGTTCAGCCGAATAATGGAACCAATTTAACTCTGATCCAGAAGGAGGAAGAGCTGTGAGAGTTCCAATCTCCTTGAGGGAAGTCCTAGAGTTCCCATAAGTCAGATGCTATGGAAGAAGGAAGGGCTTGGTCTGGGGAAGAGGTCAGGTGATGGAAGGGAGAACTCTCTGAGGGGCTGGGGGTGGGAAGCCAGTCTGACTGTAGTCTTTGCTGTCATTCACTGAAAGTCCCACTGGGCTTTATTTCCATGCCCCTGCCCTTGCTTTTCCCATCAGCCCCAGGTAGGCAGTGCAGGCCCGCAACATCTTTCAAGTCTGAGACTCACAAAAATTATAAGGGTCCATCTAACTGACTCCCTGATCCTCTCCTTACACATCTCCAGTGGTGAGAAGCTCCTTCCCCATGCCTAGCTGGACAGCCCACTCAATCGTGAGACAGCTAGGTCATTCAAAGAGCTGCTTTTATTTAAGCTAGAATTGGTTTTCCTGGATTTTTATCATCTCTGGCTCCAGCTCCTTCAATTATTTCCCTGAGTTGTGTCCACTTCCTCCTAGCCTACTTACTTCCTTCTGGACCAATTCCAATTTGTCATTTGTCTGTGTCTTAACATGTCATGCCCAAATGCCTAAAACTGGACCCTGGAGGACTCTGCCCAATATAGAAATGAACATCTAGAAATTATACTTCTATTAATATAGTCCAGGATATCACATACACACACACACAGCATAATTTACAGTCTTTACAAGCTGATCTATAATCTGCTTTTTCCACTCAACAGTATTTCATGAGCATCTTTGTATGTCAACTAATATAATTTTAAACAGCTACATAGTATTTCATGCATGGATGTACCATAGTTTTTTGAACCATTCTGCTATCAAAGAACACTTGGGTTGTTTTCAGTTTTGTGCTGTCAAACAACATTCTGATGAACAACTTATAAACAGATTTCTACACAGTGGTTCACATATGCAATAGCTCAAAGGATAAGCAAATTTAAAATTTTGATACATGTTGCCAAACAATCTTCAAAGAGATTGTTTTAACTTCTATTTCCATGAGGAGTAAATGCAAGTACTTTTATCTCAACATGTCCACCAACAATGGATATCAGTTACTTTAATCTTTGTCAGTATGCTAAACCAAAAAACAAATATCCTCTTCATCTTGTTTTCATTTATTTAATTACTAGTGAGGTTAAGCGTCTTTTCATGTTGTCAGTCATTTATATTTCTTTTACAAATTATTGATTCCTATCATTTGTTCAGTTTTTCCTGAGGTGTTCTCTTTTTATTATTGATATGTTAAATTTCTTTGTTTTAAGAATATCAGCCCCTTGTATGTCAAATACCTTGCAAATATGTCCTCAGTCTTTTGACTTAATTTATGCAACACAGAAATTTTTTTTAGGTGTTAGCTTTACCAGTAATCATCCTGTTATTTCTCTCTTGTCCTGACAAGGCTTTACAAATATGAATCCATCTTTACTGCTAATACATTTAGGCCCTCATTCCAGCTCCTGTATCTTTCCTCATCCCTCCTCTGCCTTTCATCAGAACTTACTATCTGGTACCTGATCTCCTCTGCTTCCCGCTAGGTGACTGGTAGATTAAAGCTCATAAACTGAGATATATGTTAATAGCTGCCTATGTGTTCTCAGGCTCCCAGTTATGCTGTCCTGACATGTTGATAGGGTATTCTTGTAAACAAGTGTTACACCATAGGAATGCCTCTCTAATGGTGTCATTCTGAAGAAGGAAATTATTTGGACGCAGCAGGTTCAGGGAGGTGGGTAGGATAGTGGAAAGAGTACCAGGTTTGAAGTTAGATAAATCTGCATTTTGCATCCCAGCACTGGTTGTGTGTTGTGGCCAATTCATATCCCTTCTCTGAGAGCCAGTTTCCTCAACCATAAAATGAGAAGACCACCATGTGTTCTTTATGGTTATCACCTGTTTACCATCTGTGTCCTCCCCATCTAGTCTCATTCATGCTGCATCACCAGCATTCAGCATCTGACAAACATTAGGTGCCCAGTAAATGTTTATGACCTGAATGATAGACACATGAGAAAATGGCTGGCAAATCATAAGCACTATGTACAGTGGCTCCTGTGCTCTCCTTCCCTCTCAGAAGCCCCTCAGCGCAGTCCCAGCCTTCAGCTGACCCTCATCAAAAACAACTCTTACATTTCTCCCACTTCCAACTTCAGAGAGTAGGGGACTGCTTCCTGCTCCCTGATTAAGAAGCTGAGGTAGCCAAAAACCCTGGGCTAACAAGGAGATGGGGGCAAAGGGAGACTGCTCTCCATTTCCCTCAATGGGCAGGGCATGCTGTCAGGGAGGTTCCAGCACATTATACCTACGTGCTGGCTTAGGAGCCAGGAGCCTTGGAGTTCACAATCTTCCCACTTTCCAGACAAAGAGTTTCCAATCTGGGCGATTCATATTGGGGTCCTGGATCTGCCACTTCTTTATCCTCCAACCTTGGAAAATTCACTTTCTCTTCTCTTGATCCCTGAAAAATGGAGCTCAATATTTGTCCTACTTCCCTCATGAGGAAATAACCAGGGGCCCACATGTTTGTTACACCATGTGCAGTTATTTCATTGCATTCTCACCACAGCTTCCATGTGGTAAGTAACTACCATGATGCCTGAATAACAGATATGAAACTGAGATCAGAAGGGTGAAGTCACTTGCCCAAGTTTTCACTAGGAAGTGGCTGAGTTGGATTCCAATTCAGGTCTCTCTAATTATAGCTGCTCCGACTGAATGCCAGGCACTATACTAGGCACTAGGGATACCATTATCAATAAGTTCTGGTTCCTCAGGGTACATACAGTTTAGTAGGGGAGGCAGATGTGTAAATAAATAGGTGATCAAGGCACAGGGTAATAAGTACAGTGGCAGAGAGACTATGAGAGAATGAAGGAGGGGCATCTAATCCAGCCTTGCAGAAGCAGAAGATTTCACAAAATGGTGGAGCTTGTGCTGAGACTTGAAGAGTGAGCAGGGGTCCTCCACATAGACCAGGGAGGCAGAAACTCATGCCAGACAGAGGAAATAGCATGTACAGAAGTGTGAGAGTACACATCAACCTATAAAAAAACTGCAGTAATTAAAGCAGCTTGGTACCAAGAAAAGAACAAACAAATCAGTTGGTCAGAATAGACTCTCAAATACATAAGAGAATTTATGGTTGTCACCTATTGAATTTTATTCAATGAATATTTTATTGAAAACCTATGATGTGACAGGTGATCAATTAAGTACTCATGGTACAGCTGTAGTGAAAAACCACTGCCCTCATGGAACTTACATTCTAGTAGAAGAGAAACAATAAACATGTAAATCAGTCTAATATATAGTAAATTAGATGGTGATAAGTGTAAATAATGAAGTAGGGAAGGAAATAGGAGATGTGGGGGCAGTTGCAAATTTAGGTAAGGTAGGTCAGGGAAGGCCTTACTGAGAAGGCAACAATTAAGTAACAACGTGAAGGAATTGAAGGAACAAGCAAGGTGTCTGAGGAAAGAGCATTCTGAGCAGAAGGATTAGTAAGGGCAAAGGTCCTGAGGTGAGAGCTCATATGTTCTAGGAATACCAAGGAGGCTCTTATGGCTCGATCAGACTGAGAAGGGGAGAATGACAACAGATTAGGTTCAGAGAGGCTGGAGGTGGCTGCCTTTGGATGGTCGTAAGGTATGGAAAGCTTGAGGGGTTTTGCTTTCCATTTTACTATGCTGTTTGAGTTTCTACTTGTAGGTGTGTGTTAACTTTGTTTCTGAGAGAGGGACAGAGAGAGAGAGAAAGAGAGAAAGAGAAAATGTCAGGTTAGGAAAATGTGGAGAATGGCAGAGAGTTTTGAAGGTTCAAAAGGGAAACATTGAAAGTAAGAATTTGAAAAGGTAAGTGGGGGCTAAATCACAAACAGGCTTAGGCTTGTGTGTCAAGCTAAGGGGGTTTGGATTTTATCCAATAGGTACTGGGGAGCTAGTGAAGGCTTTAAGCAGGAGTGGCACACTCAGAGCTGTCTCTCTACTCCCACCCCCACTGTAAAATATGACAGGTTTCTCTGGCCAGCATGGAAACTAGATTACCCAGGGAGTCTGGAAGCAGAAAAAAACAAGCTATTGTAGCAATATGGGCCAGAGGTAGTAAACAAGGCAGAGGTGAAGGAGATGAATCTATGAAATTCTTTTTTTTCCTTCCTTCCTTTTTGAGAGATATTAACAACACCCTCTCCAGTCTTCCTCACATATACATATTGAGGTTTTAAGACCAGCTGACCTTTAGGATCCCTTCCAACTCGGACACTTTTGGGTCTTGGGATTTGAGGCACTTTGTTCACTTTTTTCCTGCTCTTTGGCTGGTTCATCATCTGTTGTCATTAATTCCCCCTCCCTCCATAACACCCCACACTGGGGCAGTGTTACTATTGTTTTCTCAAGGCTTGTGGGAGCTGAGGAAGAATAGAGGGCAGGTCTCAGTTCTATCTTCAATGAATCCTCTGACATCCCAGGCTGAATGGATGGTGTCGAAGCCTTCTGGGATATTTTGAAAGCTTCCAAAAATAGCCTCAAGGCTTCAGTCAGAGAGTGCAGGGCCAGGACATTGACTAAATGCTGGAACTCAGAGTCTTTGCCAAGTTCCCACCCCAGGCTCCATCCTCTTACTGAATAAGCCAGTTTTCCCTCCTTCATTAGCTGTCTCCTTGGAGGGCCCCACCCAAGCCTGAAAAGTTCAAATTTAGCCCTAATTCTCCATCTCTAACTCCTTGAGAGAGAAAGCCCAGAATATAGCAGCTTATCCTCTCTAAAAATCCCTGTGGGTTCTGGGATGGGAAAGAAAATAAGACAAAGACAGGGAAAGACTGAGACAAGACACATGCCCACAGAGGTAAAGAAGCAAATGAAAAGACCCTGGGATATGAAGAAAATAGAGAAGGAAAGACAGAATGACAAGGAGAGAATCAGAAAGGTAAAGATAAAAGGAGAAACAGAGTCTGAAAGACTGGGGCAAAGAAGGAGAAATACTCAAAATTAGAGAGGGCAAGAAAAAAACAAAAGGAAAGAAGAGAAAAGATACAAAGTCAGAGATAGACAGAGAGAAAAGGAGAGTGGGAGCCAGAGAAAAGAGGAGCCTCAATTCCTTTTCCTGCCCTAAACCCTTGCATCAAGCCAACAGCCTCTGGCTAGAGGCCTGAACTGAGCCCTGGAGGTAGTCCATATGGAATCCAGTTCCTCAGGGGTGGAAGTTAACAGGGTTCCCAGAGGCTGTAACAGAGAAAACAAGGTAAGCATGGCAGTGAGCCCAAGCAGCCCTCATGTTTGCACAGTGCTGTCACCAGGCACTCACCCACCATGTAATGCAGATGAGCCAATAAATAGTTACCCTCAAAGCAAGTGCACAATAAAATGGTCCCCTAAAAAAGAACACTTTCTTATTTGATATTTAAAAACACTTCAAATTAGTCATCTTAAAAGATAGAAAATATTTATGAACTTCTTTACACTGATTTCAATGGCTTATTACTGTGCACCACAATATGTTCATCATTTAGGGCCTTTAAAGTTCTTCACCTGATCTGTCACAATGGTTCTATGTGTTAGGTAGGGTGATGGGAAGGACATGTTCTTCTGGGCCTGTTTGGATGCCTCTATGACTCCCTTCTCAGTCATCTTTCAGGGTCCCTGGACAAGAATTAGAAACTTCTTAGTGAAAACCTCTCTTTTGGGAGTTGTGAGGACCAATTGGGGAGAAAACAAAGAAGTTTGGATGAGAAGGTGAATAAGGGCTGTCTGGTCTGGTGGTAAGGCATCAGACCACATAGGTTTAAGGCCCAACTCTGCCCCTAAAATGCTGTGTGACCTTGGGCACATGACTTTACCCTTCTGAAACTCAGCCTCCTTAAAAAGTTTAATACCCATCATGCTGAAGTCCTCATGAAGTTTGCAGGAGAATAAGCCATTAGAAGCTACAAGTGTGAGAAGACTTCCTATTATCACAAATAGCTTTGGGGAATGTCAGACCATTAAGGTTAACACACCTCCTGGTACAGATGAGGCAGCTGAGGCTGTCTAAATTTCACTAGGGCAGAACAGAAGGAGAGAGCAAGAAAACCTGAGAGAAGCTTGGGGAAAAACAGGGGAAGCTAGAGCAGGGAGTTAAAAAATGGAACTCTGAGTTTATTTGTCTTAATAAGAACTGAGATGTGATTAATTAAGTGTTTATGGCTGTGTTTGAGCTTTGTTTGGTGATGGGTTAGAGAGGAATTGCAAATATGTCTAATATGTAAAGAGCTTATTTTAACAGAAACTCTTGAAATAGGAACATGGCCAGCCCTATCAGGGACCCAGGAGGTAGCCAGCTCCTTGCTAGTGGAAGTCTGGACAGGAAGCCCCAGGAGATGAGGGGTACCATGAAGTTTCCAACCTGACCAAATGTCATTCTTGGGGATTCTATGGCTCCCCAGTGCCTATGAAGTTCATCCTAAATTCCTTTTTGTAAGAAGTCCTTGCTTGATTCCTCACCATCCCCTCCCAAGCCTCATCTCTGGCTTCTCTCCATACTTATCTCCCTCACCTACAGCCATTTTAAAATTCTGACCACCATAACCTATATGTACTCTACCTGAAATGCATCCATCCCACCCCTCCCTTTGCTTAGCTAACTTATTTTTCAAAGCTTAGCTAAAAATCACAATTACTGGGAAATCTCTGATCATCCTCCATCCCCAGTCTGGGATCCCTTAATTTCTGGTTCATGCCTCCTCCATTTAGCAATCTGGGTTGACATTATTTGTTTCCATGTCTTTGTCCTCCATAAGATAGTGACTATTTTGGGGATAGGGATAATATTATCTCAATCTTTGTAATAATAATTATAGCTAATATTTATTTAGCTGTGCCAGACACTTTGCACACATGAACTCCCACATGAACCCCACTGAGGTGGATGCTATGAAATTCTTTAGGTCGTACATTGAGATACCACTGTACGCCCATCAGAATGTCTAAAATGCAAAACAATGACACCACCAAATGCTGATAATGATATGAAAAAACAGAATCACTCACACTGCTAGAGGGAATGTGAAATGGCATAGCTCTGAAGCAGTTTGTCAGTTTCTTATAAAACTAAAAATGCAACTACTGTTTTTTTGACCCAACAATTGTCCTCTTGGGCATTCATCCAGTACATGAAAATTTCTGAACACACAAAAACTTGTACATGAATGTTCATAACAGCTTTATTTATAATAAACAAAAGCTGGAAACTACCCCAATGTCCTTCAGTGGGTGAATGGTTAAACAAACTGTGGCACATTCATAACATGGAATACTACTCAGCAATAAAAAGGGAATAAACTGTTAAGACACACAATTTGGATGGACCTCAAAAGAATTATGCTGAGTGAAAAAAGTCAATCCTAAAAGTTATATTGTAACATTACATTCATATAACATTCTTGAAATGACAAATTTATACACTTGGAAGGAAATCATATAAACTGTCTTCTCCAACCACAATGGAATGAAGCCAGAAGTCAATAATGAAAGGAAAAAAGAAATGTTGCAAAATATGTGGAAATTAAATAGCATACTCTTTAAGTAACCAACTGATCAAATAATAATTCACTGGGGAAGTTACAACATGTTTAAAGATAAATGAAAATAAAAACATATCAAAATTATTGGGATGAAGTGAAGACAGTGATCAGAGGGAAATTCATAGTTGACAATACCCACATTAAAAAAAGAAGAGAGATCTCCACTCAGTACCCTAATTCTACACCTTGAGGATCTATAAAATGAAGATCACATTAAATCCAAAAGTAGTAGAAGGAAAGAATGATAAAAATTAGAGTGGAGATAAATACAATAGAAAACAAAAAAAACAATACAGTCAATGAAACCAAAATTTGTTTCTTTGAAAAGATCAACAAAATTGGCAAACCTTCAGCTAGAATGACAAAGAAAAAGAGAGAAGACACATGTAACTAAAACAGAAATAACAGTTAAGACATTGCTACTGACCTTATAGAAATAAGAAAGATTATAAGGGAATACTATGAAAAATTGTATACCAACAAATTAAGTAAAGTAGGTGAAATGGATAAATTCCTAGACATGTACAAATTACCTGACCCAATAAGAAATAGAAAACCTTAACAGACCTGTAATGGTTTAGTAGATCAGTTTACCTGAGTTACTACAAACTCTAAATCAGTAGTCAAAAACTTCACAACAAAGGAATATCCAGGACTGGGAAGCTTCACTGATAAATTCTACCAAACATTTAATGAAAAATTACCTTCAATTCTTTTCAAACTCTTCCAAAAGTAGGAAAGATGGAAACACTTCCTAACTCATCCTGTAAGGACATTACCCTGATATTAAAGCCAGATAAAGACAAAAGAAAATTATGTATCAATATATGTATGATATAGATACAAAAATCCTCAACTAAATACTATCAAGCTAGGTCCAGTAGCATATTAAATAACTGTACCTAATGATGAAGTATCAAGGAATACTGCATATAATAAAATTAATTATGTAATACACTACATTAATAGAACAAAGGAAAAAAAATCACATGATCATTTCAACTGAGCCAGAAAAGGCATTTGACAAAATGCACACCCTTTCATGGTAAAAACACTCAGAAATCTAGGAACAGAAGGGAACTTTCTCAACATGGTAAAGGACATTCATGAAAAATTCATAGCTAGTCATCATACTCAGTTTGAAAGACTGAAAGCTTTCCCCTTAAGGTCAGAAACAAGACAAAGATGCCTGCTTTCACTGTCCTGTTCAACATTTTACTGGAAGTTCTAAGTACAGAAATAAGATGAAAAAAAGAAATTAAAACTATCCAAATTGGAAAGAAAAAGTAAAAATTTCTTATTCACAGATGGCATGACCCCATATACAGAAAATCCTAAAGAATCCACAGAAGAACTATTAGAGCTAATAGACAAATTCAGCCAAGCCTCAGGGTACAATATCAACATGCAAAACCAATTGTATTTCTATTCACCAGCAATTAACAACTCAAAAAAAGCTAATAAAGCAATTCCACTTACAATAACATGTAAAAGCATAAAATACCAAGGAATAAAGTTAATCATCAGGGTGAAACTACAAAATATTTCAGAAAGAAAATTAAGAAGATCTAAATAAAGGGAAAGCTTCCTGTGTTAACTGATATGAAGACTTAATAATGTTAAGATGTCAATCTTACTAGTCCAGTGACCTACAGATTCAATGCAATCCCTATCAAATTCCAATAGCCTTTTTTGCAGAAATGGAAAAGACAATCCTCAAATTCACATGGAATTGCAAGGGACCTCAATAGTCAAAACAGTCTTGAAAAAGAAGAAAACTGGAAAAATCTTTTCCCAATTTCAAAACAGTATGGTAATGGCATAAGTATAGACATACAGACCAATGGAATAGAATTGCAAGTCCAGAAATAAATGTGTATATCTACGGCCAATTGATTTTTGACAAAGGTACCAAAACCATTCAATGGGAAAAATATAGTTTTTTCAATGGAAGATGCTGAGACAATTGGACTACCACATGTAAAAGAACGGAGTTGGACCCTGACCTCACATGATACACAAAATTCAGTGAAAATATAAGAACTAAAACTATAAAACCCTTAGAAGAAAACATAGGGGTGAATATTCATGATCTTGGATATGACACCAAAAGCATGAAAAGAAAAAAACAGATAAATTGAACTTCATTAAAATTAAAAACTTTTGTGCATTATCAGGATATTATCAAGAAAATAAAAAGGCAATCTACATAATGAGAAAAAACATTTGCAAATCATATATGTAATAAGGGTTTAATATCCAGAATATATAAAGAACTCTTATAACTCAAAACAAAATGACAAAAGAACCCAATTTTAAAGATGGGTGAAAGGTTTGAATAGACATTTCTCCAAAGAAGATATAAAATGTCAAATAAACACATGAAAATGTGCCCCATATCATTAGTTAGTAGGGAAATGTGAATCAAAACCACAATGAGACATCACCTAACACCCATTAGGATGGCTATAATTTAAAAAAATAGGAGTGCTGGCAATGATGTGGAAAATTAGAATCCTTGTGGCCTATTGGTAGGAGCATAAAATGGTATAGCTGCTATGGAAAACAGTATGACAGTTTCTCAAAAAATGAAAAATAGAATTACCATATGTTCCAACAAATCCACTTCAAAGTACATATCCAAAAGAACTGAAAGCAGGATCTCAAGGAGATATTTGTACAGCCATATTCAAAGCAACATTGTTCACAATAGCTAAAAGGTAGTCATCATCAGATGAATAAACAAAATATGGTATATGCACACAGTGTAATATTATTCAACCTTAAAAAAAGAAGAAACTTCTGATAAATCCTACAACATGGATGAACTTTGGGGACATTATGCCAAGTGAAATAAACCAGTCACAAAAAGACAAATACTGTATGATTCTATGTGCAAGAAGGAACTAGAGTAGTAAAATTCACTGAGACAGAAAATAGAATGGTGGTTTTTAGGGTCTGGGGGAAAGGGCAAATAAGAAATTGTTTTTTAATGGGTACAAAGTTTCAGTTTTGCAACATGAAAAGTGTTCTGGAGATTGCATAACAATGTATTTAAACACCACTGAGCTATACAATTAAAAATTTCTAATATGGTAAATTTCACATTATGCATAGTTTATCACAATTAAAAATAAATATTAAAAGCTTTAAAAAAGAATGTAAACTAATTATTCACAAAGTGTAGAAAAATTCAAATCCCATGTATTGCTAGGGGAGATGTTAAATGGTGCAGCCACTGTGGAAAACAATTTGGCCATTCCACAAAACACTAAGCATAGAATTACATATGACCCAGCAACTCCACTCCTATGTATATACACAAAAGAATTTAAAACAGGGATTAAAACAGATACTTATTTGCCAATGTTCATTGTAGCATTATCTACAACAGTCAAAATGTGGGAATAACCCAAGTGTCCATGAACAAATGAATGGCTAAGTAAAATGGGCATATACATACAATGGAATATTATTAAGCCACTAAAAAGAATGAAGTTCTGATACATGCCACAATATGGTTGAAACTTGAAAGCATTATGCTAAGTAAAATAATTCAGAAACTAAAGGACAAATATTATATGATCCCACTTATATGAAATATCCAGAATAGGCAAATTCATAGAAACAGAAAGTAGATTAGGGGACCAGGGGCTGGGGGGATGGGGAAAGTAGAGAGTTATCCCTTAATGTTTACAGAGTTTGTTTGTGATGATGGAAAAATTTCAGAAATAGATAATGGTTGCATAACACTGAAAATAATGGCAATGAATTATACACTTAAAAATGGTTAAACTGTTAAGTTTTGTGTTTTATATGTATTTTATCACAATCCAAGACACAAAAAAAAGTGGTGACAGCTATGCATACTACTCTTACTGCTGTGATCCAGTGTAACCATTTGCAAAGTACCTATTCCATGCCACGCACTATTTTAGGTACCAGGGAAATGGTGAAAGACATTTTAGTGAGAGGAGACAGAAAATATATAAGTAAGGAATCAGGAAACCTAATTTATAGCTTCAATACTGTTATGGCCCTGGTCCTATGTGGCTTCTCTTCTCCATGACCATTTGATGATCTCCTGCCTTGGGTCAGGACCTGATGATCTAGGTTGTAGAATTATGCTTTATATATGATCAAGTCCATGGCAATGGGTAGTTCCTCTGCAAGTGGTTTTTGCTCCTCCCTCCCTTCTGCTATCTAGGTGCCCAGTTTTGCCTTGTTCTGAATGGGCTTGAGCCTCAAAATCAAGAGCTTCCTTGGAATAACAGAGCCCAGACAGACATGGGGAATTTAGATGTTCCTCATCCTTTGCAATAATCCCTTTTCTCCTGGCACCTTACTGACTTTACCACTTCTTGATGTAGTTCCTTGAGTACCTGGAGAACTCTGACCTTCCCCTGCTTTTGGTCCAGCCCTGGCTGATTGTCTTTCCAAAGTCTGCTCCCTTACCCTCCCTACCCACCATGGACTTCAAAATCCCAGGGCTCCAGCTTCAGTACTTTCAATATAGACAAAATAGAGGGCCAGCTCATGCCCTAGTTTAGTTATCAACTAAGTATTTGGTGTCAATCAGGCAAAAACAAACCAAACAAGTCATTCATTCCTCAATTTTGAAAATATTTAATGATCCCTTTCTCTGGTATGTTAGCAAGTTGACTGTGAAGACAGGATAATGGTAATAACAATTTCTTGAGCACCAAGTGTATGCAGGACACCTCTGATGGACTGACTCATGAATTTTCATATACTCTGTGTAGGGGTGGGACTTATCCCCATCTTTCAGCTGAGAGGCTGAGGTTTAGAGAGACATGGCTAAGTTCACTGAGAGGCCTGATGCACATAGACCATTCCACAGCTCTTGTATACTCTGCACAGCCAGTGCACCATGCACTCTGCCTCCACCTCACTTCAGGTTGTCCTTCACAATCCACAGCAGACACTGCACACTTCACCCCATGTTCCTCTTGCACATGTCACATATCACATTTCCCTGAAACACACTACCTATATTTAGTGTTCCTTGAATACTGCACAGAAACACATGCACATCAAGACAGACAGGCTGTACAAAGACACTGACACAACTCCTCCACTGACACCTCACACACATACACATGTCTTCGCAGTCAATGCATATGATAGGCCATGCCTCCCACCCAACCACCTACCCAAGTATGAACACATGTCTCAGAAATAAAGTCATACTGTGTTCTGGAAACAAAACTAAGCACAGAGATTCTTCACGCACTGCCACATGCCCCTCTGTATTTCTTCCCTTCCCAGACCTGCTCTGTCTCCACGCTAAGCTGTCTTCATTTCACCAACATACAGACCCCATGCATAGTGTCATAGTCCCTGACAGGCCCAGCCCAGGCCACACCCAGGAACTGCCAACTCCTCCCCACTTTCCCTTGTCTGTCTGTCCCACACTGTGGCCATTTGGAGTCACTTAGCAGGAGGTGGCTGTGCAGACAGAGCTCTGCCCTGGACCCCAGGGAAGACCAGTCTGGTAGGGTTATGCCCTTTGCGCCTGCCCTTGCACCTCGCCCCCCTTTTGATGTTGGAGTCTTTTCCCAATATCTACCTTTAGAAGAGGGTAAACCACAAAACCATCTCCTCTGCTTCTAGGGAGGAATTGGAAGTGAGTGTTCATATAAAGGCATGGAGGCTGGTCTTCCCCAGGAGTATAGGCCTTAGAGTGACAATCAAATGCTTGTTCTGTAGCTCCCATTGCCCTCCCCTTTCCTGCAGTTAACTACCAGTGCCATATTCTATGGTCCATTGAGTACAGGGTGCCAGGGTCTTTCTTTACTGTCTATATGACTTTAGGAGATTCCCCACATGACCCTATATCTCTATGTCCCCCAACTGTCAAATAGAAACCAATTATGAGGCCTGCACTATCACTATGAGAGATAGAGAGTATAAGGGGGGCCATATTAGCCTGGCCTAGGCTGGAAGCTTTCTGTGTGGCTGCTTGTTCTCAAGGTCTCTCTCTGATTCAGGGGCCCTGAAGAGGTTCCTATGTATCATTTTAGGCCCAGAACTGATGCGTCAAAAGCAGTGTGTTGTGGTGTGATGAGTAATCTGGTAGACTTTGTGGCCAAACTACCTGCACTTGACTCCGTATTTGTTGTGTGACCTAAGGCGAGTTGCTAAGTCTCTCTGACCTCAGTTACTCTGTCCTAGAAATGGGGTTAATGATAGTACCTCTTTCACAGGGTTGTTTTAAAGCTTATGTGAGATGATACCAAAGGGCCTGGTTCATTGAAAATACCCAATAGGTGTTTGTTGAATAAATAAGTAATACAGTTCTACTCAGGCTCAGGATCACAGATCCAGTAAAGATCAAAGATAATACTGGCTACTCACTGTATGTTGCAGTGTAAGGTAGACTCCATGAATCCAAGGGCTTTATGTCTGTTTTGTACCCCAAGCTCCTAGAACAGTGCCTGGAAAATAGTAAGTGCTTGATAAATATTTCTTAAATAAATTAATGCACAAGTAAGTGAATGCTGTATATTCCAGGCACTGTTAGGCATGTGGGATAGAGTTCTAGGACAGACAATATCTGTTCTCATGGAGCCTACAAGTCAGTCATTAAATTGATAATCACACCAATAACTGAAACTGGGGTGAATGCTAAGAAAGAAGAAGGAACACACAAAAGGCATTTCCTAGTCTGAGAGGTGAAAGGGAGTCTCCCAGGACCAGTGACCATATGAGCCTTAAGGAATGAATCAGCTGACAAGGAGAGAAGGTGCTGGTGACATTGGACTGTTCAAAAATCAGAAAACAACATGGATATATTTTGAGGAGAAAGGGAATGGATATTAAAAACTGGGATTAGAGAGATTGTCAGGGACAAGATCATGTAGGGCCTTGTGGACCATGGTAAATAATTTGGCTTGTTGTTCTCATGTGATGGGAAGACACTGAAAGGTTTTGAGTAGGGGAATGGCATGATCTGTGTTGTACAAAGATTCTTCTGGCTTCCTTGTGGAGAATGGATTGTAGGGGGGAAGGGTGGAAGGAGGGAAATCTGTTATGAGGCTAGAACAGTTGTCCAAGAGACTGATAACTGGGACTCAGATCTGATTGGTAGGCAGTAAATGAGGAGAGAGGTGAATGTATTAGAGATATATTCTGAGTGTAGCAAGAGTTGCTGATAGACTGGTTGGTGAGGGGGTGAGAAAGAGGAGACCAAGAAGATAACTTGCCATAGGGTATACAGTGATGTCATCTTTCTTTGATAATGGAGATTGTGTAGGAACAGGCTTCGAGGTGGAGTGAAACAGAAACTAATACTTGTAAAGTGTTCAGACTAGTGCCTGGCACATAATAATATGCAATAAATTTTAGTATTGTGGTTTAGCAGTATTAATATTAGAAATATCTCACAGAGAGGGTAAATGCATGTGCACATGCACACGTGTGCACACACACGCATATGCACCCTCTCAGAGAGAAGTAGTATTACCCATTGATAAATCTTAATGGTTAGGGTTTGATCTACTAGTTGGTGCTGTGTGCATGTTTAGCATGGTGCAGTAGAAACATTACTGGGTCAGGATTCTGGAGAATCCTAGTTCTAGTTCTACTAGTGATTCTAGGTGAGCCTCTGTAATTCATTTTTTGTGTAACTTTAGGCACATTGTTTCCAGTCACGGGCTGTCATAGGGTAATCACACTGCTCTAGATGGTATTTTTGCCCTACTGGTTGCAGTAGTCTTTAAGGGAAAGGACTCTGTTTCAGATGGCATAAAGGAGTTAAGATAGAAAAGAACATGGCACATCTGAGAGATAGGTGCCATTTAACAAGTGCTAACTCCTCTCTGGGCATCATACATACATTATTTCATTTAATTTTCACAACATCCCTGCAAGATAGTCACTATCCTCATATTGTGAGTGAAGAAACTGAGGCTCGATAAGTAGGATTTTGAAAAGGCAAAGCTAACTGCTCACATTGAGACAGCCAATGGTGAGTGGTAAGGTAGATTCAAATCTAAGTCTGTGTGTGGCACCAGGACCACATTGTGAAGCACCCTGTCATACTACTAGAGGGCTTGATGGGAGAGAGTAGGGCTGGATAGGTGGATCAGTCACTCCAGTATAATTATGGAAGAGGCATGGGAGCAGAGAAGGCTGAAAACAGGGAGATCCACTGAGAGACTGTTGCATGCAGGTGGGAAGTGATGGGGATCCTGAAGTGGAGCAACCACCTTGAGGATGAAGAGAACAGAGCACATAGAGGACATCCCACTGTCACACTTTCACTCTGTTGTCAGTTCCTTGAGGATAAGAACTGGTTTTTTCAACCATTGTATCACAACAGTGCCTGTGTTGTCTGCCCAGCACAGCACTTAGCAGACAAATGCACTGCTGATTACATGGATTCAATTAAAATGAATTCCCAAGACTCAGTGAGTGGTTGAATCTAAGGAAAGAACCAAAATGGCTTCCAGGTTTAGAACTTAAGTCTTAGGGAGAATTCTGAAGTTGCTTTCTGTGGAGTTGTAGAGCACCCAGAGCATGCACTAACTACTTTGCTTCCCCTACCCTAAGGTCTGCCGTTGGCCCCAGCTAGAGTAAATCCGGCCTTCCCTCCCAATCATCTAACTCTTTCTACTGGTGGCCTCCCTTCCTCTTTCCATGGTGTGGGCAGTGAGTCCCTCTTCATACTATTTGAATCAGAGGAAACAGATAGACTGAGGAAGTGAAGAAAAAACAGGCTGCCTGGGCTTTGCAAGCCAATGTAAACACTCAGTGGTTTCCTGTTGTTGCAGCCTAAAGCGTCCCATGACATCATTCCTGGCCTTTCCAGAACACACTGGCTTGGTCCAGCCTGCCAACCTGCCCAGGGCTCAGTGGCAGTCACCCCCTTTTCCGACTAGGGCTAGATCCTCCAGAACTAGAGAACTTCTCCAGGTCAACCATTCCCCACTTGTCCAGCCAGCCGCTTAGGCCTTTCTAGCCCTATAAGGCACTGAAGGCTGCATGCTGGACATGCTATCCCACTTCTCAGAGGCCCAGCGGTTTATGGGTGAGAGCAAGATTTCCCAAACCGGAAAAGTTATTTTACTTCTTTTTGGAGTCAGGAGAGGGGAAGAAGGGTGTAACATGCAGCCTCTGAGACAAGCCCTAACTACTTCCTCCTCTCTCTACCCCACCCAAGGGTTTTTTGTTCTCAATGTTGGTCTCAAATTCTTAGAAACAAAACAGTAAGGGCCCTTTCAGAACTTTGTAATCTAATCTTCCTATGGTGTGGATAAGAGCACTGGCACCGACAGAGGGGAGAGGAACTTGTCCCCATTCACATAGTTGGTCAGTGCAGCATAAACCATCTTCTTCCATAGATCTGAGCCTGAGTTATCTCAAAGCACAATGATAGTTGCAAGAGCTTTTAACAGGAAATTCAGAAACCAGGGTTTGAGCTCTAATTCCTCTTTGATAGTTTTGATAAATACCTCCTTTTTTCTGGGACTTGGTTTAGACAGCCAAAATTCGATTCAAGGCAACAAATATTTATTGAAAGACTACCTGGTAGAGCTGGTAGCATCTGGGGATGAGAAGAAAGCATGATAAGAACACTTCCCACTCCACAGGTTAGAATAGAAAAAAAATGGAAAAGATGGTCTGAATTATGTAAGAGACCTGAAGCCTATGTGGACTCCATGGCTCTGTCTCCAGGCAGAATCAAACCATATCGGAGATCTGGGGTCCTTTGGGGCTACAGCCCCTTCCCCACTCCCTTCACAAAGCAGCAGAGGGCTCTCATTGGGCCAAAAGAGCTTCACAGTTCTGGTCCCATTTGTACAGATGTGCTGAGGTCTTATATTATTGTCTGGAAAATCAAGCCAAATGCATTATGATAATTCCTGCAGCCCACAGTAATTGGATTTTAAGCCATAGTTGTGCTATGGAGCACAGGCAATTTGAAATAGCACTTTTAACCAGTCAAGTTCATCACAGCCTAGATTATCAAGTAGAACTCAAAGGCACATTTAGGGAGAAGGATGTGTATTCCTGGGGTCAAAGATGCACAAGGCAATGTGACATCATTCTGTTAGCCAGTCAGTTTAACCACAGCATGGATTAGATGACATGCACAGAGAAAATATAGACACATTTAGATACCTGGAGATGCACAGCTATATGCAGAAGCAGGAGGGTGCACATGCACATTGGGACACACAAAGTAATGCACATAGACACACTCTCAGAGCAGCAGACACACAGTAAAGAAAAACACACACAAACTCCAACCAGAGCTAGGAAAAGACAGCTAGCTGTCAGGTAGTTCTCTGGCGGCTACTTTCTAACTCCCTGCTCATCCCTCTCCTTCCCCTATAATCATCCTAATTCAAATTCTATGGAGTATTTTTTTCTACAGAAGCTCTAGAAAGCCACCCTGTATCCCAGCACAACCATACCCACGCCCACTCCACCACATCAGATTCTCCTTACGTGTCTGCTGCCTGGAGAACAGCAAAGATCTTCTATCAGGGCTCCCTGATGTCAGTATCTTTCCACTAATCCATCTTCCCTGAGGCTGCCTGGCAGAGGGAATCTTTCTAGAAGTCAGTCCAAGTCTTGCCTCATCCTTGCTCAAAATGCTTCCTTTCCTTCCCACTGTAGTCATAAGCCAACCCAAATACCTGTCATTCAGGGGTGACCGAAACCTGGGGCTCCTTGCCCCTGTTCATGCCCTCTGCCCTCCGGAAGGTAAATGGCACCTTGTCTAGCTCCCTACTGATGCCTACCTTGAGCTCTCCTGCCCCCTGTGCTATTCCCTTGAGCTAGAGCCACTCCTTTCTGCCCCTATCAAAATCCTACGCATGTTAGGTTTTCCTAGGTTGTTTGAATTTTTTTAGAAGGATGACTACATCTCTGTCATTAAAATTTTTTGATGTTTTCATCCTTCAAGTCCCAACTCTTTTAAAGTTACCTCCTCCATGAAGTCTGCCTGTAATCTACCAAAACACTGTATTAGAGAACTTAAGTTACCCCATTCAGCCTTCACAGGTATGTGAGTCTGTGTCCTTAGGGGAATACTGATGGGGCAGAAGGATAGGACTCCCTGATACTAGTGCCTCCTCTGGCGCAGACAATGTGTTGGAACTCTTGTTGTGTTACTGTATTGCTAACAGTCCTGCAAAGGCAGACTGACAAGGCCCAAGCCTCTGACTCTCAGGCCAGCCTCTTTTGAGCTACCCTATTCTAGTCACGGGTTTGAGTCCTAGCACTGCCACTAGCTTACTGGGTGATTATGAGCAAGTCTCAACCCCCTCTGGCTTCAGTTTTTTCAAGGATCCTTCCAGTTCTGTATTCTATTATTACAAGATGCAGGATTTTATGCAGCTGCTCCCATGAGGACGTCTGGGACTAAGTATTTCCATTATCATTATCAGTCTCTGTCTCTCTCTTTGCTGTCTCTCCCTCTTTCTGTCTCTACCTGCCTCTGTCCATCATCTGTTTCTGTTTCTTTCTTTTCTTCTCTATCTTTCTCTTCCCCCACTGCCTCTCTCTGCCTTTCCTCCTCCCTCTCTGTCCTTCTCACTCTCCTCCCTCTATGTCTGTCTCTCTGCCTCTTCCTTTTTGACTGTCTTCTTTGTATCTTTGTCTCTGATTCTAGCTCTCTCTTTGCTTCTGCCCCAGCCCCAACCTCAGAGGGTGAATCTGGCTGAACAGCTTCCGACTCATAATAGCACTGATGCTTCCTGAGTGCTGCTGTTGAGTAGAGGAAGAAATGAGATTCCTTGGAGGGCCTCAGGAAGCTCAAATCCCCCAGCCCTCCCCTCAGGAAGGGCACACAGAACTAAAAACATAGAAGGATGAAGGGTCTCTAGCAGGGCCAAGTGGCTCCTACCCTCCAGCCTTTCACTCAAAGGGAAGGCATTGCCCACAAATCACAAAGGATCTCCATCTATTAGATGATCTGAGCCTCAGGTTCTTAACAACCATATACTCATACTCCCTCTTTCCATTCCCTCACTCCAACATTTTGTAAATATTAAAACTGAGGCCCCGAGAAAGAAAAGGAATGGCCCACTGCTTCACAGTGAAGTAATGGAAGATTTGTAACTAGAATGCTGGTCTTCTGACTCCTAATCAAGTGCTCTGAAAAGATTATAAAATTGATTCAATTGCATCACTTGAAAGGCACTTCTCAGAACATTGCTAGGAGAAGAGAAGGCTGAGCAGAGTGATAGGTGGGTTGGAGACTTGATAGATATCCAGATTGTGAACACCTAAGGACAGGGTCCAGGTCTGCTTTGCCTTCAGAGAAAGCACAACATGGTTTCTGGCTCAGTGATGAATAAACAAAGGAGGAAGCTGCCATCAGGGCACTGATGCTTCCTCTTAGGCTCTGGGTATTTATATGTGTAATACTATAGAAACTTGGAAATGAAAGTATCAAGAGATTTAGTCTCAGTCTGTTCTAAACTAGCTCAGTCGAGAGTTGCCCCTTCACCAACCTACATAAATCATTTTTTTCTTTGTAAAAGGAGTAATGATATTTGCCTCATCTGGCTTCCTGGGGCTTGGAGCATTTGCAGTGAAAAAAAAAAAACAGATAGGAAAGAGTTTTGACAAAAACAGGGAGGTACTCTGCAAATGTGATGGCTGGGTGCTATGGTGATGTCCCAGCTAGCAATTATGTTCTCATCAGTGGGGACTGTGGGCACTGAGTGAGTCATCTTCTCACTCTGAAAGCCAGAGGCCTTGAAAGGGGAGAAATGAGGTGAGTCTTCTGTTAAGAGGCTTTTTTTCCATGAAGGGAGGCCAGAACAGAGGTGGACAGAGCCCCCCACATACACACACACATACACATTGTGCCCCAAATTCTAGCCTAGGGACTAAACAGCCAGCTTAAGCAAGAACTACACCACATCCCATCCTTTGCTATTTAATTCTGAGACACTAAGTCCCTAAGCCATTATGGTTTTTGAGGGACTAAAGTCAGAATCCCCAAATTCTACTTAATTCCAGTTTTATAGCCAGCCTTGGGCTCTAGTTCTGACTGTAATTTACTCTGTCACTTCAGGAAAATTGCATTCAGTCTCTGAACCATTTTCATCTGTAATATACAGGATGATCTAGATGCCTAATATTATCTTTCAAAAGTCCTGGACTAGGCTTTAGAATACCTGAGTTTGAGTCCTAGCAATGTCACAACAACTGTATGACCGCAGACAACTTCTTTCCTGGTCCTCAGTTTCAATAACTATAAAATGTGGCATTTGGACTAGGTGATTAGTACCGTGTTTCGAGAGTTCTGATCTGAGATTCAGGAAATCTTGTATTCTAGCTGTGTTGCAGAGTGAATCATTGTCTGAGTTTAGACGGGTCTCATCCCTTCTCTGAGCTTAAATTTCTCTATCTGTATCATGAGGGGATCTGAATACAAGTTATCTGATCACACCCTCTGATTCTAACAGCCTGTGGTTCTAGAACTTTACAAACACTGAAAAAGAAGTCAAGGGAGAGGGAGGCCACACCCAGAATAATTTCTCATAAACAAGCAGTGGTTGCCCTCTATAGGTATTACCTGGAAGTGCAGGCTCAGCTAGACTTCACATGATGAGGAAAATGCTAAGACCTCAGGCAGGAGTGGAGCACAGATGGCAACTGGATGCTTCACCAGATAGGACCAGACACTTAGGCTAGGGTTGGCCCACAGACTTCCTGGCCTCTCCCTAATGAGAACTATCCAGATAGAAGTGTCTGCTGGGAGATCGCACCTTCCCTCCCAGCCGCCAGTAATTCATATTACATTTGCAGGGTTGTACAGAGGGCATGGCCAGTGGGTTCTCTGCTATGAGTAAAGTAGGTAGGTAGATCTGGGGAGAATGTGGATGAATGTCTGGTGGTGGAGTGTGACTATGTTGTGAAGGTGGACATGAGAACAAGTTGGTTACATAGCTGAGAAGTTTTCACATGTGAGGCAAAGAACTCTAATTAATGTAAACATTCCCATTTACTTCCTACCCTCCACAGAGTTGAAACAATGCATGCCTGGTAGAAGACCCACTATGGCCTTAGTATAGAAGTGAAAATTTAAATCATGAGAATATATACTGCAGAGTATTCAGTATTTTGGGAAGCCCTAAGGCCTAGAAGATTTGTACTCACTCTTATAGTATCACTAAATTTGGGGATATCTGTGGACATAATTCCCTGTGCTGGAAGGTTAGGAATGATTCAGATCGAAGGTTACGTTACAGAAATAGACATACAGTAAGTCTTTCATCACTGTTATTCTATAATTTTTCATTGCAGCAATTGTAGACAAGTAATGTAACTCTGTACTCCCATTCTCCCTTTCTTAGTTAAAAAGTCTGACCACCCAATGAAGATGCAAGGGGAAAAACAAAGGAAGACTGTGTCCTTCTTTGTGTGACAGAGTTGGTTGCAGCCCTAGTTCTGTTCCTAAATCACTGTATAACTCAAGTCAAGTCCCAGCCTCTCTGTGGGCCTCAGTTTCCCTACCTGAAACAGGAAGGGATTGGACTTGATGAGCTCCCAGGCTTCTCCAAGCCCTGACATTCTACATGTTCTTTTTATAATGTTCTTTGACATTCTCCCCTTACCCAAATGGGACTCCACCATTCCCTAAGGTCGTTTCAACCCTAAGGTTCCACCCTACTCAGTCAAGCTTTGTAGGCTGTCCATAATGCCTAACGCCACTTCTCAGCCCACTGCCACCACTGCTGCTGCCTGCAGTGGGATACAGGCTTCTCTACTTTTCACTGTAAATTCTAATCATCCACTTCTGGCACTGGTGGGTTAACAAAGGTTGGTACAGTATTCCTTTGAAGTGACAGAACTCATAGGTCTGCCACTACTACTGTGTGCCCTTGGGAAAATCCCCTCAGTTTGCTACATCTCATTTTTCCCATTTTTAACTTAAGGGTAGTAGACTTGAATGGTCCCTGAAAGCACCAAATTGTTCCAACATCTTCCACTTCCAAGCAGTGAGAAGGTAGAGATTGTCTTTGATGTTTTATCATAATCTTGATCTTCTTGCAGTGATTCTTAAATGGAAACTTCTCCCCTCACAACTTCCACCTATAATAACTGCCTGGGGTTTCTAACACCATGCAGTAAACAAGAGAACCAACTTTTCATTCCACTTACTCAAATCCTGGACCCACCTCCTTCCCCTCCTAACCCTGTTCCCACCAAAAGACAAAAAGTTCTTTTTTCCTAGTCAAGGTGTCTGTGATTGATAATAGTTTATTGTAAGGAATAGCTGCAATAAAGAGAGCCAACTGCTTTTTACCCTATCAAGTGATCTGCCCACATACCTTGTCATTAGTTTTTACACCACTGCATCCCTGCTGATGCCCATAAACCTCTCCCAAAAAACCACAGGCAGACCCTGAATGGAGACTTCAAAGGACATTTTATTTAACAGATTTGTAAACAGAATTATGCTCACAGCTTCAGGAATGATGAGAGTTCAATTCAACCTCCCAGCTCAGCCTCATTGTCTATGGCACTTCCTTAGACACCCCAGTGGCTTTACTTGATGTCATACCTGAGGTTGTCCCTTCTCTCCCTCTGAAAACCAGTTCTAAGAGAGATGGGTGGTGGTGGGTACCACAGGAAAAGGCAGGAGGGAAGAGCATGCAGTTAGTAGGAGGAGGAGAAGAAGGATAGGAGGTAGCAAGGTGGGAATATTTAATAGCAGTAAGGATTGGAGGTAGACCCATTGTGAGTACTGAAAAGCGTCTGGAAGAAAATTTTAAAAAGAATTTAAATGAGTAAAAAAACCCCAAAATCTTAACTAAAAAATTTAATCTGGAAAAGGAAATCACTTGCTTATTCTTGCCAACAAATCCAATTCCCTCATTCCCATCAATGCAATGTATGGCAATAATACTTCATTTCTATTAGTGACTACATACTGTTATTGTAGCTGAGATAGTGTGGCTAATATTGACTAATATCTTGTGGTTAATGATGGTTAATACCATACCTGGGAAAATCACAGAGATGGGAAGGAGAGGGTAGGAGTGGGGAAGGATAAAATGGGATGAAGAGGAGGTCAGGGTGTTCAAGCGCTTATGGTTAAGACCTGTCTGACCCACTTCTGTTTGGGGTATCTGAGAATTTTCAAAGGCCCCCTTATGGCTCTAAGGATAATTTGTTCCAGGAATGGTATGGGGAACAATGCTATGATATGGCTGTGTCTGGGCACTGCTGGTACTAATCACCATCTATTCCCATAATCAGGTGCTGTCAGATACCCACAGGCAATTGCTACTCATACCCACAGACAATCACCATTGATATCCATAGGTGACTGATGTTGATATTCTATTGGTACCATTACTCACAAGGCCTACATCTAGACTATGGTCTAGTTAGAGGACAGGGATGAGGGGATGGGAAGGGAGAATTGGTTGAGAGGGGGATATAGCACCAATCCAGGAAGAGCTATCCTCTATCCTTCCCTGTCACTTAGGATTAAGAAAAAGGCCTAGGGTACGGCAGGGGGAATCTGAGCCCTAGCTGGACTTGCCCCTAAGCCCCTTCCTTCAGAGTAGTCCCCTGATGATGGGAAGAAACCTACCCTTCAGGCCATGGCCACGTGATTCTGGCTAGCAGGGATTGCCATGACCTAGGACTACTCTTGAAGGATTCTTTGCCAAATCCAAAGCAAAACCCTTATCCATAACCAAAAACTTGCAAGAGGAAGAAAGGAAAGGTAGTGTCCACCCCTTTTGACCAATAAGCCCATTACTGGATCCCACTGGGCCTTGGTTTCTGGCAACCCAGGGCTATAGCACAGTAATGCTGGAACCGGACCACAGCATAGGAACCAACAAGATACTGGTGCACATGCCCACAGTGGCTGTGATAGCAGCAATGAGCTGGCCTAGAGCAGAGAGCGGGTGATGTCTCCATAGCCAAGAGTGGTGAGAGTTATTGCAGTTCACCAGAGACATGTAAAGATGTGTCCAAAGTGGGGCTTGTCCTGACCTGAGGTGGACAAGCCCAGGAGCTTCCCATAGAGGAAGAGTAAGCCAAAGAATAAGATCTCAGCCACCCAAATCAGGAGAAAGGCACACACGTCATTCCAGGAGGAATGGAGGGTATGAACCAGGACTCCCATGGCCAGGGACTTTTCAAGGAAGCCCAGGAGATGCACAAGATTGGGGACATAGGGAGAATGAATGGCTCCATGTGTAAGGCTAAGACAGCCTTTTCACTCACTGTTTAGCCTTGTCACCTGCCACCAATTCCAGCAGCACAGGGAATAAACAGAAGATATCATCTAGATTGAGAAGGCTACACAGCAAGCGTATTTTATCAGGGCAGGAAATAGCCCGAGCAAAGAGCTCAGTTCCAAAACAAAGGGCACAGAACAGTTCCAGGTAGAACAGATGGGGGGAACACAGTGGTAAACAAGACCATTGTTATGCTGCTACTGGTTTCCCCTTGTCTCCATCCCATGTTCCATAGGAGTGAAGTTGACAGAGAAGTAATCTACCTGAACCTCTGTCTCCTGTAAGAAGATGACCAGAGCGCACATGGCCAAGAGTGTAGAGATTAGGGAAAGGCACTAAGGGAAAAGAGGCATGTCAGAAGTACCCTGATTTACCAGCTATCCCTGCATTTCTAACCTTGTTTGTCTCCTTTTGTGGGGAATCCCCTCAAATTGTCCTGAGTGTCTGTAGATTCAGGGCCCAGGTATCATGCCAAGTGTGGTGACCATTGTGGCAAACTGAAAGGAGAGTAAGAGTGTCTAGCATAGTGCCACAACACTGTTAATGAATTATGTTGTACCCTAGGGAAGACCAGAGTTGGTCAAAAAGCACCCAGAGCCATGGCTTTCAAACATTCCCCAATCTTTGGTCTTCAGTGGGGTTCAGCAGAAGGTGCTCATCCATGTGGGCACTCACAGGTCTCCTAAGATAGGAAGCCCTGGGTTTGAGTCTCCTTGCCATTCAACTTGAACCAGAAGCAAGGTGCCAGTGGTTCTTCTGCTAGGCCCCAATAAGCCAATCCCTTGTCTGGGACATCCTAAAAACTGTTGGTGATGCTTGGGTCCTTGTTCATGAAGCCAAAGAATGAGCTTCACAAACACTCAAGGTAGGAGAGCAAGGTACAGGCTTTTACTTAGAGATAAAGTGAAAGGACAGAGCTCTAGGCTCATGCCAGGGAGGACAAGAGAGACTGGTGTGGTGCATTGTCTAGGGGTTTTATTGGCAGATGGGGATTTTTTGAGATCATGAAAAAAAGGCTGAGGGGTGTGGACTTGTTAAGTGGTGTCTGAATATCTACAATTAACTTAACACAAGGAATTTCTTGCCCAACTTCTCTCTGGGACAACTGCATCCTGGTCTAGGAGCATATCAAAAGGTAGCATGCCAGCCCCCAAGGTGGGCCGAGGCATTGTCTGTTTGCTAAAGAGTAAGTTAAAAATCTTACTTCTTAAATTCGTGGGTGTTAAAATGCAATCTTATCCTGCATGCTAAATTAGTTGCCCAGTTTGTAAAATCACCCCATCAGATCTGAAAGAAGAAAGACAGCACATAGGCCTGGGCCTTTTAGCATGATAAAGTGTATCTTACAAATGATTAGCGTAATAAAAACATGGGCTACTCTTCTTTGTCTGGGGAACATTAACTTATCTTACTGAAGAATGACGCTAGAGCTTAATGTTTAACACAGAGTTTTGGTAGGGGGTTTCCTTGCATGTAGTTACATTGCTCTGACTGCAAGTGCTCTGCCTTGCTTTTTCCAGAGGCCCTCCTCCTACTCCGACTACACTCATGGTCCCTGTCTCATTCCCCCCTCTACAGATGGAAACCCTAGCTGCTGCTAGGGAAAGGGGGTGATGACCGCTCTGGCTGCTTCATGCTGAGAGGGGACACACTAAGGGATGCAGCTAGGTCTCCATCAGTGGTCGGTCAAGAGGGCCTCGGAAGATGGGCACTTCTATCCTGGGTTCTATTTCTATCACCATTTGCAGTTTTATGGCTTCTAGGTGAGATAGAATAAATCATGTTATTAGGTTAAGTAGTAACATCTGGGGTTGGATTTTCTATTCTGGAAGAACAGACTTGACAAGGACATTAAGAAATGCATGGCTGAGTATAAGGATTAGAAATAGTAAACATCTAGAGAATCATAGCCAGATATTTTGACGAAACTAGAATTCTGGATCTAGTTTATGTCCCAATGACTAGTATTAGGACTCAGTATAGATAAGGCTGCATTATTGAAACAATACTTTTCTCTAAAATCACTCTCATTTTTATTAGAAGTAACCATATTAAGAAAATAATTAACACTTGGCTTGATTATTTGTATAAGTGCAGCAAGAAGAGCAAGTGATTACATAGACTCTTTTAAATGTGCTTTGCTGGAACTTTTTTAATAAGGAACTTCAGATTGGACTTTTAAAGGCCTTGAGGCCAAAAAGCCAAGCTAGACTTGCCATCAGGTTTTGCTTGCAGTACCTGCAGATTTGGGTGAATTTCTTCTCTTCTTGAGGTCCCCAAGACATTCTGAGGTTCCTGCACCTGCCAGAAAGTGACCTTCTTTACTCACCTGGTAAGGCTTCTGGGAACTCTGTAAGCAAGGTACCAGGCCAGTTCTTCTAAGGGGCTCTTTTGGCTTTATAAAGTCAACTTTAGTTCCTTAAAGCTGTCTGTTCATATGAGTTTATGCATGTGTTTCTCAGGTATAATATTCCAGTCAAAGCCTTGGTAATATAACCAGTGTTTTTAATTGGTCTTCTTACAAGGAAAGCAGATTCTTACTGAACTTATGCAAATAAACATACTGCTATGAAATATAAAAATAGTCACTGAGTTTTTAAATTCTGGACGGATCAGGTAGAGAGAAAAATAAATGTTTCAATTCTGCTTACAAAGGTATTGTCATTTACTAAACTGTTGTCAGCTTAAGAGAAAAAGCTTAAAACACTTTATCAGAAACATTTGAAACAAAAAGCTACAAAATAATCTTCTTTAGTTTACTTAATCCTATGTAACTAATACCTGTTCTGTTGAAATTTAGTTCTTTAGTAGTTTAGAGTAATAAAAACAGTGACTATAAATGACAAAAGACTTGCAAATGACAGTGGCTAAAGATCTGATAAGAGCTTACTATAAGACAGTTGACATAAGAAAATTTGGATAGTTCTGTAACACAAAACATTTAATAACAAAGTTTAGCATCAATTTTTTTGATAGTGCTTTCCAGGTAATTAAGCAGGTAATTATATATCAGATAAATAAGCCAAATTAGCTAAATACTTTCCCCAAAGAGGAGACAATTCCTCTGACATGTTCTAGGGGCCCTCTGGAAAATATCAGAGTTAACTAGAGGTAAAAGCACCTTTTGGGATTTGATTTTGGGAAGTTGTCAGAAGAAAGTTTCTTTGGCACTTCCTTAAATAGGATTATAGGTTGCTATGAAGCAATACTTATCTATTTAACCAGAATGACAAAATACCTCAAAGGCAAATACAGAAGGTTACAGTTGTTAGCAAAGTTTAGCTTTTAGTCCTTTTAATACTAAGATCTCATTTTCTTAAATATGCAGACAACTCATTGAGACTTTAAACAGGAGAAACTGTTTTGATAAAACAATTGGAGAACCCTGTGCAATCTTTCTTTTTAGCTTATTTGACTAAAAGTATTTCCGTTTTCAATAATACATTCTAAGGGCAAGCAGTTTACATAACTGGATTAAGGATTAGATTAAGGCCCCAGACTAACAGGACTGATGAAGGCTTTGAACTGATATGGATAGTGCGTGTGTCTAGGTAGCTGGAAGTGAAATGTAAGTACAATTCTAACACCAATCATTTAAAGCTAGGCTGTATTGCAGAAGATAAATTTCTTCCATTTCATGTTATCTAGTTTAAAAACCTCTTAATTTTTGAGGATAATAATGAATCCAATAAGTAGAATAGATTTCTACCAAAATAGTTTAGAAAATTAGTTCCATATTGTAGTAGTTTACAGGACTTTTGCCTATTTTCCTTCCTTGTGGCAAAATATATTTAGCTGCATAACATTATATTGTAGAAGACTTCCGGGAATATGGCGTCGTGAACGGACCAGCAGAAAAATTCCTCCCAACATTATATTTATTCACGAAAATACAGCAAATACAACTATCCCTAAAAGAGAGACCAGAATACACAGGAAAGTGCACAGCATACAGCTACACCTGTGAGAACTTGGCAGCCAGTGAGGCGGACGGGATACGGAGCGGCGACCCGGTGGGACCAAGCGCTCCCCCCCCCCAGAGCTCCGGACAGAGGACTCGGCACCCGGCTAGGCGGGACAGAAACGTGATCCAGCGAGACCAGAGTGCCCCTCCACCCCAGCACTCCTGCGGGAGTCCCGGCAAGGCGGGTAAGGTACGGAGCCACGAGCGGACCGAGCGCCCCTCCCCCCCAGTGTTCCAGCAGGAGGAGAGGATTCTGAGCTGGGAGGGAGTGGAAGTCTGCGCCGGGAGCGCCGACACACAGCCGGCGGTGTAGCGGAGATAGGAGAGACAGAGGGCACAGGGTCCCAGCCAGGAATGTGCAAGTTGCCCGAGGCAGGCTCCAGGAAGGAAAAAGAAAGGAGAAAAAAGGGAAGAAAAGCGCGTGCTCTACCTCAGCGGTCTTAAAGAGACAGGAGCTCAGTAGAGGGGCCGGATAGCCCCCAAACTGAGCCCAGCACGCTGGGAGCCCTGGGGAGCTTTGGACCCCTTGGCTGGCGACTGGGAAAGGGTGCCCGCCATTGAGACCCCCACGGAGATCAACAGCTTACAATTCGGTCCCAACCCAGCCAGAACTATAGAGTGACGCTGGAAGAGTAGAGCAACAGCGCCTCCTACAGCACTCGCGCGGAACCCACTCTCAGTGGCTTTTATTTTTTCTCTTGTTATTGTTTATTCTCCCCTTTCTTTTCCTTCTTTTATTTCCCTCTCTTTCAACAGCCTCCCATTCATTCTCACACGGCAACATCTTTAAAGGGCCGTGTGCAGCGACGTGGCCACGGCTCTGGAATAGTGGAGCAATAGCGCCATCTACAGCATTCACACAGAAACGTTTTGGTGTTTTTTTGTGTTTTTTTTGTGTTTTTGTTTTTGTTTTTGTTGTTGTTGTTGTTGCTGTTTTCTTTTACGTGTTGCTGCCTTTTCTTTTTCTTTCTTTTCTTTTCCTTTCTCTCTCTCTCCTTTTACTTTTTTATTATTAGTAGAAATTTCTTTTTTTTTCCTTTCTCTCCTTTCTTATCTCTCCTTGCTACCAACAACCAACTCTATAGTCATGAGAAGACAGAAGAATATGATACAGACAAAGCTTCAGACAAACACCACACCAGAAAAAGAAGCGGAAGAAATGGACATGCAGAGTTTTCCAGAAAAAGAATTCAGAATAAAAGTTATAGCCATGCTGACGGATCTACAGAAAAATGTGCAAGAGCTGAGGGAGGAAGTGAGGGAAGTGAGGAAAGATAATGCAGAAATGAGACAAGCAATCGACGGGCTCAACAGCAGATTGAATCAGGTTCAAGACACGATCAAGGAATTACAAGACAGGGAGCAGGAATACAAACAAGCTGAGGCAGAGAGAGGTAAAAGGATCTCTAAGAATGAAAGACTATTAAGAGAACTGTGTGACCAATCCAAATGGAGTACCAGAGGAAGAAGAGAGAGAAAAAGGGATAGAAAGTGTCTTTGAAGAAATAACTGCCAAAAACTTCCCCATGCTGGGGAAGGAAATAGTCTCACAGTCCACGGAAGCCCACAGATCTCCCAACACAAGGGACCCAAAGAAGACAACACCAAGACACATAATAATCAAGATGGCAAAGATCAAAGACAAGGACAGAGTATTAAAGGCAGCTAGAGAGAGAAAAAAGATCACCTACAAAGGAAAACCCATCAGACTGTCATCAGACTTCTCAACAGAAACCTTACAGGCCAGAAGAGAATGGCATGATATATTTAACATAATGAAACAGAAGGGCTTCGAACCAAGAATATTGTATCCAGCATGATTATCATTTAAATATGACGGAGGGATTAAACAATTTCAAGACAAA
>JAQQAC010016209.1:48916865-49013406 GCA_029783875.1 Phataginus tricuspis | reverse complement strand
TCCTTTAGGTACAGGGATCCTCCTCGAGACCCACTAATAACCAGCCCCGCGGGCCGGGGCATTCTCACATTATATACCTATGAGATAATAGAAAAAATATATATTTGTCTCTTTGCCCCAGTTCCTGGCACGGAACTCCTAAAACTGTTATACTTTCCTAAGTGTTAAGAGCACTGGGAGCATCTTTTGCTCTAATATTTGTTCTTTTTTTTATAGTTTATTTTGGTATCATTAATCTACAATTACATGCGCAATATTATGGTGATTAAACAACCCCCTTCATCAGGTTCCCCCCACCAACCCCATTACAGTCACTGTCTATCAGCGTAGTGAGATGCTATAGAGTCACTACTTGTCTTCTCTGAGTTGTACAGCCATACCCGTGCCCCTCCAACATTATGTCTGCTAATCGTAATGCCCCTTTTACTCCCTTGTCCCTCCCTTCCCACCTATCCTCCCCAGTCGCTTTCCCTTTGGTAACTTTTAGTCCGTTTTTGGATTCTGTGAGTCTGCCGCTGTTTTGTTCCTACAGTTTTTTCTTTGCTCTTATACTCCGCAGATGAATGAAATCATTTGATACTTGTCTTTTTCGGCTTGGCTTATTTCACGGAGCATAATACACTCTAGCTCCATCCATGTTGTTGCAAATGGTAGGATTTGTTTTCTTCTTATGGCTGAATAATATTCCATTGTGTATATATACCACATCTTCTTTATCCATTCATCCACTGATGCACACCTAGGTTGCTTCCGTTTCTTGGCTATTGTAAATAGTACTGCGATAAACTAGGGGTGCATCTGTCGTTTTCAAACTGGGCTGCTGCATTCTTAGGGTAAATTCCTAGGAGTAGGATTCCAGGGTCAAATGGCATTTCTATTTTGAGTTTTTTGAGGAACCTCCATACTGCTTTCCACAATGGTTGAACTGATTAGCATTCCCACCAGCAGTGTAGGAGAGTTCTCTATTCTCCACATCCTCGCCAACATTTGTTGTTGTTTGTGTTTTGGATGTTGGCCATCTTCACTGGTGTGAGGTGATATCTCATTGTCGTTTTAATTTGAATTTCTCTAATGATTAGCAATGTGGAGCATCTTTTCATGTGCCTGTTGGCCATCTGAATTTCTTCTTTGGAGAAGTGTATATTCATGTCCTTTCCGCATTTCTTAATTGGATTGTTTGCTTTTTGTTTGTTGAGGTGTGTGAGTTCTTTATATATTTTGGAAGTCCGCCCCTTATCGGATACATCATTTATGAATATATCTTCCATACTGTAGGATCTCTTTTTGCTCTACTGATAGTGTCCTTTGCTGTACAGAAGCTTTTCAGCTTGATATAGTCCCACTTGTTCATTTTTGCTTTTGTTTCCCTTGCCCAGGGAGATGATATGTTCATAAAGAAGTCACTCATGTTTATGTCCAAGAAATTTTTGCCTATGTTTTTTTCTAAGAGTTTTATGGTTTCATGACTTACATTCAGGTCTTTGATCCATTTTGAGTTTACTTTTGTGTATGGGGTTAGACAGTAGTCCAGTTTCATTCTCTTACATGTAGCTGTCAAGTTTTCCCAACACCAGCTGCTGAAGAGGCTGTCATCTCCCCATTGCATATCAAAGGCTCCTTTATCATGTATTAATTGACTGTATATGTTTGGGTTAATGTCTGGATTTTCTATTCTATGCCACTGGTCTGTGGGTCTGTTCTTGTGCAAATACCAGATTGTCTTGATTACTGTGGCTTTGTAGTAGAGCTTGAAGTCAGGGTGCATAATTCCCCGTGTTTTATTCCTCCTTCTCAGGATTGCTTTGGCTATTCGGGGTCTTTTGTGGTTCCATATGAATTTTTGAGTTATTTGTTCCAGTTCATTGAAGAAAGCTGTTGGTATTTTGATAGGGATTGAATTGAATCTGTAGATTGCTTTAGGTAGTATACCCATTTTGACAATATTTATTCTACCTAGTCAAGAGCATGGGATGAATTTCCATTTGTTAGTGTCCTCTTTAATTTCTCTTAGGAGTGTCTTATAGTTTTCAGAGTATAGGTCTTTCACTTCCTTCGTTAGGTTTATTCCTAGGTGTTTTATTCTTTTTGATGCAATTGTGAATGGAATTGTTTTTCTGATTTCTCTTTTTGTTAGTTCATCATTAGTGTATAGGAAAGCAACAGATTTCTGTGTGTTAATTTTGTATCCTGCAACTTTGCTGAATTCAGATATTAGTTCTAGTAATTTTGGAGTGGAATCTTTAGGGTTTTTTATGTACAATATCATGTCATCTGCAAATAGTGACAATTTGACTTCTTCTTTACCAATCTGGATGCCTTGTATGTCTTTGTTTTGTCTGATTGCCGTGGCTAGGACCTCCAGTATTATGTTGAATAACAGTGGAGAGTGTGTATCCCTGTCTTGTTCCCCATCTTAGATGAAAAGCTTTCAGCTTCTCACTGTTAAGTATGATGCTAGCTGTGGGTTTGTCATATATGGCCTTTATGAGGTTGAGGTACTTGCCCTCTATACCCATTTTTTTGAGAGTTTTAATCATGAATGGATGCTGAGTTTTGTCAAATGGTTTTTCAGCACCTATGGAGATGATCATGTGGTTTTTGTTCTTCTTTTTGTTGAAGTGGTGGATGATGTTGATGGTTTTTCGAATGTTGTACCATCCTTGCATCCCTGGGATGAATCCCACTTGATCATGGTGTATGATCCTCTTGATCTATTTTTGAATTCGGTTTGCTTATATTTTATTGAGTATTTTTGCATCTATTTTCATCAGGGATATTGGTCTATAATTTTCTTTTTTGGTGAGGTCTTTGCCCTGTTTTGGTATTAGAGTGATGCTGGCATCATAGAATGAGTTTGGAAGTATTCTTTCCTCTTCTATTTTTTGGAAATCTTTAAGGAGAATGGGTGTTATTTCTTCTCTCTATGTCTGGTGGAATTCAGAGGTGAATCCATGTGGTCCGGTGGTTTTGTTCTTGGGTAGTTTTTTGATTACCGCTTCAATTTTGTTGCTGGTGATTGGTCTGTTTAGTCTTTCTGTTTCTTGCTTGGTCAGTTTTGGAAGGTTGTATTTTTCTAAGAAGTTGTCCATTTCTTCTAGGTTTTCCAGCTTGTTAGCATACAGATTCTCATAATATTCTCTTACAATTCTTTGTATTTCTGTGGGGTCTGTCGTTATTTTTCCTTTCTCATTTCTGATTCTGTTTATGTGTGCAGATTCTCTTTTTCTCTTAATGAGTCTGGCTAGGGGTTGATCTATTTTGTTTATTTTTTCAAAGAACCATCTCTTGGTTTTATTGATTTTTTTCTACTGTTTTGTTCTTCTCATTTTTATTTATTTCTTCTCTGATCTTTATTATGTCCCTCTTTCTGGTGACTTTGAGTCTCATTTGTTCTTCTTTTTCCAATTTCACTACTTGTGTCTTTAGACTATTCATTTGGGATGGTTCTTCCTTTTCAAATAGGCCTGGATTGCAATATACTTTCCTCTTAGAACTGCCTTTGCTGCGTCCCACAGAAGTTGTGGCTTTGTGTTGTTGTTGTCATTAGTCTCCTGTATTCTTTGATATTTGTTTTGATTTGGTCATTAACCCATTGATTAATTAGGAGAATGTTGTTAAGTCTCCATGTATTTGTGAGCCTTTTTGATTTCTTTCTAAAATTTATTTCTAGTTTTATACCTTTGTGATCTGAGAAGTTGGTTGGTAGGATTTCAGTATTTTTGAATTTCCTGAGGTTCTTTTTGTGGCCTAGTATGTGGTCTATTCTGGAAAAAGTTCCATGTGCACTTGAGAAGAATGTGTATCCTGTTGCTTTTGGGTGTAGAGTTCTGTAGATGTATGTTAGGTCCATCTGCTCTAGTGTGTTGTTCAGTGCCTCTGTGTCTTTACTTATTTTCTGTCTGGTTGATCTATCCTTTGGAGTGAGTGGTGTGTTGAAGTCACCTGAAATGACTGCATTGCTGTCTATTTCCTCCTTTAATTCTGTTAGTATTTGTTTCAAATATACCGGCGCTCCCGTATTGGGTGCATATATATTTATAATGGTTATATCCTCTTGTTGGATTGACCCCTTTATCATTATGTAATGTCCTTCTTTATCTCTTGCTACTTTCTTTGTTTTGAAGTCTATTTTGTCTGATACAAGTACTGCAACACCTGCTTTTTTCTCCTTGTTGTTTGCATGAAATATCTTTTTCCATCCCTTCACTTTTAGTCTGTGTATATCTTTGATTTTGAGGTGAGTTTCTTGTAGGCAGCATATAGATGGGACTTGCTTTCTTATCCATTCTGTTACTCTGTGTCTTTTGATTGGTGCATTCAGTCCATTTACATTTAGGGTGATTATCAATAGATATGTACTAATTGCCATTGCTGGATTTAGATTCCTGGTTACCAAAAGTTCAAGGGTTGCTTCTTTACTATCTAACAATCTAACTTAACTTTCTTGTTAAGTTATTGTACACACAGTCTGATGTTTCTTTATTTCTCTCCCTTCTTCCCTCCTCCATTCTTTATATACTAGGTGTTTTATTCTTTGCCTTTAGTTAGCATTTGGATGGTCTTCTTTCTTTGCTATGATTTTATTTTCTCTGGTGACATCTTTTTAATCTTAGGAGTGCTTCCCTCTAGAGCAGTTCCTTTAAGATGTCCTGTAGAGGTGGTTTATGGGAGGCAAATTCTCTCAGCTTTCGCTTGTCTGGAAATTGTTTAATCCCTCCGTCTATTTAAATGATAATCATGCTGGATACAATATTCTTGGTTCGAGGCCCTTCTGTTTCATTATGTTAAATATATCTTGCCATTCTCTTCTGGCCTGTAAGGTTTCTGTTGAGAAGTCTGATGATAGTCTGATGGGTTTTTGTTTGTAGGTGATCTTTTTTCTCTCTCTAGCTGCTTTTAATACTCTGTCCTTATTTTTGATCTTTGCCATTTTAATTATTATGTGTCTTGGTGTTGTCTTTCTTGGGTCCCTTGTGTTGGGAGATCTGTGGGCTTCCGTGGACTGTGAGACTATTTCCTTCCCCAGCATGGGGATGTTTTCAGCAATTATTTCTTCAAAGACCCTTTCTATCCCCTTTTCTCTCTCTTCTTCCTCTGGTACTCATATAATGTGAATATTGTTCTGCTTGGATTGGTCATACAGTTCTCTTAATATTCTTTCATTCCTAGAGATCCTTTTATCTCTCTCTGCCTCAGCTGCTCTGTATTTATGTTCTCTGATTTCTATTGCATGAACAGTCTCTTGCATCTCGTCCAGTCTGCTGCTAAGCCCGTCTATGGCTTGTCTCATGTCTGCGTTGTCTTTCCTGACTTCCCTCACTTCCTCCCTCAGCTCTTGCATATTTCTCTGTAGATCCATCAGCATGGTTATGACTTTTATTCTGAATTCTTTTTCGGGAAGATTGTGCATTTTCATTCCTTCAGGGTCCCTCTCTGGTGTTGTCTGGGTCTGGGTGAGCTTTGTCTGTACCATATTCCTCTGTCTTTTCACGGCGATAGAAGTGCTCGCTGGTAAGTGCCTCGTATGTCAGCTGGGCTCTTTAAGCCTTTAAAAACAAAAGCAAAAACAAACTAAAACAGAAACAAAAAAAGAAGGAAGAGAAAGAAAAGAGAAAAAAGAAAGAAAGAAATGAAAGGAAAAGAAAGGAAAAAAAAAACGCCCACCGGGAGTAGATTCTGTAAGGATGCTGTAGGTGGTGCTGTTGCTCCACTATTCCGCAGCAACAGCCTGCTGTTTGTAGCTCTGGCCGGGCGGGAACGAATGGGAGCCTGTTGTTCTCTGTGTGAAGTCTCAGTGCAGCTACTTTTTCCCAGTGGCTAGCCAAGGGGTCTGAAATTCCTCAGGAATGTGCTGGGATGATCGTTTTCCTCTGTTGGGCCCCTTCCTCTTTAAGATGGCCAAAAAAAGCATGCGCTTTTCTTTTGTCCCAGGGAGCCTGCTGCAATGACCTGGGCACATTCCCAGCTTAAAACCTGCACCTTCTGCCTCTCCAATATCCGATACACCGCGCAATGTGTGTCAGTGCTCCTGGCACAGATCACCAGGGCTGGTTATTTCGTGTGCCTCTACTTCCACTCCCTCCGGGCTCTGAATCCTCTCCTTCTGCCGGTGCGCTGGGGTGGGGGAGTGCTCGGGTCCCGCTGGGATGCGGCTCCATATCTTACCCACCTTGTGGGGTGCTGAGTCCTCTCAGGTGCAGATGCAGGCTGTGCGCTGTCCTGTATATTCTGGTCTCTCTTTTAGGAATAGTTGTATTTGCTGTATTTTCATAGATATATATGGTTTGGGGAGGAGATTTCTGCCGCCCTGCTCATGCTGCCATCTTCCCGGAACCCCTCTCTCTGCCACACCTTATCTGCTAAGAATTGGCTTCATATCTTGGCAGAGGCCTTTTTGTGCCAAATCTGAAGACCCAGAACTCAGCGATAGAGAGTTGGACATTCCAAGATTCTTTCAGTAAGGGTTTCAACAAGCTAGTTTGGAAGTTAAGAAGTTGGGTATTTCCCCCTTTAGACAGAACTGTACCCTACGTGACCTCCCAAAGCCTTCTTCATCCAGGTCCTAGCAGTAATCTTATACATTGTAGGTCAGAGGAGGGGGAAGCTTAGTTTCAGGCAGAAGAGGGAAAGGGGGACAGGTTTTGTGTTATTTGCCAAGAACTGACAGCATGCTTCATGTGGGAATGAAGATTCTTAGAAGTTTAGGAAGCAAGAAACTCCCTAGGGCTGAACCTATGCCAGGGGCACCTCCTTGGACCCTCCAGTGAGTCATCATCTTTGACCTCCAGCTGGCCTATGCTGGATGTCTGGGTAGAAGGAAAGCTGGGGAAGAGTTGGGATCCCAGAAAATGAGATCTGGCTTTATCTCAGTTCTGGAATAAAACTGGGGGTAGATAACTATAAATCAGGCAGAGGCCCAGTGACAAATCAGGGAGGAGTCCTGGGAGAAATGAATCTTTCTTCATTCCTCTCCCGTCTGGGTTTTGAGTTCCAGGAATCTGTCCAAAGAATGGGGCCCTGAATGAGTTGGTTACTGGAAGGCTAGGGACAGGAGGGGTACTTAGAAAGCTGGTGAGGGGAGGGAAGGATGATAATGGGATGAAAAATAAAGAGCATTTTTGCTGATAAATGAGCGGCAACGGTCGTCATAATCAGTTTTCCAATGGAGATAATCTCCTCTAGAAAGAACAGCCTTTACTAAGTGGAACCAGGTGGACGGAGTGGGGTGAAGGGATTCACAGATGGAATCTAAAAGCGATAGAGTGAAAGGAGCAGAAGGACCGTATTGAGAGACTGCGTGTTGTAATTCTTTAAGGTGTTTGAAACGCAGCGAACAAGGACGCCGTAAAACAAGAGGAGGGGGGTGGCCCTCATCGTCAGAGGAGGAATTATTTTTTGCGTCCTCCTCTGCCTCATTTTCGGAGGAAGAGGAGCGCAGGCGGAGAGAATGGTTACTTTCATTATCAAATGGTGCGGCAGCAGCCGCGGCAGATGAGCCGTCAGCAGCAGCAGGGTTATCTGAAGAGCGGGTGCAGACGGGAAAGACAAAGGGAGTTTTATGCTTAGGGGCTGAGAATTTTTTATGAGGTTTAGGAGGGTTGGAAGGAGCCGGGTTGAAGTGTTGGGGAAGGTTAAGAGAGCCGACAGGTTGGGTAAGCGAGAGCTGAAGGCTTTGGAGTTCCTTAACGAGAGCATTGCGCTCGGTCTGCAGCTGTATCATGTTTTTAAGGTCTTTTATGTCAGAAGTAAGTGCAGCTTGTGAATGAGAAATTAAGAAGCGGAGTTGTGGATCTATGACAGGAGCGCAAAGAGGTGGAGATTTATGAAAATGGAGGGGATAGGAGAGGCTGTAGTTATTATAAGGAGGGGGTAATTATTATGAAGATTTGAAGGGGGATGAGCGGGTGGGTCTTTTGGAAGGAAAGGTTCGTCATTAGAATGGACTAAGGCAGGAGGTTGTATGGGGAGAGCGGGATAAATGGATGCGGGTGGAGGACGTTCAGAGGAACGTTCAGAAGGAACGGGCGAAGGGGGAGAAGAAGGCGGAGGTGGAAGAGGAGAAGAGGAGGGGGGAGGAAGATCCTCAGGAGGGATTTCTACAACAGTATGTCTAGAGGGCGTTCGAGGCGGAATAGGGGTAGTAGAAAGAAATTCAGTGGCGGAGACAACAGCCTAGGCTGCAGAGAGATGAAAGTTTTTGGCATGAGAGAAGATGTCATTGATCATGTTCCAGTAGGAAAAGGTTTGAATAGGGACCTTTTCAGGTCCGACAGCCTCATAGTGCGCCTGAAGGCAAAGTCTTACAAGGTCCCAGCGTTTAGGATCTATAATCCCTTCCTGAGGAAACCAAGGACAAACTTCCTGGACATACTGAAAAAACCTCAGGAGATCTTGTTTTTTAACATATGCCCCTCTCTCTCAGAGGCATTGCTGAATATCTTTTAAGAACTGTGCCTCCTTAGACAGTTCCTGTCCCATTCTAAATTAAGAGAACGTCCAAATGGACTTACCTGTTAGCCGTCCGCTTTCGTCGTCACCGATCGGGCGGCTCTCGAGCTGATAGCCCGATGAATCCTGCGCAGCTGCGACTACTTTCTCTTCTAGGCTGGGGGGCTACGACCCTCGGGCCCCACGTTGGGCGCCAGTCTGTCCTCGCCAGCGAGGACCTCTTAAGACGTGGGAGACCCCGGGGGAGCCGCGACCACCTATGAAATGGGATGAGAGAAAAAACGGCACGGAGAGCCTGCAATGTGTGTCAAGCTCTGTTTATTGAGGAAGCAAACACTGCTTATATAGAGGAGGAGCGGGTGTGGCGTAGTGTGGTAATCTCTGATTGGTTGCTTATTATGATAATGAGGCGATCTTACAGAGTCCAATCTCACACCGAGTGATGCACATGCGCAGTCGTCACTGACGCGAGCAACTGACCTGATTGAGAACACCTGGCAGGAAGCTGTGGCGGGGGAAATGGCAAAGAAGTAAACAACAAGATGGAGTCTTTAGAACAAAATGGCGGGTGTTTTTCCACTGGCAAAGGTTAGGTAATTTTCCACTGCCTAACTTCCTTGTTTCTCATGCTCTAGCAGAGAGGGGGGGGAGAGGGAAAGAGAGGGAGAGAGTAGAAGTTTGTGGTGAGTATAGAAAATGGAGGAGCTCTCACAACATGATGGCACAGATGACAACGGCCCCTGACAGTTCCCCCTTACTTTTATATTTAGAGGGGTGGAAACTGAGGCCGGTCTTAAGCTGCATGTGGCTGCAGCGGGCAGGCTCTGTGTGCATCGCAGGATTTGGGCTTTCGGGAAAATGTCTGTCTTAGGTTGTCTAACAGAGGTACAATGCTTACCCGTCATGGAGAAATCTAAGCAGCTAAGGCTTAGTCTCTGTCTTAGGTTGCTATTGTACTTGTTAGATCTTACCCGTCTCTGACTACTTTTCCAGCATTGAAAGCCAAATTCGCGTAGCCTTTGACACATAGGCTCTGTTACACACATTCTCGCCATGGGCTCTCAGGATCTTGATGCTTTGAGGCTGTTTGGTAGGCTCCAGCGTCTTAAAAGACAGGGGTGTCATTTGGGCAGTTACCATCGTAGTCATCTAGCCCCCGCTCGGTGAGGTCCAAGCGATGATAGTGGACTTGAATAGGCTTGGTTCGTAGATCATCTATTTGATCTTTTACGAACTGTGTGAGCTTCCGTAGGGCCCAAGGGCCAAATGAAATAAGCAGAAGAAGTCCAAGTAAGGGACCAAGAATAGAGGGGAGTAAGGTGGTTAGAAAGGGAGAGGTGGAGAACCAGTTCTGATACCAACTTTCGTTTTGCTCTCTTTCTTTTTTGCGTTTCTCTAAGCTATCTTTGACTCTTTTCATGCTGTCTTCTACTATGCCTGTTTTATCTGCATAGAAGCAGCATTCCTCCTTGAGAGCTGCACAAAGGCCTCCTTGTTGGAGGAGGAGAAGATCTAAGCCTCGTCTATTCTGGAGAACTACCTCAGCTAGTGACTGGAGTGACTCAATAAGTGCTGTAATGTCTTTTTGAATCTCAGTTAAATCTGCATCTATGGCTACAGTAAGCCTATTGTACTGTTGGTCAGAAACAATAAGGGAGGCGATGCCTGTTCCAGTGCCCACAGCACCAAGGCCAATGATAAGGGCCAGGGTGGCGGCAGCGATAGGTTCTCTCTTGATCCGACGGCTGGAGTCTTCACCTAGGAGAGGGAAGAACTGGTCTGCTGAGTAGATGTCAATCTTAGGGATTAATTAAACTAGAACACAAAAATCATGGTGAGTAGACAATGTTTGGACAGAAATATGAGCAGTAAGACCAGAGCAGAAGCAATTGTAGCAGCATTTTTCTGTAAGGAAAAAAGGAGGGAAATCTCAGGGTTTGGTTTCCCTGGATGAAAAGTCATTAACACATTTTATTAGTCTTTCTGGGAGCCATCTGGCTGACTGATGCTCTTGATCATAGACACATGCGTGTCCTTTTCCCCATATGAGTACTGGATGGGGTCCGTGCCACTGATTAGTTAGGGGGTCCTTCCATAGGACCTGAGCATAAGTATCCTTGGTGGCCGGATGCCATAGTCTGTCTGCTGCAGACTTGCCTTGCTCGTCTACTGATAAGAAGTTGAGGACGAACAATGCATGATTGAGAAGATTTTTAGGATTTTTATAGTAATTAGAGAGCTCTGTGGATGATCCTTTTTGTTTAGAAATTTGATTTTTAATCTTTTGATGAGCTCTCTCTACAATCCCTTGTCCTTGGGGATTGTATGGGATGCCAGTAAGGTGTTTTATTTGGAGGCAAAGGCAAAACTCTTTGAAGTTTTTAGCAGTATACCCAGGACCATTGTCTGTTTTTATACATTTAGGAACTCCTAGCACAGTGAGGCACTGGAGGACATGAGAGATGACATGTTTGGCAGCTTCACCGCTCTGCAGGGAGGCAAAGATAAAACCACTAAATGTGTCGATGGTAACATGAACATACTTTAGACTACCGAAGGAGGGGATATGAGTAACATCCATTTGCCATAAGTCTCCGGGGGTAAGCCCCCTGGGATTAACTCCCAAATGAGGCTCAGGGAGAAACATGACACAATTATGGCAGTTTTTTACAATGGCTCTAGCTTGCTCTCTAGTAATTTTAAATTGAAGACGAAGGGTTTGAGCATTTAGGTGGTGTAACTTATGAGCTTCTTGTGCTTGGGTGAGGGGGGTAGAGGTAGATACATGAGCCACTAATCTTGTAAGTTGGTCAACAGTATTATTTCCTTCAGTTAGGGGTCCTGGCAAATTGGAATGAGCTCTTATGTGTCCTATAAAAAAGGGATGTCTCCGTGTTAGTATAAGCCTTTGCATGTCGCAGAATAAAGGAGATGCATTAGTAGAAGGTTTGATATAGGGAGTAGTTTCTAAAAGAGGTACAGATTGGGCAACGTAAGAGCTGTCAGTGTATAGATTAAAGGCCTGGTCTGAGAGATCTTGGAAGACTTGTAGGACAGCATATAGCTCCACAAGCTGTGCGGACTTAAAAGGTGTCTGGAAAGTTTTTTGGTTTTTAGATGAATGGATGGCTGCGAGACCTGTGGAAGAGCCATCAGTGAAGACTAGCAAGGCACTTGGAATAGGCTGAGAAGAAGTTACCTTAGGGAATACAAGTGGTGTTTTTTGCAAAAATTGAAGTAGCTTATCAGAGGGAAGATGGCATGAGAATGTTCCTAGAAAGCCAATGCAGGCTATTGTCCAAGAGTCGTCATTTCGCATAAGCCATTCTATTTGTTTCTCTGCATAGGGAGTGACAATGGATGAAGGGTCTCTCCCAAAAAGTTTTTGGGTGGCTGTTCTTCCTTCTATGATTAGGGCTGCCATAAGAGAAGGGTAGGTAGTGAGGATTTTTGAGGGAGAGGCAGGGAGATGTATCCAATACAGAGGTCCCTGTTGCCAAAGAATTCCAGTAGGAGTAAAGATGGAAGGAAACAATATTAGAAGCAGAGGTTTTGTGGGATCATAGTAAGAAACTCCTTGTTGCTGGATGGCTGTGGAAACTTTATCGATAGCAGCCTGAGCCTCAGGGGTGAGGCTTCTGCTTGACGTGGGGTCAGAATCCCCCTTTAAAATATCAAATAGAGGTTTAAGGTCTCCTGTAGTAATATGGAGGTAAGGACGTAGCCAATTTATGTCTCCTAAAAGCTTCTGGAAATCATTTAAAGTTTGTAAGTGTCCTGTCCTAATGGAGAGTTTCTGTGTTTTTACCTTATAAGGAAATAGTTCAAAGCCTAAAAAGGTATGGGGGGGCTGTAACTGAATTTTATCAGGAGCCACTTGAAGTCCCTGATCCTTTAAGGCTTTTATAATTAATTGTAATAGATAGAGGACTTCAGAATGGTTAGGTCCAGCTAAAAGGATGTCATCCATGTAATGGATGAGGTAAATATGAGGGTATTGTAAGCGGAATGGATCGATGATTTGAGCTACAAATTTTTGACAGAGTGTAGGACTATTAGCCATTCCTTGGGGGAAGACCTTCCATTGAAAGCGGGGCATAGGGCCCACACAGTTGACAATAGGGACACTAAAGGCGAATCTCTTTTTATCTTGAGGGTGTAGGGGTATGGAGAAAAAGCAATCTTTTAAATCAATAACAATTTTGTGGAAATTAACAGGGATGGCGATGGGGGAGGGGATACCTGGTTGCAAGGCTCCCATAATTTGCATAGTTTGATTTACTTTTCTGAGATCTTGTAAAAACCTCCATTTGCCTGATTTCTTTTTAATAACAAAGATGGGGGTATTCCATGGGGAGGTAGAGAGTTCAATGTGCCCTGCTTCTAGTTGTTCCTGCACCAACTGATAAGCAGCTTGGGCTTTTTGAGAAGAGAGGGGCCATTGATCAACCCAGACTGGCTCATCACTTTTCCAAGTGATAGCATCAGCCCAAGGTGCAGGAGTGTCAATAGCCCTTATGAAAAATTTTGGGGGGCGTGGGGGTATCCTAAACCTGCTTTATCCGTTTTTTGAGTGACTGTTATGGGGCTGGGGTCGCCTTGTAAGTTTTTTCCTAGTCCTGACCCAGGGGACCACCCCTGTTTTTTCAGTTGCCTGGAGGCAAACTCATTACCACTGCAAAGGACAACATCTAATTGTTCTAAAATGTCTCTTCCCCACAGGTTAACGGGGAGTCCAGGGACTACAAAAGGGCGAACCAGGCCACTGTTTCCTTCAGAATCTTCCCATTGTAAAAATTTTGAACTTTGTAAAGTATTGCTGGACTGGCCAATGCCTTGTAAATGGGTTAATGAGGGCTGTAAGGGCCATGATTGAGGCCAATGGGTTTGGGATAAAACTGTAGCGTCAGCTCCATTTCTTCATTCCTCTCCCGTCTGGGTTTTGAGTTCCAGGAATCTGTCCAAAGAATGGGGCCCTGAATGAGTTGGTTACTGGAAGGCTAGGGACAGGAGGGGTACTTAGAAAGCTGGTGAGGGGAGGGAAGGATGATAATGGGATGAAAAATAAAGAGCATTTTTGCTCTCAGGGGTGACAAAGGTTCAGGCATGGGGCTGAAGCATATTTTGTAGGGTTGGGGTGGAAGTTATACAGCCAAATTATGTTTAAATTAAATGATCTTGAAAATTGATTTCCTGGTTGGCTCGGAACTGCTAGGAACAGAGAAAGACATCCTTCCCCTCAGACCACAATTTTCTTTTCCATCTACCCTCCCTCCTCAGGCCCAGAACACATGATGTCATTGTTCCCTGGATTTGTCCCTCCAACTCAAAGGTGTGCTAATTCTGGAGCTAGGATGATTCTAACACTCATTGCCTAAACCTTTTACATCCGGGGATATGAATACATCAACTACTTTTCAACACCTAACACTCAACTAGAACACATGAGCAACCTGGCTGTGACAGGTTACCACACAGATGGCCATTTAAGTAGTACCACATAGCTCTCTGAGGCTGGTGGGACAGGAAGAGTTATTTCCATTTTGCAGATGAAGACCCTAAGGCTCAGAGAGATGAAGCTAATTAACTTAGAATCTCAGTGCTGGAGGGACTTAAGATCGCTTCAGTCAAAATTACCTTTTGATACTCAAGTTCCAACTCCTTCCACTTCCAAAAAATGCCATGTCCAGTGACTGGGTAGCAGTCTTTGTCCAAAGCCCAAAGCCTATTAGGTATAGGACCCAAAGTAGGAACTCAAGATTTAGACTAAGTTTAGAGAAAAGCTAAGATCCTTTCTATTTCTCAAGTTGGGCACTCTTACATGGTTTTAGCTGGTTTGCACTAGACATCCTCTTATATTATAGCAAAATAAAGACTCATACACGGAGAGGGGTAAAACCACCTAAGCAAACCATGGAGGGCTGAAAATAAGCCTTTATTCTAAAAGAGCATCTGGGACAGGATGAAGAAGGGAAGGATGGGGTGAAGCTGGGATGGGAGGGACAGGGAAAGTCTAGACAACTCCATGGAGCCCAGAAGGCTTGAAGGATATCCAGACAGCATGGGATTAGAAGTTTGGGTGCTAGTCAGAGGTGGCAGCCTGGGAGTCTGATTCCAATATGAGATGCTACACCAGTTGAGCCACTTTGTAAAGACCATCTGGGTTAGCACCTGTCACACTGTGGATAAATATTTCCTAATCCTTTGCCAGAACATCAGAGGCTGAAACAACAAAAAAAGAGGAATCCAGTTCCCTTCTATCTGAGCTAGTTTTGGAGTTGGACATGGGGATGGAGGCATACAGAACCAGAGAAGCTAACCCTAGAAATAATTTTTTCAGAGTTGTTTTTATATAAGTAATAATCATTATATATAGAACTACTGTTAATAGGAAAACTGGGGCCTAGGGAGAAGTTATTGTCTCCATGACATTAAAACTAAGCAGACAGTTTGGCCAGTTTTGGTCAGCTTGAGTCACCTGATTGATTTAATGGGGGAAAAAATCAGCCAGTAGAGCTTCTTGGCATGAACCTGACCAAATAATTTCTCCAACTGAAATTTTGCTTTCCCACCCCTTATTTTTGATTCATGGAATCACTAAGTCTTTGCCTGAGTTGGTTTTCTGGTGTTCTCATCTTACCTGGATTCTCAGAGCACAGAGGACTGAGGCACTCCTGTTTCCATCCCATGTCCACAGCTGTTCTCTTTGTCCATCCTACCATTGCCAGTCCTGGACCACACCAGGAGCCTGTAGGAAATAGCTTGGAGACTACTTTTGCTCTCTCTCTTTCCCAGCCATCCTCTCTTCCTCCTTTCCTCCTTTCTTACCTCTCTTCCATGGGTCTGTGAAGGGCTCTGAACTCCTAACCCAGGCCCAGCCTTCTATACACTGCTTCCCCTCTGCTAGCAGGGGTTCCATCTTATCTAGCCCACCCACTCATCCACTCACTTGTTTCAGCAGTAACCATCTGTCCCTGAGGAGACCCAATGAAGCAATGGGAATGGAAATGATTTTACTTTCCCTTTCTTGACTTAGGGGAAAAAATGGGGAGAGTCATTTCCAGACTGAGAAAAGCAGTTCTTTAGTCCCTTACGCTGCTTCCTTCTTGGAAGGCAACCCCTGATAAGGAGGCCTTTGTTAAATTTAGAGGAAAGGGGGGCAGTTTCTAAGGAGCAAGGTCAGGGAAGTGAAAGGAAGGAAGGGAAGGGAAGAGAAAGGAAATGAAAGGTGAGGTTGGCTCTGAAGTGAGGTTGGCTAACTTGATCCCTAGATTCTCATAAGGGCCTCATCTGGTTTCTGGAGGCCCTGGGAACAGTGAATTGCTCCACAACATCTGAATCCTCTCTACGTTGCTTTGTTTTCCCTCCGGAGTTAGAGAGCCATCTTTTATACAGCTAATGTAACAGAATGCATTTGTGAATACACAGATTGGATGCCTGTGGTCAGGGAGTGACAGGCAGAAAATCAAACAATGAAATAATGGTGAGGATGGCTTCTGGAGTAAAAGAGAAATGAGTATCAGCAAAGGAATAAAAGAAGTTAAGGTGAAAAAAAAGAAAGGTGAGGAGGCTGTGCAGAAGGAGCTAAAAGAAACTCACGGGGCTAAACCTACAGCAGGGCACCCCCACCCCTTGAAGAGCTGCCATCTAGTCTAACTAGAGAATGATACCTCAACAGCTAGATAGGTAGAGCCTGCCTGCTCAGTGAGTAGAAGGCCAAAATGTGAAGATGCTTTTCCAGTTTCCATGAAACAGTCCACTAAGAGGATACCTACTGAATGGCTATGCTAAAGTATGAATTGCTGAGGCAGACTCTCACAACTGGAAGAGGGGTTTCAGGGCCCATTTTGACCACAGCTCCTCTCTTCTCTCTGCCACCACTGCCTTGAAGCTAAAGAAACCCAAAGGCAAAGTACACCAGCAAGTTAGCCATGGTCATATTCCCCTGACTTGGGAGAAGAAAGAGGAAAGAGACTACCCAAAGCCTGTGTAATCTCAGTCATTAAATCCATCCTTATGAAGTACTTCCAGACATTTTGCAGAGCCCTCAGACCCACATCCCAGGTCATTAAAAGAGCTTTTAGAACTCTGACCATGACCACTAGAGGAAACTGACACAGTGGAAGGTGAGTTTGGCCTTGTAGAACAAGAAAAAGAGCCAAAACGAGGAAGCAAGACAGCTGCTCTGGCGCCAGGCTGTGAGAATCCTCCAACAACTTCTTTCTTTTTAGACCCACAGTGACTTCCTCCCCTATTTTCTGGGAGGAAGGGATTGACTTCCCAGGTTAAACCAGGGTAAGTAAGCAGGGAAGAGAAGAAAAGGGATAGACGGGACAGAAGGCTTTTGGGTCCTGGAGGAGAAGAGTAATGAGGCAGTGAGGTGGGCCTCAGAGGTCTTAGGTTTTTACTAAGGAATTTATCTAAAAAGCTGAGTCCCAGGAGATGGGGTGGGGAATCCCCACCTTCCACCAGCCTTCCCTGCTTGGAGAAACAGACCTCAGGCCATCACAGAGAAAAAATTCATTCAGTGATTCTAGAAGCCAACTTGGAGCTTGCTGCTAATAGACATTGGGAGTGCTGCTAGGAGAAGGAAACAGGGAGAGGGGAACATGGGGGAAACTAGTTGAGGGTTGTGAGGTCACCTTCACCAACTCCTTATTCTTGTCCTTGAGTTGAATGAGCAAGGGAATGAGGCTGCAGCAAACCTGATTGTAGAGGAAAGTAATGTTCCTCTTGTCCTGCACACTACCCACCAAGTATCCAAACACAGTGATGGCTCATGCACAGACACTGTCTCCCTCTTGTGGGAGTTGAGGGCTGTGTGTCCAGGAACTATGTGCACTTCAGCCCCGAATAGCCATGCTAGCCAATCTCCATAGCACTTAACCTCTGCCCACCAGTCCAGAGGAACAAGACATACTACTATTAGATTCATAGCCCTGAATAACTCACCACTCTCCCAGCATGCACACAGACTCATCCAAAGTTACCATTACACACTCATGCCATTACATATTCACACTCAACTTCTTTCATCAGATACATGCATCAATACATGTGTGTGTGTGTATAATATGTGTATACACACACAATCCTAAAATAGCCACAATTACACACCCCTGGACATACAAACTTTCACACAACTACACATGCATACACTCAACTAAACCTGTACATGCACATCAACCACACTCATGATATTTACATCATTCCCTTTAGGCATATCCACAATCTGTCATTCTCATACCTCCTTAGCATACATATACAACCATATCACCCTACAACCCACAGGATAATATACAAAGACACACAACCATGTTCATTCACACACACTTACTCACTCTGTGCTTACCTACACACATCCAATACTACCTTCACACATATTCAGAATATTTTTTGCAGGTATTAATATTGCTTTGTAAGTATTCCTAGTCTTTTGGGTGATATCCAGAGAGCTCAGAAAAGCTGGAAAAGTCATTCCCTGAGGTCTTTTTGCCAGTTTCCTTCAGTGCTCTGTTCTTGCTTTGATTTTTTGCTTTTTTTCAAAAAAAATTTTGCCCAGGATACATGGACCACAAATTAGATTGTACAAACCAGGTAGTGCAGTGTCAGAGTGTACAAGTGTGTACTGCAGGTCTCCTCTGAACAGAGAGTCTTGGGAACAGGAAAATAGAACTGGTCTTAGAGTCAGGGGACTTGAGTTCTAGTTCACACTCTGTCACTGGGTCCCTCAGTGATCTGAACAAGCCACTTTCCCTTTCTGGTGCTTAAGCCTGACTGCAGGAAACATCTCCCTCCCTCTATCTCTCATCCTTCCTGTGGTGCCCCCCTGTCCAGCTGGTTAGTCAATAAATCTCTCATCCTACCCTTCAGGCTAGTCACACAATTCTGGGAAATCACTGAAGTCCTTAAGATGGAAGAAGCTATCCAGCATGTTGAATTCAAAGATGCAATGCATTTGCATAAAGATATTGTGGGCGTACACAGCCTTCATGGCTTCTTAGTACCATGGGACAAATAGCATCACAAACATGGTGTGCATAGCTTGCAAAAGACAGATGAGCAGAAGGTTGAGGCAGCTCCCTGACAATGGAGTAAGGGTTTTCTGAGCTGGGAAGCAAAAGAGTAGAGGGTCTCTCCATGGGCCGTGCGACTTTGGGCAAGATAGCAAATTTCTCTGGTCCTCTCTGTACCTAGAAAGAGTAGTTGCTGCCTACCCTACCTTAGCTCTTCAGGGTGTTATGCAGAGTGGGGAAATGACACTTGTGAAGAGGTCAGGATTCAGATAAGGGAAATTCTGGTTAGTATAAGAGGAGCTGACCCAGATGCAAGATCTTCCATCCACCAGAGACTCCCTGGCTTCTGTCAGCGCACAATATCTTTCTTCCCCATAAACTTTTATTCCTCCAGGAGGTAACTGTTTTTACCCAAGACCCTCACTAGCTTGGGGAAGGGAGCTGTAGTAGCAACCCACACTCAGACACTCCAAGTAGGGACTCTTGGCTATCTAGATCTTCCCCAAGAGTAGTCTCTTCTCCAGTTTTTCCAGCAGTAGCTGGAGGATTTTGGAGAAGGCCCAAGGAGGAGATCCTCAAGGCAGGAGCTGACACCCACTGCCCGCTTACAGTTACCTAGGGGTCCAGCAGCATCCTGCAGTGGGCTCAGGCCAGGTCCAGTGAGCACCCAGGAACATAAATAGGCTGTAAGACACTAGTTCATTTTCGCACTCATCCATTCAGCAAACATTCCTAGAGCTCATACTCTGAGTCAGGCACTGTGCCCAGAAACAGGAACACAGTGAGGACTAAGACCCAGTACCCATCATAAAAGTACTGTAGCACATTAGCTAATAATCATAGTACCCTCAACATCATCCACCACATTAACAAAAAGAAGAACAAAATCCACATGATCATCTCCATAGATGCTGAAAAAGCATTTGACAAAATTCAGCATCCATTCATGATTAAGACCCTCAACAAAATGCGTATAGACGGCAAGTACCTCAACATCATAAAGGCTATATATGACAAACCCACAGCTAACATCATAATAGCGAGAAGCTGAAAGCTTTTCATCTAAGATCAGGAACAAGACAGGGGTACCCACTCTCTCCACTGTTATTCAGCATAGTACTGGAGGTCCTTGCCACGGCAATCAGACAAAACAAAGACATACAAGGCATCCAGATTGGTAAAGAAGAAGTCAAATTGTCACTATTTGCAGATGACATGGTACTGTACATAAAAAACCCTAAAGACTCCACTCCAAAACTACTAGAACTAATATCTGAATTCAGCAAAGTTGCAGGATACAAAATTAACACACAGAAATCAGTTGCTTTCCTATACACTAACGATGAACTAACAGAAAGAGAAATCAGAAAAACAGTTCCATTCACAACTGCATCAAAAAGAATAAAATACCTAGGAATAAACCTAACGAAGGAAGTGAAAGACCTGTACTCTGAAAACTACAAGACACTCCTAAGAGAAATTAAGGAAGACACTAACAAATGGAAATGCATCCCATGCTCTTGGCTAGGTAGAATAAATATTGTCAAAATGGCTACACTACCTAAAGCAATCTACAGATTCAATGCAATCCCTATCAAAATACCAACAACTTTCTTCAATGAACTGGAACAAATGATTCTAAAATTCATATGGAACCACAAAAGACCCCGAATAGCCAAAGCAATCCTGAGAAGGAGGAATAAAACACGGGGAATTATGTTCCCTGACTTCAAGCTCTACTACAAAGCCACAGTAATCAAGAGAATTTGGTATCAGCTCAGGAACAGACCCCCAGACCAGTGGAACAGAATAGAAGATCCAAACATTAACCCAAACATATACAGTCAATTAATATTTGATAAAGGAGCCTTTGATATACAATGGGGAGATGACAAAACTGGCCAGCTACATGTAAGAGAATGAAACTGGACTGCTGTCTACCCCATACACAAAAGTAAACTCAAAATGGATCAAAGACCTGAATGTAAGTCATGAAACCATAAAACTCTTAGAAAAAAACATAGGCAAAAACGTCTTGGACATAAACATGAGCGACTTCTTATGAACATATCTCCCCAGGCAAGTAAAACAAAAGCAAAAATGAACAAGTGGGACTATATCAAGCTGAAAAGCTTCTGGACAGCAAAGGACACCATCAGTAGAACAAAAAGACATCCTACACTATGAGAGAATATATTCATAAATGACATATCCTATAAGGGGTTGAAATCCAAAACATATAAAGAACTCACGCACCTCAACAAACAAAAAGCAAATAATCCAATTAATAAATGGGCAAAGGACATGAATAGACACTTCTCTAAAGAAGAAATTCAGATGGCCAACAGGCACATGAAAAGATGCTGCACATCGCTAATCATCAGAGAAATGCAAATTAAAAACACAATGAGATACCATCTCACAGTAGTGAGGATGGCTAACATCCAAAACACAAAAAACAACAAATGTTGGCGAGGATGTGGAGAAAAGTGAACCCTGCTACACTGCTGGTGGGAATGCCAATTAGTTCAACCATTGTGGAAAGCAGTATGGAGGTTCCTCAAAAAACTCAAAATAGAAATACCATTTGACCCAGGAATTGCACTCCTAGGAATTTACCCTAAGAATGAGGCAGCCCAGTTTGAAAAAGACAGATGCACCCCTATGTTTATTGCAGCACTATTTACAATAGCCAAGAAATGGAAGCAACCTAGGTGTCTATCAGTAGATGAATAGATAAAGAAGATGTGGTACATATACACAATGGAATATTATTCAGCCATAAGAAGAAAACAAATCCTACCATTTGCAACAACATGGATGGAGCTAGAGAGTATTATGCTCAGTGAAATAAGCCAAGCCAAAAAAGACAAGTATCAAATGATGTCACTCATATGTGTAGTATAAGAACAAGGAAAAAAAAAACTGAACGAACAAAACAACAGCAGACTCACAGAACCCAAGAATGGACTAATAGTTACCAAAGGGAAAAGGGCTGGGGAGGATGGGTGGGAAGGGTGGGACAAGGGGGAAAACGGGGCATTACGATTAGAAGATGTAATGTTGGGGGGGCACAGGGAGGGCTGTACAACTCAGAGAAGACAAGTAGTGATTCGATAGCATCTCACTACACTGATGGACAGTGACTGTAATGGGGTTTGTGGTGGGGCCTGATGAAGGGGGTAGTTTAATAACCATAATATTGCACATGTAACGGTAGATTAATGATACCAAAATAAATTATTTAAAAAGATAAAGAAAAAAATCATCATAGTACCCTCTATATCATTGTCATGCATCCTTTTGACAATGTGGCAGTATTGTGGCATATTCATATGTAAATACGGGCTCTGTTACAGGAATGCACAGAGTGCTAGTGGAGTTCAAAATAGGGGAAACAGATCATGTCCCAGAGACAAGGGGACATGTAAACTGGGTCTTGAATGATGAGTAGTTTTCTAGGCAAAGCGGGTAAAGGGAAGTCCAAGTGGAGGACACAGAGGCATGAAAGAACATGATGGTTTCCAAAAGAGTGAAGGGTTTCATGGAGTTAAAATATGAGAGAGAGTGGAGAAATAGGAAGAAAGGGCTGAGACTGAAAAGACTGGTAGAGGCTTGATATTAAGAGCCTTGTATACTGTGGTGAATTTGGAATATTTTTTTTTCCTGATAAAAGCAAGGAGTCAACAGAAAGCTTTTTATTTAGTTTACTTTTTAAAGCAAAGAATTCTTAAACAAGGGCATTCCAGTGTCTTTAATCAGGACTGAATTCCTAAGCCCTCCTAAGAGTGATGTTTCTCAAACTATAGTGAGTTTTGAAATAGATTTTAAAAAGGCCAACTTTTTTTTGGAATGAAATAAAATAAATAAGTTCAGAATATATCACAGACTGTGAGGGGAGGTATTGTTTCATGATATATATATTTTTTATTGTGGCATCATTAATCTACAATTACATGTGCAACATTATGGTTACTAGACTCCTCACATCATCAAGTCCCCCCCCCACATACCCCATTACAGTCACTGTCCATCAGTGTAATGAGATGCTATACGTTCACTGCTTGTCTTCTCTGAGTTGTACAGCCCTCCCCGTGCCCCCCCCCCCACATTATGTCTGCTAATCGTAATGCCCCTTATTAACCCTTGTCCCTCCCTTCCCACCCACCTGCCCCAATCCCTTTCCCTTTGGTAACTATTAGTCCGTTCTTGGGTTCTGTGAGTCTGCTGCTGCTTTGTTCCTTCAGTTTTTTTCTTTGTTCTTATATTCCACATATGAGTGAAATCATATGATACTTGTCATTTTCCACCTGGCTTATTTCACTGAGCATAATATCCTCAAGCTCCATCCATGTTGTTGCAAATGTCTGGATTTGTTTTCTTCTTATGGCTGACTAATATTCCATTGTGTATATGTACCACCTCTTCTTTATCCATTCATCTACTGATGGACACTTAGGTTACTTCCACATCTTGGCTACTGTAAATAGTGCTGTGATAAACATGGGGGTGCATATGTTTTTTGAATCTGAGAAGTTGTATTCTTTGGGTAAATTCCAAGGAGTGGGATTCCCGGGTCAAATGGCATTTTTATTTTTAGTTTTTTGAGGAACCTCCATATTGCTTTCCACAATGGTTGAACTAGCTTACATTCCCACCAGCAGTGTAGGAGGGTTCCCCTTTCTCCACATCCTCGCCAGCATTTGTTGTTCTTAGTTTTTTGGATGGTGGCCATCCTTACTGGTGTGAGGTGATACCTCATTGTGGTTTTAATTTGCATTTCCCTGATGATTAGTGATGTGGAGCATCTTTTCATGTGTCTGTTGGTCATCTTAATTTCTTCTTTGGAGAACGGTCTCTTCATATCCTCTGCCCATTTTTTAATCTGGTTATTTGCTTTTTGGGTATTGAGGCATGTGAGTTCTTTATATATTTTGGATGTTACCTCCTTGTCTGATATGTCATTTAGAAATATATTCTTCCATACTGTCGGATGCCTTTTTGTTCTGTTGATGGTGCCCTTTGCTGTACAGAAACGTTTTAGTTTGATGTAGTCCCATGAGTTCATTTTTACTTTTGTTTCTCTTACTCGAGGAGATACATTCAGGAATATGTTGCTCATGCTTATATTCAGGAGATTTTTGCCTATGTTTTTTTCTAAGAGTTTTGTAGTTTCATGACTTACATTCAGGTCTTTGATCCATTTCGAGTTTACTTTTGCGTATGGGGTTAAACAATAATCCAGTTTCATTCTGTTGCATGTAGCTGTCCAGTTTTGTCAAAACCAGCTGTTGAAGAGGCTGTCATTTCCCCATTATATGTCCATGGCTCCTTTATCATATATTAATTGACCATATATGGTTGTGTTTGTATCTGGGCTCTCTGGTCTGTTCCATTGGTCTGTGGGTCTGTTCTTGTGCCAGTACCAAATTGTCTTCAGTACTGTGGCTTTGTAGTAGAGATTGAAGTTGGGGAGCATAATCCCCCAGCTTTTTTTATCCTTCTCAGGATTGCTTTGGCTATTCGGGGTCTTTTGTGGTTCCATATGAACTTTAGAATGATGCTCTAGTTCATTGAAGAATGCTGTTGGTATTTTGATAGGAATTGCATTGAATCTCTAGATTGCTTTAGGCAGGATGGCCATTTTGACAATATTAATTCTTCCTATCCATGAGCACGGGATGTGTTTCCATTTATTGGTATCTTCTTTAATTTCTCTCATGAGTGTCTTGTTGTTTTCAGAGTATAGGTCTTTCACTTCCTTGGTTAGGTTTATTCCTAGGTATTTTATTCTTTTGATGCTACTGTGAATGGAATTTTTTCCTGATTTCTCTTTCTTCAAGTTCATTGTTAGTGTATAGGAATGCCACAGATTTCTGCATATTAATTTTGTATCCTGCAACTTTGCTGAATTCAGATATTAGATCTAGTAGTTTTGGAGTGGATTCTTTAGGTTTTTTCATGTGCAATATCATGTCATCTGCAAACAGGGACAGTTTAACTTCTTCCTTGCCAATCTGGATGCCTTTTATTTCTTTGTGTTGTCTGATTGCCATGGCTAGGACCTCCAGTACTATGTTGAATAGAAGTGGGGAGAGTGGGCATCCTTGTCTTCTTCTAGATCTTAAAGGAAAAGCTTTCAGATTCTCTTAAGTATAATGCTGACTGTGCGTTTGTCATATATGGTCTTTATTATGTTGAGGTACTTGCCCTCTGTACCCACTTTGTTGAGAGTTTTTATCATGAATGGTTGTTGAATTTTGTCAAATGCTTTTTCAGCATCTATGGAGATGATCATGTGGTTTTTGTCCTTTTTGTTGATATAGTGGGTGATGTTGATTGATTTTCAAATGTTGTACTATCCTTGCATCCCTGGAATAAATCCTACTTGATCATGATGGATGATCTTTTTAATGTATTTTTGAATTCTGTTTGCTAATATTTTGTTGAGTACTTTTGCATCTATGTTCATCGGGGATATTGGTCTGTAATTTTCTTTTTTTGTGCTACCTTTTCCTGGTTTTGGTATTAGAGTGATGCTGAACTCATAGAATGAGTTTGGAAGTATTCCCCTCTTCTTCTACTATTTAGAAAACTTAAAGGAGGTTGGGTATTATGTCTTCACTAAATCTTTGATAAAATTCAACAGTGAAGCCATCTGCTCCAGGGGTTTTGTTCTTAGGTAGTGTTTTTATTACCAGTTCAATTTCATTGCTGGTAATTGGTCTGTCAAGATTTTCTGTTTCTTTCTGGGTCAGCCTTGGTAGGTTGTATTTTTCTGGAAAGTTGTCCATTTCTTCTAGGTTATCCAGTTTGTTAGCATATAATTTTTATAGTATTCTCTAATAGTTCTTTGTATTTCTGTGCTGTCTGTACTGATTTTTCCTTTCTCATTTCTGATTCTGTTTATGTGAGTAGACTGTCTTTTTTTCTTGATAAGTCTGGCTAGGGGTTTATCTATTTTGTTCATTTTCTTGAAGAACCAGCTATTGATTTCATTGTTTCTTTCGATTGTTTTATTCTTCTCAATTTTATTTGTTTCTGCTCTAATCTATATTATGTCCTTCCTTCTTCTGACGTTGGGCCTCATTTGTTCTTCTTTTTCTAGTTTCATTAATTGTGAGTTTAGAGTGTTCATATGGTATTGTTCTTCTTTCCTGAGGTAGGCCTGTATTGCAATATACTTTCCTCTCAGCAGGGCCTTTGCTGCGTCCCACAGATTTTACGGTGTTGAATTATTGTTGTCATTTGTCTCCATATATTGCTTGATCTCTGTTTTTATTTCATCATTGATCCATTGGTTATTTAGGAACATGTTATTAAGCCTCCATGTGTTTGTGGGATTTTTTATTATCTTTGTGTAATTTATTTCTAGGTTTCATACCTTTGTGGTCTGAGAAACTGGTTGGTACAATTTCAATATTTTTTAATTTACCGAGACTCTTTTTGTGCTGTAGTATGTGATCTATTCTTGAAAATGTTCCATGTGCACTTGAGAAGAATGTATATTCTGCTGCTTTTTGGTGTGGAGTTCTGTAGATGTATGTTAGGTCGATCTGTTCTAATGTGTTGTTCAGTGTCTCTGTGTCTTTACTTATTTTCTGTCTGGTTGATCTGTCCTTTGGAGTGAGTGGTGTGTTGAAGACTCCTAGAATGAATGCATTGCATACTTTTTCCCCTTTTAATTCTGTTAGTATTTGTTTCACATATGTAGGTGCTCCTGTGTTGGGTGCATAGGTATTTATAATGGTTATATCTTCTTGTTGGATTGACCCTTTTTTCATTATGTAATGTCCTTCTTTGTCTATTGTGACTTAGTTTGTTTTGAAGTCTATTTTTTCTGATACAAGTACTGTAACCCCTGCTTTTTTCTCCCTATTAGTTGCATGAAATATCTTTTTCCATCCCTTCACTTTTAGTCTGTGTATGTCTTTGGGTTTAATGTGAGTCTCTTGTAGGCAGCATATAGATGGATCTTGCTTTTTTATCCATTCAGTGACTCTGTGTCTTGATTGGTGCATTCAGTCCATTTACATTTAGGGTGATTATCGATAGGTATATACTTATTGCCATTGCAGGCTATAGGTTCATTGTTAACAAAGGTTCAAGGTTAACTTCCCTACTATCTAAGAGTCTAACTAACTTAACTCACTTCACTTAATATGTTATTACAAACACAATCTAAAGGTTCTTTTTTTTCCCTCCTTTTTCTTCCTCCCCCATTGTTTATATATTAGGTATCATATTCTGTACTGTTTGTCTATCCCTTGGTTGACTTTGGGAATAGTTAATTTAATTTTGCATTTTCTTAGTAATTAGCTATTCTACTTTCTTTACTATGGTTTTATTACCTCTGGTGACAGCTATTAAACCTTAGGAACACTTCCATATATAGCAGTCCTTACAAAATACACTGTAGAGATGGTTTGTAGGGGTAATTCTCTCACCTTTGCTTATCTGGAAATTGTTTAATCCCTCCTTCAAATTTAAATGATCATCTTGCCGGATAAAGTAATCTTGGTTTGAGGCCCTTCTGCTCGAGCCATTGCATTACATACATCACGCCTCTTCCTTCTGGCCTGTAAGGTTTCTGCTGAGAAGTCTGATGATAACCTGATGGGCTTTCCTTTGTATGTGCTCTTATTTCCCTCTCTGGCTGCTTTTAATAGTCTGTCCTTATCCTTGATCTTTGCCATTTTAATTACTATACGTCTTGGTGTTGTCTTCCTTGGGTCCCTTGTGTTGGTAGATCTGTGCATCTCTATAGCCTGAGAGACTATCTTCTTCCCCAGATTGGGGAAATTTCCAGAAATTACCTCCTTAAAGGCATTTTCTATCCCTTTTTCTCTCTCTTCTTCTTCTGGTACCCCTATAATGCGAATATTGCTCCATTTGGATTGGTCACACAGTTCTCTCAATATTCTTTCATTCTTAGAGATCCTTTTTTCTCTCTGTGCCTCAGCTTCTTTGTATTCCTCTTCTCTAGTTTCTATTTCATTTATCATCTCCTCCATGTATCTCATCTGCTTTTAATACCCTCCATTGTGCTCTTCTATGATTGGATCTCTGACCGGAATTAATTCCAGAGTTCTTGAATATCTTTCCGTACCTCCATAAGAATGTTAATGATTTTTATTTAGAACTCCCTTTCAGGAAGATTCATAAAGTCAATGTCATTTAACTCTTTCTCAGGAATTGCATTAATAATTTAACTTTGAACCAGGTTTCTTTGGTGTTTCATATTTGTATATGGCACTCTCTTGTGCCCAGATGCTCTACTCTCTGGAGCTGCTCAGCCCCTGAAGCAATGTCTGGGGTCACAGGGAGTGGTATTGGTGCCTGCGGGGAGGAAAGAGCTGTTTCCTGCTTCCTGGCTGCTATTCCTGATTCCACTGCCTGAACCAGTGGGCCAAGCACACAGGTATAAGCCTCTATGCTTTGCATTTGTAGTTGCTGTAGACAGATCTTCCCTCTGGCTGGCCTAATGCCAGGGTAGGGTTTGCCAGATTGCATGCCAGGTGGGGCTGTCCAGGAGAAAGGCACAGTAGGCTATGTATCACGGAGGGTGTCCTTGGAGCTGTGTAGCCAGCCAGGGAGCTGGAGTGCCTGAAGATCATGAAAGATCCCAACCTGTTGGGCAGTGTGCACCTGGACAATTTTGTCTGCCTGTCCTTTCTCCTGAGACGTAAGCTCTGTGCAATCCTGGCCCCTTTAGCAGCCCTCTTGCTAAGGGCTTCCTTGTTAGGAGCTCTGTCAGGCTGCCCGCCTTTCCTTTGTCCCAAAGCAGCCAGATATAGATCCCTGCTTTCCACAAGTGGCTGAATCTCAGTCTCTCCAGGAATTCTGCCTGTCTTAGCTTTCCAACCCCCTACTCACAAGGGTACCATGCAAGCACCATGAAATGTAGGTTTGTGCTCCCAGAGCAGATCTCCGGAGTTAGGTATTCAGCAGTCCCAGGCGTCCACTCCCTCCCGACTCCATTTCTCTTCCTCCCGCCATTAAGCTGGGGTGGGGGAAGGGCTTGGGTCCCACCAGGCCATGGCTTTGGTACGTTACCCTGTTCTGTGAGGTTTATTCTTTTCTCTAGGTGTATGCAGTTTGGCGCAGTCCTCTTTCCTGTTGCTGTTTCAGGATTAGTTGTATTAATTATATTTTCATATTATATGCAGTTTTAGGAGGAAGCCTCTGTCTCACCTCTCACAGTGCCATCTTTAATCCTCTCTGGCTCATGCTTTTATTCAAGAGAATTTTGCCTATGTTTTCTTCTGTTTTATGGTTTCCTGATTTACATTCAGGTCTTTGATCCATTTTGAGTTTTCTTTTTTGTATGGAGTTAGACAATAATCCAGTTTCATTCTCTTACATGTAGCTGTCCAGTTTTGCCAACACCAGTTATTGAAGAGGCTGTCTTTTCCCCATTGTATATCCATGGCTCCTTTATCATACTTTAATTGACCATATATGCATAGGTTTATATCTGAGCTCTCTATTCTGTTCCATTGATCTATGTGTCTGTTCTTGTGCCAGTACCAAATTGTTTTGATGACTGTAGCTTTGTAGAAGAGCTTGGAGTTAGGGAACATAATCTACACTGCTTTGTTCTTCCTTCTCAGGATTCCTTTGGATATTTGGGTCCTATGTTGTTCCCTATGAACTGTAGAACTATTTTTTCTAGTTCATTGAAGAATGTTGTTTGCAGTTTGATAGGGATCACATTGAATCTGTAGACTGTTTTAGGCAGAATGGCCATTTAGACAATATTAATTATTCCTATCCATGAGTATGGAATGTATTTCCATTTATTGGTGTCTTCTTTAATTTCTCTCATGAGTCTCTTGTAGTTTTCAGAGTATAGGTCTTTTACCTCCTTGATTAGGCTTATTCCTAGGTCATTTATTCTTTTTGATGCAATTGTGAATGGAATTGTTTTCCTGATTTCTCCTTCTGCTAGTTAATTGTTAGTACATAGGAATTCAACAGATTTCTGTGCATTAATTTTGTATCCTGCAACTTTGCTGAATTCAGTTGTTAGTTCTAGTAGGCTTCTGGTGGAGTCTTTAGGGTTTTCTATGAATAAAATTATGTCATCTGCAAATAATGAGGGTTTAACCTTTTCCTTACCAATTTAGATGCATTTTACCTCTTGGCTATTATATTGTGTTGTCTGATTGCCATGGCTAGGACCTCTTGTACTATGTTGAATAAAAGTGGTGAGAGTGGGCATTCTTGTCTTGTTCTCAATCTTAGGGGAAACACTCTCAGCTTTTTGCTATTAATTATGATGTTAGGTGTGGGTTTGCCATACATGGCCTTTATTATGTTGAGGTATGTACCCTCTATACTCATTTTGTTGAGGGCTTTTATCATGAATGGATGTTGAATTTTCTCAAATGCTTTTTCAACATCTATTGAGATTATCATGTGGTTTTTATCCTTCATTTTATTAATATGGTGTATGGTATTGAGTGATTTATGAATATTGTACCATCTTTGGATCCTTGGAATAAATCCCACTTGGTCATTATGGATGATCTTTTTGATGTATTTTTGGATTCAGTTTGCTAATATTTTGTTGAGGATTTTTGCATCTATATTCATCAGGGATATTGGTCTGTAATTTTCTTTTCTGTGGTGTCTTTGCCTTGTTTTGGTATTAGAGAGATGCTGGTCTAATAGAGTGAGTTTGGAAGTATTTCGTCCTCTTATACTTTTTGGAATGCTTTAAGAAGGATGGGTACTAGCTCTTCTTCACATGTTTGGCAGAATTCGGCTGTGAAACTGTCTTGTACCTGGAGTTTGGTTTTGGGGGAGGTTTTTGATTACCAATTCTATTTCATTCCTGGTAATTGGTCTGTTCAAATTTTCTGTTTCTTCCTGGGTCAATCTTGGAAGGTTGCATTTTTCTAGGAAGTTGTCCATTTCTTCTAAGTTGTCCAATTTATTGGCATATACTTTTTCATAGTATTCTCTAATAATTCTTTGCATTTCCATAGTGTTTGTAGTGATTTTTTTTTATTTCTCATTCTGTTTATGTGTGTACACACTCTCTCCCTCTCTCCTTTTTTTTTTTTTTTTTGGTAACTCTGGCTTGGCGTTTATTTATTTTGTTTATTTCTCAAAGAACCTGCTCCTGGTTTCATTGATTTTTTTCTATTGTTTTATTCTTCTCTATTTTATTTATTTATGCTGTGATCTTTATTATGTCACTCCTACTGACTTTGTGTTTCATTTGTTTTTCTTTGTCTAGTTTCTTTAATTGTGATTTTAGTCTGTTTATTTGGGATTGTTCTTGTTTCTTGAGGTAAGCCTGTATTGCTATGTACTTTCCTCTTAGAACTGCCTTGCTATGTTTCATGGATTTTGGGCTGTTGTGTTTTTGTCTTCATTTGTCTCCATGTATTACTTGATTTCTGTTTTAATTTGGTCTTTGATCCATTGATCATTTAGAATCATGTTGTTTAGCCTCTGTGCGTTTGTAAGTTTTTTCTTTGTGTGATTTATTTCTAGTCTTATACCACTGTGGTCTGAGAAGCTGCTTGATACAATTTCAGTCTTTTTTAGTTTATTGAGGCTTTTCTTGTGGCCTAGAAGGTGATTTATTCTGGATAATGTTCCACGTACACTTGAGAAAAATGTGTATCCTATTACTTTGATTTGGAGTGTTCTGTAGATATCTGTTAAGTCTATTGATCTAACATACTGTTCAGTGCCTCTGTTTCCTTATTTACTTTCTTTCTGGTTGATATGTCTATCAATGTGAGTGGTATCACCTATACTTTCAAGTTTGGATAAATGTTTTATTTAAGGGTTTTGTGTTGGTGGCATTATGTATGAATTGGGCTAGCATGCGTTCAAAGTGGTCATTTAGCATGATATCTCCTGTGTGTAAGGTAGGTGCTTTATTTTAAGCTATACTTTGATGTCTCCAAGCACACTTTTCAATATGCTTACTTTGTTATGACTTATCATGTTTTGGCTAATAGCTATATGTTTGATTCAAGCTTCAGCACTTGAGGAGGGTGACAGGTGGTGTGTGCATGCTTCATGGCCTGATACAACTGAGCTCTCTATTCTCAGTTTACCACTAAATCCTTCTTTGGTCCTTATTTTTCATAGGGACGTTCATTTAATTGTGTTCTATTAGAAAATATAAGCCATTTCTTTCCATCCCATAGGCTACATCTTAACCTAATGTTTTTATGATTTATATTTGGGCTTATTATGCTTCCTTTTCAGGGTTTGCTGAAGATGGCAGTATATAGGCTGGATTAGCAAGGGCTGGTGAGATTTATCATGGTTTATCAATTATAGAATAGGCTCCTGTAGGGGAATGCAAAGCACCGCCAAGTCCTTTGAGCTTTAAGCTGTTACTAGTGGTATTCTGGTGAATAATTTTGTTATGTAAAATTACTTAGATGTAGGGCTAAGCACAGTGTGGTATATAATCCCAAATTGGGCCTAAGCTATCATGTGATCAGTTTACTAAAGTTACTTTTGTTGTGTATTTTTACTTTGGTCATGACCTTTACAGCTTGACCAGAGCTAAACTTTATTTTATATAAATTTATCTTTAACACATTTTATGCCAGTTTTCTATTACTTTGGGTTAATCATATGACCATGGTGGCTGGCACAAAATTTACCAACCTTCAATAACATAACTTAGTCAGATTTATGGTCATGGCTTAATTTTTATCACTGCTGTTTACTGTGGGAGTGTAGTTAAGCAAGGTGCTATGAGCTGCCTTGAGGGTGTGCTTGATACGATACCTGCTCCTTTCAATCTTTCGGTCAGTTGATTTAGAGGGCATTTTCATCTAGGGTGGATACTTGCATGTGTAATTTTGTTAAGAACTAATAGAAAGTCTTGGACCAAGTCTTTATGGAGCAGTTCTGCTCATCTAGGTATTTTTAGTGGCTTGCTTTATTGCTAAGCTACACGAACCTAAATTTTATGGCGTGTTTAGGGGGAAGCAGTTTGTATTAATACTTATAAGTAATAACTCTTTTAGTTCAATTAAATAAGGTTATTTATTCTAATTACATTAAACTGAATTTGTTACATTAAGTGCAACTTATTATAAATGTCCCTCCCATGTATACCCAGATAACTAAGTATTCCACAGGTGAACATAGAGTTTGGTATTGGAAATTGAGTTCTATGGGCTTTTGGGCTTGCTACCAATTTGTATGTTATGCTTAGTGTTTTCATGTACTCATCCTTGTTTTGGAGGTAGAGGGGGTTTGAGCTAACTAAACTGGGATTATTTTATTTAACTAAGTTAATGACCACAGCTATAACTATTACAGTAGTATTACAACTATTATGGCAGTTGCCATGATTAACACATCTACATTTACATCTATACTTATGCTTGTTCATACACTTACCATCTATATTTATGTCTAGAATTTCCACATTTCTTTATAAAATCGTATATCCCATAACCATTGACTGAATAACACCTTAAGGTTTTATGCCTGACCAATCACAGTTCAATTAAACTCCAGCTACAAGTTATTGGCCTGTGTTAAGACCTCAGATGGCCATAGGTGAGTCCAAGCATCCCCCCAAAATAAAACATACCAGAGGCATGACACCACAGTTATGTGTAAGCATGGACTGATTAGTTGCTAATCCACTGAGGTGTCATTTAAGAGGAATGAATGAGCAATTTTAGATGAGATTGTCCTGAAATAAGAACCAGATGCCAGGTGTAATTCAGTTTAGTAACCCCCATTAATGGGTCCAGAGAGAAGAGGGACATGACTGTATATGAATTGATGATTTCACATGGCTTGGTGATTAAACAGCCTTCAGTGGTTGTGATATACTTGTTGACCAATACTGATTTGACTTAATGGGGTATGTCTGATCAATAATATGTACTCTGGACTGTAATAATGTAATGTACCTGCTTATAAGCATGGGACAAATCATTAATGCATGATTAAACATAGTATGTCCTATGTACTATAATAATATAATGTACCTGCTTATAAGTATGGGTTAATTAGGGTCGTACTAGTAGCCAGTATATAAAACATTGATTATACATGCTCTTGAGTACATTGGTCTCTATATTAGGTGTGGTGTGTGCATTGTTTGTCTGTTTTACAATAGGGCATGTTTCATGTATTTGGTATTCCAAAAAATAATGTGCTTCAATATTACCATGTCACATGAACATGCCCTATACACTTTAAGCATAATGAAATCTGGGAATCATTTATGTCGAATAGCAGCTTTGGGTGCTGTCAGTGGAACTGTTGTTCCTTCCTTGAAGTCTTGGGGAGAAAGATTTGTTCTCCTTTTCTGGTTTACAAGACCAGGGTAATTGACATGCTACCAAGACTCTTCATTTTATGAGGTTATTTTCAGTGATGCCTGTGCTTGGTATAATTGCTAGGATCAGAGTGAAGTACAGGATTGATGCTAGTTGTCTGATTATAATAAAGGGGTATTTGATTGGCTGGCTTCCAATTCACGTTAATGTTAGTAAGTGTGCTACTAGTAGCCAGAATACAATTTGACTAAAGGGGCAGAGTACTGTGGTTCATTGCTTTGATGTGTGTAACATGGGGATAATTGCTAGGACTAAGATTTGGAGAGAATAAGAGCTAGGATACCTCCTAGTTTGTTGGGAATTGAGCAAATAGAAAGCATCATTCTGGTTTGATATGGAAGATATGCCAAGGGGATTTGCTGGTGTGAAGACATCAGGGTCTCCTAGTAGGTCTGAGGACAATAGTACTAATATAATAAGTGTTAGGATTCAGAATAGAAGGCCTATAACATCTTTAATGGTGTAGTAGGGGTGAAATAGGATTTTGTCTGAGTCAGATATAAATCCTGTTTGATTATTAGACCTGGTTGCATTTAAGAATAGGAGGTATTTGACTACTAGGTATAAGATGATAAAGGAGATGATATAGTGGAAGGCAAAAAATCAGGTGAGGCTGGCCTTGTCAAATGAAGAATTACCTTAAATTCATTCTACTAAGTTAGTGCCTGTATATGGCTGAGAGTAGATTGATGATGACTCTTGCTCCTCAAAAGGATATTTGTCCTCATGGTAGTATGTAGCATATGAATTCTGTTGCCATTTACTGTAAATAATAAGATGATTCCAATGTTTCATGTCTCATTGTATGCATACAATCCATAATACAAGCCTCATCCAATATGGATGAATAGACAAATGAAGAATATGGACACTCCATTAGCGTGCATGTATCAAACAATTCATCTGTAATTAACATCTCGGCAGACGTGTGTTACTGATGAGAATTCAGTCAGCGTATCTGCTGTGTAGTGCATTGCTAGGAAGAGGCCTGTCACAGTTTGTAGGATTAGGCAGATTCCTAAGAGTGAGCCAAAATTTCATCATGCTGAGATGTTTGATGGGGTGGGTAGGTCAATAAATGAGCTACTGATAATTTTGATTAGTGGATCTTGGTCATTAAATTCTTATAGTTGAATTACAACAATGATTTTTCATGTCATTGGTCATGGTAGACTCGACATAGGAATAATGATGATACACATTCTGTTTAAGTACAATCTTTGTAATTAGTTCTGCAGATTTTTCTTCAAAACATTCACCCATTTAAGGTGGGCTTGGGTTGATTGTAAGTAGTGAGATTGGTTGTGGGATTTTAATTAATTGTGGTGGTTCCTTCTTAGGTCTAATAATGTTTTTATTTATCTTGGGGGAATGCTAGTTGTTTTGGGCTACACGACAGCTATAGCTACTGAGGAGTATCCTGAGGTTTGAGTATCTAATGCAACTGTATTGGGAACGCTTATTGTTGGGGTGCTTATGGAAGATTTACTTGTGCATTTTGTGTTAAAAATGATGAGTTAATGGTTATGTTTGAATTTCATGGTCAGGGTGATTGGATTATTTATGATACTGGGGATTCTGGGTTTTTTACATTTATTTATTCATTTATTTATATTAAGATATTATTTATATACATTCTTATGAAGGTTTCACATGAAAAACAATGATTACTACATTCACCCATGTTATCATGTCCCCCCCATGCTCCATTGCCGTCATTGCCCATCAGTTTAGTAAGATGCCAGAGTCACTATTTGCCTTCCCTGTTCTACAGTGTCTTCCCCATGATCCCTCCCACACCATGTGTGCCAATCATAATACCCTCAGTACCCTTCTCCCTCCCTACCCACGTGCCTCCCCGACCCTTCCCTTTTGGTAACTGCTAGTCCCTTCTTGGAGTCTGTGAGTCTGTTGCTGCTTTGTCCCTTCAGTTTTGCTTCATTGTTATACTCCACAAATGAGGGAAGTAATTTGGTACTTGTCTTTCTCTTCCTAGCTTATTTCACAGAGCATAGTATCCTCCAGCTCCATCCATGTTGTTGCAAATGGTAGGATTTGTTTCTTTCTTAAGGCTGAATAGTATTCCATTGTGTATATGTACCACCTCTTTTTTTATCCATTCATCTACTGATGGACACTCAGGTTGCTTACATATCTTGGCTATTTTAAATAGTGCTGCAATAAACAGAGTTGCATATGTCTGTTTGAATCTGAGAAATTATATTCTTTGGGTAAATTCCTAGGAGCGGAATTCTTGGAGCAAATGGCATTTCTATTTTTAGTATTTTGAGGAACCTCCATATTGCTTTGCACAATGGTTGAATTAGCTTACATTCCCACCAGTAGTGTAGGAGGGTTCCCCTTTCTCCACATCCTCGCCAGCATTTGTTGTTCTTAGTTTTTTGGATGGTGGCCATCCTTACTGGTGTGAGGTGATACCTCATTGTGGTTTTAATTTGCATTTCCCTGATGATTAGTGATGTGGAGCATCTTTTCATGTGTCTGTTGGTCATCTTAATTTCTTCTTTGGAGAACGGTCTCTTCATATCCTCTGCCCATTTTTTAATCTGGTTATTTGCTTTTTGGGTATTGAGGCATGTGAGTTCTTTATATATTTTGGATGTTACCTCCTTGTCTGATATGTCATTTAGAAATATATTCTTCCATACTGTCGGATGCCTTTTTGTTCTGTTGATGGTGCCCTTTGCCATACAGAAGCTTTTTAGTTTGATGTAGTCCCATGTGTTGATTTTTGCTTTTGTTTCCCTTGCTCGAGGAGATACGTTCAGGAAAATGTTGCTCATGTTTATATTCAGGGGATTTTCGCCTATATTGTCTTCCAAGAGTTTTATGGTTTCATGACTTACATTTAGGTCTTTGATTCGAGTTTACTTTTGTGTATGGGGATGGCCAATAATCCAGTTTCATTCTCTTGCATGGAGCTGTCCAGTTTTGCCAACACCAGGTGTTGAAGTTGCTGTCATTTCTCCATTGTTTGTCCATGGCTCCTTTATTGTATATTAATTGACCATATAATCTTGTGTTTATATCTGGCCTCTCTAGTCTTTTCCATTAGTCTATGGGTCTGTTCTTGTGCCAGTACCAAATTGTCTTGATTACTAAGGCTTTGTAGTAGAGCTTGAAGTCGGGGAGCATAATCACCCCTGCTTTATTCTTCCTTCTCAGGATTGCTTTGGCTATTCAGGGTCTTTTTTGGTTGCATATGAATTTTAGAATGATTTTCTCTAGTTCGTTGAATAATGCTGTTGGTATTTTGATAGGAATTGCATTGAATCTGTATATTGTTTTAGGCAGGATGGCCATTTTAACAATATTAATTCTTCCTATCCATGAGTATGGGAAGTTTTTCCATTTATTGGTATTTTTTAAATTTCTTTCATGAGTGTCTTGTAGTTTTCAAAGTATAGGTCTTTCACTTCCTTGGTTAGATTTATTCCTAGATATTTTATTCTTTTTGATGCAACTGTGAATGGAACTGTTTTCTTGATTTCTCTATCTGCTAATTCATCATTAGTGTATAGGAATGCAACAGATTTCTGTGTATTAATTTTGTATCCTACAGCTTTACTGAATTCAGATATTAGTTCTAGTAGTTTTGGAGTGGATTATTAAGGGTTTTTTATGTACAATATCATGGCATGTGCAACAGTGACAGTTTAATTTCTCCTTTACCAGTCTGGATGCCTTTTATTTCTTTGTGTTGTCTGATTGCCGTGGCTAGGACCTCCAAAACTATGTTGAATAAAAGTGGGGAGAGTGGGCATCCTTGTCTTTTCCCGATCTTAGAAAGACTTTCAGCTTCTTGCTCTTAAGCATGATGTTGGCTGTGGATTTGTCATATATGGCCTTTATTATGTTGAGGTACTTGACCTCTATACCGATTTTGTTGAGAGTTTTTATCATGAATGGTTGTTGAATTTTGTCAAATACTTTTTTGGAATATATGGAGATGATCATGTGGTTTTTGTCCTTGTTGCTGATGTGGTGGATGATGTTGATGGATTTTCTAATATTGTACCATCCTTGCATCCCTGGAATAAATCCTACTTGATCATGGTGGATGATATTTTTGATGTATTTTTGAATTTGGTTTGCTAAATTTTGTTGAGTATTTTTGCATCTATGTTCATCAGATATACTGGATTGATCTGTAATTTTCTTTTTTTGTGGTGTCTTTGCCTGGTTTTGGTATTAGGGTGACACTGGAGTCATAGAATGAGTTTGGAAGTATTCCGTCCTTTTCTTTTTGGAAATCTTTAAGGAGGTTGGATATTAGGTCTTCACTAAATATTTGATAAAATTCAGCAGTGAAGCCATCTGGTACAGGTGTTTTGTTCTTAGGTAGCTTTTTGATTTCCAATTCAATTTCATTGCTAGTAATTGGTCTGTTCAGATTTTCTGTTTCTTTCTGGGTCAGCCTTGGAAGGTTGTATTTCTCTAGAAAGTTGTGCATTTCTTCTAAATTATCCTGTTTTTCAGCATATAATTTCTCATAGTATTATCTCACAATTCTTTGTATTTCTGTGGTGTCCATACTGATTTTCTCTTTCTCATTTTTTATTCTGTTTATGTGTGTAGACTCTCTTTTTTCTTGATAAGTCTGGCTATCTATTTTGTTTATGTTCTCAAAGAACCAGCTCCTGCTTTCATTGATTCTTTCTGTTGTTTTATTCTTCTCAATTTTATTTATTTCTGCTTTAATCTTTATTATGTCCCTCCTTCTACTGACTTTGGGCCTCATTTCTTCTTCTTTTTCCAGTTTCGCTAATTGTGAGTTTAGACTGTTCATACAGGATTGTTCTTCTTTCCTGATGCAGGCCTGTATTGCAATATACTTCCCTCTTAGCACAGCCTTCGCTGTGTCCCACAGATTTTGTGGTGTTGAATTATTGTTGTCATTTGTCTCCATATATTGCTTGAACTCTGTTTTTATTTGGTCATTGATCCATTGCTTATTTAGGACCATATTTTGAAGCTTCCATGTATTTGTGGATTTTTTCATTTTCTTTGCCTAATTTATTTCTAGTTTTATACTTTTGTGGTCTGAGAAGCTGGTTGGTACAATTTCAATCTTTTTGAATGTACCGAGGCTGTTTTTGTGGCCTAGTATATGATCTATTCTTGAAAATGTTCCATGTGCTCTTGAGAAGAATGTGTATCCTTCTGCTTTTGGGTGTAGAGTTCTGTAGATGTCTGTTAGGTCCATTTGTTCTAATGTGTTGTTCAGTGCCTCTGTCTCCTTCCTTATTTTCTGTCTGGTTGATCTGTCCATTGGAGTGAGTGGAGTGTTGAAGTCTCCTAGAATTAATGCACTGCATTCTATTTCCCCTTTTAATTCTGTTAGTATTTGTTTCACATATTAGGTGCTCTTGTGTTGGGTGCATAGATATTTATAATGGTTATATCCTCTTGTTGGATTGACCCCCTTATCATTATGTAATGTCCTTCTTTGTCTCTTGTGACTTTCTTTGTTTTAAAGTCTATTTTGTCTGATACAAGTACTTCACGACCTCCTTTTTTCTCCCTATTGGTTGCATGAAATGTCTTTTTCCATCCATTCACTTTTACTATCTCTTTGTCTTTAGATTTGAAGTGAGTCTCTTGTAGGCAGCATATAGTTGGATCTTGTTTTTTATTCATTCAGTGACTCTATATGTCTTTTGATTGGTGCATTCAGACAATTTTCATTTAGGGTGATTATTGGTATGTATGTACTTATTGCCATTGCAGGCTTTAGATTCGTGGTTACCAAAGGTCCAAGGTTAACTTCCTCACTATCCAAGAGTCTAACTTAACTCATTTAGTATGCTCTTACAAACACAATCTAAAAGTCATTTTTCCCCTCCTTTTCTTCCTCTTCCATTCTTTATATATTAGGTATCATATTCTGTACTCTTTGTTTATCCCTTTTTATTACCTCTGGTGACAGCTATATAACCTTATGAATGCTTCATCTATAGCAGTCCCTCCAAAATACACTGTAGAGATGGTTTGTGGGAGGTAAATTCTCTCAGCTTTTGCTTATCTGGAAATTATCGAGGCCCTTCTGGTTCATTGCATTCAATATATCATGCCACTCCCTTCTGGCCTGTAAGGTTTCTGCTGAGAAGACAGATGACAGCCTGAAGGGCTTTCCTTTGTATGTGATCACTTTTCTCTCTCTGGCTGCTTTTAATAGTCTGTCCTTGTCATTGATTTTTGCCATTTTAATTATTATATGTCTTGGTGTTTTCCTCCTTGGGTCCCTTGTGTTGGGATATCTGTGCACCTCAATAGCCTGAGAGACGGTTTCCTTCCTCAGACTGGGGAAGTTCTCAGAAATTACTTCCTCAAAGATACTTTCTATCCCTTTTTCTCTCTCTTCTTCTGGTACCCCTGTAGTATGAATATTGTTCTGTTTGTATTGGTCGCACAGTTCTCTCAGTATTCTTTCATTCTTAGAGATCCTTTTTTATTTCTGTGCCTCAGCTTCTTTATATTCCTCTTCTCTAATTTCTATTTCATTTATCTTCTCCTCCACCATATCTTACCTGCTTTTAATACCCTCCATTGTGTTCCTCAACAATTGGATCTCTGTCCTAAATTCATTCCTTAGTTCTTCAATATTTTTCTGTACCTCCAGGAGTATATTTATGATTTTTGTTTTGAAATCTCTTTCAGGAATATTAATTAGTTCAGTCTCACTCGAGCATTTTTCTGGGGTTGCTGAGATTTTGCTTTGACCCAGGTTCCTTTGACATTTCATATTTGTATGTGGTGCCCTCTAGTGCCCAGAAGCTCTACTATCTGGAGCTGCTCAGCCACTGGAGCGATGTCGGGCATTGCAGGGGAGTGGTGCTGGTGCCTGGGGGGAGGAAAGAGCTGTTTCCTGCTTTCCAGCTGCTATGCCTGCCTCCACTGCCAGAACCTGTGGGCCAAACACACAGGTGTACGCCTCTATGCTTTGTGTTTGTAGTTACTGTAGGCGGGGCTTCCCTCTGGCTGGCCTGACACCAGGGCAGGGTTTGCCAGTTTTCGAGCCAGGTGTGTGCTGGCCAGAAGGAAGGCACAGCAGGCTGCATATCATGGTGGGGATCCTTGTAGCTACGTAGCCAGCCAGGGGGATGAAGCACCTGAAGATTGTGAAATTTCCCAACCTGCTTGGCAGAGTGCACCTGGACAATTTTGTCTACCTGTCCTTTCTCCTTAGCAGTAAGCTCTATACCTTCCTTGCCCATTTAGCAGCCCTCTTGCTTTTAGGAAGTCTCTCAGACTACCTGCGTTTCTTTTGTCCCAGAGCAGCTGGATGTGGATCCCTGTTTTCCACAAGCGGCTGTAATCCCAGTCTCTCCAGGTATTCTGCCTATCTTAGCTTTCCAACCCCATTAATCACCAGAGCACCATGCCACGTAGGTTCATGCTCCCAGAGCAGATCTCCTGGGCTGGGTGTTCAGCAGTCCCAGGCCCCCACTCCCTTCCCACTCCATTTCTCTTCCTCCTGCTGGTGAGCTGGGGTGGGAGAAGGGCTTGGGTCCTGCCAGGTCATGGCTTTGGTACATTACCCTGTTCCCTGAAGTCTGTTCTTTTCTCCAGGTGTATGCATTCTGGCACAGCCTTCTTTCTTGTTGCTCTTTCAGAATGAGGTGTATTAATTATATTTTCATATTATATGTGGTTTTAGGAGGAGGTCTCTGTCTCACCTTTCACGCTGCCATCTTTTCAGGTTCTGGGTTTTTTAGTGTGGAGGTCAGCAGGATTACTGCTTTATATCATTATGGGGCTTAACTTGTGATTGTGACTGGGTAGTCGCTATTGATTTGTGTTGTGATTGTAGAAGTTACTCAAGGGTATTAAGTAAAATTAGAGTTAGAATTAGTGTTATTACAAAAGATAGAAAGTATAGCTTAATGAGGCTATTTTAGTTAGATACTAGTAGTGACCTTTATATTTGGAAGAGTGAAGGGTACTTTGCTAGACTATTTTGTATTCATATTAGGTCTGGTAGTAGGTATGCTGACTTCTGGGTGGTTGTTAGGTTGAGTGGTCATGTACTGTGTATAATTGTAGGGAAATAGCAGAGTATGCTAGAAAATTTTAATATGTTTGATTGGGCATCAAATTTTAGATTTTGTGTTGTAATACAGAGTGCTAATGCTAGCATAAAGGATAGTGATGATTAGCACTGTTAATTTTAGGTAGCATGGTATGGTTATGTGTGGGACGGATGTTGGGGGGATATTGTTGGATATCAGGAATATAGTAAAGATGCTTCTTAGTATTAGGTGTTAAATAGACTTTATTACTGTTGGGTGGTTTTCATTATTGTGATTAGGCTGAAAAATTGGGGCTGCCCAAGGAGTGTGAAGATGATTCAAATGGTGTAGGCAGCCTTCAGGGAAGTGGCAATGAAAGAAATTAGTAGGACTCAGGCATTTGTGTATGCCATGTTAGTGGTTTCAGTAATTAGGTCTTTAGACTAGAAACCAGTAATAATTCCATGCTATTGCTGTTAGTGGTAAGCTTTCAGTGGTATGGGCAGTAGTGGTAAAGGGTAAGGCGTTAAGTAGTCCTCCTATTTTTCAAATGCCTTGTTCCTGATTTAAGTTGTGGATAATTGACCCAGAACACATAGATAATATAGCCTTAAAGAAAGCATGTGTGCTGATATGTAGAAATTCCAGGTGTGGTTGATTAATGCCAATAGTGACTATTATTAGACCTAGTTGACTGGAGGCTGAGAAGGCTATAATTTTTTAAATATCATTTTGACTTAGGGCTCAGATGGCGGTGAATAGGGTGGTAATATCCCATAAGCATAGTGTTAGTGCTTGAATAGTCTTAGTATTTTCTATTAAGGGGTAAAAGCAAATTAAAAGGAATAAGCTTGCAACCACTGTGGTGCTAGACTGGAGTTATGCAGATATGGGTGTGGAACCTTCTATGGAATAAGGGAATCATGGGTGGAGGCCAAATTGGGCAGACTTGCCAGTTTCACCAAGTAGAAGTCCAATTAGAGGAAGGTTATTATCTTCAAGGTTGAGAATAAAGATTTGTGGGAATTCTCATGAGTTTAAATTATATACGAATCATACTATTGCTTTTAAAAAGCCAATATCTCTAGTGCAGTTATATAAAATTGCTTGCAGGACAGCAGTGTTTGTGTCTGTTAATCTGTCTCACCACCTGATCAATAAGAAAGATATAATCGCAACTCCTTCCCAACCAAAAAAAGTTGAAAGAGGTTGTTGGCAGTAACTAGAATTATTATTGTAATAAAAAACATAAGAAAATACTTGAAGAATAGATTAATGTATGGGTCTGAGTTTATATATCAGAGTGAAAACTCTATAACTGATCATGTGACAAAAAGTGCTACTGGTATTAATATTGTTGAGAAGTAATCTAGTTTAAAGCTTAATGTTATTTTTAGAGTTTAGATTGTCATTCAGTGCTAATTATAAATAATTGCTTCTTGATTTGAACATATAAATTGTCTTGCGGGAATTAGGTTGATATTGCATGCATATGACACCATCATTTTTACACATAGTGGATAATTTTTGTTTTTGTAGATGTTGGAAGGGGTAATTAAAATTGGCAGTTAGTATTAGAAGCAATGTTAATGTGGAGCATGTAAATATGTTGATTACTTTTATTTGAAGTTTCACCAGCTTTTTGGATCCATACCATCCTCTAAAATCTTGAAAAAGCCATATATTTACATGTGGGTGAATGAATTAGCAGTTCTTGTGTACTTTTTTGGCAAAGAAGAAATTACAGCCTTCTGTCATCAGACTCACAATCTGGAGTTTCTATTAAACTGCATTTACAGTAAATTGGTCCTAGAATGATTTTGGGGTTTATTGATACTATCAGGAGGGTAATATATGTAAGGCTATCAGGATGTTTCCTGGTGTAAATGATTGGTCAATACTATTAATGTGGGACATGTACTTGCTGCATTGTGTTGTTATTAGTATATACAAAGAATATAGGCCAGTAATGATAATATTTGTTCCTATCAGAATAATAGTGATATTGGATTATGAAAATGATATTATGACTACAAGCAATCTCCAATTAAATTAGTAGTAGGGGGGAGTGCTAAATTAGGTAGGCTTGCTAAAAGTCACCAGGTAGCCATTAGTGGTAGGAGTGTTTGTAACCTATGCATTGAAATTATAGTTCAGCTGTGGGTTCATTTATAATTTGAGTTTGCTAGGCAGAATAGTATGGACAATGTTAGGCTGTAAGCAACTATTAGGGCAGTAGCTCCTATATAACTCCACAGTGTTTGATAAGGATTGATATGATTGCTAGTGCTATATGAATTACTGAGAAGTAAGCAATTAGTGATTTTAGCTCTATTTGATGTAAACAGATAAAGTTAGTTATAATTATGCCTCATAGGGAAAGTATGAAAAAGGAATATGCTATGAAGCTTGTTGCTGTGTCTAGCATGAGTGTCACTCATAGTATTGTATAGCCTCCTAATTTCAGTAGGATAGCCACAAGTACTATGGAGCCTGTAATGGGAGCCTCAGTGTGGGCTTTGGTAATCAGAGATGTAAACCATATCATATCTTTACCATGAAGGCTATTTTACATGCTAATCACATGAGCATGTTGGATCAAGAAGTGGTCATAGCTTTAGTTCAGTGTTGTATTATTAGGAGACTAAGTGAGCCTATTGTGTTTTGGATGCAGGTCAGAACAATAAGAAGGGGTGATGAGCCTATTATGGTGTAGAATAAGAAATAAAACTTGCATTTAACCACTGTGGTTTCCTCATTGTGTGATGATAGCAAGGGTTGGTACAAGCATTGCTTCAAATAGGATGTAAAATATAATTAATTCTGTGGCTGTGAATGTTATAATTAAGAGCACTTGAAATCTTCACTAGCATTGTGATATAAAGTTCTTTTCAGGTCAGGGGTTCTTTGGACAGGTGGAACTGGCTCACCATGAGTATTATTGGGAGGAGTCATGTTGTTAGTGTCAGTAGAGGCACAGACAGTGGGTCAGAGAAGAAGCTTAGTGAAAAGTTTAGACTATTATCATGTTGATTGAGAATTGAGAGACTGATGGGGCTAATTAATAAGCTATAGGATGTAGTATTAATTCAAAATATATTCTTGTTTGATAATAATGTTAGAGAGATTAATATTATAGTTGGGATAATAAGCTTCATCATTGGTGAAGATTGAGGTATTGTATGTAGTCAGTCCTATATGTATTAGAGACTATAACTAGCAGAGATAATCCTAGAGCAGCTTCACAGGCTGAAAACACTAGTAGGATAATGGGAGCCACATTGGTGAGTGTGAAGTAATTATTTAAAATTGTTACAGCTAGTATTACAAGCAGAGATAATATTATGGCTTCTAGACATAATAGAATATAAGATGTGATTGATATATTAATAGCCCTCACAAGTGAGATAATAAATGATAGCATGATGTTAATATAGACTAAAGGTATTTGATAACTTTGAACTTAATCAGCTTACTGAGTCAAAAATATTTGTTTTAATTAAACTAATGATTATGTTTATTTCATTCTAGACCCTTTTGAGTTCATTCATAGGTTAGGCTGATAGCTAGCAAAGTAATTAGTGTTAGTGCTATTGTAAATACAGTTTTTAGATAGCTCATTTGCGATGTTCATGGCAAGGGGAATAGGAGGGCAATTTGCGGGTTAAATAATAGGAATGTGACAGCTACTAGGAAATATTGAGAAAGGCATGCTGATCCTATGGGATTGAATCCACATTCATAGGGGCTTACTTTTTCTGAGTAGGCATTTAATTAAGGGAGTCAAAAATCAATAAGCACAAGTAGAGATGCTAGTACTATATTAATAATTCGGGTCAATAGTTTTATTATTTTCTTTCAGATTGGAAGTCAACTGTACTGTTTAATACTAAGAAACTATGACTTTAATCAATAAATGAATATGTAAAGGAATAGTCAGAGAAAGTCTATGAAATGTCAGTATCAGGGGGCAGCTTCAAAACAAAGTGATGATTAGATGTAAAATCATATTTTAGCTGGCATATAAAACAAGTTATTAGAAACAAGGACCCATTGACACTACCCCAGCCCTCCCTCAGCTCAATTGGTCTGGTGCTCACAGCAGCCACCTCCAAATGCTCCATTCTCCATCATTGGCAGCTCAGCCCCATATCATGCTTTCCTGCATGCCTACCTGGCCCACTTGACCCAGAAGCAGTCAGACTTTACTACCTGGCAGGCAGAGGGACACTTTCCCAGCTTTCCTGACCCTCTCTCAACCCAACTTATGAGGTATCTGTATGAGCCAGCTCCAAAGGCACTATTGCCCTCACTGGCAGCTCAGCTCCATGGTGGTGCTTGCCTGAGCACCCAATCTATCCAACCAACTAGCCTATCAGCAGCTGCCATTGCTGCCAAGCAGGTAGAGAGTAGCGCCACCCACAATGATCACAGAATAAGTGCCACATGGCACACAAAGGGCCTGCAGAGGCAACCTGTCAGCCTCTGCTGACAGAGATCAGCCACTGCTGGCAGACAGGTAGAAAGGCAGCCCCACTCATGTCCCACCAACAGCAACTGTGGATCCATTGCAATAGAGAACTAGACATTGGTGATCAAGGAGTCAAGCTTCTGGGCACCACAGGGTCCATTCATGAGGCTATTACTTTCTAGACAAGAGGCAAGTGGATCGATCTAATACAAAGGAATAAAGATAGAAACCCAGAGGACAAAATAAGGAGGCAGAGAAATATGTTCAAAACAAAAGAACCAAATAAGACCCCAGAAAGAGGGCTAAATGAAATGGAGATTACCAGGCTTCTTGATAAAGATTTCAAAGTAATGGTCATAATATGCTCACTGACCTGAAGAAAAGAATTGAAAAATCTCAGTGAGAACATCAATAGAGAAAGAGCCACTCAGAGCTGAAGAATACAATAACTAAAATGAAAACACAGTGGAGGGAATGAATAGACTGCTGGAAATAAATGAAATAATCCATAAGATGGAAATTAAAGAATAGGAAAACAACCAAGAAGAAGAACAGAGAGAAAAAGAAATTATAAAAATGAGAAGATGCTAAAAGAGCTGTGTGAAAAACTCCAAATTAAACAATATTCACATAATAGAGGTCCAAGAAGGAGAAGAGAGAACCAAAATGGCAGAAAGTCTCTTTGAAGAAATAATAGCTGAAAACTTCCCCAATCTGGAGAAGGAAGTAGACACCCATATCCTGGAAGTTCAGAGACCCACTAACAAAAGGAACCCCAGAAAGATAATATTAAGAGATATAGCAATTAAAATGGCAAAGATTAAAGTGAGACTCTTAAAAGCAGCAAGAGAGAGGCAGACCATTACCTCTAAGGGAAACACCGTAAGACTATCAGCAGATTTCTCAACAGAAACTTCACAGGCTGGAAGGGAGTGGCAGGAAATATTTAGTGTATTGAAAAGAAAGAACCAACAAGATTCCCCTGCCCAGCAAGGTTATCATTTGGAATTGAAGGAGAGATTAAAAGTTTCCCAGATAAATGAAAGTTAAAAGAATTCATCAAACTAAACTGGATATGTTACATGATATGTTAAAAGGACTTCTGTAGATTGAAATGTTTTTAAGCCTAAATATCTTTCATCAGTAAAAATAAACCTACAGTGAAGGTAATAGACCATATACTTACTAAGTATGAAGTTATAGCAAATAAACTATACACAAAATCAGGGAAGGGATATACAAAAGATGTAAGTTGTGATGTCTTATACATTAAGTGTGGAGGAGGAAGAATGAAGATGTAGTACTTTTAAATGTGTCTGAAATAGGGTAATCATCAACTTAATATAGACTGTTATATATTTAGGAAACTTTCTATGACCCTCATGGTAACCAAAAAACCTAAGCATATAATAGATACACACAAAAAAAAGTTTTTAAAGAAATCCAAGCATAACACTAAAGGCAACCATCAAATCAAAAGAGAAAAGTGTGAGAAGAAGAAAGGAAGAGAGAGGAACTACAAAACAACAAGGAGACAATAAAGTGGCAATAAGTACATAGCTATCAATAATTACCTGAAATATAAATGGACTAAATGCACCAATCAAAACATATAGGGTGTCAGAATGAATAAAGAAACTTGACCCATCTATATTTTGCCTACAAGAGACTCATTTCAGACTGAAAGACTTACATGTGAAGGGATGGAAAAAATATTTCATGCAAATAAAAGTGATAAAATAACAGAAGTACCAATACATATATCAGTCAAAATAGACTTCAAAACAAAGAAAATAACAAGAAACAGAGAAACACATTACATATTGATAAAAGGATCAGTCCAGGTCAGGGGGGCGCTCAAGATGGCGGCATGAGTAGGGGGGTGGAAATCTCCCCAAACTATACATATTTTGAAAATACAGCAAATACAACTATCCCTAAAAGAGAGACTGGAAGATACAGTACAACATCCAGGCTACATCTACATCTGCAAGAACTCAGCATCCCATGAAAAGGGTAAGATATGAAGCCTTGACCCTGGTGGGACCTGAGCACTCCCCCCACCCCAGCTCACCAGAGGAAAAGAATCAGAGTGGGGAGGGGGTGGAAGCCCAGGACTGCTAAATAACCAACCCTAGTAATCTGCACTGGGAGTACAGACACACATTGCATGGGGTACTGTATAATAGAGAAATGGAAAAGTAAAATCTGAGATGGAGACTGTGAGCAGGTCCCACAGACGGCTCCCAGGGACAAAAGAAAAGCGGGCACATTAAAAGTCTTAAAGGAACAAGGTTGACAAAATTATCCCAGCACACTCAGCCCAGCAGGCTGGAAATTAAGGAACATCAGGCACCCTAATTCCCTGGGTGGCAATGCAACTCTGAAGCCCCTCACTGCGATAAGCAGCCTGCCATTCATTCCCCCCCACTGGCACTGCAAGCAAACCGTCTGACTTGCCGCTGCTGAGGACCAGACATGGAGCAGCCCCGACCACAGCAACAACATAAGTCTTCTCCCAGCATGCAGCTAAATGGGCCAGGCGAGAGGCTTCTACCAGCAAACAGCTACATGGCACAGGCAGAGGAAGCCAACCCAAGGTTCAGAAGGCATGAGGGGGCACCATTCTCACAGGAGAACACATCCGGCGAGTCTGCGACACCCTGCAATGCCCTAGGATATCCCAAGGGCTGATCCGGCCATGGCAGCTCAGGGGATTAAACCAGAGACTGCTCCCTGTGTGCAGGTAACTGGCACAGGCAGCAGAGAAGGGCAAGGAGACCAGCAATCAGGAAGGGACTATGTTCACTGAGCTGACACATGCGCCACTTGCTGGCGATCACTTCTATGGCCATAGAAAAGGCAGAAGAATCTGGTCCAGTCCAAAATCTCTCAAACAACCCCAGAGAGATGACCTGGTGAGATAGATATAATCAATCTTCCTGAAAAAGAATTCAAAATAAAAGCCATAATCATGCTGATGGACCTGCAGAGAAATATGCAAGAGCTAAGGGATGAAGTCTGGAGGGAGATAACAGAAATGAAACAATCAATAGAAGGAGTTAAGAGCAGACTTGATGAGGTGCAAGAGACTGTTAATGGAAAAGAAATCAGAGAAAAGTAATACAGAGAAGCTGAGGCAGAGAGAGATAAAAGGATCTGTAGAAATGAAAGAATATTAAGAGAACTGTGACCAATCCAAATGAAACAATATTTGCATTATAGTGGAACCAGAAGAAGAAAAGAGAAAGGGATAGAAAGTGTCTTTGAAGAAATAATTTCTGAAAACTTCTCCAAGCTGGGAAGGAAATAGTCTATCAGACCATGGAAGCCCTCAGATCTGTCAACACAAGGGACCCAAGGAGGAAAACACCAATAATTAAAGTGGCAAAGTGCAAAGACAAGGACAGGGTATTAAAGGCAGCCAGAGAGAGATAAAAGATCACCTGCAAAGGAAAACCCATCAGGCTATCATCCGACTTCTCAACAGAAACCTTAAAAGACAGAAGAGAATGGCACAATATATTTAATGCAATGAGGCAGAAGGGCCTTGAACAAGAATACTGTATCCAGCAAGATTATCATGTATAATTGGAGGAGGGATTAAAGAATTTCCAGATAAGCAAAAGTTGAGGGAATTTGCAAGGATGGTACCACATTTGAAAATCCACCAACATCATCCACCACATAAAAAAAAGAAAGACAAAAACCACATGGTTATCTCCATAAATAAAAAACTCCCAACAAAATGGGTATAGAGGGCAAGTACCTCAACATATAAAGACCATATATGACAAACCCACAGTCAACATCATATTTAACAGGGAGAAGCCCTCACCTAAGATCGGGAACAAGACACGGATGCCCACTCTCCCCACTTTTATTCAACAAGGAACTGGAGATCCTAGCCACGGCAATCAGACAAAAGAAACAAATAAAGGGCATCAAGATTGATAAGGAAGAAGTCACACTTTCACTATTTGCAGAGGACATGATATTTCACATAAAAAACCCTAAAGATTCCACACCAAAACTATTAGAACTAATATCTAAATTCAGCAAAATAGCAGGATACAAAATTAATACACAGAAATCTGTTGCATTCCTATACACTAATGATTAACTATCAGAAACAGAAATCAGAAAAACAGTTCCATTCACAATTGCATCAAAAATAATAAAATGCCTAGGAATAAACCTAACCAAAGAAATGAAAGACCTATATCCTGAAAACTATGACACTCTTAAGAGAAAATAAAGAGGACACTAACAAATTGAAACTTATCCCATGCTCTTGAGTAGGAAAAATTAATATTATCAAAATGGCCATCCTGCCTAAAGCAATCTACAGATTCAATGCAATCCCTATCAAAATACCAACAGCATTCTTCAATGAACTGGAACAAATAGTTCTAAAATTCATATAGAACCAAAAAAGACCCTGAATAGCCAAAGCAATCCTCAGAATGAAGAATAAAGCAGGGGGATCTTGCTTCCCAACTTCAAGCTCCACTACAAAGCCCCAGTAATTAAGACAATATGGTAGTGGCAAAAGAACAGACCCACAAACAAGTGGAACATAATAGAGAGTCCAGATATTAACCCAAACATATATTGTCAATTCATATACTCTAAAGAAGCCATGGATATACAATGGGGAAATGACAGCCTCTTCAACAGCTGGTGTTTGCAAACTGGACAGCTACGTGTGAGAGAATGAAACCGGATCATTGTCTAACCCCATACACAAAAGTATATTCAAAATGGATCAAAGACCATGAATGTAAGTCATGAAACCATTAAATTCTTAGAAAACAACATAGGCAAAAATCTCTTGGACACAAACATGAGTGACTTCTTCATGAGCCTATCTCCCTGAGCAGGGGAAACAAAAGCAAAAATTAACAAGTGGGACTATATCAAGCTGAAAAGATTCTGTACAGCAAAGGACACCATCAATAGAACAAAAAGACATCCTAGAGTATGGGAGAATATATTCATAAATGACATATCTGATAAAGGGTTGACATCCAAAATATACAAAGAGCTCATGCACCTCAACAAACAAAAAACAAATAATAAAATTAAAAAATGAGCAGATGATCTGAACACACACTTCTCCAAAAAAGAAATTCAGATGGCAAACAGGCACATGAAAAGATGCTCCACATCTCTAATCATCAGAGAAATGCAAATTAAAACCACAATGAGATATCACGTGACACCAGTCAGGATAGCCACCATTCAAAAGACAAACAACAAATGTTGGCGAGAATGTGGAGAAAGGGGAACCCTCCTACACTGCTGGTGGGAACGTAAATTAGTTCAACCATTCTGGAAAGCAGTAAGGAGTTTCCTCAAAAACTCAAAATACAAATACCATTTGATCCGAGAATTCCACTCCTAGTAATTTACCCTAAGAATGCAGGAGCCCAGGTTGAAAAAAATATGCACCCCTATGTTTATCACAGCACTATTTACAATGGCCAAGAAATGGAAGCAACCTAAGTGTCCATCAGTAGATGAATGGATAAACCTACTCCTGGCTGGCACGCAGCTATGTGGGAAGAGCCCCAGAACCTAGAACACTGTCTGAAAGGCACCAAGGGGACCAGAATGCACCCAGGGTGACTGAAACCCCCGCAGTGCTATAGGCTATGCTAAGGTGGCCCCGCACACAGGCAGCTCAGGGGATTAACACAGAGACTGCCTCCTGGTGTACAGGAAAGACCCTCAAGCCCCAGAGAAAGGCATGGAGAACAACAAGCAGGAAGGGTCTTTGTTCTCCCAGCTGACACATGTGGCACCTACAAGTGACCACTTCTATCTCCATGAAAAGACAGAGAATTATGATCCAGAAAAAGATCACACAGAAAAACCCAGAGAGAAGGCCTGATGGGATAGACTGAAACAACCTTCCTGAAAAACAATTCAGAATAAAAGTCATAACCATGCTGATGGATCTATAGAGAAATATGCAAGAGCTAAGAGAGGAAGTGAGGAGAGATATTATAGAAATGAAACAGTCGATTGACCAGCTGAAGAGAAGACTGGATGAGGTGCAAGAGACTGTTAATGGAATAGAAATCAGAGAATAGGAATACAGAGAAGCTGAGGCAGAGGGAGATAAAAGGATCTCTAGGAATGAAATAATATTAACAGAACTGTGTGACCAATACAAATGGAACAATATTCACATTATAGGAGTACCAGAAGAAAAAGAGAGAGAAAAAGGGATAGAAAGTGTCTTTGAAGAAATGATTGCTGAAAAATTCCCCAAACTGGGGAAGGAAAGAGTTTCTCAGACCATGGAAGCCCACAGATCTCCCAACACAAGGGACCCAAGAAAGACAACACCAAGACACATAATAATTAAAATGGGAAAGATCAAAGAAAAGTACAGAGTATTAAAGGCAGCTAGAGAGAGAAAAAAGATCACCTACAAAGGAAAACCCATCAGACTATCATCAGATTTCTCAACAGAAACCTTACAGGCCACAAGAGAATGGCATGATATATTTAACGTAATGGAACAGAAGGGTGTTGAACCAAGAATACTGTATCCAGTATGATGATCATTTAAATTTGAGGGAGGGATTAACCAATTCCCAGACAAGCAAAAGCTGAGGGAATTAACCTCCCACAAACCACCTCTATAGGATATCTTAAAGGGACTGCTCTAGATGGAAGCAATCCTAAGGCTAAAATGATGTCACCAGAGAAAATAAAATCATAGCAAAGAAAGCAGACCATAAAAATATTAACTAAAGGCAAAAAGTAAAATCAACTGTCCACAAAAACAGTCAAAGGAAATGTAAAACAGTACAGAATAGAACACCTAGTATATAAAGAATGGAGAAGGAAGAATAAGAAGGGAGAGAAATAAAGAATCATCACACTGTGTTTATAATAGCTTAACAAGAGAGTTAAGTTAAACTGTTAGATAATAAAGAAGCTACCTTTGAATCTTTGGTAACCACGAAACTAAAGCCAGCAATGGCAATAAGTGCATATCTATCGATAATCACCCTAAATGTAAATGGACTAAATGCACCAATCAAAAGACACAGAGTAATAGAATAGATAAAAAAGCAATACCCATCTTTATGCTGCTTACAAGAGACTCACCTGAAATACAAAGATATACACAGACAAAAGGTGAAGGGATTGAAAAAGATATTTTATGCAAACAACAAAGAGAAAAAAGCAGGTGTTGCAGTACTTGTATCAGACAAAATAGACTTCAAAACAAAGAAAGTAGGAAGAGATAAAGAAGGACATTACATAATGATAAAGGGGTCAGTCCAACAAGAGGCTATAACCATTATAAATATATATGCACCCAACACAGGAGTGCTGACACATGTGAAACAAATACTAACAGAATTAAAGGAGGAAATAGACAACAATGCATTCATTTTAGGAGACTTCAACACTCCACTCACTCCAAAGGACACATCAACCAGACAGAAAATAAATAAAGACACAGAGGCACTGAACAACACACTAGAACAGATGGACTTAACATACATCTACAGAACTCTATCCCCAAAAGAAGCAGTATACACATTCTTCTCGAGTGCACATGGAATATTTTCCAGAATAGACCACATACTAGGCCACAAAAAGAACCTCAGTAAATTCAAAAATATTGAAATTCTACCAACTAACTTCTCAGATCACAAAGGTATAAAACTAGAAATAAATTTTACAAAGAAAACAAAAGGCTCACAAATATATGGAGGCTTAACAACAGGCTTCTAACTAATCAATGGATCAATGATCAAATTAAAACAGAGATCAAACAATATATGGAGACAAATGACAACAACAATACAAAGCTAAAACTTCTGTGGGACACAGCAAAGGCAGTTCTAAGAGGAAAATATATTGCAATCCAGGCCTATTTAAAGAAGGAAGAACAATCCCAAATGAATAGTCTAAAGACACAATTAGTGAAATTGGAAAAAGAAGAACAAATGGGGCCCAAAGTCAGCATAGGAGGGCCATTATAAATATTAGAGAAGAAATAAATAAAATTGAGAAGAATAAAACAATAGAAAAAAATCAATGAAACCAAGACCTGGTTATTTAAAAAAATAAATAAAATAGATAAACCACTAGCCAGACTTACTAAGAGAAAAAGAGAGTCTACACACATAAACAGAATCAGAAATGAGAAAGGAAAAATCATGACAGACCCAATAGAAGTACAAAGAATTATAAGAGAATACTATGAAAATCTATATGCTAACAAGCTGGAAAACCTAGAAGAAATGGACATCTTCTTAGAAAAATACAACCTTCCAAGACTGACCAAGCAAGAAACAGAAAACCTAAACAGACCAATTACCAGCAATGAAATTGAATCCATAATCAAAAAACTACCCAAGAGGGGACTTCTGGGAAGATGGCGACATGAACAGACTGGCAGAAAAATTCCTCCCAACATTATATTTATTCACGAAAACACAGCAAATACAATTATTCCTAAAAGAGATACCAGAATACACAGAATAGGGCACAGCGTGCAGCTACACCTGAGAAAGGACTTGGCACCTGGTGAGGCAGGTAAGATATGGAGCCCCGACCCAGTGGGACCCGAGCACTCACCCACCCCAGAGCTCTGGCGGGTAGCTACACCTGAGAGAGGACTTGGCACCCGGCGAGGTGGGTAAGATATGGAGCCACGACCCGGCGGGACCCGAGCGCTCCGTCACCACAATGCACCGGTGGGAGGAGAGGATTCAGAGCTGGAAGGGAGTGGAAGTCTGCGCCAGGAGTGCCGACACACAGCACGTGGTGTAGCAGAGATTGGAGGGACAGAGGGCGCAGGATCTCAGCGGGGAATGTGCCAGTTGCCTTCAGTAGGCTCCAGGAAGGAAAAAGAAAGGGGAAAAAAGCGCGCGCTTTTTCTCAGCGGTCTTAAAGAGACAGGAGCCCAGTGGAGGGGCTGGATCTCCATGGCAAACTCATCCCAGCAGGCTGGGAGTCCTGGGGAGCTTCGGACCCCTTAGCTGGCGACCAGGAAAGGGTGGCCGCGCTTAAGACTCCCACAGAGATCAACAGCCTCCCATTCGATCCCACCCCAGCCAGAGCTATAAAGGGCCATGGAGAGAGGCGCGGCCACAGCTCTGGAATAGTGGAGCAACAGTGCCACCTACAGCATTCACACAGAACCCACTCCTGGTGGGCATGTTTTTTTCTTTTTTTTTTTTAGGTGTTGCTGCTTTTTCTTTTTCTTTCCTTTCTTTTCCTTTTTCTCTTGCTCTTTTTATTTTTTTATTACTAGTAGTATTTTTTTATTTTTTTTCCTTTCTTCTTTTTTTCTCTCCTTTCTTCTCTTTCCTTTTTAAAGTCATAAAGAGCCCAGATGACATATGTGACAACTACCAAAACCCACCTCTATAGTCATGAGAAGACAGAACAATATGATACAGACAAGACTACAGACACACACCCCTGAGAGAGAATCTGACGGAATGGACATGCACAGTCTTCCTGAAAAAGAATTCAGAATAAAAGTCATAGCCATGCTGACAGATCTACAGAAAAATGTGCAAGAGCTGAGGGAGGAAATGAGGAAAGACAAAGCAGAAATGACACAAGCCATCAACAGGCTTAACAGCAGACTGAATCAGGTTCAAGACACTATCAATGAAATACAAAACAGGGAACAGGAATACAAAGAAGCTGAGGCAGAGAGAGATAAAAGGATCTCTAAGAATGAAAGAATATTAAGAGAACTGTGTGACCAATCCAAATGGAGCAATATTCGCATTATAGGAGTACGAGAGGAAAAGGGATAGAAAGTGTCCTTGAAGAAATAATTGCTGAAAACTTTCCCACGCTGGGGAAGGAAATAGCCTCGCAGTCCACAGAAGCCCACAGATCTCCCAACACAAGGGACTCAAGGAAGACAACACCAAGACACATAATAATTAAGATGGCAAAGATCAAAGATAAAGACAGAGTATTAAGGGAAGCTAGAGAGAGAAAATGATCACCTACAAAGGAAAACCCATCAGACTGTCATCAGACTTCTCAACAGAAACCTTACAGGCCAGAAGAGAATGGCATGATATATTTAATGTAATGAAACAGAAGGGCCTCGAACCAAGAATATTGTATCCAGCACGATTATCATTTAAATATGACGGAGGGATTAAACAATTTCAAGACAAAGGAAATTTAAGAGAGTTTGCCTCTCATAAACCACCACTACAGGATATCTTAAATGGACTGCTCTAGAGGGAAACACCCCTAAGGCTAAAAAGATGTCACCAGAGAAAATAAAATCATAGCAAAGAAAGAAGACCATCCAAACACTAACTAAAGGCAAAGAATAAAACACCTAATGTATAAAGGAGTAGGAAGAATAGGAAGGGAGAGATAAAGAAACATCAGACGGCGTTCACAATAACTTAACAAGAAAGTTAAGTTAGATTCTTAGATAGTAAAGAAGCAACCCCTGAACCTTTGGTAACCTCGAATCTAGAGCCAGCAATGGCAATAAGTACATATCTATCAAAAATCACCCTAAACGTAAACGGACTGAATGCACCAATCAAAAGACACAGAGTAACAGAGTGGATAAAAAAGCAAGACGCATATATATGCTGCTTACAAGAGACTCACCTCAAACCCAAAGATATGCACAGACTAAAAGTGAAGGGATGGAAAAAGATATTTCATGCAAACAACAAAGAGAAAAAAGCAGGTGTTGCAGCACTTGTATCAGACAAAATAGACTTCAAAACGAAGAAAGTATCAAGAGATAAAGAAGGACATTACATAATGATAAAGGGGTCAGTCCAGCAAGAAGATATAACCATTATAAACATATATGTACCCAACAGAGGAGCGTCAGCGTATGTGAAACAAACACTAACAGAAGTGAAGGAGGAAATAGACAGCAATGCAATTACTCTAGGAGACTTTAACACACCACGCACTCCAAAGGATAGATCAACCAGGCAGAGGATAAGTAAAGACACAGAGGCACTGAACAACACACTAGAACAGATGGACCTAACAGATATGCACAGAACTCTTCACCCAAAGTAGCAGGATACACATTCTTCTCAAGTGCACATGGAACATTTTGCAGAATAGACTACATACTATGCCACAAAAACAACCTCAGTAAATTCAAAAATATTGAAAATCTACCAACCAACTTCTCAGATCACAAAGGTATAAAACTAGAAATAAATTTTAAAAAGAAATCAAAAAGGCTCACAAATACATGGAGACTTAACAACATTCTCCTAATGAATCAATGGGTTAACGACCAAATCGAAACAGATATCAAAGAATATATGAAGACTAATGACAACAACAACACAAAGCCACAACTTCTGTGGGATGCAGCAAAGGCAGTTCTAAGAGGAAAGTATAATGCAATCCAGGCCTATTTAAAGAAGGAAGAACATTCCCAAATGAACAGTCTAAAGACATAGTTATTGAAATTGGAAAAAGAACAACACATGAGGCCCAATGTCACCAGAAGGAGAGACATAATAAAGATCAGAGAAGAAATAAATAAAATTGAGAAGAATAAAACAATAGAAAAAATGAATGAAACCAAAAGCTTGTTCTTTGAAAAAATAAACAAAATAGATAACCCCCTAGCCAGACTCATTAAGAAAAAGAGAATCCACACACATAAACAGAATCACAAATGAGAAAGGGAAAATAACGAAGGACCCCACAGAAATACAAAAATTTATAAGAGAATACTACGAGCATCTATATGCTAACAAGCTCCAAAACCTAGAAGAAATGGACTTAGAAAAATACAGCCTTCCAAGACTCACCAAGCAGGAAACAGAAAACTAAACAGACCAATCACCAGCAACGAAATTGAATCGGTAATCAAAAAACTACCCAAGAACAAAACCCCCGGACCTGATGGATTCACCTCTGAATTCTACCAGACATATAGAGAAGAAATAACACCCATTCTCCTTAAAGTTTTCCAAAAAATAGAAGAGGACGGAATACTTACAAACTCTTTCTATGAAGCCAGCATCACTCTAATATCAAAATCGGGCAAAGACCTCACTAAAAAAGAAAATTACAGACCAATATCCCTGATGAACATAGATGCAAAAATACTCAACAAAATGTTAGCAAACCTAATTCAAAAATACATCAAGAGGATCATATACCATGATCAAGTGGGATTCATTCCAGGGATGCAAGGATGGTACAACATTCAAAAATCCATCAACATCATCCACCACATCAACAAAAAGAAGAACAAAAACCACATGATCATCTCCATAGATGCTGAAAAAGCATTTGACAAAATTCAGCATCCATTCATGATTAAAAGTCTCAACAAAATGGTTATAGAGGGCAAGTACCTCAACCTCATAAAGGCTGTATATGACAAACCCACTGCTAACATTATACTTAACTGAGAGAAGCTGAAATCTTTTCATCTAAGATCGGAAACAAGACAGGGATGCCCACTCTGTCCACTGTTATTCAACACAGTACTGGAGGTCCTAGCCACACCAATCAGACAAAACAAATAAAAACAAGGCATCCAGATTGGTAAAGAAGAAGTCAAATTGTCGCTATTTGCAGATGACATGATATTGTACATAAAAAACCCTAAAGACTCCACTCCAAAACTACTAGAACTAATATCTGAATTCGCAAAGTTTCAGGATACAAAATTAACACACAGAAATCTACTGCTATCCTATACACTAATGATGAGCTAACAGAAAGAGATTTCAGGAAAACAATTCCATTCACAATTGCATCAAAAAGAATAAAACACTTAAGAATAAACCTATCAAAGGAAGTGAAATACCTATACCCTGAAAACTACAAGACACTCCTACGATAAATGAAAGAGGACCCTAACAAATGGAAATTCATCCCATGCTTTTGTCTAGGAAGAATAAATATTGTCAAAATGGGTATACTACCTAAAGCAATCTATGGATTCAATGCAATCCCTGTCAATATACCAACAGCATTCTTCATGGAACTGGAATAAATAGTTCTAAAATTCATATGGAACCACAAAGACCCTGAGTAGCCAAGGCAATCCTGAGAAGGAAGAATAAAACAGGGGGAATTATGCTCCCAGATTTCAAGCTCTACTACAAAGCCACAAATCAAGACAAGTTGGTATTGGCACAAGAACAGATTCTCCGACCAGTTGAACAGAATAGTAATTCCAAACATTAACCCAAACATATACAGTCCATTAATATATGACAAAGGAACCTTGGATATACAATGGGGGATGACAGCTGCTTCAGCAGCTGGTGTTGGCAAAACTGGGCAGCTACATGTAAGAAAATGAAACTGGAATACTGTCTACCCCATACCCAAAAGTAAACTTAAACTGGATCAAAGACCTGAATGTAAGTCATGAAACCATAAAACTTTTAGGAAAAAACATAGGCAAAAATCTCTTGGACATAAACATGAGTGACTTCTTCATGAACGTATCTCCCCGGGCAAGGGAAACAAAAGCAAAAGTGTACAAGTCAGAGTATATCAAGCTGAAACCCTTCTGTACAGCAAAGGACACCATCCGTACAACAAAAAGACATCCTACAGTATAGGAGAATATATTCATAAATGACATATCCGATAAGGGGTTGACATCCAAAATATATAAAGAACTCATGCACCTCAACAAACAAAAAGCAAATAATCCAATTAAGAAATGTGCAGAGGACACGAATAGACACTTCTCCAAAGAAGAAATTCAGATGGCCAACAGGCACATGAAAAGATACTCCACATCGCTAATCATCAGAGAAATGCCAATTAAAACCACAATGAGATATCACCTCACACAAGTAAGGATGGCCAACATCCAAAACACAAACAACAACAAATGGCGAGGATGTGGAGAAAGGGGAACCCTCCTACACTGCCGGTGGGAATGTAAATTAGTTCTACCATTGTGGATAGCAGTATGGAGGTTCCTCAAAAAACTCTAAGTAGAAATACAATTTGACCCCGGAATCCCACTCCTAGGAATTTACCCTAAGAATGCAGAAGCCTAGTTTGAAAAAGTTAGATGCACCCCTATGTTTATCGCCGCACTATTTACAATAGCCAAGAAATGAAAGCAACCTAAGTGTCCATCAGTAGATGAATGGATAAAGAAGATGTGGTACATATACACAATGGAATATTATTCAGCCACAAGGAGAAATCACATCCTACCATTTGTAACTACATGGATGGGACTAGAGGGTATTATGCTCAGTGAAATAAGACAAGTGGGAAAAGGCAAGTATCAAATGATTTCACTCATATGTGGAGCATACGAGCAAATAAAAAACTGAAAGAACAAAAGAGCACCAGACTCACAGAACCCAAGAATGGACTAACAGTTACCAAAGGGAAAGGGACTGGGGAGAATGGGTGGGAATGAGGAACAAAGGGGAAAAAGGGGCATTACGATTAGTATAAATAATTTTGGGGGGCGCAAGGAGGGCTGTACAACTCAGAGAAGACAATTAGTGATTCTATAGCATCTCAATACGCTGATGGACAGTGATTGTAATGGGGTAGGTGGGGGGGACCTGATGAATTGGTAACCATAATGTTGCACATGTATTTGTAGATTAATGATACTAAAATAAAAATAAAAATAAAAACAAATGCATGAAATCAAGAGCTGGTTCTTTGAGAAGATAAACAAAATAGACAAACCTTTATCCAGACTTATCAAGAAAATAGAAAGGAAACAAATAAATAAAAACAGAAATGAAAAAGAGAAGTTACAACTTACATCACAGAAATACAAAGCATTATTAGAGATTTCTATGAAAAATTATATACTAATAAGCTGGACAACCTAGAAGAAATGGACACATTCCTAGAAAAGTGCAACCTTCCATAACTGGCTGAGGGAGAAAGAGAAAATCTGAACAGGCCAAATACCAGTAATGAAATTGAATTGGTAACAAAAACTCTGAACAAACAAAATCCACGATCTGATGGATTCATAGATGAATTCTACCAAACATTTTAAGAAGAGCTGAAACCCGTCCTTCCTAAAATATTCCAAAACTTAAGGAGTATAAAATACTTCTAAACTCATTCTATGAAGCCAACATCACTCTAATAACAAAACCAGACAAAGAAACTATAATAAAAGAGAATTATAGACAAATATCCCTGATGAACATAGTTGCAAATACCCTCAACAAAATATTAGCGAACAAAATTCAAAAATTCATTAAAAAGATCATCCATCATGACCAAGGAGAATTTATTTCAAGGATACAAGCATGGTACAATATTTATAAATCAACAATGTGATACACTACTTTAACAAAGGGAGGGATAAAAACCATATGACCAACAGATGCCGAAAAAGCATTTGACAAAATACAAAATCCATTCATTGTAAACATTCTCAATAAAATGTGTATAGAGAGAACATATCTCAACCTAATAAAGGTTATATACATAAAACCCACAACCAACATCATAGTCAATTGTGAAAAGCTTAAAGCTTTTCCTCTAAGATCAGGAGCAAGACAAAGATGTTCACTCTCACCACTTTTATTCAACGCAGTTCTGGAAGTCCTAACCATGCCAATCAGACAAGATGAAGAGATAAAAGGCATCCAAATTGGTAAGAAAGAAGTAAAACTGTCACTATTTTCAGATGACATGATCTATTTATATAAAACCCTAAAGATATCACAAAAAAACTATTAGAGCTAATAACAGTTATTATTCAGCAAAGTTGCAAGAATCAAAATCAATATACAGAAATCCATTGCATTCCTGTACACTAATGACAAACTAATTGAAAGAGAAATCAGGGAAATAATTCCATTTGTAATTGCCTCAAAAAGAATAAAATAGCTAGGAATAAACCTAACCAAGCTGGTGAAAGACCTGTACTCTGAAAACTATAAGACACTCATGAAAGAAATTGAAGAAAGCACAAATAAATGGAAATCTATCCCATGCTCATGGATAGGAAGAATTAATATTGTCAAAATGGCCATCCTGCCCAAAGCAATTTACAGATTAAATTAAATCCCTATCTAAATACAAATTACATTTTTCATTGAATGGGAGAAAATAATCCTAAAATCCATATGGAACCACAAAAGACTCCAATAGCCAAAGACCTTGAGAAAGAAGAACAAAGCTGGGGGAATTGTGCTCACTGACTTCAGGCTATACTACAAAGCTACAGTAATCAAAGCAGTATGGTACTGGCACAAGAACAGACCCACTGATCAATGGAACAGAATAGATAGCCCAGAAATACATCCACACATATATGCTCAGTTAATATATAATAAAAAAGCCATGAATATATCATGGGGAAAAGACAGCCTCTTCAATAACTAGTGGTGGGGAAACTGGATAGCTACATGTAAGAGAATGAAAATGGATTATTGTCTAATTCCATACACAAAAGTAAACCCAAACTGGATTAAATGTAAGACATGAAACCATAAAACTCTTAGAAGAAAACAGGCAAAAATATCTTAAATATAAGCAGGAGCAATTTTTTCTGGACACTCTTCTTGGGCAAGGAAGAAAACATAAATAAGCAAGCAGAGCTACATTAAACTAAAAAGCTTCTGTACAGCAAAGCACACCATCAACAAAACAAAAAGACAACCTACAGTATGGAGAATATATTCATAAATGATTTATCTGATAAGGGGCTAACATCCAAAATATATAGAGAACTCATACAACTCAACATCAAAAATAAATAAATAAATAACACAATGAAGAAATGGGCAGAGGACCTGAACATTTTTCCAAAGGAGAAATACAGATGGCCAACAGGCACATGAAAAGATGCTCTGCACCGCTAATGCAAATCAAAACCACAATGAGATATTACCTCACACCTCAGAATGGCCACTTCCCAAAAGGCAAGAAATAACAAATGTTGGTGAAAATATGGAGAAAAGAAAACCCTCCTGCACTGCTGGTGGGAATGTAAATTGGTGAAGAGAGTATGGAAAGCAGTGTGGAGGTTCCTCAAAAAACTAAAAATAGAAATACCACAGGACCTAGTAATTCCACTTCTAGGCATTTACCCAAAGAAAACAAAATCTCTGATTTAGAAAAGATATATGCACCCCTATCTTTATGGCTGCGTTATTTACAAAGCCAAGATACTGAATGACCAAAGTGTCCCTCAATAGATGAATGGATAAAGATGTTGTATGTATATGCAATGGAATATTATTCAGCCATAAAAAAGAAAGAAATCCTGCCATTTGCAACAACACGTTAAGTGAAATAAGCCAGGTGGAGAAAGACAAATACCATATGATTTCATTTATATGTGAACTCTATAAACAAAATGAACAAAAGAGCAAAAGACTAACAGACACTAAGAAGCAACTTGTGGTTACCAGTGGGAGGGGTTGGAATAGGTGAATGAAGTAGGTGAAGGGGATAAAGTGGCACAAAATCTCAATCATAATGTAAGTTGGTCATGGGGAAGGAAATACAGCATGGAGAATATAGCCAGTGGTTCTGTAACATCTTTCTATGTTGACAGATAGTAACTGCACTAGTTGGGATAAGGATTTAATAATGTGTGTAATGGCAAATCACTATGTTATATATTTGAAATCAATATAATGTATATTGTTATGAAATATGAAAATGTTACAGAAAATACTGAAAAAACCTGGACTGGATCACTGATGGAAGAACCAAGAGGCACTCAGAGGTCTTGGAGTGTTGAGGCTTTATTTCACACTGGCGGGCTCAGAGGGTAGTAATCTCCCAAAAGTCTGAGCCCTGAACAAAGGCAAAGGGAGCAATATATATCTTTCTGCTTCTGTATCTGTAACATTCCTACGTGCACAGCAAGCGAGCAGGCAAAGGGGAGTGAGTTTAGGGAGTAAGTACCTGGCAGAGTGGGGAGTGAAGTAGAGGGGGACGTTAAGGGAGTTTCTATTGTCTTTGCTAAGAAGAGCAGCAGAAGGGAGCCACCTGGCCTAGACTGCTGTCCTTGTAAGTTGCTGTCCTTGTAAATTTTCCTTATCAAAAAATAATTAAGAAACCAGAGGGTTAATTCATAGCATAGCAGAGGGCCTCTAGGACTCTGCTGCAGCAGTAATACCAGCCAAAGTCTGAGTCTGGTGAGAATGCCTGCTTGATGTTAAATTTAAATATCATCTCTGATTACCTCCATTTACCTGAGGTTCAGAGCGGTGAAGTGACTTAGGCAAAGTCACACAGCTAGTGTTACTGGCTAAACTATGTCCCTCAAAAATTCATGTTGGAAACTTGACCCCTGTACCTCAGAATGTGATAGTATTTTTATTTGGAGAGGTTATTAAGTTAAAATGAGGCCATTAGGGTGGACCATAATACAATCTGATAGGTGTCCGTATCAAAAGTGAAAATTTGGACTCAGAGACACCAGGAATGCATGTGCACAGAGAAAAGACCATGTGAGGACACAGAGAGAAGGTGGCCATCTGCAAGCCAAGGAGAGAGATCTCAGAAGAAAGGAAACATGATGATACCTTGATCTTGGACTTCTAGCCTCCAGAACTATGAGAAAATAAATGTCTGTTGTTAAGCCACCCATCCTGTGGTATATTTTTTATGGCATCCCTAGCAGACTAATACAGCTAAGAAATAGCAGAACCAGGAATTCACCCCTGAGTTACTTGCCTCCAAGTCCCATGCTCTGAGAGTCTCTTGCTTTCTCTTTTTTTACAATGAAGAGAGTAAGCTCTTAACAGAATCCAATGAGAGAAAAATTTGGGGCAGTATCAAAATATATGACTCCTCAGAGGTTATTATCTGCCAGAAGTGATCCAAGAGCAGCACCCTGTGTACAGTAAGTGTTCATGGAATGCATGTAGAACTAAATAAGGATGCTTCCCCATGCAAATGGCCTAAAGGGAAGAAATAACAGGTTCCTAAATCTCAAGTGCCCACATCCCAGAGACTGGAGCTGAATGGAATTCAATGGAAAGCTTTCACTGAGGGATATGAACAAGTAGTGTAACTAGATGTAGCAAAATGAAAATTCCTATGGCCAGGATTCTCACCTGACCCTAGTCAGCTTGCTCACTGCATACGTATGGGCAATCCATTGTTATGTATTCTACATAAAGAGCTCCACCCAGTGCTCTGGGCTGCACAGCTACAGGAGAGCAGAGAGTGGAATGGTGGCAGAACCGAGGACAGAGACTGAGACAGCTGCAAGGGTGGAGAGGCCCAGAGGCAGAGACCAGCTTGCTGCATACAGACTTGCTCTGAGGTAAATGGGATTCTAGCGCTTGATCTGCCACCATGGAAATAAATATGGATATAAACCCTTTCATCCCAAGAATGTTCCATTGTCATTTTATGGTTCCACCAAATCAAGAGTGAACTTGCCTGTGGCTGAAACCCTCAGGAAGTCAACTGGCAACATTGGCAGGATTCTCTGTAGACCAAAGAATGGAACAGGCTGCCCTCATGGGAGAAGTGCTTGAGTGGGCTACTTCTATGGATGGGAAGACATTCAAGTTTTCCCCAATGGACATGTGGTCTGATGTGGCTTGCCTCCTAGAGGACTGGGCCTGTTCCCCAGACCGGAAAGAGGTGGAGATGACACCTGAGGCAGTAAAGTTGGCCCTCTGCAAAATAGGGAATTCCTTAAAGAAAGAGTGCCTGTGAGGCAGTGGGAACTGTGGGGTGGTTTTTTTTTACAGTGTTGAGAAAGGCCATAAGGGAGAAAGATGTCCTCCTGCAGAAAACCCAAGAGGCAGCACAAGAACATGAGCTGTGAGGTGCCATAGAGGAAGTAAAACATTTCTAGATGACTGAAATAGCATCACTATGAGGCGCTGTGGAAATGGTAAGGATATAATGGTAGCATGAGAAGAAGCCCAAGAATACAGGCTATGAGATGCTGGGGGGAGGTGAAGGATGTACTGGTGCCGTCATCCCCAGAAATGAAGGAGGAGCTGAGGTTTGATGAACAGGTTGGGGTGGAGGCCCTGTGGGTGCTGGAGGCATCAGCCCCTCCTCAGTTATAAAATGTTCAAAATAACAGTGCAGTCGAAACTCCTACTGTACATTTAAGAACCCATAAGATCTGACACCATGTAGATTTAAATATCTATATCCAAAAAAACTCCAGTCTATATCTTATCTCACTTGATCCTCACAATACTTGGAGATAGGCAGGTCAGCAATCATTGTTCCTGAGGTCAATCTCAAACTCCCAGATACTCTAACCCCAATTCTCTATCCACTTCTCATTCACCATGCTTTCCCACTACACATTATTTAACGGGTGGGTATTAATTCTTAATTCTACTTATTCTTTAATGCCTACCTCAAATACCACTTCTTTCATAAAACCTTCCTTGACTTTCAGAAATGGAACTGATTTTTCCATCTTTTGTATTCCATTGACGTCTGTTACACCAGTGATATTCTGCCTTGAATTCTAGTTACATATGAACTAAAGCCCAGAAAGATTAAATGACTTCCCAAGAACACATAGTTAGTAAGAGACAAAATCCTAGATAGGGGAGGTGCCTATCTCATTAAGGGCAGGCACTCCATGTGACCCATTTGTTTCTTGGTGCCCAGCACAAAATCTGGCACAAAGAATGGGCTCATCATGTGCTTATTGAATGGATGGAAAGGAGAGTGGGAGAAAAGAGGAGAAATGAGGGAAATCACACTTGTTTCTGGGTTTAGCTTGGCATTTTGTGGTAGTTACCTGCCCTGCTTGCCTCTCTAGGATTATGTGAGGCTCCAGGGAAAGAATTGGCAGACAGAAAAAAATGACACATTGCAAAAGACCATAAACTAAGTCACATCAAGGCATCCCCATCATTATCAAACTCAGCAAGTCAAGGAGGAGGCAGCAAAGCAAAGAGGAGGAGATTCTGAGAGAATCAGAAGGTCCCAGAAGGACCTGGGAACAATAAAAAGACACCCAGTGCTCAGGGCTACATGGCAGCATGGCTGTACGGCTCCATAGCTGTAAGGCTGCAGGAGAGCAGAGACTGGAGTGGTGGTGAGACAGGGACCGTGGGTGTAGTTAGGGTGAGGGCCTCTGGAAAAAGCAAGGCAGGATATTTGCAGTCAGAGCAATGTAACTACATGCAAGGAAACCCCCTACTAAAACTCTGTTAAACATTCAGCTCTATAGTCATTCTTCAGTGAGATCAGTTAATATACCCCAGACAAAGAAGAGTAGCACATGTTTTTATTATGCTAATTATTTACAATCATGTGTAAGATTCACTTTAACATGCTAAAAGGCCTGGGCCTATGTGCTGTCTTTCCTCCTTCAGATCTGATGAAGTTTCGATTTTGCAAACTGGGAAAACTAATTTAGCATGCAAGCCCAGCCATAAACAACACAGTAAAAGGCAACAAGGATTCCACCTTAAAGATAAGATTGCATTTTAATATCCAAGATGTTAAGACTTTAGAAATTCTTAACTTACTCTTTAGCAAACAATACCTCAGCCCACCTTGGGGGCTGAGCAGGTGGCCTTGATTCATTTGCCCCCAGACTAAGATGCTGGTATCTCAGGGAGAAATCATCAGAGCAGGAAGTTGCTTGTGTTAATTCTAAATATTCTGGGGCCACTTAATAAGTCCACACCCCTAAGCTTTTTTTCATGTTTTCAAAAATCCTCAACTGCCTATGAAACCCCCTAGACAACACACCACCCCAGACTCTCTTGTCGTGAACCCGGAGCTCTTTCCTTTCAATTTATCTCTAAATTAAAGCCTGTACCTTGCTCTCCTACCTTGAGTGTTTATGGAGCTCATTCTTTGGCTTTGTGAACAAGAACCCCGGCATCAGTGGCAGCACCAAGGACAGAGACTGAGACAGCTGCGAGGGCAGAGTAGGCCCAGAGGCAGACCTGCTTGCTGTATGCAGACTTGCTCTGAGTGGATGGGATTCTAGTGAATGACCTGCCATCATGCGAATAAACTTGAGTATAAACACTTTCACCCCAAGAATGTTCCACTATCATTTTTTCAGTCTCACTGAATCCATAGTGAACTTGTCTGAGGCTGAAACCTGGACAAGACACTCATCAGGCTTATCAGTTGCTAAAGGAGAAGGGAAAGAGAAACAGGGAGAGAGAAAGCCCTGAGTGTCCCAGCATCTTGTTGCCCTGGTCAGGTCTTTGTAAGTTCCTTAGGCCTTCCTCACCACAGATACATGCCTGTATGTTCACAGAATCAAATGAGATACAGTTAATGTACCCCACTGCTTCTAGTACAGCATAATGAAATGGAAATCTGGAAACTTGGGGGTGTCTGTCATTGATTTGTCACCTACAGTATAACCTTGGGAAAATCACACAGATTTCTTGAGCTTATCCAGATCTCCTTATCTAGCAAATTGAGACAATAAAATTGGGTCTGCCTGCTTCAGAAGGAAGTTGTAAGACAACAGATGTCAAAGCCCTTTGAAACCCATGAAGTTCTATCAAGTTATAGATATACTCACCTAATAATTTTTTCTGTCCTGCTCTTCCTTTCTTTCTATCCTCTCTCATCCAAAAAGGACTTTAAACAGTGTGGGGAATATTGAAGTTCCTACGGCCAGGATCCTCGCATGAACCTAAAACTACCTGATGATGTAACTGCCTGCTGATAGGCTACTGCTTCCACACCCATAGGCAATAAGCTGTTATTGACTGAGTCACTATATAAAGAGCTCAGCCCAGTGCCCTGGGTGGAGGCAGAGATGACAGAGGATTATAGACCTGCAGACTGTTGAATGCAGATGTAATTCTAGTGCTCAACCTATCACCAGGAGAACAAGCCAGGTAATAAACCCTTTCACTCCAACAATGTTCCATTGTCATTCCTTGGTCTCACTGAATCCATAGTGAACTTTCCCAGGGCTGAAACCCATTGGCAAGACAAACAGTCATTCACACATGTTATATGGCCTCACTCAACACACAATACATATATAGAAATATATACATTCATATACTGTACACACAATGCTTATAAACATGTGTTAGTACTCCTATAAATATACATACCTACTTATATACTCACTGCTCCTACTTATATACTGTACTACTTACAATGCAAATAGATATTTGTATTTATCCACCACATTTATTATTATTATCCTGCATGCCTACCCTGCCACTCACCTCCTGCCAAGCAGGGAGTCTAATAATTGGATCCTTCTACCTCAGTCTTGAATGAAATGCCTCCACCAAGTGTTAAGCTAAGGTTACAGGTTTCCCTGCATTTCTTTCTAGAATCCTAGCATTCAGTGCTCTCCCTCCCCACTTGTCCCTCCCTGCCCTAGGAACAAAGGAGACAAGTACCACACAGGGCTCATTAAGCCTATACTTGAGCATAGAACTGAAGTCTGAAAGGATTTCAATCTGAAACGGAAGATATGAAATGGAGGATCTCACACATGTGCCCTCAGAAGAACAGAACTTAAGGACTGAGAGGCTGATTTCCTATAAATGTCTGATTTACAGAAAACCAAGATTATCTCCTAACAAATGAACATCTGCCAAGAATCTCATTCCACCTCAAGTCAATGAACTAACTGCTTGGGTTTTGGCTGGACTTCTCCTTCTTTGCACTCCCAGCCCATAAATACAGCCTGCCCCAAACCCTCAATGGACTTACCTATAGCTTGGTATGGCATGCATTTCCTGATTTACAATTCCTCTGCTATTCCTAAATAAACTTAATTTCCTCTTCTACCTCACTCACACTCAGGAAAAGATCTTAGAATCTCCAAAAGTCACATTTCCATGAAACTTCATGAGCCTCAGCCATGGAGAGTTGGTGAATCTATTTCTAGTCCTGTGAGTGTATTCCACAGGCAACCAGGGCAAGGCTGCAAACTCCACAGGGATATGAATCTTAGAAAGAGCTTGCTGGCCACTTACCCAGTCAACCTTCCCCCACTATGCCTCATTTCTTTAATTACACAGCAAGTTTTAATCAGTTATTCCTACCCATGGTCAGGCCAGTCAGCTAAATAGAGTTGTTTGGAGAGGTTGTTAACTGGTTAGTCAATTAGGATATTGTTAATTGCCCAGTTTATCAGTGAATTAGTTAGGCCTAATGAGTGATGCATTAGTAGGTCAGCACCAATTAATTGAAGAGTACATTTCAACTTATTGAAGGATAGTAGAATATATCACCCCAAAATAAGCCTCTTTGGCATAAGAATTATTTTGAGAAACTGAAGACATAGAAGAAGCTCTGAAAACAGAGTACAAGTTACCCTTTTGTAAGTGAAACTTACATTACAAAAGGGGCCTGTACCAGGGAGAAAGTTATTACCAAAGACAACTTTTTCATATGAGAGGCTTACCTGCATGGCAGAGCAAACTTTGTTTACCATATCTTTCCTCCTCTCACCTTCCTGTCAATTGCCTCCCTCTCCTTTAAAGCCCTAGGCCCTTATCCCTTTCCTTGGCTCAGGATGCTATATAAGTCTCAATTGCCTGCCTGCTTTTTGCATCTTAAATCTTTGTGGGCACTATGTAAAAACATAATTAAATTTGTTCTCTCCCATTAATCTGTCTTATGTCAATTTAATTATTAGACCACCCATAGTACCTAAAAGTGAAGAAGGGAAAATTTTTCCTCTCCTACATCATCAGTCCATACTATCAGTTGGTTAGAGTTAGTAAACTGGTCAGTTCCTTGTTAGGACCAAGCAGTCCAAATTAGTCCAACTCAGCAAGTCATTAATGGTCAGTTAATATGTTAGGGTTAGTTACTCAATCATGACATCAGGATGAGGGATTAGTCAGTCAGAGGGTCAATCCAGTCAGTAAACTGAGTTGTGAATCTATAAGACTGTGAGTTAGCTATTCAGTCAGCCAGCTGGTTAGGCAGCTGGGGAATGCTTACCTATGTTTTGGGTGGTATGATATTGTGATTTGTAATAAGACATATATTGGTTTTCCTCCCCATTTCTGGCACAGATCTCCTAAGACCCTTGGAGTTTCCTAAGCAATAAGAGCAATAAATGTATCTTGATATTCATAACAAACCCCTTTTAACCACACCAGAGTTTATGTTAAAGAGGTGACTTCTGGGAATTACCTAAGGTATGGGGCTGGTTGCCAGAGGAGACAGCCATGTGATTAGAGGGTTGGGACTTTCAGCCCCAGCCCCCACCCCCTAACCTCCAGGGAGGGTGAAAGGGCTTGAGGTTGAGTCAACTGACCAATGGCCAATGATTCAATCAATTATGCCTATGTAATGAAGCCTCCATAAAAACCCAGAAGGAGAGAGTTCTAGGAGCTTCCAGGTAGTTGAACACATGGAGAGCCTATGAGAATGGTGTGCTCAGAGAGCATGGAAGCTCCTCACCCCTTCACACAAATATTGCTCTATTCTTCTCTTCCATCTGGTTGTTCCTGAATTATTCCATTTTATAAAAAATCAGTAATCTAGTAAGTAAAATATTTCTCTGAGTTCTGTGAGCCACTCTAACAAATTAACCAAATCTGAGGGAGGGATCACAGGAACCTTCAATCTATAGCCAGTGTATCAGAAACACACAGATGACAACCTGGACTTGTACTTCATGTCTGCAGTGGGGGAGAGGGCAGTCTTGTAGGATTGAGTCCTTTACCTATAAGATCCGATGATATTTCAAGGTATAGTGTCAGAATTGAGTTGAATTATAGGACACTCAGCCTATGTTGGAGAGTTGCTTTGTGGTATAGGGAAAAAAATCACATATCATAGGAGGGTTTATCCTAAAGCAATCTTATTGCTCCAGGATCTGCAGTGGTAGCAATGCAAGAAAACTCTGGAAGCAGGCCAGAAGTTGTGTCTCCTCTTGATCTTCCAGAGAGGGCTTGAATTTGCTGGAAAGGCACATTTGTGACTAGTAAGAAGGAACAGTTGGAGAGAACAGGTAGAAAGTGGCCCAAGGCAGGGTCAGGGGAAAGCAATGGGGTGTATAAAGGAAAGAAGCCCTGCCCCTAGGGGCAAAGTAGGTAAGAAACAGGCACATCCTGGGTCCCTAGGCCTAGACTCTGTCCTGACCTCAAGAATGGGCCCAGCCAGCTAGGGGAAGGTTGACCCACTGTCTTGCCAATGGGTTTCAGCCCCGGGCAAGTTCTCTATGGATTCAATGTGACCAAAGAAATTGACAGCAAAACGTTCTTGGGGTGAAAGGGTTATACCCAACTTTATTTCCAGGTGGCAGGTCAGTCACCAAAATCCTTTTCACTCAGAGCGAGTCTGCATGCAGCAAGCTGGTCTCTGCCTCTGGGCTCCTCTGTCTGCACAGTTGTCCCACACAGCCGTCCTCTGGGCCTCTCTGCACAGTCGTCCCACACAGCCATCCTCTGGGCCTCTGTCCTCGGTGCTGCCCCCACTCCACCCTCTTCTCTGCTCTCCTGCAGCCTTGCAGCCATGCCACCATGTCGCACGCAGAGCACTGGGTGGAGCTCTTTATATAGAGTCAACAGCCATGTATTGCCCACAGGTGTGCAGTGAGCAAGTCAACCAGGGCCAGGTGAGAATCCTGGCCACAGGAACTCTCATTTTGTCCACACCCACCCTCAACAGGTATATGACCAAGTACTAGTTCTCATTTTAATTGAAGGGCTGCTAGCTTAGAGCTGTGAACCAGCCTACCCAAATGAGTACCTCCTTCTTGTCATTATTCCCAAGTCTCCTTTCAGTCACTAAACTTCAAAGCAAGGTGATAGGGGGCTACCTGAGAGCAGCAACAACAAGGGAGGCCTCCTGAATATTTGAAATCGTCAAGATGTCCGGAGGCTCCTGCTCCATTACCACCAGTATGAATCAACAGGGAAGGAGGATCCAGGCTAGTGAAAGGATGATGTTTGTGTCCAAGCCCTTCCAAGCAAAGGATTTCATAGGTTTTCTAGCTCATATGTCTTAATTGAAATCTTCCCCAATAGCAAATTGCCTTATACCCAACAGCAGCTCTTGATATAGCATAAAATATAAGATTAGACTCAAGAGGAATGTGGAAGGGAAGATAAGAAGGTGGAAGGGAAGATAATATATATATATATATATATTTATTTATTTTTTTTTTACAATTTATTTTATTTTAGTATCATTAACCTACAATTACATGAGCAATATTGTGATGATTAAACTACCCCCTTCATCAGGTCCCCCCCACCAACCCTATTACAGTCACTGTCCATCAGCGTAGTGAGATGAGAATCACTACTTGTCTTCTCTGAGCTGTACAGTCCCCCCGTTCCCCCCCACCCTTTGTCCTACTGTGCTACACTAAAATCAGGAAGTCACTAATGAGGGCCCACAGATCTCAAAGGTAGGCCAATAGAGTGATTAAAATGATGGCCTTTGGAGCCAAATCCATATCCTAGCTCTACTACTTGGTAGTTGAGTCACTTCAGGCAACTAGCTTGCCCTCTCAGTACCTTTACTCCTCTCATATATAAAGTGGAGGTGACAATAATAAGTACCTCAAAAGAATGTTACAGAATTTAAATAAGTAAACATGCATTCAACATTTAAAAATGTGCCTGGCCCACAGTAATCACTCAATAAAGATTAGCTGTTATTTTTATACATTGTGTGCCAGGTAGGGCTCTATAAAATCAAACAATAAATACAGTGCATCTGTCTGGAACATAAATTTTCCTCCATGGTAAATAAATATAAAACATTATTTTGATCTTAAACAATATTTTGGAATAGAAATTTTTTATGAATCTTTAGGCTAAAATAAGATGTTTTAAGCAAACCTAGAGTTTGCAACATAAGAGCCCCTCAAACTCTCCCTCAGACTTTGTCTGCTTGTTCTCTAGTGTGTATTATACCCAGGGCCAAATATGGTGTTTGTCACTGTGGATAAAGTGAAGGTTCCTATAGCAAGGATTCTCACCTGGCCTTGGTTGGCTAGCTCACTACACACGTGTGGGCAATAGTCGTTATTGACTCTATATAAAGAGCTACACCCAGTGCTCTGGGCGACATGGTGGTACAGCTGCAAGGCTGCAGGAGAGCAGAGATTGGAGTGGTGGCAGCACCGAGGACAGAGACTCAGACAGCTGCAGGGGCAGAGAGGCCCAGAGGCAGAGACTGGCTTGCTGTGTGCTGACTTGCTCTGAGTGGATGGGATTCTAGTGATTGACCTGCCACCATGGAAATAAATTTGGGTATAACTCTTTTACCCCCAAAATGTTCCACTGTCATTTCTTTGCTCTCACTGAATCCATAGTGAACTTGTCCAGAGCTTAAAACCATTGGGAAGACAGTCACTTAGAGGACACTTGATAAATATTTGTGGAATGATTGAATGAATCAGCATGTTCCCACTTATCTGGCTGTAGCTAAAAAGTTTTGGGGAATATTAAATCCTCTAGGATATATATTAAATCTCACTAGGCCTGCAAAACATTATATGTTACAATCATCCCTACTTTTGATATTAGAAAAACAAAACTACCAAATAAGTAGAGTTGGGGTTCAAACCCAAAAGAGGATTTTATGTTGGGCACTAAGAATAAGAGTCAGAGAGACAGCAATGCCCAGGACTCTCAATATACAAGAGATGTTTATTTGTCCAGTTCTTTACTCAGATAAAAACAGGATGATGGAAGGGTCTAGATGCCCGCCTCTCCCCTTCCTTATGTCCTCAAGGGAAATGAAGAATGAATAGTAGGATTTTGTGTCACAGAGGATTGATCCTTCAAAAGCATGAATCTTTCCCACACTGACCCACCAGAGTAGGGATGAAGTGAAGCAGGACCACTGGTGATATGTTGCCCTAGAAAGAACTGCCACAATGGGAATCAGACTACTGCTGGTCAGTTCCAGGTCTCTTACTTACTAGTTGTGTAGCCTCAGACATATTGGTTCATCTCATGGCATCTCACCTATAAAATACTGACTAAAATTAAGCTTTCACTCTCAACCTTTATTGAGAGTGTACCTCAGCTGCTATATTATGAAAGCATTATAGATTGTAAAGGGGCTGAGCAAGTGTGAGAGAGTTGTGAGAGAGTTGTTAATAAAGGTAAGTTAGTAGAACTTTGAATGCCAAGGTCCCTATCATTCCTCACCTTGAGGCACTAGGTGAGTTGTGGTTTCTGGAACAACAAGAAGTTCCCAGCTTCCTGCTGTTAATGGCTATGAGCAGTATCAGAGTGAATGTCAAGAAATCTTTCTTGAGATGCTTGTCTGAGGGCTACCAGGTGGGGAGGGGTAGGTAGGAAAGAGTTTAGGGGCCGTATCATCAGGATAGGAAGAAGTAAGGTCCCAGCAGAGGCAGGCAACACTTGGCTTTGAAAAAGGCCAAATGGGCAGAGTATTTGGATTTCTGTCTAGCCCTAGACCTCCAACCCTACAGTGAATACCCCAAAACCTGGTTCCCATCCCTATAGTCCTCATCCCTTCATTATCACATGCATCCCCTCAGGTCATCTGGGGAGGGAAAAGAGAGATGCTGAAGGGGGCCCCACTTCAGACCCAGAAAGCCAAGTCAGAAGGCTTAGTTTCAAATCCCTGTTCTGACACTTAATAGACAAGTCATTTGGGCGAGTCACTTTACCTCTCTGAGCTTCTGTTTCCCCCACCCTTGTAAAGTGGATAGAATAAGTATTTTTCTGTATTTGCTATATCAAAATGTAGTTGTGAAGGACAAATAAAATGATGGATTGAAGAATGGTTTGTCAATGGCCTTGTGCTACAAATAAGTGAAAGGAACAGGAACTGTCAATGAGATGTTTTTCCAGCTCTGAGGGTAGACCATACATCTTTCTGCACCCCCATAACTACAACCAAATGCCTAATGTTACCATGGTCCCCTTGGAAGTTCCCTCTCTTTTCCAATCATTCAGTGATGCTCCAATTTTGACTATGGATATCTGACCAAACTCATTATCTGTTTACCCACAAAACTTTATACTCTTCCCATCCTCATTTCAGTGAATGTCATCACCAGCCACAAAATTAACCATAGAAGACACTGCAAAATCATCTTCAGTATCAGATAACATTAAGGAATTATTGTTAATTTTATGAAGAATGTGTAACAGTTATGGAAAAACTCATATTTAGAGATACATAATGTTATTTATGGGTGAAATGACAAGCTATCTGGAATTTATTTTTAAATGTTCCTGCCATAACAACAAAAAAATGCTCCTATCAGAAAAAAGGGAGAGAGGTAGTTGAAACAAGACTGTCAAAATGTTAATGATTGTTAAAACTGGGTGATGGGTACATGGGGATCCATTATACCATAGTTTTCACTTAATGTGTGTGTGTGTGAAATTTTCAATAATATACAGCAAGATATCATTCCCAATGCCTCCTTTCCCTTTATTCCCACATCAAATTGGTTGTGGTAAATTGAATAAAGCTGCCTTCCTACAAAGATGTCCACATCCTCATCCCTGGAAATTGTGGCAAAAGGGATTTGGAGATCTGATTAAATTAGGGTTCTTGAGTTTGCGAGATTATTTTTCTGGATTATCCAGATGGCCATATGTAATCACAAGAGTCCTTATAAAAGGGATGCAGAAGGGTAGAATGAGAAAGATTTGAAAAATTTTCACTGCTGGCTTTGAATATGGACTAAGGAGCCAGAAGCCAAGGAATGTAGGCAGCCTCTAGAAGCTGGAAAAGATAAGGAAACAGATTCTCCCCTGAAACTTCCAGAAGGAATGCAGCCCTGGTGATACCTTGATTTTAGAATTCTGACCTCCAGAACTGAAAGAGAATAAATTTCTGTTGTTTTGAACCAAAGGGGAACAGAATATGCCACCGCAAAATGTGTCATTTAGCATGTGGATTATTTTGAGATTAAAGAAATCAAGGTTTAGCAGACTCAGGAAAAGCTTTTACTTCCCGCTTAACTGCCTAAAATAATTTAGATGGAGCCCTGTACCAGGAAGAGAGCTATTGTCAGAGATAACTTTTTATATCTGATTTATATTCATGGCAGGGCAAACATCTGCTCTTCTCACTCCCTGTTTGCCTTCCTCCCCTTTGAAGTTCCAGGCCCTATCCCTTTCCTTAGCTCAGGGTGGTATGTAAGCCTCAGTTGCCTGACTGCCTTCAGGTATCATATCTTTGTGGGCTCCCATATGTAGGTAGGAAATTAAATTTGTTTTTCTCCTGTTAATCTTTTTATTACAGTGGGATCCCAGCCAAGAAACTAAAAATGTAGAAGTAAAACTATTTTTCCTCCCCTACAGAACCACTAAGTTTGTGGTAATTATAAGCAGCTATATGAAACTGATATTGGTAGTTTTGCATATTTTGTTTTCTGAACACCTTTCTGATCTATCCAAACTCTCCCCTCCTCTCTATCTCTATTGAAAGTGCACTAGGCCAAGCAATTTTCACCCCGTGATCTATTTTCCTTGCTCCTCTCCCTTCCTACTCCATCTTCTCTCACAGTTACCATAATCTTTCTTTTTGGGAACATATATTTGATCATGTAACAATTTTTGCTTAAAACTATCAATGTTTCCCTATTTAGAGGATATCAAATTCACACCAATCTAACCTAGAATTACATGACTAGTCTCATCTCCCTCTACTCCCATCCTCCAGCCACCAGGCATGACGCTTCAGCCACAACCAGCACTCCACATTCCTCAGGCACACATGCTCACAGAGACATTGGACCTTTGGCACCAGCTTTTGTCTGAATTGATTGTCCCTCTTCTCACTGTTATCCACTGAGCCAACTTGTGCTAATCCTTCTAGATCCACCTTATATGTTGTTTCTTCTGAGAAACCATCTTAATCAGACCCTCTTCCACCCCAACAGAGTTATTGATCCTGCCTTGTGAAACAGAATAGAAAACGACCTAGCCCTGTCCCTATCTCCCTTCATCCCTCACCCCAACCACAAAATCCAGTGGTCCTTGGCTACTTCCATAAAAGGAATGCTAAGCCATATACCTCCTATGTAGTATATCTTACAGGAATGTGGAAGCAGGATGTTACCTAAAAAAGGAATTTGGCTGCTAAGGGCTATGCCAGCATTGACATTTTATGGACTTTTTCCTTCATTATAATACAAAAAATCATGCCGGTGGGGGTGGGGATTTAACATGCTAATGAGATGTGTGATGAATGAAAATGCATGTTCTGTCAACTGTGCCAGCATCCAAGTTCCTGGCACTCTGACTACATGACCCCTACCCCCCAAAGTGTCTTTAAAAACTCTCCCCAACCTTTTCTTGGAGAGCCAGCCTGAGGCCTATTTCCTTTGTGTTATATCCTTGTGCTCAAGCATGACCCCCAACAAACCCTTGTCCAAGCTGAACTTTTGAGTCTTATGATAATTATTCTGGCATGTGGAACTCAAGGATCCTAGATCATTAACACTTGTGCTTTCACAGGCCATCTTTCCCATGATTGAACCATTTAATCACACTGCAGTGAAGTTCCCTGTATGTATACTACTATGACTGTGTGAGCTCCCTGAGAGTGGGGACTGTGTCTGATTCATCCCTGTGTCCCCAAGGCCTGGCATAGCACTTGGCACTTGACAAGCCTCAATAAATGTTTGTTGAATGAACTTTCTTAAAAAAATGAATATTACAGCTCTGGTGTTATAGTCCTGATCTGAGATTGTGAAACCTACTGAGATAGAGGTGCAGAGGGCCTCTGGTGCCTAACCAAGGCCAGGAAAAGGAAGAGAGCTTGCTGGTTCAGAATGAGTCTAGGTTGGGGTGAGTGCTCATTAGACAGACAGAAAAGTGAGTCTCAGAGCAGGAAGACAGGTCAAAATCCAACATTTCTGGCTCTTCAATCTCCTGCAACCCAGAGGAATGGGGATGGGAAGAGTAGGGAAAGGAAAAGGGTAGAAGCAACAAGTTGCCCAATGGCTGTTTTGAAAGTAAAACATACTGTAGGAGGCAAGGTGTTCAGCCCTTGATAATAGGTGGAACAGGAGGTATGAAACCATGTGGCCATAGGAAAGAAGAAGGTACAGTAGGCCCACTTCTGCTGAAGGTTACTGGAGCTCTGTGGGGATGGCCCTTAGTGAAAGGAACAATGCCCGCTTCTGGGCTCATAGACAGAAATGCTGGTATGCTGAATGACAAAAGAGCCATTCCACTCTTTCCTACTTTCCTCCTCCCCTCATCACACACCTTTCCCCAGAGAACTGTTCTTGGAGGGCTTCAGCAATCACACCAAAAGGAAACTTGGGTCACAAGTAAAAATGAGTGAGTGAGAGTTCACTTTTGAGTCTTTGGAAGACCCATTTTCTCAGACAATAATGTCAAGGGCCTCAGATCTAGGCCTGTCCCTAAGAACTGGCAATTCATATAGGCACAGAAACCATGCAGTTTCTAAGCATTGCCTATACCCCACTACCTGCTCAGCAACCTTCACCTCCTAAGTGAGAGCTATGGCTGCACAGCATATCTCCCACAAGAGCAGTAAGGGAGCAATTGCAAAGACTCTTAGTAGGATAAAACTAGATGGTGGGTGGGGAGAACTTAAGCCCTCTCCACCCCCCACTAATCTAGTGGCAGCCCTCACTTGGAATAGGTCCCAGGAAAGGCTTAAGATGGAAGGTGAGGACTGGAAGGAGGACAGGGAGTTGTTCCCCGTCAGTCATCCAAAAACTCTTCTCCCCCTCGGAATAATGCACACTGTGAATCCTCCTACGTCACCTGCTTTAGAATGTTGCTGCCAAATTCTTCTAGCAGAGCACAGGTCAGACGCAGATGTTGAGACGCTGCCCAGTCCTAGAGTGAGGGCAATGCCCTGGATGACAGAGAGGGAAGGGAACCAAATGAGGGCATGAACAAGAGTTAACTTTTAGTTCCCTTTCCCTCCATGCCCTGGTGACACATCAGGCAATTGACCTGTCTTTAAGACCCACATCTGCCCAATGATTTGGCCTTGGGAAAATCACTTCAATAATGAGCATCTGTTTCCTCAGCTATACAATAGAAAGAAGCTCCTCTGTCCAAGTTAGTTGTAGAGATCAAGAGGTTTGTGAAAAAAGTGCTTTGTAAATAGCTAAAGCAGTGTACATGCATGAAAATTATGATTTGCTTTTAAATCCATGGCTTTATTGTTATTATATAGAAAGAGCAAGTGAAGCTGCTCAAAGATCTGACTGTATCAAGCCTAGAAGGGAGCTTTTCCATGGGCCTGAGGGATTCAGGTAGGGGAAGCTCTCCTTGCTATAGCGCAAGACTGGGTCAGGAAAGGAAGAAAGCTTTGGTCAAACTTTGTTGCTGGGATTGAAGAGAGCTGGACTGGAGACCCTCTACCCTTCAATAGACAGGGACAAAGTTTCCTGATCCTCCCAGGTCCCTGAATCCTGCTGGACTTCTTATCCCTGCCCCTCCCCTCAGGTCTCAATGGGGCTAGGATTGACTCCTTGGGATACCTTTACTGAGAAGGCAGTTCTTCCTCATTTTCTGGAATCCTGGACTCTGCGACCTTTCCCAGGGCTCCTGGGCCTGCCACTGACTCCACTGTCTTTCTGGGTGACTTTTAACTACATAGCACAGGAGTTGAGAGAGTAGGCCCTGGAATCAGACTGCATGGGTTGGAAGCCCACTGCCAACACTTGCCAACTGTGTGATCTTGGGAAAGTTGTCTACCTATTTTAATGACTATAATTATAGTCCATACCTCAACAGGATTATTATGAGGAATGGATGGTAGTTTATATAATAATATCTAACTTCTTAAGTGCCAGGCACGGTGCTCACTACTTTTTCCATGAGTTACAAATGAGAGAAATTGAAGCACAGAGAGTTTAAGCCACTTGCCCAAGCTTGTATTTCCCAAAGGGAACCAAAAAGAGAACTAGGATTATCAGGACTGAGGGGGACTCCCAGGACTCAGGACTTGGATTGATAAAACTGGGAAAATCCCAGGGAAACCAGGACAAGTTGGTCATCATAAAAAGAACTTGCCTAGTAAGTCACAAGACAGGAAATAAACATTTGAGTTCCTACTGTGTGCTGGTTACTGTGTAGGCATTTTTCTTTGTGCTCAAATCCAAGATTTGACATTAACTTACCTTGGAAAAGTCTCTGGGTCTCAGATGGGTAAGACCTCTGAAGTCCATCCCCATTTGAACATTCTTGGAAGCTTTTCCTTCAAACTCCAGTGGTATTTGAGGCCCAGGGAGGTAAAGCCCACCAAGCAGACTGGAGGCACATAAGTATGACCATGCCTACCCTTGCTTCAGATCCATCCCAGTCCCTCTTGTTGGAAAAAACATAAAACCTAAATGTGATTTATTCCCACCAGGAGGTTTAAACATTTTAACAGTAAGGTATTAACAAAGGGCCACATGGTGGAAAATACGCTAGGAAGCTGCTGGGCTGAGAGTGGGAGTGGGGGGCGGGGAATTGGTAGGGGCCTGGCTGTACCTGTTTGATTTGTTTTTTAAACCTACCAATAAAATTAAGACAAATGTAAGGGAAAGATATAAGTGGCTTAGGCGATGTCCGGGAAAGAATGTGAACCCTGTAGTACTCAGCCAATGAGGAACCAGGGGAGGGACTCGGGCACTGGGAGATAAATTACTGGTGCCAATATCCCCAAGTGTGCCTGCTCACCAGACACCGGATCTTGCAAGACCGGCATTAAAGCCTCGCTCCGCTTTTCTCTCTGTCTCCGTGTCCACTTACTGAGTTTGACCTGTGAGTGTTTCTCACAATTTGGAGGCTCATCTGGGATCCTCTTTCCTGTGTAAGATGGGGGCCCAAGCGGAGTGGGAAGACACGTCCCACCCGGCTTTGGGTGGCCTGCTCTGTATGGGTGTTTCACCTTAGCACAGAAGCTGAGAGAAGACCCGAGACTGTTGTGAGGAGACAGCATGACCGACACAGGGGAGAAAATGCAGTGTCTTGCCAATGGGTTTCAGCCCCAGGCAAGATACCTATGGATTCAATGTGACCAAAGAAATTGACAGAAAAACATTCTTTGGGGTGAAAGGTTTTATTACCCGTCTTGTTCTCCCCGCGGTAGGTTGAGTACTAGAGTCTCTGCCTCTGCCCAGAGCACTGGGCAGAGCTCTCTATATAGCACAACAATAGCTTATTGCCTAAAGGTGTGGAAGCAGTAGCCTAGCAACAGGCCAATTACATCATCAGGTGGTTTAACTTCAGTAAGGATCCTGGCCATAGGAACCCCAACTTCCCCACACTCCACCCCTCCAGGATTGTCGCCTTACAATCTACACACTTTCAATCTTCCACAGTGGCCCCTGTGTGAGAAACCTGGAGCACTGTAATCAGATTCCACAATAGGAACAGAGGATAACAACTTAGAGATAATAAAAATTAAGATACAGCAAGATTTTGATACAGGTAACAAAAATTATAATAATCCCCAAGCCAGAGGAAGTTCCTAATCCATAAAGACTTTAGGGGTGATAAGACACATGTTTTAATGACACCAAAATAGGCAAATCTTGTCCATCAGGATCATGCATGCAAGAGAGTGGTCCTGTGATAGGACTGTAGCAGGAAGGGGTCCCTTCCAGGTCTAGTATACCATACTTTTACTCCTTTCCCTGTGGGGGTTACTGAAAGGTCTCCATATAGTGCTACTGGAGGTGCATGCACTGGCCATAATGTTAAAACAAAACTCCCCACTGAGATGCTCCTAACTTCTGGCCATTCAGGATACTACTGTGAATTTTGGCGGCCACCCTACTGTTATTCCAGAAATACACATGAGGCTAGCTTCCAGGCCTTGTCCCCAAGGTGCCAGGAGAGCCAGCCATCATTGATACATGTGTCAAAAAGTCCAAGGCCACAACCACTCAATGGAGTCTCTGGGGTTCAGTGCAGTTGGTGCTGGCAGCAAGATGTTATTCTGGTGGCCGAACTTTGGCTTCAGTGATTCTTCCTTGGTTTGTATTTGAAGTTGTATAGGGGAGGCAGCCATATGTGTTAACATGTCTACGGGACTCAGGGCTCTCTTTCGGGGTCTCTCATTCAAATGCTGTAGCATGGTCCACATGCGGACTGACCATTCCCACAGACTGTCGGTATCTGACTTTATTCCATATTTTAACAAGCCATTGTGCCTCCCTATCATGCCTGCTGTGGTAGGATTGTATGACACATGAAACTTCCATTTGATTCCCAGCTGTCACACCCATTCTTGCAGTGTATGTCCAGTAAAATGGGTGCCCTGATCATTCTCAATTATCTGTGGTCGGCCATAGGCAGCAAAGAGAGGATCTAGGCCTCTTTTGGTCATCTGCTGGTCTGCATATTGGGTAGGAAAAGCAACCAGAAGTCCAGTAACTGTGTCCACACAAGTCATCGCATACCAATATTTTTTGACAGAGGTAGAGACCCAATATAGTCTATCTACTATCTGACGAAGGGTATAGGCCCCTTAGCTATTGTCCCATGTTGCTGTGGAACTCAGTGTAAGTCCCTTTTGGAGCACATGACAAACTAATGTTGGACTCTACTAACTTCTTCAAAGGTCAAAGGCAAGCCCCACCTATGGGCTACAGCCCACATTGTCTTTTGCCCTGCATGCAACAAATGCTGATGTAGCCATTGTGCTACATCAGAGGCAGGCTTTCCTTCAAACCAACGTATCTGGGGCAATTTATCTGCTTCATCATTTCCTGGGGATGCCAGTGGCAAATGACCTGTCACATGGTATACCGTAATTACTTTAGTCTGACGACAAGTCCATAAGTCTTGCCACAATTCTTGCCCGCAAAGGGGATGGTGACCAGCCAGCCAGTTGGCATGGTACCAGGTTGGTAGCCACAGGGTCAAGCCCCGATAGACAGCCCAGCTGTCAGTGCAGACAACTATAGGGGAAGGCTCCTGGCTGATCACAAGCCACAAGGCCCACAACTCTGCCCATTGGCTGCTCTTCCCCTCACCATCTTCCATCCATATTGTCTCAGTCTTAGGATGGAAAGCTATGACCCTCAATTTTGGGGTCTTCCCACAGCTGGAGCCATCTGTGTACCATGCATCTTTGAGTATAGGGGCTCTTCCCTCCGGAAGTGACTCTCTGCTATTAATGGTTCGAAAGCAAGTTCTTCCTGCTTTTCACTAGTATGTGTCACTGGCCCCAATAAGCGTTGGAGCTTTTCACTCAAGGGGCTACTAGAGAGGGCACCATTCTGCTATAAGTAAGCATGCCACTTGGCTACTGTGGGTGTTTGTGCCACACCATTCCTTGGCTTTTGGGTCTAGTCTCTTACTCACCACAAGATGGGATAGGTGGTTATTACCTTTATCAGGGCAATCCCAATGACGGGTTCTGTAGGCAGCAAGGCATGATACACAGCTAGATGTTTTCTATCAAAGTGTATCGTACCTCTGTCCCTTTCCAGAGTTGTGACCAGAATCCAACAGGTTGGCAAGCTTGTTCAGGCCACTGCCAGAGACACCAGCCATAACTGTCTTCAGTCACATGAACATCCAGCTCACAGGGCCTTGATGGGTCTATCACACTCAAGGCCTGCACGGCCTTGACTGCCTGTTTTGCTGTAGTAAATGCAGACACACATGTCTCATGCCAGTCCCACTTGACACCCTTTCGTACCAACCAGTATAAGGGCTTCAGAATTTGTGCCAAGTGTGGGATGAACACTCTCCAGTAGCCTGGAAGACCCAGAAACTCCTGAAGGAATGTTACAATTGTAGAGGTAGGAAAGGCCTGGACTTTATAACTGCTTCTGATATAACTTTGGTCTTACCCGACCAGATGACCCTCAAGAATTTGACAGACAAACCAGGTCCCTGAACCTTGGTACTGTTCACAGCCCATCCTTTATCCTGTAAATGTTCCAGCAGTCTAGGTGCTGCACCTTCTAGATCTGAAAGAATCAGATGTTAGCATGACGTCATACAGCTGCACCATTTGTGGTTTCTCCCATGTAGTCAAGTCATGGGCTACAAGTCCATGACAGATGGTAGGGCTGTGGAGGTATCCCTGTGGAAGGATGGTGAAAGTCCATTGCAGTCCTTCTCACGTGAAGGCAAACTGTTCCTGACTTTCCTGCTCAATGTCAATGGAAAATAAGGCATTAGCTAAATCTTCCACATAATGGTATGTTCCTAGTTCATGGCTGAGGGTATCCATCAAGTCTGCAATAGAGGGGACAGCAGCATGCATAGGGGGTATGACTTTATTCAGTTCTCTGTAATCCACAGTCATATGCCAGGAGCCATCTGGCTTTTTTACTGGCCACACTGGTTAATTGAAAGGACTATGGGTGGGCTTTATAATACCCACCTTTTCCAGTTTCTGGAGAGTTTCTCTAATCTCTTTATGCCCTCCAGGAAGTTTGTATTCTTTCATATTAGTCATATTCTGAGGCACAGGCAAAGCTATTGGCGGGTGCCTAGCATGTCCCCTCAGAACTGCCTTCACCACTCGTACTCTTAGTCTAAGCTCACCTTCAGTGTTCTGCCACCATAGACCCTGCAGGATATTAATCCCCAAAATATACACAGGGATAGGAGATATATGCACACTATACTCTTTTGGGGATAGATGCCCTATTCCCAAAGGGATTTGGACCTTTTTCACTCTGATATCCTTACCCTCGTATCCATCTATGATAGTGGGGGTCCCAGGGAACTGCTCAGGGTTACCATGAATCAGTGAACATTCAGCCCCTGTGTCCACCAGACCCAGGACATATGGTATGTTCACTGGGGACCAATGGATAGCTATTTCAACATGTGGTCTCCGGTCCCCCCCTGGTCCCTCAGGGCAGATACCTTGACCTTCCCCTCAGTCAAACCATGTTCTCCAATCACCTTCTTGTGTGAGATCAAGTGAGGTTGACTCGTTCTCCAGCAGGAAGTCTTGCAAACACACAGGCCTGACTCATGGTTCTGTCTCTGACCTCTGCCTCTTTGGTCTTAATGGCTGGAACTGCTGCTCTGGTGTCAGCTCTTGCCATAGCTCTAGAAAGATCCTATTTGACTTCCCATGTAATTTCCTTCCATATGCTCCTGCATATATTAAATCAAACCATATCTGGGTCCTCATAACCTTCAAGGGTCCCTATAAATTCTTCTTGTGAGTGACAGGTCTTATTTCTTTCTGAGTTCTCATTGCTTCAGCCTCTCCTAAGTCTGCTACTGTACGTGTCACCTCACTTATAGGGTGCCCTAAGTGAGGGGAAAGAATGGCCACTAGAGACCCAAAGAGGTATGTAGTAGCCGTTTGAAGTACAATATTTCTAATGCCAGTAGTGAAAATCTCTTCATCTAGGCCCTAATTCTCAGGACTATAGATGGCATTTCTTATGCCTAGCTCTTGTAACACCTATTAGAGCTCAGCATACATCTGCCATCTAACAGGAGAGGATGGTAGGTCACCCTGATTGGGCCATACAGTACAAACTGCAGCCATATGCCAATCGAGAAGGGAGTGACACCCTTGGGTTTGATGTGCCTTTTGTAATTGCTTCTTCAAGGCAGGCTGCACTGTCAGGGAAGACAACTTTCCCATCTCTTATCCTGACAGAATAATTCCATCCACCCCTAAGTCCCACAGACCCAGGAGCCAAGCTGATATTGACTCCTGGGGCTTCTGCCTAAACTGGGAGCCCAAATCCACCAGCTCAGCCTGAGTGTAGGGGCAGACCATAGAGATCTCCATGACCTGGGGAGGGGCTTATCCTCTCCTTAGGGAACTTTCAGCTGCTGGGTCTTTATTTTCTTTACAACCACTGGGTGTGGTTTCAATACAGGAGGGTCCAGTGCCTCTGGCACCACCCCTTCATCCTTCCCCAGCTCCCTCATTACTGGGGTTTATGGCACCTTTTTCTCCCCTCCCCCCAGTGCCTCCTCTGCTACAAGCTTTACCTTTTCTACTGTGCCTCACAGCAATGTTACCTCAGTCTTCAGAAGCTCTCTTACCTTCACCTCAGTGCTTCTCAGCTAACATTCTCGTGCCACCTCCGCCTGTGCTTCCCTCAGGAGTTTGTCTTTTTCCTTGATGGCCTCTTTCTCCTTCAGAACACCTGGCAGCATTGCCATCTCATTTGGTAAAGAATTGTTTACCTCTCCAATGGCACATTGCTGCCGGTGTTCTCCTGGTGCCTCCTCTTGCATCAATGCCATTTCATAGGTCTCTTCTGTAGACCTTTGTAATACTGTGAGAAGCAACCAACCCACAGTCCCCACTGCCTCACAGGCACTCTGTTTCTCAAAGGATCTACTTACTATACCAAGATCCACCCCTACTCCCTCAAGTGTCACCTCCACTTGCCTCCAGTCCTGGGGTGGGACCCTGACCTCTAGGAGACAAGCCACCTCAGACTACCTACCCATTGGGGGACAATCCACTGTCTCCCCATTCACAGGAGCAGGCCGCTGAAGCACCCCTCTCATAAGGGCAGCCTGTCTTTTCCTTGGTCAACAATGAATCCTACCAACTACACCAATTGTCTTGCCAATGGGTTTCATCCCTGGGCAAGATTGCTATGGATTCAATTTGACCAAAGAAATAGACACCAAAACGTACTTTTGGATGAAAGGGTTTATTACTCAGCTTGTTCTCATGGTGGTAGGTTGAGCACTAGCATCTCTGCCTCCACCCAGATCACTGGGCTGAGCTCTCTATATAGCACAATAATAGCTTATTGCCTAAAGATGTGGAAGTGGTAGCCTAGCAACAGGCCAGTTACATCATCAAGTGGTTTAAGTTTAGTGAGGATCCTGGCCATAGGAGCCCCAACTTCCCCACATGCAGGCAACATGGCAACTAGACAACCTTGTGCATGAGCCAAGGTAGGAAAATTGGGCTATAACTACTGCCTTGGTGGTTGGGCATTTTTCAGAGGTCGAGTTTGTGTGACTGAGATCTGTCCTATATATGAAGTGAGTGTGGAGTCCCGATTCATGGTTCAGTTCTCCCTCGAGGGAAATGGCTGGATATGGATGAAGTGAATCTCAGGGTGTGTGCAAGAAGCCTTACATAGTGAACTCATATACAGGGACCTCTTGAAAGATAGGAAATACAAATTCTAGGCCTAAGGAAACAGGGAAAGGGAACCAGATGAGCTCCTTTGAAGTTCCCCCAGATATCCTGCTGGGGTGAAGGTTAAGTACTGGAGGGACGCCTCCTGTACCAGGGTTAAGGACAAACAGAAGATAATAAAATTTTGCTGTTTAGTCTGGATTAAAGTTGGATCAGATGAAAACTGGCTTTGCGAGTAATTTTTTAGAGTAATAAAGCCTACAGTTCACCTAAGGAAAGAGACTACGCACTCTGTTGGTTACCAAGGGTGCTTCCCATATTTCCCCTCAACACCACAGAAGGGAAAGCTAAGGAGGAAGAACTACAAGAGACTTCCCAGAACAAGTCCTGGTGTTGGGGGAGTGTCGTGTAATTTTCCATGGACATCCCTGCTGCAGCAGAGAGTTGAGGGGTGGGGACAGGGTGGTGAGGCAGAGTGAAAGTTTTGTTTAGAGTTACTTGGGGAGAGAGAAAGTGCATGACGCCTCTGCAGGGAGGGGCGCCCTGGGAGGTTGGAGAGAGAAAGTTTCAAGTTAAAAGGTTGCGAACATTGAGGGTGCTGGAGGCCTCAGAGAGAGGAGCACCCAAGGGGTTGGGTTTACCCTTTTTTGCTGAAGATCTAATTGGCTTTATTAGGTGGTTCATGAATCAGGGAGAATCACCTCCACTGAGTATAGAGGTGCTTTGGTGAATTGTACAAAGTGCAAGGTTTTTTGTTTGTTTTTTTAAATTTTTTAGTAAGGTATTATTGATATACACTCTTATGAAGGTTTCACATGAAAAAACAATGTGGTGACTACTTCTACCCATATTATCAAGTCCACACCCATACCCCAATGCAGTCACTGTCTATCAGTGTAGCAAGATGCCCCACAGTCACTGTTTGCCTTCTCTGTGCTGCACTGTTTACCCCATGACCCCCCACACCATGTGTACTAAAGATAATATCCCTCAATCCCCTTCTCCCTCGCTCCCCACCTGCCTTCCCACACCCCTCCCCTTCGGTAACCACTAGTCCCTTCTTGAAGACTCTGAGTCTGGTGCTATTTTGTTCCTTCAATTTTGCTGCGTTGTTTTACTCCACAAATGAGGGAAATCATTTGGCACATGTCTTTATCTGGCTTATTTCACTGAGCATAATATCCTCCAGCTCCATCCATGTTGCAAATGGTAGGACCTGCCTTGCTTTTGCCAGAGGCCCTCACCCTACTCTGTCTAAGCCTATGGTCCCTGTCTCGTTGGGACCCAGTTTCTTGTCTCCCTCCCTGCAGGTAAAATTGTAACATTTACAGAATATCTCTCCTGGCTTTGGTACATCTGCATAACAACAGGCGTTCAGAGGTGGAAAGAAGTATTGCTTTAGTGCATGTGCATCTTTCCTCACTCATGGACAGAAGTGCCATCTCCATATCAAAGGGTAATTACCTGGGCAACAGAGGGCTTATCTGTACCTGAGAGGTGAGGGGGAGGGCCGGTTTTTGACTGATGCTGGAGCAGGAAAGAGAGAAATGGCCCCAGACTTCAGCTTGTGAGCAATAAACGGGTTTTAAACATTATTTCTCCCTTTGACTGATTTGTTTTTAGAGGTATTTTGCCCCAGAATTTCCTCTCCCCAGACTTACACTCCCCCCTTATTGATGCCAGGGTTCTTATTTACAAAGCCGAAGAATGAGCTTCACAAACACTCAAGGTAGGAGAGCAAGGTACAGGCTTTTATTTAGAAATAAAGCAAGAGGAAAGAGCTCCTGGTTCACGCCAGGAGGGGACAAGAAAGCCCAGGGTGGTGTGTTATCTAGGGAATTTTATAGGCAGATGAGGATTTTTTGAGAACATGAAAAAAAGGCTTAGGTGTGTGGACATGCTAAGTGGTGTCTGAACACCCCGAATTAACTTAACACAAGGAATTTCCTGCCCATATCTCTCTCACTGATACTGGCATCTTGGTCTAGGAGCATATCAAAAGGTGGCCTGCCCAGCCCCCAAGATGGGCTGAGGTATTGTGTGTTTGCTAAAGAGTAAGTTAAGAATCTTTCTTCTAAAGACGTATACTCTGAAAACTACAAGACACTCCTGAGAGAAATTAAAGAAGATACCAATCAATGGAAGCACATCCCGTTCTCATGGATGGGAAGAATTAATATTGTCAAAATGGCTATCCGGCCTAAAGCAATCTACAGATTCAATGCAATTCCTATAAAAATACCAACAGCATTTTACAACGAACTAAAGAAAATCATTCTAAAATTCATATGGAACCACAAAAAACCCCAAATAGCCAAAGCAATCCTGAGAAGGAAGAATAAAGCTGGGGGGATTATGCTTCCCAACTTCAAGCTTTACTACAAAGCCACAGTACTCAAGACAATTTGGTACTGCCACAAGAACAGACCCATAGACCAATGGAACAGACTAGAGAGCCATGATATAAACCCAACCATATACAGTCAATTAATATATGATAAAGGAGCCATGGTCATACAATGGGGAAAACACAGCCTCTTTAACAGCTGGTGTTGACAAAACTGGAGAGTTACATGCAAGAGATAGAAACTGGATTATTGTTTAACCCCATACACAAAAGTAAACTCAAAATGGATCAAAGACCTGAATGTAAGTCATGAAACCATAAAACTCTTAGAAGACAACATAGGCAAAAATATCCTGAATATAAGCATGAAGGACTTCTTCCTGAGCACATCTCCTAGAGCAAGGGACACAAAAGCAAAAATGAACTCATGGGACTACATCAAACTAAAAAGCATCTGTATGGCAAAGGACACCATCAACACAACAAAAGGCATCCTACAGTATGGGAGAATATATTCGTAAATGACATATCTGATAAGGGGTTAACATCCAAAGTATATAAAGAACTTACATGCCTGTACACCCAAAAAGGAAATAACCCAATTAAAAAATTGGCACAGTATATGAAGAGGCAGTTCTCCAAAGAAGAAATTCAGATGGCCAACACACATATGAAAAGATGCTCAACATCACTAATCATCAGGGAAATGCAAATTAAAACCACAATGAGATATCATCTCACACCAGTAAGGATGGCCACCATCCAAAAGACCAAGAACAACAAATGCTGGCAAGGATGTGGAGAAAGGGGAACCCTCCTACACTGCTGGTGGGAATGTAAGCTAGTTCAACCATGGTGGAAAGCAATATGGAGGTTCCTCAAAAAACTAAAAATAGAAATACCATTTGACCCGGGAATCCTACTCCTTGGAATTTATCCAAAGAATACAACTTCTCACATTCAAAAATACATGTGCACCCCTATGATTATCACAGCACTTTTTACAATCGCCAAGATAGGGAAGCATCCTAAGAGTTCATCAGTAGATGAATGGATAAAGAAGAAGTGGTACATATACACAACGGAATACTATTCGGCCATAAGAAAGAAACAAATCCTACCATTTGCAACAACATGGATGGAGCTGGAGGATATTATGCTCAGTGAAATAAGCCAGGCGGAGAAAGACAAGTGCCAAATGATTTCCCTCATTTGTGGCATATAACAATGAAGCAAAACTGAAGGAACAAAATAGTAGCAGACTCAGAGACTCCAAGAAGGAATTAGTGGTTACCAAAGAGGAGGGGTGTGGGAGGGTGGGTGGGGATGGTGGGAGAAGGGATTGTGGGGTATTATGTTTTGTACACATGGTGTGGGGAATCACGGGGAAAACAGGGTAACACAGAGAAGACAAACAGTGAATCTGTTGAATCTTACTACACTGATGGACAGTGACTGCATTGGGGTATGGGTGTGGACTTGATAATATGGGTAGAAGTAGTCACCACATTGTTTTTTCATGTGAAACCTTCATAAGAGTGTATATCAATAATACCTTAATAAAAAATTAAAAAAAAAAAGAATCTTGCTTCTCAAACTTCCTGGGTGTTAAAGTGCAATCTTATCTTTAAGGTGGAATCTTTTCTGCCTTTTACTATGTTGTTTACAGCTGGGTCTGCATGCTAAATTAGTTGCCCTGTTTAGAAAAACACCCCATCAGATCTGAAAGAGGAAAGACAGCACATAGGCCTGGGCCTTTTAGCATACTAAAGTGAATCTTACACATGATTAAAAATGATTAACATAATGAAAATATGTGCTACTCTTCTTTGTATGGGGAACATTAACTGATCTTACTGAAGAATGACCCAAGAGCTTAATGTTTAACACAGAGTTTTGGAATGGGGTTTCCTTGCATGTAGTTACGTTGCTCTGACTGCAAATATTCTGCCTTTCTTTTCTGGAGGCCCTCACCCTATTCTGTCTAAACCCATGGTCCCTGTATCATTATGATCCTCAGGCTAAGACTCGAGGGGAACAAAGCCAGGAAGATCAAGCAAAAGACTCAGGTTTATCTGAGAACCAGGAGTTTTTAGCCCCTGCTAGGCCTCCTACAACCCCTTATTCTAACCTTAGAAAGGAATTAGAACAATGTAAGAAGGACTTAGAGAGTTTCCCCCTTCCTTTTGGGGAGTCCACCAGAAGTCCCAAGATGTTTCCATTGAGAGAGGTCCCACTAGGACAAGGGGAAATTGGGGTTGTTAATGCTCCCCTCACTGGTACTGATGTAAGAAATTTTAAGCATTGCTAGAAGATCCCCTTGGCCTAGTGGAACAACTAGATCAATTCCTGGACTTAATATATTTACTCAGACTGAGCTGATGTCCGTCATGAATATCCTATTCCCTGGTGAGGAGAGGGGGATGATCAGGAGAGCTGCTATGTCCATTTGAGAACAAGAACACCCAATGGGCCAGGGTGTCCAGCCAGCAGAACAAACATTCCCAAATGTAGATCCTAGATGGGATAATAATAATCTAGGGGATAGAACTAAAATGCTGAATCTTCGAGGGCTAACCATAAAGGGAACTAGGGAATCGGCCCCAAGATCTCAAAATGTTTCTAAGACATTTTAAGTACAACAGGAAAAGGAAGAGACCCCAACTTAATTTTCATGGAGACTCAGGGAGCAGATGAGAAAGTATTCAGGACATGACCCAGAAGCTTAGCTAGGACAGGGTCTTTTAAAAGTCAATTTTATAACCAAAAGTTGGCCAGATATTGCTAACAAATTACAGAATTTAGATGGATGGCATGAGAAAGCCATAGAGGAATTACTGAAAGAAGCTCAAAAACTGTTTTTTATAAGGGAGGCTAGAAGCTTGTATTTCAAATTGTTAGAGGGAGAGCCAGACCCTCTCCAATGGACCCCAGGGGAACTGCAAATTCTAGAGGAATTGAAAGCAATCCTTAGTCACGGCCCTAGTCCTGACACTCCCATCTTTAGAGAATCCATTTCACTAGTTTGTTACTGTTGAACAAAGTTCTGCTGTAGGAATTTTGACCCAAGCCTGGGGAGGAAAGAAACAACTAGTGGCCTTTATGTCTAAACCATTGGACCCTGTGTCTTGAGGATGGACTGAATGTGTTCACACCATCGCAGCCATGGCCTTAATGATAGAAGAGAGCAGGAAATTAACTTTAGGAGGAGCACTCTGGGTCAGTACTCCTCACCAGGTTCGGGTCATACCTAATCAGTGGGCTGGGCGCTGGCTAATAGATTCTCAAAATTTAAAATATGAAGCAATTTTACTTGAAAAAGATGACCTTATATTAACCACAGACACCTGTCTCAATCCGACCAGCTTTCTTTGTGCAGGGGAGGCTGAAGGCCAATCAGAATTGAGCCATAGTTACTTAGATCTCATAGAATATCAGACTCGGAGTAGTCCATACCTTTGGAAAAATTTAAACAGAAAGATGTCTCATAAACAGTAAAGGAAAGGAATTAATTCATCGGGAATTAATCAAGGAAGTTCTAGAAAATCTTTTACTTCCAGCTGAAATATCTGTAATGCATGTGAATGGGCACCAGAAAGGAAATTCTTATGAAGCAACAGGTAATAGAATTGGTGATGCCGCCACTAAAGAGGCTGCATCTGAAGATGAAATTAGACTTTTAAATCTCACTCCTGATATCCCTAAAATTTCCTTTATCCCAAAGTTTTCTAAAAAAAAAAAGAAATTAAGAAGCTACAGGAGGTGGGACATCTTGAGATGAGAAAGGGAGGTGGACTTTGCCAGATGGGAGAGAAATGATCAGCCATCCTATTATGAGAGAGCTAATGAACATGTTACATAGAGGGAGCCATTGGGGTCCCCAGGCAATGTGCGATGCACCATTGCTAAACAGGTTTGTAGAAGTTGCATAACGTGCCAAAGAATTAAGGAGTGTATGAAAAAGCCAGTACCTGGAAGGAGACCCCCAGGAATAAGACCATTCTAAAGTATCCAAATTGACTTTACTGAGATGCCAAAAGTGTGAAAGCTTAAATATTTATTAGTGATTGTTGACCATCTCACTGGATGGGTAGAGACCCACCCATTAACTGCAATGGCAAGATCAGTGATAAAGGTACTTTTAGAGAAAGTAATTCCTAGGTTTGGGTTAATAGAAAATGTTGATTCAGATAATGGGAGTCATTTTACTTCAAAAGAACTACAGGGAATAATGGTGGTACTCCAGGTACAGTGGGATTTCCATACTCCTTGGCATCCACCATCTTCTGGAAAGGTATAAAGAATGAATCAGGGAGTTCCGGAAAGATGGCGGCGTGAACGGAAGGAAAGAATTTTCCTCCCAACATTATATTTACCCACAAAAACAGCAAACGCAACTGTTTCTAAAAGAGAGACCAGAACAAACAGGACAGCGCACACAGTACAGACAAACCTGAGAGGGCTTGGCAGCAGGCGAGGCAGGTAAGAAATGGAACCACGAACCATGACCCGGCAGAACCCGATCACTCCCCCACCCCAGCGGACCAGTGGGAGGAGAGGATTCAGAGCCGGGAGGGAGTGGAAGTGCAGATTGGATAGACGGAGGACGCACGGACTCAGCAGGAATACCCCTGCTTGCTCGCAGCTGGCTCAGGGAAGGAGAAGGGAGAAGCACGCGCTTTGTTTTTCAGCGGTCTTAAACACCTGCTTGCTCATGGCTGGCTAAGGGAAGGAGAAGAGAGAAGAAAAAAAAAAGGAGAAAAGTGTGCACTTTGTTTTTCAGCGGTCTTAAAGAGATGGGAGTACAGCAGAGAACCTCCATTCATTCTCACCCCAGCCACAGCTTTAAAGGGCCGTGTGGAGGGATGCAACCATGGCTCTGGAATAGTGGAGCAATGGCGCCACCTACAGCATTCACACAGAAACCACCACCGGTGGGCATTTTTTTTTTTAGGTGTTGCTGCTTTTTTTCTCTCCTTTCTTTTCCTTCTTCTCTCGCTCCTTTTACTTTTTTTATTATTAGCAGAATTTTTTTTCTTTCCTTTTCTCTCCTTTCTTCTTTTTCCTTTTAAAGTCATAAAGAGCCCAGCTGACATACGTGACAACTACCAACAACCAATTCCATAGTCATGAGAAGACAGAAGAATATGACACAAACACCACACCAGAGAGAGAAACTGAAGGAATGGATATGCACAGTCTTCCTGAAAAATAATTCAGAAAAAAAGTCATAGCCATGCTGACAGATCTACAGAAAAATGTGCAAGAGCTGAGGGAGGAAGTGAGGAAAGACAATGCAGAAACAAGACAAGACATTGACGGGCTCAACAGCAGATTGAATCAGGTTCAAGACACGATCAAGGAATTACAATACAGGGAACAGGAATACAAAGAAGCTGAGGCAGAGAGAGATAAAAGGATCTCTAGGAATGAAAGAATATTAAGATAACAGTGTGACGAATACAAACGGAGCAATATTTGCATTATAGGAATACCAGAGGAAGAAGAGAGAGAAAAAGGGATAGAAAGTGTCTTTGAAGAAATTATTGCTGAAAACTTTCCCACGCTGGGGAAGGAAATAGTCTCACAGTCCAAGGAGGCCCACAGAACTCCCAACACAAGGGACCCAAGGAAGAAAACAACAAGACACATAATAATTAAGATGGCAAAGATTAAAGATAAAGACAGAATATTAAAGGCAGTTAGAGAGAGAAGAAAGATCACCTACAAAGGAAAACCCATCAGACTGTCATCAGACTTCTCAACAGAAACCTTACAGGCCAGAAGAGAATGGCATGATATATTTAACGTAATGAAACAAAAGGGCCTCAAACCAAGAATATTGTATCCAGCACAATTATCATTTAAATATGATGGAGGAATTAAACAATTTCAAGACAAAAAAAGTTGAGGGAGTTTGCCTCCCATAAACCACCACTACAGGATATCTT
>JAQQAC010016209.1:48868514-48915839 GCA_029783875.1 Phataginus tricuspis | reverse complement strand
AAAGACAGATGCACCCCTATGTTTATTGCAGCACTATTTACAATAGCCAAGAAATGGAAGCAACCTAAGTGCCCATCAGTAGATGAATGGATTAAGAAGAGGTGGTACATATACACAATGGAATATTACGCAGCCATAAGAGAAAACAAATCCTACCATTTGCAACAACATGGATGGAGCTGGAGGGTATTATGCTCAGTGAAATAAGCCAGGCTGAAAAAGACAAGTACCAAATTATCTCACTCATATGTGGAGTATAAGAACAAAGAAGAAAAAAAATGAAGGAACAAAACAGCAGCATACTCACAGAACCCAAGAATGGACTAACAGTTACCAAAGGGAAAGGGACTGGGGAGATGGGTGGGAAGGGAGGGATAAGAGGGTAAAAGGGACATTACGATTGGCAGACATAGGGTGGGGGGGCACGGGGGGGACTGTACAGCTCAGAGAAGACAAGTAGTGATTCTCATCTCACTACACTGATGGACAGTGACTGTAATAGCGTTGTTGGGGGGGACCTGATGAAGGGGTTAGCTTAATCATCACAATATTGCTCATGTAATTGTAGGTTAATGATACTAAAATAAAATAAATTGTAAAAAAATAAAAATAAATAAATAAACAAAACCACAATAAGATATCACCTCACACCAGTGAGGATGGCCAACATCCAAAACACAAACAACAACAAATGTTGGCGAGGATGTGGAGAAAAGGGAACCCTCCTACACTGCTGGTGGGAATGCAAATTTGTTCAACCATTGTGGAAAGCAGTATGGAGGTTCCTCAAAAAACTCAAATTAGAAATACCATTTGACCCAGGAATTCCACTCCCAGTAATTTACCCTAAGAATGCAGCAGCCCAGTTTCAAAAAGACAGATGCACCCCTATATTTATTGCAGCACTATTTACAATAGCCAAGAAATGGAAGCAACCTAAGTGCCCATCAGTAGATGAATGGATTAAGAAGATGTGGTACATATACACAATGGAATACTACTCAGCCATAAGAAGAAAACAAATCCTACCATTTGCAACAACATGGATGGAGTTAGAGGGTATTATGCTCCGTGAAATAAGCCACGCCTAAAAAGACAAGTATCAAATGATTTCATTCATATGTGGAGTATAAGAACAAGGAAAAAACTGAAGGAACAAAACAGCAGCAGACTCACAGCACCCAAGAACGGACTAATAGTTACCAAAGGGAAAGGGACTGGGGAAGAAGGGTGTGAAGGGAGGGATAAGAGGGTAAAAGGGCCATTAGGATTAGCAGACGTAAGGTAGGGGGGGCATGGGGAGGGCTGTACAACTCAGAGAAGACAAGTAGTGATTATCATCTCACTACGCTGATGGACAGTGACTGTAATAGGGTTGGTGGGGGGGACCTGATGAAGGGGGTAGTTTAATCACCATAATATTGCACATGTAATTGTAGGTTAAAGATACCAAAATAAATTGTAAAAAAAAAAAAGAATTAATCAGACTCTTAAGATGAATTATTATATGGGCTGCCATATCTGAGGAGGGCAACAGACTTCCCCACTATGGAAACAAAAAAATCGATTTCTACGGAAATATATGCTGGCCATGTCTTCTACCTTATTTTCTCTCAGGCTGAAAAGACTCCCCCACTTGAGTTCTTCATTCACAGTTTCCAGCCTGGGGACCTGTTGTTAGTAATATCCTGGAAGGAAAATCGACTCCAGCTCAGCTGGGAAGGCCCCTACCAAGTGCTACTGACCACAGAGACTGCAGTGAGGGCGGCTGAAAAGAGCTGGACTCATTACAGCAGAGTAATAAAAACTGATATAGGGAGCTGGGAACAAAACAGAATTGGCAGGTGTCCCAGGTGGCTAACCAACCCTTAAGGCTAAAACTAGAAAGGACCTAAAAATGTTAACTTTTACCCTTCTAACTCTGTATTTCACAGGCAAGTCACAGGGAGCCCTAGAATGGGAAGGAACTCCTGGTTATCCTGTCAAACTGGTAATAAGTATTACTAAAACATCAATCCCCAAACCAGTAGGTTTGATACTTGTCAGGTTCTCTCTTGTGGTGACCTAAATGACCAAAGACAGCTTTCTGGAGATAATAAGTATCTCTGTCCTAAAGGGAAAATGTTAATGAAAAAAAGGCAGTGGGCCCCCACATCTAGGGTTGAGCAATGTTTAGTGGACTGCCCAGTTTCAAGGATGGACGGCCCCTCATGCAGCAGAAAAACCTTTTAAAAGAAAGCTCCACTTAGCTAAAGGTATTCCTCCTGATAATTGCCAGGACAGAGAGTGTAACTCCATTTATTCACTATATACATAATCCTCTAGACTTAAACTCAGACCCTGTAATTACTCCTCTTGTTTACGGACTTGGTGCAGATGTTACTGGAGTAGATCCCATTGGAAGGTTTGGTCTTAATTTAATTGAAGACAAGACTTCACCCATAGTGACCACCCCCAATCCTGAGGTAAATAATGAATGACAGCTTCCCCGTAATGACCCTAGACTAGTTACTGTAACAGAGATAAAATATCTAAAACAGACTCTTGAAATAGAGATAGGTTATGGAGACACCAATGCCTGGGTAGAATGGGTTAAATTTTCAATACTAGCTTTAAATAAAAGTGATTGTTATACATGTGATGCTGGATGGCCACAGACACAGGTGGTCCTGTTCCCTCTCAGCTGGGACACAGACCCCACTGGAATGAACTGAACATTGGCCCTATGTCAGGACAAGGACGCTTGTCAAAGAGACTTGCAAAGGCTTGTCTTTACTCTTTCATGCACTAAAGAAGTCAGACACAAGGGCAATCCCTCTTTTTCCATGCAAGGGGAAGGTTTCACAAGTCCTGTGGGGAACCTACTGACTTTTACCCATGTCATAAATGTCTGTAAAGAGGGTAATTTCTTGAAATTACGCATCCCCTGAGCAGATGTTTGGTGGTACTGTGTTAAGAGAAACCTGTGCTACTCATTGCCACCCAACTGGACTGGGACTTGTGCTATAGTCCAATTGGTTATTCAATTTACCCTGGCATTTCTCTCCACACCCAACAAAAAAATTTTTCACAGAAATCACAGATCATTACAAGGATTCTTTGATTTGAATGTATACATTGACTCAATAGGAGTCCCTAGGGCAGTCCCTAATGACTTTAAAGCTAGAAACCAAGTAGCTTGGGGGTTTGAATCAGCACTATTTTGGTGGTCCACCATCAACAAAAAGGTAAATTCGGTCAGTTATATTTACTATAATCAAAAAAGGTTTATTATTAACTATGCCAGGCATGCTCTTCAAGGAGTAGCTAGCCAATTAGATGCTACCAGCAGGATGGCCTAGGAAAATAGGATAGCATTAGATGTGATGTTAGCAGAAAAAAGGAGGAATCTGTGTTATGTTGAGAGGAAAATGCTGTACTTTTATCCCAAATAATACTGCCCATGATGGGTACTATATCTAAAGCCCTATAAGGACTCATTGAAAGGGTATCTCGCCGGGACCCTCCTTACCCCAGCATGACTCAGGAGACATGGGCCCATGCAAGAGATTTTAATAGCTGAAAGAGAGAATGGCTGCCTCTGAGCAAAGAGCAGCAGCTCGTGTCGTGGGTGAGGAAGCGTGTTTTTAAGGAGTAGGGTGTGTTCTACTATGGGAACATTGGTGTTTGGATCTTAAGGGGAGGGGAAATCATCTGGCGGTTGGTGATTGGATCTTAAGGGGTGGGGCAAAATGTTTAGAGATAAGGTGAGGCAAGTCCAGACATGATTTTCACCAGCCCATGTGCTTGGGACCATGGGGTAAATGGAAGATAAAGTACTATATTCTTACATTCCTCCCTTTTCTGTTTTATAAGTTGTAGAGGACTTTGGGAAGGGGTGAAGGTCAGTCTTCTGTAACTGCTTCCTGCTTATTAGGGATGATGAAGTTCATTTTTGTATTGATGGGGGTGGTCCTCGGATGAGCCCTTGGTCTGAAGTGGCGATGGTGTGTTCCAGGTTTAATAAGGATCATTGTCTTTGGAGAGGTGTTGGTAATCCTGTAATATAAGCTGGTTAAAGGTCTGGTTAGAAATTTTTTGCATTTTGGAATGGAGTGTTTTTTGAATGCAATTAATAAGACAAGGGGCTATGAGCAGGATCACAAGGATTAGGAGAAAGGGTGTAGCAAATGGGAGGAAGATTTGCCATAGCTGACTAGGGATAGACCAAGAGGCGTTTTGGGCTAGCTGTTGTCTTCTCTTTTCCAAGTCTTCCTGTAACTGTTTGATTTTGTTTTTTACTATTCCAGACTGGTTAACATAAAAGTAGCATTCTCCTGCAGATATAGGCAGAGTCCCCATTTTTCTGCCATTAGGAGATCTAATCCACAGCGATTCTGAAGGACTACAACAGCTAGAGAATCCAGTTGGGTTTGAAGGTTAATATGAATATCCCCTATTAGTTGATTAGAGAGTTGTTGATAATAAGTAATGGATGTGGTTATTCCAGCAGTTCCAGTGGCTATGCCTGCTGTGGCCCCTAAGGTGGCTAGTAGGGTAATAAATTGAATGGCACCTTTGGATCGGGGTCTTACATTGCCCATTAGTGGTATAGGGAGTTACTCGTCCCCTGGGACAATGTCTATGGATGGAAATAAGAGGACCAAAGTGCATGTGCCTCTCCATCCAGGGGGAGGGCAGCGATAGATAGTTGTCCCACACAGGAGGGAGGTTTCAGGGACTGGTGAACAGTAAGCCTTTGCAGATGGTGAGTAGGTGAGAGTTTGTCTACACTGTTCTTTCTGTAATTCTCCTACAGAGGTTTTTCCTATTGAGAAAAAACACCTCTGGGAGAACTGAAAAAGGGGCACTCTAGAAAGCTTGGGTGAGACATCAGCCAGGTCTGGGGAAGTCTTATTGAGCTGTATTGAACTGTTGAATTGTAGAGGAATAGCTTTTAAATGAGAGAAGCCTGCTTTCAAACACATCCAGCACTCCTGAGCCAGAAAGGGATTGGTAAAGTTAAGTAAGTGATGGGTAGTATTAACTATTTGAGTTAGGAGAGGGTCTTTAGGTATGGGTTCCAATCTGATTGACAGATTGAGGGGACGCCTGGTGGGATTGAACATGTTGTAAAGTATTTGGTGCAATACTGTAAAGACATTACCGGCGGGCTTGATCCTGTACTCCACCCCCGTCTGACATGCCTGCATGGGTAAAGAAGTTCCAACAATAACTGTGGGAAGAAGCACTATTTCCCCTAGTTCCCCAGGGGCACTGGCTTATCCTAGCCTTATGGTTGGATTTCCATGTCCAGTATTTCCGATTGCTATGTTTATATAGGGTGGCTGAATCATAGCATTCCTTGGGTACATATGTGTAGGCAGAAAAGTAACCTGTAGGGCAGAGGTAATCCTTGATGGTGCAATATTTTGGACAGTCTGAAAGAGAAGAAAGGGCTGGTGTTGGGGAAGATAGGCCTGGTGAGAGAATAAGTGTTGAGACCAGAGTTAACAATCCTGAAGCATGACGCAAGGCAGTTGTAAGGGAGATCTTAGGACTCCGTGATGGTGGTAACTTCTTCAGTGATGTGTGGAAGTAGAGATGAGCATCGCGAAATTCAGAGAGTAAGAGGTCCTGACAGGGTGGAGGAGTAGGAACCTGTGGGAGATTTGATGGGAGGGGAATAAGGTGAGACAAATGGTTTGAAGTGGGAGTTGCATATCCAATAGGGAAGACCCTGGAGGTTAACTGCAGTTGGCATGGAAAGGATTCCCATGTATGGTCCTTGCCATTTGCGAGTTAGGGATGGTGTTGCTTGGTGTGGCGGGGCTAGAAGCACAGATTCTCTTGGGTGATAGAAAGTAGGAGAAGTGGTGTCTTGAGGTTTTTGTGTAAAGGGGTCAGTGTGGGACCAGAGTAGAGAGCGAATGTGTTGAAGTAAATGGTTGATAAGATGAGGAGGAAGGATAGGAGGTTCGGAGTTGAGACCTGGAGGAAGCACAGGGCAGCCATACATGAGTTCAAACAGAGAAAGTATAGCAGGTTTTTTTGGTGAGGCCCAGAGTCAAAGTAGGGCCAAGAGGAGGAGTTTTATCCAGTCAAGGTGGAGATCCAGGGATAATTTAGTAAGAATAGATTTGAGGGTTCTATTGGTTCTTTCCACTTTACCTGAGGATTGTGGGTGATAGGGGATGTGAAAATGCCATGGAATATTAAGGGCTTTAGTGGTTGCTTGGGAGATTTGAGAGATTAACTAGGGGACATTGTCTGATTGTAAGGAAGTAGGTATTCCAAAGCGTGGGATTATTTCAGATAGTAGGATGTTGGAAACAGTCTGAGCTCATTTGTTAGTTGTGGGGAAGGCCTCAACCAATCCCAAAAATGTGTCCACCAGTACTAAAAGATACTGGTGGCACTTTAATGGAGGGATGTGAGTAAAGTTGAGCTGCCAATCAGTCCCGGGAATGAGCCCTCATATTTGATGGGTAGGAAAGGTGGGTGGTCAGGAAAATGAGTTGGGATAGACTTTTTGACAGATCTTGCATGAAGTGGTGAGCTTCTTGAGGAAGGCAGTCTCTGAATGAGAAAGAGGCAGGTAAGTTTTAAGAAAGCATTGTAAAGATTAGAGGTGAACTTCCGGGAAGATGGTGGCATAAGCAGAGCGGCAGAAATCTCCTCCCAACACTACATATATCTATGAAAATACAGCAAAAACAACTATTCCTAAAAGACAGACCAGAATACACAGGAAAGCACACAGCGTGCAGCTACACCTGAGAGGACTCCAAACCCTGCGAGGCAGGTAAGATATGGAGCTGCGACCTGATGGGACCCAAGCACTCCCCCACCCCAGCACACTGGCGGGAGGAGAGGATTCAGAGCCGGGAGTGAGTGGAAGTACAGGACTGTGAAATAACCAGCCCTGGTGATCTGTGTGTGGAGCGCTGACACACATCGTGCGTTGTAGCAGAGATTGGAGAGACAGAGGGTGCAGGATCTGAGTGGGGAATGGGCCAGGGTGCTTGCAGCTGGCTCCCCGGAAGGAAAAAAAAAAGATGAAAAGCGTGTGCATTTTTCAGCAGTCTTAAAGACACAGGAGCCCAGTGGAGGAGCCTGATCACCCTGGCACACTCAGCCAATGCAGGCTGGGAGTCCTGGGGAGTTTCGGACCCCTTACCTGGTGACTGGGAAAGGGTGGCCACATTTAGACGTCCCACAGAGATCAACAGCTTCCCATTTGTTTCCACCCAGGCCAGAGCTATAAAGGGACCCATGGAGCGGTGCGGCCACTGCTGCAAAATAGTGAAGCAAGAGCACCACCTACAGCATCCCCACAGAATCCACCCCCGGTAGGCGTTTTTTTGTTTGGTTTTTGTTTTTTCTTTTTTTTCTCTTTCTTTTCTCTTTTCTTTTTTTCTTTTTTTTTCTTTCTTTCTTTATTTTATTTTTCTCCCTTTTTTCTTGCCTTTTTTTTCTTTTTAAAGTCGTAAAGAGCCCAGTGGACATATGTGGCAATTACCACCGACCACTTTTATACCCATGAAAAGACAAAGGAATATGATTCAGACTAAGATGAACCAGACAACCCCAGACACAGAGCATGAAGGGATGGAAATGCAGTCTTCCTGAAAAAGAATTCAGAATAAAAGTCATAACCATGCTGACGGATCTACAGAGAAATGTGCAACAGACGAGGGAGGAAGTGAGGGAAGTGAGGAAAGACAACGCAGAAATCAGACAAGCCATTGATGGGCTTAACAGCAGACTGGATGTGATGCAAGAGACTGTTAATGGAATAGAAATCAAAGAACAGGAATACAGAGAAGCTGAGGCAGAGAGAGATAAAAGGATCTCTAGGAATGAAAGAATATTAAGAGAACTGTGTAACCAATCCAAATGGAACAATATTCGAATTTTGATGTACCAGAGGAAGAAGAGAGAGAAAAAGGGATAGAAAGTGTCTTTGAAGAAATAATTGCTGAAAACTTTCCCATGCTAGGGAAGGAAATAGTCTTGCAGTCCACAGAAGGCCACAGATCTTCCAACACAAGGGACCCAAGGAAGACAACACCAAGACACATAATACTTAAAATGGCAGAGTTCAAAGATAAATACAGAGTATTAAAGGCAGCTACAGAGAGAAAAAAGATCACCTACAAAGGAAAACACATCAGACTATCATCAGACTTCTCAACAGAAACCTTACAGGCCAGAAGAAAATGGCATGATATATTTAACGTAATGAAACAGAAGGGCCTCGAGCCAAGAATATTGTATCCACCACGACTATTATTTAAATATGACGGAGGGATTAAACAATTTCCAGAATAAGGAAAGTTGAGAGAGTTTGCTTCTCATAAGCCACCACTACATTTACAGACTTTATGTTAAACGGACTGCTCTAGAGGGAAGCACCCCTAAGGCTAAAACGATGTCACCAGAGAAAATAAAATCATAGCAAAGAAAGCAGACCATCCAAATACTAACTATGCAAAGAAAAAAACACCTGATATAAAAAAAATGCTGGAGGAAGAATAGGAAAGGAGAGATAAAGAAACATCAGACAGTGTTCACAATAACTTAAAAAGAAAGTTAAGTTAGATTGTTAGGTAGTAAATAAGCAACCCTTGAAACTTTAGTAATCACGAATCTAAAGCCAACAATGGCAATAAGTACATATCTATCAATAAACACCCTAAATGTAAATGGACTGAATGCACCAATCAAAAGACACAGAGTAACAGAAAGGATAAAATAGCAAGACCCATCTATATGGTGCTTACAAGAGACTCACCTCAAACCCAAAAATAAACACATACTAAAAGTGAAGGGATGGAAAAAGTTCATGCAAACAGCAAAGAGAAAAAAGAAGGTGTTGCAGTACTGTATCAGACTAAATAGACTTCAAAACAAATAAAGTAGCAACAGATAAAGAAGGACATTACATAATGATAAAGGGGTCAGTCCAACAAGAAGATATAACCATTATAAATATATATGCACCCAACACAAGAGTGCCAGCATATGTGAAACAAATATAACAGAATTGAAGGAGGAAATAGACAGTAATGAACTCATTTTATGAGGCTTCAACACACCACTCCCTCCAAAGGACAGATCAACCAGACAGAGAATAAGTAAAGACACAGAGGCACAGAACAACACACTAAAACAGATGGGCCTAACAGACAACTACAGAACTCTGCACCCAAAAGCAGCAGGATACACATTCTTCTCAAGTGCACATGGAACATTTTCCAGAATAGACCACATACTAGGTAACAAAAAGAACCTCAGTAAATTCAAAAATATTGAAATCCTACCAACAAACTTCTCAGATCACAAAGGTATAAAACTAGAAAAAAATTTTAGAAAGAAATAAAAAAGGCTCACAAATAAATGGAGACTCGACAACATTCTTCTAATTAATCAATGGGTTAACAACCAAATCAAAACAGAAATCAAAGAATATATGGAAACTAATGACAACAACAACACAAAGCCACAACTTCTATGGGATGCAGCAAAGGTAGTTCTAAGAGGAAAGTACATTGCAATCCAGGCCTATTTAAAGAAGGAAGAATGTTACCAAATGAATAGCCTAAAAACACAATTACTGAATTGGAAAAAGAGGAAGAAATGAGGCCCAAAGTCACCAGAAGTAGAGACATAACAAAGAACAGAGAAGAAATAAATAAAATTGAGAAGAATAAAACAATAGAAAAAATCAATGAAACCAAGACCTGGTACTTTGAAAAAATAAACAAAATAGATAAACTCCTAGCCAGACTCATTAAGAGAAAAAAAGTATGTACACACATAAACCGAATAAGAAATGAGAAAGGAAAAATAACGATGGACCCCACAGAAAGAAAAGGAATTATAAAATAATATTGTGAGAATCTATATGCTAACAAGCTGGAAAACCTAGAATAAATAGACAACTTCTTAGAAAAAATACAACCTGCCAATACTGACCAAGCAAGAAACAGAAAAACTAAACAGACCAATCACCAGCAATGAAATTGAAGCGGTAATCAAAAAACTACCCAAGAACAAAACCCCCAGGCCAGATGTATGCACCTCTGAATTATACCAGACATACAGAGAAGAAACACCCATTCTCTTTAAAGGTTTCCAAAAAATAGAAGAGGAGGGAATACTTCCAAACTCATTTTATGAAGCCATCATCACTCTAATACCAAAACCAGGCAAAGAGCTCACCAAAAAAGAAAATTACAGACCAATATCCCTGATGAACAGAGATGCAAAAATACTCAACAAAATATTAGCAAACCGAATTCAAAAATACATCAAGAGGATCATACACCATGATCAAGTGGGATTCATCCAAGGGATGCAAGGATGGTACAACATTCGAAAATCCATCAACATCATCCACCACATCAACAAAAAGAAGAACAAAACCACATGGTCATCTCCATAGATGCTGAAAACGCATTTGACAAAATTCAGCATCCATTCATGATTAAAACTCTCAACAAAATGTTTATAGAGGGCAAGTACCTCCACCTCATAAAGGCCATATATGACAAACCCACAGCTAACATCATACTTAACAGCGAGAAGCTGAAAGCTTTTCATCTAAGATCGGGAACAAGACAGGGATGCCCACTCACTCCACTGTTATTCAACATAGTACTGGAGATCCTAGCCACGGCAATCAGACAAAGCAAAGACATACAAGGAATCCAGATTGGTAAAGAAGCAGTCAAATTGTCACTGTTTGCAGATGACATGATACTGTACATAAAAAATCCTAAAGTCTCCACTCCAAAATTATTAGAACTAATATCTGAATTCAGAAAAGTTGCAGAATTCAAAATTAACACACAGAAATCTGGTGCTTTCTTATACACTAATGATGAACTAACAGAAAGAGAAATCAGAAAAACAATTCCATTCACAATTGCATCAAAAAGAATAAAATACCTAGGAATAAACCTAATGAAGAAAGTGAAAGACTTGTACTCTGAAAACTACAAGACACTCCTAAGAGAACTTAAAGAGGACACTAACAAATGGAAATTCATCCCATACTCTTGCCTAGGAAGAATAAATATTGTCAAAATGACTATACTACCTAAAGCAATCTACAGATTCAATGCAATCCCTATCAAACTACCTACAGCTTTCTTCAATGAAATGGAACAAATAATTCTAAAATTCGTATGGAACCACAAAAGACCCCGAATACCAAAGCAATCCTGAGAAGGAGGAATTAAACAGGGGGAATTATGCTCCATGACTTCAAGCTCTACTATAAAGCCACAGTAATCAAGACAATTTGGTATTGGCACAAAAACAGACCCACAGACCAGTGGCACAGAATAGAAAATCCAAACATTAACCCAAGCATATACAGTCAACTAATATCCGATAAAGGAGCCTTGGATATACAATGGGGAGATGACATCCTCTTCAGCAGCTGGTGTTGGAAAAACTGGACAGCTACATGTAAGAGAATGAAACTGGACTACTGTCTAGCCCCATACACAAAGGTAAACTCAAGGCGGATCAAAGACCTGAATGTAAGTCATGAAACCATAAAACTCTTAGAAAAAAACATAGGCAAAAATCTCTTGGACATAAACATGAGCGACTTCTTCATGAACATATCTCCCCGGGCAAGGGAAACAAAAGCAAAAATGAACAAGTGGGACTATATCAAGCTGAAAAGCTTCTGTACAGCAAAGGACACCATCAGTAGAACAAAAAGACATCCTGCAGTATGGGAGAATATATTCATAATTCACATATCTGATAAGGGGTTGACATCCAAAATATATAAAGAAGTCACGCACCTTAACAAACAAAAAGCAAATAATCCAATTAAGAAATGGGCAGAGGACATGAATGGACACTTCTCTAAAGAAGAAATTCAGATGGCCAACAGGCACATGAACAGTTGCTCCACATCGCTAAACATCAGAGAAATGAGATTAAAACAACAATGAGATATCACCTCATACCAGTGAGGATGGCCAACATCCAAAACACAAACAACAACAAATGTTGGCGAGGATGTGTAGAAAAGGGACCCTCTTACACTGCTGGTGGGAATGCAAATTAGTTCAACCATTGTGGAAAACAGTATGGAGGTTCCTCAAAAAACTCAAAATAGAAATACCATTTGACCCAGGAATTCCACTCCTAGGAATTTACCATAAGAATGCAGCAGCCCAGTTTGAAAAAGACATATGCACCCCTTTGTTTATCACAGCACTATTTACAATAGCCAAGAAGTGGAAGCAACCTAAGTGTCCATCAGTAGATGAATGGATAAAGAAGATGTGGTACATATACACAATGGAATATTATTCAGCCATAAGAAGAAAACAAATCCTACCGTTTGCAACAACATGGATGGAGCCAGAGGGTATTATGCTCACTGAAATAAGCCAAGCCAAAAAAGACAAGTATGAGATGCTTTCACTCATATGTGGAGTATAAGAACAAGAAAAAAACTGAAGGAACAAAACAGCAGCTGACCCCCAGAACCCAGGAATGCACTAATAGCTACCAAAGGGAAAGGGACTGGGGTAGATGGGTGTGGAGGAGGGATAAGAGGGAAAAATTGCATTAGGATTAGCAGATGTAATGTTGAGGGGGCATGGGGAGGGCTATACAACTCAGAGAAGACAAGTAGTGATTCTATAGCATCTCACTACGCTGATGGACAGTGACTGTAATGGGGTTGGTGGGGGGACCTGATGAAGGGGGTAGTTTAATAACCACAATATTGCACATGTAACTGTAGGTTAATGATACCAAAATAAATTATTAAAAATAAATAAATAATAAATACATAAATAAAAGGATTTATTGTCAAAAATAAGATTTGAGGTTAGGGTGGAATAAGTGATGTAAGTAGGAGAGTATGGCCTCAGAGGAAGGCAGGCTGGTAGTTGTGGAAACGGATTTTTTAGGGCTTGTAACGAGGGCACCTATTATTACAAGGGCTAAGGCTGCTTTTTAGATTGCCTCATCTGCCCTGTTGTTACCAAGGGAGATGGATGACTGATCTGACCGATGGGAACGGCAATATACTAGGCCTATGGCTTTTGGGAGATGTGAAGCTTCTATCAGTGGTATGATATGTTTGGTGTTGGTGATAGAGCGGCCTTTGGTGCTGAGGAGTCCCCGTTCTTTACAGATTGCCGCGTGGGACAGTAGGATTTGGAAAGCATATTTAGAGTCAGTATAGATAGTAAGAGAGGACCCCTGCACTAAAGTGAAGGCACGGGTAAGGGTGATCAGTTCTGCTTGTTGGTTTGTGGTGTTAGAAGGTAAGGGCTTTGCCTCTATAGTTTTGTCCATAGAGACAATGGTATATCTTGCCGGTCAAACACCCTCATGGATAAAGGAACTGCCATCAGTAAACCAGGTATATGTGGCCTGAGGAAGGGCACCCTCCAGAATGTGGGAGGGACAGGGAAGGAGTTCATCTAGAGTTTGTAAACAGCTATGGAAGGGGAGTTGTTATCCTGCCTGTGGATCGGGAGGTAATGGAAGAATGGTGGAGGGATTAAGGGGAGGACAGGTTTTGAAATTGAGGGAAGTGTTCTCAACTAGGGCAACCTGTGTGATAGAATCCGGCAAGGGGAATGAGTCTGCAGACCTTTGTAGGTAAGGGGTTCAGAAATATGATGGGGGGAGAGAACAGTTGTGGGTGACCCAAAGATGAGTTTTTGGATTCTTGAATGAGGACCACAGCTGCTGCTATGGCTCACAGGGAAGGAGCCCATCCCCGAATAGTAGGATCTAGTTTTCTGGAAAGGTAGGCAACTGGGGCAAAGGAGGGTCCTAACATATGTCCCAAAACTCCCAGGCAACGCCCTGCCTTTCTGAGACATATAGAGAAAAGGGGTGTGTGAGATCAGGTAAGTGCAGAGAGGGACTTGTAGAAGGGCTAGCTGGAGTTTATAGAAGGGCTTAGCCAAAGGCATCAAGAGGGGCACAGTGAGAGGTCCTCAGGATGGGTCATATAGGGGGCAGCCAGGAGTGAAAAGTTGGGGATCCATGAACGAAGGAACCCAGCAAGACCCAGGAAGGAGAGAATTTCATCTTTTTTGTTTGGAATGGGCATGGTTTGGAGAAGTTTTTTCTTGTCTATGGTAATGGTCTCATAGCCCAGCGAGAGCTGAACTCCCAGGTAAGTGACTTGAGGGGCGGACAGCTGAATTTTGGAGGGTGAAACCGATAGCCGTGTTCTGAGAGAAAGTTTAAAAGGAGAATAGTATCCTGTTGAGAGGTTTGTAGGGAGGTACTTCACAGAAGAAGATCATCTACATATTGAAGGATGGTGGAGATTGAGAGAGTAAGGGATTTGAGGTCTTGTGCAAGAGCTTGTCCAAACAGGTGGGTACTATCTCTAAAGCCTTGGGAAAGTACTGTCCAGGTCAATTGAGTAGAAGTCTGGGTGGCAGGATTGGTCCAGGTGAAAGCAAATAGATCTTGAGAGTTGGGATGGAGGGAGATTGTGAACAATGCATCCTTGAGGTCAAGGACAGAAAAGTGAGTGGGTGAAGAAGGAATGGTGGAAAATAAAGTATAGGGGTTAGGGACTACAGGATGGATGGGAACAACGGCTGCATTAATTACTCTTAGGTCCTGGGCAAGCCTGTAAGAACCATTAGGCTTTTTAACTGCCAGTATAGGAGTATTGAAAGGGGAATTGGCTGCTCATAGTAGCTGTTTGTATAAAAGTACCTGGATAATTGGCTTCAGGCCCAGTAAACTCTTGAGGGGCAGCGGATACTGAGGTTGAGAGGGAAAAGAGGTGGGGTCTTTAAGTCTGATAATTACTGGGAGAAGGTGGCAGTAGAGGGGGTGGTGGTATCCCAGAATACAGGGTTGACTAGATGGGGTGGCAGAGGAAAAGGAGAGGGAAGTGGGTTTGCAGCGTGTTGGAGGGAAAGTAAAAGTGGGATTGAAGGTGAGTTGGGGTTGAGGTGCAGTCCGGGAGTGAAAGTAATGGAAGCTCCAACCTTGTGTAATAGGTCTCTTCCCATGAGGGGAATGGGACAATGGGGAATCACCAAAAAGGAGTGAGAAAGGGCAATGCCTCTAAAGATCCAGTGAAGCATGGGTGTTTGTAAAGGGTGATAAGGTGTCCCCTCTACCCCGACTATAGAGGACTGTGAGAGGGAGGTACGTTCCCAAAACTCCTTCAGGACTAAGTGTCCCCAGTGTCCAAAAGGGAAGAGATGGGCCTACCCGCTACCACAGTGGTTACCCTGGGCTCCTGTACAGTAATGGTAGTGGTCGGGTGGAGGAGCCCCGGGCCCCCTCAATTATCAGTTGCCAGACCCAGAAGGTCTATGTGTGGAGTGATAGAGCTGGATGGCTCGGCACCTCTTGGTGTGCAAGGACAGTCAACTGCCCAGTGTCCCTCCTGATGGCACTTAGGGCATGGACAGGGGGGCTTCTGGGGATTTGGGCAGGCTATAGCCCAATGGCCCATTTGACCACATTTGAAGCACAGACAAGGAGGTCCTCCTGGCTGCTTCTTAGGAAGTGAGGATACCCGAGCACCAGTGGTTGGTGTAGGTTGAAAGGCCTTAGCCAGCATTTGATATTTTTGTTTATGGGCCTTTTCATCTCTTCCATTATATACTTTGAAGGTCACTGCCAGGACTTCTGCCTGAGGAGTTAAGGGTCCCCTCTCTAGACATCTAAGTTTAGCCTTAATGTTGGGGAAACTCTGGGTGAAGAAGTAGGTCATTAATAATTGTCTCCCATCTGGGGTCTCAGGGTCTAGGTTGGTATATTGTAAAAGAGCTTTGGTGAGGCATTCTAGGAACATAGAGGGATTCTCAGTTTTATCCTGAATAACTTCTTGGAGTTTCTCATAGTTAATGGCTTTATTGGCTGACTTCCTGAGACCAGCCATGAGGATGATGGTGAATTGATCTCGGCTGGTGACTCCCCCTGCCGTATTATAGTCCCAATTAGGGTCTCGGTCAGGAACTGCCTCAGCACCTATTGGATTGGCTGGAGTAGTTTGGTGAACCTCATTGGCATGAGTTTTTGCCTGTTCCCAGACTCACCTATGCTCCTGGGGCAAAAGTGTGTTGGATAGGATCATGTGAATATCATGAAAGGTAAGATCATATGACTGAGTTAGGTACTGGAACTCTTTTATGTAAGTAGCTGGGTTGGAGGTGAAATGGCTTAATCTTTTCTCAATATGACATAGGTCAGAGGGAGAGAAAGGTACATGGACCCGGACGACGCACTCTGTACTGGCTGCTTCCCGTAGTGGGGCTAGGATCTGGGTTTGAGAGCGAGTGACTGGAAGACTTGGTAGGGGATCTTGGGATGGGAGGGAAACGTTGCAGTTGAGGAGGTGGGGTTGTTGCTTCACCTCTAAAGGGAGCCTGTGGTAGGAGACTTGGAGGGAGTTGAGGGGGAGGAGGCTGGGCAGTCTCTGCGGTGGCACCGGGCAGACGGGGTGGTTGAGGAGGAGGAGGAGAAGGAGGAGGTGCTGTGGGGATTTGGGATCGGCAGGGTGGGGGTTTGTCAGTGTTGTCAAAGTCAGAGGAGGCGGTGGGATCTGGTTTGTTGGAGGGTGAGGACTTTAAGGCTAGTAGTAGGTGTTTAGGATTGCAGGAGAGACAGAGAGAGGGCTTGGTTTTGAGGTAGGAGAAAGCCTGGATATATGGGATCTCTTTCCATTTGCCTGTGCACTCACAGAAGTTATATAAGTTGCAGAGAATTTTAGGATCTAAAGAGCCATTGGTAGGCCATTTAGACTGGTTATCCAAGGAATATTGTGGCCAGATCTCATTACAGTAGCAAATAAGCCTAAAAGGTTTGAGGTCTGGAGTGAGGTGGAGGGGTTTTAGATTATTGAGTAAGCACCCTAGCCATGAATCTGCGGGAATGGAGGGGCCAGATCCCATGGTGAGAATGAGACCATCCACAAATCACTGAGGCATCCCAGAGTGATTGAGAAGGTCGTGGAGAAGACCAGACACAGTTAGGGGATCATCACCACCTCTAACCGAGCGGTTGAGGTGAAAACGCCGAGGAGGTTTGGTACCTGGTACCAGCAGTTTACAAGTAGATGAAGGGAGACTGAACCTCAGTGAATGAGGATTCTCACCATGGGGAGGCAGAGAAGGGTCGACTATGGGGATCAACTGTAGCCATGAAGGCCATGGCTGGGGGTTCCCCTGCTCCAGAGGAGACCAAAGGGGTGCCTGAAATTCAATGGTCACTTCCAGGTTCCAAAGGGACACTTAAGTTGACTATGAAGGGGACACTTACCAAATTGAAGGCTGGTGTTGGGCGAGAAGATGAGCGACTGGGGAAATGGATGGTGAGCCCGTGGAGGAGAATCAGGCAATGAGGGTTCCCAAAACAGGTCAGATTCCCAGAGGAAGAGAAAAGTCAATGGGAGAACCTCAACCGACTCACGGCACCAATGAATGGGTATCTCGCTGCGACCCTCCTTACCCCAGCATGACTCAGGATACACGGGACCACACAAGAGATTTTAATAACTGAAAGAGAGAATGGCTACCTCTGAGCAGGGAGCAGCAGCTCATGGGTGAGGAAGCACGTTTTTAAGGAGTAGGGTGTGTTCTACTATGGGGACGTTGGTGTTTGGATCTTAAGGGGAGGGGGAACCATCTGGCCATTGGTGATTGGATCTTAAAGGGTGGGGCAAAATGTTTAGAGATAAGGTGAGGCAAGTTCAGACATGATTTTCACCAGCCCATGTGCTTGGGACCATGGGGTAAATGGAGGATAAAGTACTATATTCTTACAATCACCACTTTAGCTAATGAATTAGATGCAAACTCTGGCATCAATGACCCTTTTACAAACTGGTTAGAAGGGTGATTTGGAAAATGGAAAGGTATGGTTGCCTCTGTTTTAACATCCCTTATTATAGTTGCAGAAGTTGTGTGGATAAACTGGGGTTCCTATGGCCAGGATCCTCACTGAACTTAAATGTAACTGGCCGGTTGCTATGCTACCACTTCCATGCCTTTAGGCAATAGGACATTATTGTGTTAATGTAAGGAGTTCTGCCCAGGGCTCGGCCCGGAGACTGGGTGGTGGGGCTGGAAGGCTGTAGGGAAGCGGAGCGGAGGCTGGAGTGGTGGTAGCACCGAGGGACTGACCTGCCACCTCGAAATAAAGTTGGGTATAACCTTTTCACCCCAAGAACGCTTTGCTGTAAATTTCTTTGGTCACAGTGAATCTATAGCGAACTTGCCTGGAGCTGAAACTCATTTGCAAGACAATTGGTGAAGTTGGCAGGGTTCATTGTTAACCAAGGAAAAAGACAAGCTGCACTTATGGGAGGCGTGCTTCAGCTGGTTGCCCCTGTGAATGGGGAGACAGTGGATTGTCCCTCAATGGGTATGTGGTCTGAGGTGGCTTGCCTTCTAGAAGACTGGGCCCCACACCGGAACTGGAGGCAAGTGGAGGTGACACCTGAAGCTGTAGAGCTGGCCCTTCGTATAGTAAGTAGATCCTTTGAGAAGCAGAGTGCCCATGAGGCAGCAGGGACTGTGGGTTGGCTGCTTCTCACAGTATTAAAAAGGTCTACAGAAGAGACCCAAGAAATAGCAGCACGAGAACGCGAGTGGCAAACTTCTGTGGATTCCCTGAGGAGGGAAATGGCATTGATGCGAGAGGCAGCATGAGAACGTGAGCTGAAAACTTCTGTGGATTCCCTGAGGAAGGAGATGGCTTTGATGTGAGAGGAGGCATCACGGGAGCACTGGCAGCAAGGAGCCATTGGAGACGAGATGGCAGCGCTGCCAGGTGTTCTGAAGGAGGAAGAGGCCATCAAGGAAAAAGACAAACTCCTAGGGGAAGCACAGGTGGAGGTCGGAGCACATCAGCTGGGAATCATTGAGCTGAAGGTAAGAGACCTTCTGAAGATTGAGGTAGCATTATTGTGAGGTACACCAGAAAAGGTAAAGGTTGTAGCAGAGGAAGCACTTGGGGGAGGGGAGAAAAAGGTGCCATCAGCCCCAGTAATGGAGGAGCTGGAGAAAGATGAAGGGGTGATGCCAGAGGCACTGGTGCCTCCTGAATTGAAAGCATGCCCCGTGGTTGTAAAGAAAATAAAGACCTAGCAGCTGAAGGTTCCCCAAGGAGAGGAGCAACCCCCTCCCCAGGTCATGGAGCACTCTATGGTTCACCCCTATACTCAGTCTGAGCTGGTGGATTTGGGCTCCCACATTAGGCAGAAGACCTCAGAATCAATATTAGCTTGGCTCCTGGGTCTGTGGGACTTAGGGGTGGATGGAATTGTTCTGTCGGGGTCAGAGATGGGAAAGCTGTCTTCCCTGACAGTGCAGCCTGCCTTGAGGCAGCGATTACAAAATGCACATCAGACACCAGGAAGTCACAACCTCCTCGATTGGGTCATGGCTGCACTTCATGCTGTGTGGCCCAATCTGGGTGATCTACCATCCTCTCCTGTTAGATGGCAGACATATGCTGAACTCCAATAGGTGCTATGAGAGCTAGGCATGAGAAATGCAATCTATAGTCCAGAGAATTATGGCCCAGATGAAGAGATTATCACTACTGGGATGAGGAATATTGTACTTCAAATGGTTCCTACATCCCTCTTTGGGTCTCTAGTGGCCATTCTTTCCCCTCACTTAGTGCATCCTATAAGTGAGGTGACACGTACAGTAGCAGACTTAGGAGAGGCTGAAGCCATGAGAATTCAGAAAGAAGTAAGACTTGTTGATCACAAAAAGAATTTACAGGGCCCCATGAAGGTTATGAGGACCCAGATGTAGGTTGATTTAATACGGGCTGGAGCAGATGGAAAGAAATTAGATGGGAAGTCAAATAGGATCTTACTAGAGCTATAGCAACAGGTGAAACCAGAGCAGCAGTTCCAGCCATTAAGACCAAAGAGGCACGACTTCCGGGAAGATGGGGGAGTAAGCAGGGTGGCAGAAATCTCCTCCCAACACTATATATATCTATGAAAATACAGCAAATACAACTATTCCTAAAAGAGAGACCAGAATACCCAGGAAAATGCAGACCATGCAGCTACAACTGCGAGGACTCAGCACCCCAAGAGGTGGTCTTAAAGAGCCCAGATGACATACGTGACAACTACCAGCAACCACATTTATAGACATGAAAAGACATAGGAATGTGGTCCAGACTAAGATCAACCACACAACCACAGAGAGGGAGCCTGAAGGGATGGAAATGCACAGTCTTCCTGAAAAAGAATTCAGAATAAAAGTCATAACTATGCTGATGGATCCACAGAGAAATGTGCAACAGCTGAGGGAGGAAGTGAGGAAATTGAGGAAAGACAATGCAGAAATCAGACAAGCCATTGATGGGCTTAACAGCAGACTGGATGACTTGCAAGAGATTGTTAATGGAATAGAAATCAAAGAACAGGAATACAGAGAAGCTGAGGCAGAGAGAGATAAAAGGATCTCTAGGAATGAAAGAATATTAAGAGAACTGTGTGACCAATTCAAACGGAGCAATATTCGCATTATAGGAGAACCAGAGGAAGAAGAGAGAGAAAAAGGGATAGAAAGTGTCTTTGAAGAAATAATTGCTGAAAACTTTCCCATGCTAGGGAAGGAAATAGTCTTGCAGTCCACATAAGGCCACAGATCTTCCAACACAAGGGACGCAAGGAAGACAACATCAAGACACATAATAATTAAAATGGCAAAGATCAATGACAAAGACAGAGAATTAAAGGCAGCTAGAGAGAGAAAAAAGATCACCTACAAAGGAAAAACCATCAGACTATCATCACACTTCTCAACAGAAACCTTACAGGCCGAAAGAGAATGGCATGATATATTTAATGTAATGAAACAGAAGGGCCTTGAACCAAGAATATTGTATCCACCACAATTATCATTTAAATATGACGGAGGGATTAAACCATTTCCAGACAAATGAAAGTTGAGAGAGTTTGCCTCTCATAAACCACCACTACAGGATACCTTAAATGGACTGCTCTAGAGGGAAGCACCCCTAAGGCTAAAAAGATGTCACCAGAGAAAATAAAATCATAGCAAAGAAAGCAGACCATCTAAATACTAACTAAAGGCAAAGAATAAAACACCTAATATAAAAATAATGGAAGAGGAAGAATAAGAAGGGAGAGATAAGAAACATCAGGTGGTGTTCACAATAACTTAACAAGAAAGTTAAGTTAGATTGTTAGATAGTAAAGAAGCAACCCTTGGACCTTTGCTAACCACAAATCTAAAGCCAGCAATGGCAATAAGTACATATCTATCAATAATCACCAAAATGTAAATGGACTGAATGCACCAATCAAAAGACACAGAGTAACAGAATGGATGAAATAGCAAGACCCATCTATAAGCTGCTTACAAGAGACTCACCTCAAACCCAAAGATATACACAGACTAAAAGTGAAGGGATGGAAAAAGACATTTCATGCAAACAACAAAGAGAAAAAAGCAGGTGTTGCAGTACTTGCATCAGATAAAATAGACTTCAAAACGAAGAAAGTAGCAAGAGATAAAGAAGAACATTACATAATGATAAAGGGACCAGTCCAACAAGAAGATATAACCATTATAAATATATATGCACCCAACACAGGAGCACCAGCATATGTGAAACAAATACTAACAGAATTAAAGTAGGAAATAGACAGGAATGTTTCATTTTAGGAGACTTCAAAACACCACTCACTTCAAAATACAGATCAACCAGACAGAGAATAAGTAAAGACACATAGGCACTGAACAATACACTAGAACAGATGGACCTAACAGACATCTACAGAACTCTGCACCCAAAAGCAGCAGGATACACATTCTTCTCAAGTGCACATGGAACATTTTCCAGAGTAGACCACATACTAGGCCACAAAAAGAACCTCAGTAAATTCAAAAATATTGAAATCCTACCAACCAACTTCTCAGATAACAAAGGTATAAAACTAGAAAGAAAGTTTAGAAAGAAATCAAAAAGGCTCACAAATACATGGAGACTTACCAACATTTTCAAATTATTCAGTGGGTTAACGACCAAATCAAAACAGAAATCAAAGACTATATGGAGACTAATGACAACAACAAAACAAAGCCACAACTTCTGTGGGACGCAGCAAAGGCAGTTCTAAGAGGAAAGTATATTTTAATCCAGGCCTTTTTAAAGAAGGAAGAACATTCCCAAATGAGCAGTCTAAAGACACAGTTAGTGAAATTGGAAAAAGAACAAATGAGGCCCAAAGTCACAAGAAGGAGTGAAATAATAAATATCAGAGAAGAAGTAAATAAAATTGAGAAGAATAACACAATAGAAAAAATCAGTGAAACCAAGAGCTAGTTCTTTGAAAAAATAAATAAAATAGATAAACCCCCAGTCAGACTCATTAAGAGAAAAAGAGAATCTACACAAACAGAATCAGAAATGAGACAGGAAAAATAATGACGGACCCCACAGAAATACAAAGAATTATAAGAGAATATTATGAGAATCTATATGCTAACAAGCTGGAAAATATAGAAGAAGTGGACAACTTCTTAGAAAAATAGAACCTTCCAAGACTGACCAAACAAGAAACAGAAAAAACTAAACACACCAATCACCAGCAATGAAATTGAAGTGGTAATCAAAAAACTACCCAAGGACAAATCCCCCAGACGTGACGGATTCACCTATGAATTCTACCAGACATATAGAGAAGAAATAGTACCCATTCTCCTTAAAGTTTTCCAAAAAATAGAAGAGGAGGAAATACTTCCAAACTCATTCTATGAAGCCAGCATCACTATAATAACAAAACTGGGCAAATACCTCACCAAAAAAGAAAATTACAGACCAATATCCCTGATGAACGTAGATGCAAAAATACTCAACATAATATTACCAAATCGAATTCAAAAATACATCAAGAGGATCATACACCATGATCAAGTGGGATTCATCAAAGGGATGCAAGGATGATACAACATTTCAAAATCGATCAACATCATCCACCACATCAACAAAAAGAAGAACAAAAACCACATGGTCATCTCCATAGATGTTGAAAACGCATTTGACAAAATTCAGCATCCATTCATGATTAAAACTCTCAACAAAATGGGTATAGATGGCAAGTACCTCCACCTCATAAAGGCCATATATGACAAACCCACAGCTAACATCATACTTAAAAGTGAGAATCTGAAAGCTTTTCATCTAAGATCAGGAACAAGACAGGGATGCCCACTCACTCCACTGTTATTCAACATAGTACTGGAGTTCCTAGCCACAGCAATCAGACAAAAAAAGACATACAAGGAATCCAGATTGGTAAAGAAGCAGTCAAATTGTCACTGTTTGCAGATGACATGATACTGTATATCAAAAACCCTAAAGTCTCCACTCCAAAATTATTAGAACTAATATCTGAATTCAGCAAAGTTGCAGATACAAAATTAACACACAGAAATCTGTTGCTTTCCTATACACTAATGATGAGCTAACAGAAAGAGAAATCAGAAAAACAATTCCATTCACAATTGCACCTAAAAGAATAAAATACCTAGGAATAAACCTAACGAAGGAAGTGAAAGACCTGTACTCTGAAAACTACAAGACACTCCTAGGAGAAATTAAGGAAGACACTAACAAATGGAAATGCATCCCATGCTCTTGGCTAGGAAGAATCAATATTGTCAAAATGGCAATACTACCTATAGCAATCTACAGATTCAACACAATCCCTATCAAACTACCAACAGCTTTCTTCAATGAACTGGAACAAATAATTCTAAAATTCATATGGAACCAGAAAAGACCCTGAATAGCCAAAACTATCCTGAGAAGGAGGAATCAAACAGGGGGAATTATGCTGCATGACTTCATGCCCTACTACAAAGCCACAGTAATCAAGACAATTTGGTATTGGCACAAAAACAGACCCACAGACCGGTGGCACAGAATAGAAAATCCAAACATTAACCCAAGCACATACAGTCAACTAATATTCAATAAAGGAGCCTTAGATATACAATGGGGAGATGACAGCCTCTTCAGCAGCTGGTGTTGGAAAAACTGGACAGCTACATGTAAGAGAATGAAACTGGACTACTGTCTAGCCCCATACACAAAGATAAACTCAAGGTGGATCAAAGACCTGTATGTAAGTCATGAAACCATAAAACTCTTAGAAAAAAACATACACAAAAATCTCTTGGACATAAACATGAGTGACCTCTTCATGAACATATCTCCCCGGGCAAGGGAAAGAAAAGCAAAAATAAACAAGTGGGACTATATCAAGCTGAAAAGCTTCTGTACAGCAAAGGACACCATCAGTAGAACAAAAAGACATCCTACAGTATGGGAGAATATATGCATAAATGACATATCCGATAAGGGGCTGACATCCAAAATATATAAAGAATTCACACACCTCAACAAACGAAAAGCAAATAATCCAATTAAGAAATGGGCAGAGGACACGAATAGACACTTCTCCAAAGAAGAAATTCAGATGGCCAGCACACACATGAAAAGATGCTCCACATCGCTAATCATCAGAGAAATGCAAATGAAAACCACAATGAGATATCACCTCACAGCAGTAAAGATGGCCACAATCGAAAACACAAACAACAACAAATGATGGCTAGGATGTGGAGAAAGGGGCACACTCCTACACTGCTGGTGGGAATGCAAATTAGTTCAACCATTGTGGAAAGCAGTATGGAGGTTCCTCAAAAAACTCAAAATAGAAATACCATACGACCCAGGAATTCCACTCCTAGGAATTTACCCTAAGAATGCAGTAGCCCAGTTTCAAAAAGACAGATGCACCCCTATGTTTATCGCAGCACTATTTACAATAGCCAAAAAATGGAAGCAACCAAAGTGTCCATCAGTAGATGAGTGGATAAAGAAGTTGTGGTACATATACACAATGGAATATTACGCAGCCATAAGAAGAAAACAAATCCTACCATTTGCAACAACATGGATGGAGCTAGAGGGTATTATGCTCAGTGAAATAAGCCAAGCCAGAAAAGACAGGTATCAAATGATTTCACTTATATGTGGAGTATAAGAACAAAGAAAAAAGCTGAAGGAACAAAACAGCAGCTGACCCCCAGAACCCAAGAATGGACTAATAGTTACCAAAGGGAAATGGACTGGGGAAGATATGTGGGAAGGGAGGGATAAGAGGGAAAAAGGGGCATTACAATTAGCAGATGTAAGGTAGGGGGGACACGGGGAGGGCTGTACAACTCAGAGAAGACAAGTAGTGATTCCATAGCATCTCACTACGCTGAGACAGTGACTGTAATGGGGCTGGTGGTGGGAACCTGATGAAGGGGGTAGTTTAATAACTGTAATATTGCACATGTAATTGTAGATTAATGATATGAAAATAAATTATAAAAAAATAAAATAAATAAATAAAATAAAATCATAAAAAAAGAGGACCAAACAGGCAGAGATACGAGACAGAGCCATGAGTCTGGCCTGTGTGTTTGCAAGACTTCCTGCTGGAAAGTGAGCCAACCTCACTTGAGCCCACACAGGAAGATGATTGGGGAACACAGTTTGACTGAGGGGAAGGTCAAGGTATCTTCCCTGAGGGACCAGGAGGGGACTGGAGACCACATGGTGAAGTAGCTATCCATTGGTCCCCAGTGAACATACATGTCCTGGCTCTGGTGGACACTGGGGCTTAATGTTCACTGATTCATGGTAACCCTGGGCGGTTCCCCGGGACCCCCACTATCATAGATGGATATGGGGGGAAGCTATCAGAGTAAAAAAAGCACGAATCCATTTAGGAATAGGATGTCTACCCCCAAAAGTGTACACCGTGTATATATCTCCTATCCCTGAGTATATTTTGGGGATTGATATCCTGCAGGGTCTACGGTTGCAGACCACTACAGGTGAGTTCAGACTGAGAGTACGTGTGGTGAAGGTACTTCTGAGGGGACATGCTAGGTGCCAGCCCATAACTTTGCCTGTGCCTTGGCGGGTGACTAATACCAAACAGCACAAACTGCGTGGGGGACATAAAGACATTGGAGAAACTCTCCAGGAGCTGGAAAAGGTGGGTATTATAAAGCCCACCCATAGTCCGTTCAATTCCCCAGTTTAGCCAGTAAAAAAGCCAGATGGCTCCTGGCATATGACCGTGGATTACAGAGAACTGAATAAGGTCATACCCCCTATGCATGCTACTGTCCCCTCTATTGCAGGCTTGATAGATACCCTCAGCCATGAACTAGGAACATATTATATGGTAGCTCTTGCTAATGCCTTCTTTTCCATTGACATTGAACAGGAAAGTCAGGAACGGTTTGTCTTCACATGGGAAGGATGGCAATGGACTTTCACCATCCTTCCACAGGGATACCTCCACAGCCCCACCATCTGTCATGAACTTGAAGCCCAGGACTTGGCTACATGGGAGAAACCACCAACGGTGCAGCTGTACCATTGTATTGATGATGTCGTGCTCACGTCTGATTCTCTTTCAGACCTAGAAGGTGCAGCACCTAGACTGCTGCAACATTTACAGGAAAAAGTATGGACTGTGAACAGCACCAAAGTTCAGGGACCTGGTTTGTCTGTCAAATTCTTGGGGGTCGTCTGGTCGGGTAAGACCAAAATGATACAGAAGCAGTTATAGATAAAGTCCAGGCCTTTCCTACGCCCACAACTGTAGCATTGCTACAGGAGTTTCTGGGTCTTCTAGGCTACTGGAGAGTGTTTATCCAGCACTTGGCACAAATTGTAAAGCCCTTATACCGGTTGGTACAAAAGGGCATCAGGTGGGACTGGGATGAGACCTGTGCATCTGCCTTTACTACAGCAAAACAGGCAGTCAAGGCTGTGCAGGCCTTGAGTGTGATAGACCCATCAAGGCCCTGTGAGCTGGATGTTCATGTGACTGAAGACGGTTATGGCTGGGGTCTCTGGCAGTGGCTTGAACAAGCTTGCCAACCTGTTGGATTCTGGTCACAACTCTGGAAAGGGGCAGAGGTACGATACACTTTGATAGAAAACAACTAGCTGTGTATCATGCCTTGCTGGCTACAGAACCCATCATTGGAATTGCCCTGATAAAGGTAATAACTGTGGGGAACTGTCCTGAATTCTGGCTGCCCAGTCGGGGTGGCCACCGGAGGAGGTGTGGCTACCGCGGTTTCCCACTCTGGGTCCTCACACAGGTCCGCTGCTGGTGCCGGGGCTGCTGGGCATGCACATTCACCCATACGCCATTGGTCAGTTATGTATGACCATATTAGCATAAGGTGTAACCAATCAGAAGAGACCACACCCTATATATTCCATGCCCTAAGCTGCAATAAACGAGTTCCTGCTTTGACTGAGCTCCCTGTTGCATCTGTTTGTCCTCGGGAACGAGGGCTTGTGATCGGGCGGACAGCCGGCACTTGCCTCTCCCAACCTCGCCTTGCCAGAACGTGCTCTCCCCTCACTCCTCTGCAGGTTCAGGGGGGGTTCCGTGGAAGGCTAGAAACCCCGACAACTGGTGCCCCATGTGAGGAACAACTGACGAAGCCTCGCAAACCTGATCAAGGATCCCTCGGTTGATTAACCTAAAGTGCGGCGGAGTGAGCAGTGGGTGATTACGTGGTAAGAGCATTCCCAGGGAATGGGACAAGCAACTTTCTAAGGATGAACCTGCGCTAAAAGCACTGAGATAGGTGCTCAAGAGCCAAGGATTAGAACTCTCGGACTCTCAAGCTGAGAAGGTCTGGGAGACCTTAGTAAGGGTGGCTCCCTGGCCTCCTGCTAGTAATCTTTTTGATCTACTGAAATCCAACTTACAAAGAGGTCATTCAGCTTTTATATTAAGAAGACAAAAAAAATTGAAAAACTATGACAGCATCTCTGCTTAGGCATGAGAAAAGAAGCGCTGGATTTGGATTTTTGTCTCTTAGTAGTAAAATAAAACTGTCAGCTGTTAGGGTCTATAAATTTGTCTTTAGATTAGTTCTTTAAGACTGGCTTAATATGGACTAGATTTTTGGAACCTGCAAAAACTATAAACTGAAATGTAAAAAAGCAATTTTTCTTCTTGAAAGATTTAACATTGTAAGTTCCAGCTTATTGAAAGCAATTAAATATTAATGTTAATTATATATATTTTAGTAACTTCTGAGACATACTGGTACATATTTTGGTGTGGAAGGTTATCAAGTACAAGAATTTTATTCTACTTGGTGACAAATAATGGTAGTTTATAAACCTAAGTGATAATCTTAAAGGTTGAGGTGACAGAATAAAGTTTACTTTGACCAATTTTATAGGTTACTGTATGTGTTAAGATCCAGAAGTAACCTTAAGTTTAAAATATTGAAATAGAACTAAAGATAAGGAAAACCTGTATATCTTGGGGCAAAAGATATTCATGTGTTAATAAAGGCTCTGTTGAATGAAAGGTTTGATGAACACTTGATGTTTGATCTTTCTAGCCTGATCTTTTCTGAGAATTCATGGAGGTGTTTGCTTCAGGATATCTTATCATGTGATTAAATTCCAGGAATTTTTACTTGGTTAAATTTAAGAGATAATTTTATATATAGCATTGAAACAAGTTTTCTGACTCTTGGTAGTTAGTTCATTTTTCAGATTATATGCAAATTTCCCCAGTAGTTTTTTTTTCTGCACAGAAATTAGTACAAAATCCTTTATTTCATTTCAGTTAGTATTTCATTTTTGTACTGTCGAGGTTATTATGCCTTTAGATTGCCTTTCTTGCAGGTTTTATTGACAAATAGCAGTCTCCATGCTTTTGAAGACTCTTAGTGATATTGAGAAATATAATTTATTTTAAGCGGTAAATTCAGCTCATGTTAAAAGAGCAATACATTTAGAGACATCTTGTAATGCATGGAGCTGTCAGTGTGAGTTGTTTTAAGTTTATCAGTTATTTCAAAATAGTGAAAATATTCCGAGAAATAACATAAAATTGCTGTTATTAAAAATTGAACAGTGTTTAAACTAACCCTAGTAATTCCTATCTATATAGAGGAAATTTCATACAAATCAACAAAGCTTGGATTTGTTGTATCCAGATTTGAGTTTCTGATTGGTTATATCTAAGTCTGATAAAACACTTAAGATCTGGAAATCAATAGATGCCATTGATTTATATATATGGTGTTTTATTTGTAACATATAAACCTTGTTTAATTCTAGGCCAGTTATATTTGTGCTAAGATTTTACGTTCCTGTTAGGTTAAGCTCTTAAATATTATAACTAATAGTTTGTTGGTTTAAACAAGTATTTGTTAGCCTAGAAGTATTTCAGTATATTAGAGCACAAAACTGGGAGTTAAAACACCTTATGCTAGTTAACTATGTGATCTTGGACAAATAACTGAGCCTTAATTTCACATCTGGGAAATTAGCATGTTGCACATCAGTAGGGTGATGTTTACCACTTTTTTTAATGAACAAAAATACTGTGTTTTTGGATACTGCTTAAATCTAAGATTGTAACATTACCAATGATCCTAAAATTCTTTATGAAAACATATCGGGAGAAGAAGAATACCAGAGACAATTTGGTTGTTCTAAGAACCTCAGTGATCATAGGGGAGGCCCTTCCTTTGAGGCTTTGAGACCTAATATGCCCCTTTCCCGAGTGAAGCCGCACCCCTAATCCTAAAGACCACTGCCCAGATGATGCCCGCCATTACGTGGCTCCCCGGGCCTCCAGTCTGGGTGGAACAGTGGCCATTACTGCAGACTAAGCTTCAGAAACATAAGGAGATTGTTCAGGAACAGTTTAGGTTGGGACACATACGACCTTCTCTAAGCCCATGGAATAGCCCGGTGTTTGTTATTAAGAAGGCCTCCGGTAAATGGAGGATGCTTCAAGACTTAAGAAAAATCAGTGAATGGATGGTTACAATGGGAACGCCCTTGAGAGGCCTGCCCTGGATCTTGTCCATTCCAAAAGAATTATCCCTTATCGTAATTGATATTAAGGATTGTTTCTTCTCCATTCCCCTCCACCCAGCTGATTGTGAGAAGTTCGCCTTCTCTGTGCCATCTACCAATTTTCGAGGGCCTGATGAGAGATATGAATGGACAGTGCTACCCCAAGGCATGGCCAATAGCCCTGCCTTCTGTCAGCAATATGTTTCCAAAATTCTGCAGCCCCTTCAGCAGTGGGCAGGAATAACTCTTTATGTGTACATGGATGATATTATTTTAGGGGCAGCTAGTGCCCAGAAGTTAGAATCTGCGTACAGGGACCTTCAATGCCTCTTCGAGCAAGGGGGACTGCATGTGTCTAATAACAAGATCCAAACTATACCTCCCTTTGAGATTTTAGGGGCAAAGCTTAACTTAGATTCTGTCTGTCCTCTTAAACCTCAGTTATCCATCAAGACCTCATATTCTTTAGCGGAATTACAAAAGGTATTAGGGGAACTCAACTGGCTTCGGCCCTGGATTCACATTACAACAGAGGACCTCCTCCCTCTTTTTGAGTTTTGAGTTGTTGAGAGACAAAACTCCATCTGAGCTTGTTGTATTAATGGAGGAACATAAACAAGTATTTAGACAGATTCAATTAGCACTTGATAATGCCCAATTCGCCCGGTATCAACCTGACTGTGACCTTTGTCTGTGGATTCTTCCTGGCTTGGAGTTGCTTACCGCTGTTATCACACAGCAAGGTAACCCTCTCCAATGGGTCCATGCATCAATAGGAGGCACTCCGTGAGTGTATGCCCAATTAGATCAACTGGCAGATCTTATAGTCAAAGGCAGAGACACCACCTTAAGACATTATGGGAAAGACCCAGAAATTTTAACCATTCTTTATCGTTTGTCCAACTTTGAATGGATCAAGCGAAATCACAATAGAGTGTCCGAGGCTCTGACAGGTTTTTGGGTAAGATTGATTGCCATTATGGACCTAGCAGATAGGGTGCCTCCTTCTCCAAGTTAAGTTGGACCACCCCTAGACTCTTTTTGAGTAAGCCCCTTTCTGATGCCTTGAATGTGTTTACCGATGGACGAAAAGAGGGGTCTGCTGTTGTTGTCTTTCCCCCTCCTCACCTCTCAACCAAGTTAAAAGAAACCCAACATTTTGAAAAGGTTACTGGCTCAGCACAATTTAAGGAGTTTTATGCCATAGCATTGGCCCTAAGTAAAATTTCTGAACCTATGAATATTTTTTGATTGTATGTGGTGAACTTGCTTCCCACTTTAGCCTCTTCTTATATCAAGTTAGATAAAAACCCCATAACCCCCTTGATGATTCAGGTGAGATCCTTGCTGATGGCACTATCCAAGCCCATATTCTTGCAGCACCTCTGAGGACACCAAGGTTTGCCTGGATTCCTCTCCAGAGGAAACCTATTAGCTGACCAATTAGCATCCTCTGCTGCTCAAGCCCTTTCCATGCAGAGGCCCAAGATTTACAATGGACCCAAGACCTCCATGAACTTACCCACCTAAATTGGAGGGGACTTCATCATAGATTTCCTCATATTCCTATAAAAAACTTGAAAAAATTATCAGGACTTGTAAATCCTGTTTGACTTTTGTACGAATTCCACCCCTCCAGTCCCCTGGAGTTAACCCAAGGGGCATTAAACCAAATTGCCTCTGGCAGACTGATGTTACTCATTATGCAACTTTTGGGAAACTAAAATTTGTTTTTGTGACAGTGGATACGTGCTCCCATGCCTACTGGGCTAGTGCCCATGCTGAAGAGAAAGCCAAACATGCACAGAGGCATTTTTTTAAATGTTTTGCTATTTTAGGCATACCACATCAAATAAAAACAGATAATGGGGAGATTAAAAATGGCAGTGTGAGAGGTGAGACAGAGGCTTCCTCCTAAAATCGCATATAATATGAAAATAAAGCTACTACAACTACTATTGAAAGAGCAACTGGAAAGAGAACTACAATAAACTGCATACACCTGGAGACAAGAGCAGCCCTCACAGAAAATGGTAATGTACTAAAACTGTGGTCCTGCAGGATCCAAGCCCTTCCCCCACCCCAGCTCACCGGCAGAAGGAACAGGAACAGAGCAGAGAGGGAGTGGAGAACTGGGACTGCTGAATACCTAACTCTGGAGATCTACTCTGGGAGCACAAACCTACATTTCATGGTGCTTGCATGATACTCTTGTAATTAGGAGCTTGGAAAGCTAAGACAGGCGGAGTTCCTGGAGACTAAGATTCCGGCTGTCTGTGAGATCAGGGATCCATACACAGCTGCTCTGGGATGGGGGAGGGGCAGGCAGTCTGAGAGACTTCCTGGCAGGGAAGAACTTGGAAGGAGGCCTGCTGAGGGGGCAAGGACTGCACAGAGATTGCTGCTAAGGAGAAAGGACAGGTGGACAGGATTGTCCGGGTGTACTCTGCCCCGCAGATTGGGGGTTTTCTGATCTTCAGGTGTGCCAGCTCCCTGGCTGCCTACACAGCTCCAGGAACCCCTTCTGTGACAGGCAGACTAGTGCACCTTTCGCCTGGCCAGCCCCACCAGGCTTGCAAACCTGGAAGTCCTTCCCTGGTGTTGGGCCAGCCAGAGGGAGGATCTGTCTACAGCAACTTAAAAGGCAAAGCATAGAGGCTTATACCTGTGTGCTCAGCCCACTGGTTCAGACAGTGGAGACAGGCATAGCAGCCAGGAACCAGGAAACAGCCCTTTCCTCCCCCATGGCACCATACCACTCCCCTGCAATCCCTGACATTGCTTCAGGGGCTGAGCAGCTACAGAGAGTAGAGCTTCTGGGCACTAGAGGGCTCCATACACAAATATGAAACGCCAAAGGAACCTGGTCCAGAGTAAAATTATGAATACAACTCCTGAGAAAGATTTTAATGATATGGACCTTATGACTCTCCCTGAAAGGGAGTTCGAAATAAAAATCATGAACATGCTCATGGAGATACAGAAAGATATTCGAGAACTCAGGAATGAATTCTGGTTGGAGATCCAATCCTTGAGGAACACAATGGATGGTATTAAAAGCAGATTGGATATGGTGGAGGAGACGATAAATGAAAAAAACTAGAGAAGAGGAATACAAGGAAGCTGAGGTACTGAGAGAAAAAAGGATCTCTAGGAGTGAAAGAATATTGAGAGAACTGTGTGACCAATCCAAACGGAACAATATTCGCATTATAGGAGTACCAGAGGAAGAAGAGAGAGAAAAAGGGATACAAAGTGTCTTTGAAGAAATAATTGGTGAAAACTTTCCCACACTGGGGAAGGAAATAGTCTCACACTCCACGGAAGCCCACAGAACTCCCAACACAAGGGAACCCAAGGAAGACAACACCAAGACACATAATAATTAAGATGGCAAAGGTCAAAGATAAAGACAGTATTAAAGGCAGCTAGAGAGAGAAAAAAGATCACCTACAAAGGAAAACCCATCAGACTGTCATCAGATTTCTCAACAGAAACCTTACAGTCCAGAAGAGAATGGAATGATATATTTAACGTAATGAAACAGAAGGGCCTTGAACCAAGAATATTGTATCCAGCATGATTATCATTTAAATATGACGGAGGGATTAAACAATTTCAAGACAAAAGAAAGTTGAGAGAGTTTGCCTCACATAAACCACCACTACAGGATATCTTAAACGGACTGCTCTAGAGGGAAACACCCCTAAGGCTAAAAAGATGACACCAGAGAAAATAAAAGCATGGCAAAGAAAGCAGACCATCCAAATACCAACTAAAGGCAAAGAATAAAACACCTAATATATAAAGAAAGGAGGAGGAAGAATAGGAAGGGAGAGATAAAGAAACATCAGACGGCGTTCACAATAATGTAACAAGAAAGTTAAGTTGGATTCTCAGATAGTAAAGAAGCAACCCTTGAACCTTTGGTAACCACGAATCTAAAGCCTGCAATGGCAATAAGTACATATCTATCAATAATCACCCTAAATGTAAAGGGACTGAATGCACCAATCAAAAGACAAAGAGGAACAGAGTGGATAAAAAAGCAAGACCCATCTATATGCTGCTTACAAGAGACTCACCTCAAACCCAAAGATATACACAGACTAAAAGTGTAGGGATGGAAAAAGATATTTCATACAAACAAAAAAGAGAAAAAAGCAGGTGTTGCAGTACTTGTATCAGACAAAATAGACTTCAAAACGAAGAAAGTAGCAAGAGATAAAGAAGGACATTACATAATGATAAATGGGTTAGTCCAACAAGAAGATACAACCATTATAAACATATATGCACCCAACACAGAAGCGCCAACATATGTGAAACAAATACTAACAGAATTGAAGGAGGAAATAGACAACAATGCATTCATTTTAGGAGATTTCAACACACCACTCACTCCAAAGGATAGATCAACTAGACAGAGAATAAGTAAAGACACAGAGGCAGTGAACAACACACTAGAACAGATGGACCTAACAGATATCTATAGAACTCTGCACCCAAAAGTAACAGGATACACATTCTTATCAAGTGCATATGGAACATTTTCCAGAATAGACCACATACTAGGCCACAAAAAGAACCTCAGTAATTTCAAAAATATTGAAATCCTACCAACCAACTTCTCAGATCACAAAGGTATAAAACTAGAAATAAATTTGAGAAAGAAATCCAAAAGGCTCACAAATACATGGAGACTTAACAACATTCTCCTAATTAATCAATGGGTTAACAACCAAATCAAAACAGAAATCAAAGAATATATGGAGACTAATGACAACAACAACACAAAGCCACAACTTCTGTGGTATGCAGCAAAGGCAGTTCTAAGAGGAAAGTATATTACAATCCAGGCCTATTCAAAGAAGAAAGAGCATTCCCAAATGAACGGTCTAAAGACACAATTATTGAAATTGGACAAAGAAGAACAAAGGAGGCCCAAAGTCACCAGAGGGAGGGACATAATAAAGATAAGTGAAGAAATAAATAAAATTGAGAAGAATAAAACAATAGAAAAAATCAATGAAACCAAGAGCTGGTTCTTTGAAAAAATAAACAAAATAGATAAACCCCTAGCCAGACTCATTAAGATAAAAAGAGAATCTACACACATAAACAGAATCAGAAATAAGAAAGGAAAAATAATGATGGACCCCACCGAAATACAAAGAATTATAAGAGAATATTATGAGCATCTGTATGCTAACAAGCTGCAAAACCTAGAAGAAATGGACAACTTCTTAGAAATATACAACCTTCCAAGACTGACCAAGCAAGAAACAGAAAAACTAAACAGACCAATCACCAGCAACAAAGTTGAATTGGTAATCAAAAAAACTACCCAAGAACAAAACCCCCAGACCTGATGGATTCACCTCTGGTTTCTACCAGACATATAGAGAAGAAATAACACCCATTCTCCTTAAAGGTTTCCAAAGAAGAGAAGAGGAAGGAATACTTCCAAACTCTTTCTAGGAAGCCAGCATCACTCTAATACCAAAACCAGGCAAAGACCTCACCATAAAAGAAAATTGCAAACCTATATCCCTGATAAACATAGATGCAAAAATACTCAATAAAATATTAGCAAACTGAATTCAAAAATACATCAAGAGGATCATACACCATGATCAAGTGGGATTCATCCCAGGGATGCAAGGATGGTACAACATTCAAAAATCCATCAACATCATCCATCACATCAATAAAAAGAAGAACAAAAACCACATGATCATCTCCATAGATGCTGAAAAAGCATTTGACAAAATTCAGCATCCATTCATGATTAAAACTCTCAACAAAATGGGTATAGATGGCAAGTACCTCAACATCATAAAGGCCATATATGACAAACCCACAGCTAACATCACTTAATAGCGAGAAGCTGAAAGCTTTTCATCTAAGATCGGGAACACGACAGGGATGCCCACTCTCTCCACTGTTATTCAACATAGTACTTGAGGTCCTAGCCACGGCAATCAGACAAAACAAAGATATACAACACATCAAGATTTGTAAAGAAGAAGTCAAATTGTCACTATTTGCAGATGACATGATACTGTACATAAAAAATCTTAAATACTACAGCTCAGAGAAGACAAGTAGTGATTCTCATCTCACTACACGGATGGACAGTGACTGTAATAGGTTTGGTGGTGGGGACCTGATGAAGGGGGTTGTTTAATCATCACAATATTGCTCATGTAATTATAGGTTAATGATACTAAAATAAAATAAATTGTAAAAAAAATCTAAATTACAAAAAAAAACCCTAAATACTCCACTCCAAAACTACTAGAACTAATATCTGAATTCAGCAAAGGTGCAGGATACAAAATTAACACACAGAAATCTGTTCCTTTCCTATACAGTAACGATGAACTAACAGAAAGAGAAATCAGAAAAACAATTCCATTCACAATTGCATCCAAAAGAATAAAATACCTAGGAATAAACCTAACGAAGGAAGTGAAAGACCTGTACTCTGAAAACTACAAGACACTCCTAGGAGAAATTAAAGAGGACACTAACAAATGGAAATGCATCCCATGCTCTTGGCTAGGAAGAATAAATATTGTCAAAATGGCTATACTACCTAAAGCAATCTACAGATTCAATGCAATCCCTCTCAAACTACCAGCAGCTTTCTTCAATGAACTGGAACAAATAACTCAAAAATTCATATGGAACCAGAAAAGACCCTGAATAGCCAAAGCAATTCTGAGAAGGAGGAATCAAACAGGGGGAATTATGCTCCCTGACTTCAAACTGTGCTACAAAGCCACAGTCATCAATACAATTTGGTACTGGCACAAAAACAGACCCACAGACCAGTGGAATAGAATAGAAAATCCAAACATTAACCCAAACATTTATAGACAATTAATATTTGATAAAGGAGCCTTGGATATACAATGGGGAGATGACAGCCTCTTCAGCAGCTGGTGTTGGAAAAACTGGACAGCTACATGTAAGAGAATGAAACTGGACTACCGCCTAGCCCCATACACAAAGGTAAACTCAAGGTGGATCAAAGACCTGAATGTAAGTCATGAAACCATAAAACTCTTAGAAAAAAACATAGGCAAATATCTCTTGGACATAAACATGAGCGACTTCTTCATGAACATATCCCCCCAGGCAAGTGAAACAAAAGCAAAAATGAACAAGTGGGACTATATCAAGCTGAAAAGCTTCTGTACAGCAAAGGACACCATCAGTAGAACAAAAAGACATCCTACAGTATGGGAAAATATATTCATAAATGATGCATCTGAGAAGGGTTGTCATCCAAAATATATAAAGAACTCACGCACCTTAACAAGCAAAAAGCAAATAGTCCAATTAAGAAATGGGCAGAGGACATGAATAGACACTTCTCTAAAGAAGAAATTCAGATGGCCAACAGGCACATGAAAAGATGCTCCACATCACTGGTCATCAGAGAAATGCAGATTAAAACCACAATGAGATATCACCTCACACCAGTGAGCATGGCCAACATCCAAAACACAAACAACAACAAATGTTGGCGAGGATGTGGAGAAAGGGGAACCCTCTTACACTGCTGGTGGGAATGCAATTTAGTTCAACCATTGTGGAAAACAGTATGGAGGTTCCTCAAAAAACTCAAAATAGAAATACCGTTTGACCCAGGAATCCCACTCCTAGGAATTTACCCTAAGAATGCAGCAGCCCAGTTTCAAAAAGACAGATGCACCCCTATGTTTATTGCAGCACTATTTACAATAGCCAAGAAATGGAAGCAGCCTAAGTGTCCATCAGTAGATGAATGGATTAAGAAGATGTGGTACATATACACAATGGAATATTATTCAGCCATAAGAAGAAAACAAACCCTACCATTTGCAACAACATGGATGGAGTTAGAGGCTATTATGCTCAGTGAAATAAGCCAAGCCGAAATAGACAAGTATCAAATGATTTCTCTCATATGTGGAGTATAAGAACAAAGAAAAAACTGAAGGAACAAAACAGCAGCATACTCACAGAACCCAGGAACGGACTAATAGTTACCAAAGGGAAAGGGACTGGGGAAGAAGGGTGGGAAGGGAGGGATAAGAGGGTAAAAGGGGTATTACGATTAGCAGACGTCAGGTAGCGGGGGCATGGGGAGGGCATTACAACTCAGAGAAGACAAGTAGTGACTGAATAGCATCTCACTACACTGATGGACAGTGACTGTAATGGGGTTGGTGGGGGGGACCTGATGAAGGGGGCAGTTTAATCACCATAATATTGCACATGTAACTGTAGGTTAATGATACCAAAATAAATTGTAAAAAAAACAAAAACAAAAACAAAAAAACACAGGTAATGGCCCCTGCTTTACTAGCAGGGCGTTACAAGAGTTTTTTAATACATGGCATATCAGCCACTCCACAGGAATCCCATACAACCCCCAGGGCCAGGCCATAGTACAGTGTCACACTAAGACATTAAAAGACCTATTACAAAAACCAAAAGGGGGAATAAGACCCCATGACCAATTACGGATGGCCCTACTTACATTAAATATTTAAAATTTTTTCAAAAGATCAACCTCTAATGGCCTTTCAAAGGCACTGGACAAATCAAATGCCATATGCCAAAATAGAAGTGCGCTGGAAAGATCAGCTGACTGGGCAATGGCAAGGACCAGATCCACTGATAAGTATGGACAGAGGATTCGGATGTGTATTTCCTATAGGCAAACTAAATCCAATTTGGGTTCCTGCTAGGAACTTGAAATTCTGCCCTCAGACCACTCAGCAAATGGAAGAAAGCCATGATATAGACTCTCCCCAAGAGGGTGACCTCTTGAGGGCCTGCCTATCCCTTCTTTTCCAGGACTGACCCATAGAAGCCACGTAAGGTGCCCACCTGGCCCCCCAAGGGCTGAGACACCCAAGTCCTTGACCAAGATGGAAAGAGGCACCGAGCAGAAAGAACTCCACTTTGCTCAAGTCTTCCAGATGTGGCTGCTCTTGATGATACTTCTATCCTCCTGATTCACTCCTGTGCCTGCTGATAGTGCCTTAAAAGTGATTTGTCAAGCTTATGCTACAGCCTTCTATTCCCATGGCGTGCCGGGAGAATGCGCCTGTGTGAGTATAGCAATGGGGACAGCAGCTCATGACCCTAAAAAAGTAGTGGGTACCCCCTGGGCACTCAAGGGCTTTATCACGGAGCATTGGCCTCCTGAGAGAGTCGTGACTGGAAGAGCTAGGATGGTAGTCAATGATGGGTAAGTTCCCCTGGAAGATAGGGACAACCTAAGACAGGCACATCCTCAAGTACAGCACGACATCTCTCCCGCCCATACAAAAACAAAAAGGGGGAAATGTGGAGAACTATCCTGAATTCCAGCTGTACAGTCAGATGGCCGCCGGAGGAGGTGTGGCTACCATGCGGTTTCCCGCTCTGGGTCCTCACACAGGTCCGCTGCTGGTGCCAGGGCTGCTGGGCATGCACATTCACCCGTACGCCATTGGTCAGTTATGTATGACCATATTAGCATAAGGTGTAACCAATCAGAAGAGACCACACCCTATATATTCCATGCCCTAAGCTGCAATAAACGAGTTCCTGCTTTGACTGAGCTCCCTGTCACGTCTGTTTGTCCTCAGGAACGAGGGCTGGTGACCGGGCGGACAGCCGGCACTTGCCTCTCCTGACCTCGCCTTGCCGGGGCGTGCTCTCCCCTCACTCCTCTGCAGGTTCAGGGGGGGTTCCATGGAGGGCTAAAAACCCTGACAAATAACCACCTATCCCATCTTGGGGTGAGTAAGAGACTAGACCCAAAAGCCAAGGAATGGTGTGGCACAAATACCCACAGTAGCCAAGTGGCATGCTTACCTATAGCAGAATGGTGCCCTCTCTAGTAGCCCCTTGAGTGAAACGCTCCAACGCTTATTGGGCCGGTGACACATACTAGTGAAAAGCAGGAAGAACTTGCTTTTGAACCATTAGTAGCAGAGAGTCACTATCAGGAGGGAAGAGCCCCTATACCTGAAGATGCATGGTACACAGATGGCTCCAGCTGTGGGCAGCCCCCAAAATGGAGGGCCATAGCTTTCCATCCTAAGACTGAGACAATATGGATGGAAGATGGTGAGGGGAAGAGCAGCCAATGGGCAGAGTTGTGGGCTGTATGGCTTGTGATCAGCCAGGAGCCCTCCCCTATACTTGTCTGCACTGACAGCTGGGCTGTCTATCAGAGCTTGACCCTGTAGCTACCAACCTGGTACCATGCCAACTGACTGGTTGGTCACCGACCCCTTTGCGGGCAAGAATTGTGGCAAGACTTATGGACTTGTGGTCAGACTAAAGTAATTACGGTATACCATGTGACAGGTCATTTGCCACTGGCATCCCCAGGAAATGATGAAGCAGATAAATTGCCCCAGATACATTGGTTAGAAGGAAAGCCTGCCTCTGATGTAGCCCAATGGTTACATCAGCGTTTGCTGTATGTGGGGCAAAACACAATGTGAGCTGTAGCCTGTCGGTGGGGCTTGCCTTTGACCTTCAAAGAAGTTAGTGGGGCCCGGCAGGAGTGTGTCATGTGCACCAAAAGGGACTTACACCGAGTTACACAGCAACATGGGAAAATAGCTAAGGGTCTATACCCCTTGTCAGGTGGCAGATAGACTATATTGGGCCTCTACCTGTGTCAGAAGGATATCGGTATGCAATGACCTGTGTGGACAGAGCTACTGGACTTCTGGTTGCTTTTCATACCCCTTGTGCAGACCAGCAGATGAACAAAGGAGGCCTGGATCATCTCTTTGCTGCCTATAGCCGACCACAGGTAATTGAGAGTGATCAGGGCACCCATTTTACTGGATGTACACTGCAAGAATGGGTGCGACAGCTGGGAATCAAGTGGAAGATTCATGTGCCGTACAATCCTACCATAGCAGGCATGATAGAGAAGCACAATGGCTTGTTAAAATCCGGACTAAAGTCAGATACCAATAGGCTGTGGGGATGGTCAGTCCGCTTATTGACCATGCTACGACATTTGAATGAAAGACCCTGAAAGGGAGCCCTAAGCCCCATAGACATGTTAACACATATGGCTGCCTCCCCTATACAACTGAAATTGCAAACCAAGGAAGAATCACTGAAGCCAAGGTTCGGCCACCAGAATAACATCTTGCTGCCAGCACCAACTGCACTGAATCCTGGAGACCCCATTGAGTGGACATGGCCTTGGACCTTTCGACACATGGACCAACGATGGCTGGCTCTCCTGGCACCTTGGAGACAAGGCCTGGAAGCTGGCCTCCTGTGTATTCCTGGAATAACAGAAGAGTGGCCACCAAAGGTCACAGTAGTATATCCTGAATGGCCAGAAGGTAGGAGCATCTTACTGGGGAGTTTTGTTCTATCATTATGGCCAGTGCATGCACCTCCAGTAGCACTATATATAGACCCTTCAGTAACCCCCACGGGGAGAGGAGTAAAAGTATGGTATACTAGACCTGGAAGGGACCCCCTACCTGCTACAGTCCTATCACAGGACCACTCTCTTGCACGCATCCTACCTGATGGACAAGATTTGCCTATGTTATCTTATCACCCCTAAAGTCTTTGTTATTAAGAACCTCCTTTGGCTTGAGGATAATTATAATATTTTTTTATCTGTATCTTAATTTTTATTATCTCTAAGTTGCTGTTATCCTCTGCTGCTGTTGTGGAATCTGGTTACAGTGCTCCAACTTTCTTGCACAGGGACCATTGCAGAAGATGGAAAGCATGTAGATTGTAAGGCGAGAATCCTGGAGGGGTGGAGTGTGGATAAAGTGGGGTTCCTATGGCCAGGATCCTCACTGAACTTAAATGTAACTGGCCTGTTGCTATGGTACCACTTCCATACCTTTAGGCAATAGGACATTATTGTGTTAATGTAAGGAGTTCTGCCCAGGGCTCAGCCGGAGACTGGGTGGTGGGGCTAGAAGGCTATAGGGGAGCGGAGCGGAGGCTGGAGTGGTGGTAGCGCCAAGGGACTGACCTGCCACCTCGAAATAAAGTTGGGTATAACCTTTTCACCCCAAAATTTCTTTGGTCACAGTAAATCTATAGTGAACTTGCCTGGAGCTGAAACTCATTTGCAAGACAAGTTGTAACTGCTGTAAGATGCTGTATAATCCCTGTGTGAGAGGCCTGACTCAAAGGCTTATAGAGGCAGCCATAAACAAATACCTATGACATACACACAAAATAATCTTCTGTTATTAAGAGGTAAATTTGATTATGAAGAAGAGAGTAAAAATCTTTTAGAGAAATTTGAAAAAGGACCAAGAGTAAGTGAAATACATTACTGGGAATAAAATCAGAAATTCTTAAATAAGAAGAGGGGGCACCATTAAAAAAAGCGTAAAACCTAAATGTGATTTATTCCCACCAGGAGGTTTAAACATATTAACAGTAAGGTATTAACAAAGGGCCACGTGGTGGAAAATACGCCAGGAGGCTGCTTGGGCTGAGAGTGGGGGTGGCGGTGGGGAATTGGTAAAGGCCTGGCTATACCTGTTTGATTTGAGTTTTTTAAACCTACCAATAAAATTAAGACAAATGTTAGGGAAAGATATAACTGGCTTAGGCGATGTCTGGGAAAGAATGTCAACCATGTAGTACTCAGTCAATGAGGAACCAGGGGAGGGACTCGTGCCCTAAGAGATAAATTACTGGTGCCAATCTCCCCAGGTGTGCCTGTTCACCAGACACCCGATCTTTCAAGACCATCATTAAAGCCTCGCTCCGCTGTTCTCTTTGTCTCCGTGTCCACTTATTGAGTTGGGACCAGTGAGTGTGTTTCTCAAACCCTGATCCCCCCATCTTCTGTTCTACAAAGACACCCTGGTAGACATGTATCCATATTTGTTGAACTCCTACTGGTGTTCTCTCATCTGGATTTTCTCCATGAGCATCTGCAGGGACATTTCATCAATTTGAGAAAAACATGCTCAGTACTCTGGAATCAAGGCAGGCTAGAAAGGGCCTCACAGGTGTGTAGATCAGCTTCCTGCAGTAGAGTGTGAGGATGGGCTCTGGGGCTGATAGATCAGAGGAGGAGGCTTACTTTGAGTCCCCTCTTGGCTCAGCTGGAAGCAGTTTCAAAGGCTCCCAGTTCAGGGTGGGGATTGAAATGCCAGGACTGGGTGACTAAGGGCATAGGCAGTGTAGGGGTGAGGTTGTATTGTTATAAAGGCAGGGACTCAGCTTAGTGTCACAGGGCAGTCAGGGTGAGATATGAAACCAAAGTCAAGAAGGCAAAGTAAGTTTAAATGTACTCTGTATAGAGTAATAAAGTGAGCCTGCCTAAAGTTAGACCTCTCTGCTTATTGTAAGGTTTCTTTTATGTCATTTTGGCAGTGTGGAGAAGTCCTTGATTGACAGCTCTTAGTCCTCTAGGTCTGTTCTGATTGGTGAAACGAGGACATGGGCTGTGCTGTGCCTGTGCTTCTGATGTTTCTTATCTGGGGTGACCCTGATCACTTCCTGCGTCACTATTGGACCCTGTGGCTTCATCTGATTAACTCTGTGTCATTTCTGGCTCTCTGGCTTTATCTGATTAAATCACGGAGTCAGTTTTAGGAGGCCCCTTTCTCGTTTTTGTCTTGCTAATTTCTGTCTTTTTGCCTAACACAGTCAGTAACATAGACCTAACCCAGGCACAGAAGGAGATAACCTGAAGTGGCCCAGAATCCCTTAACAACTGTGTAGACAGGGACTTCAGAGGTAGCTGGCTTTCTAGGAAAGTTTACTGGTCCTGTACCAATGGAACCTTCTCTAAAGTGAATTCCTCTTCCCCTACTTCCAATGGAAATGGCCCCAAGCCACCCTGGGAATGTCTTTTCTCCCTCAGCTCCCTATGTTTTGGCAAATCCAAGGCCCTCGCTGTCTCAGTTCCCTGTCTACGACTGTCCCTACTCTCCAAACCAAATCCCAGGGGCTAAGAGTAAAAAGGAGGCATGGTTGGTCAGTTTCCCTGGCAAAATTACACCCATAGGAGCAGGGATAGCAACTTAGGCTTTCACATGGAATACTGGGCTCTGGGAATTAAGAATAGTGTAGGGGCCAAGGGCAGGCTGCCCCAGGATGTGCCATTGTGGCCAGCAGATTATGTGAGCCAAAAATAATCAAAAACCAAAAGACTTAGAAAGAAACTTTGAACTTCCCCCCAACCAACTGTGTAAAAGAACTTACATGGATGAACTGTTTCAGAAAGAAAGCTATCACATAGATAACCACATTATAATGTGAACTAGGTGGGGTGGACAGAAAGGAATGTGGCAATGTCTGTTAAATTCCTCTGTTGTCTAATTGTTTCTGTGTGACCCATTATGCGTTTTATCAAGCATTTATTCTTTCATATTCCTGTGAATTGCCTTCCATTCCTACCTCCTCTCCTTAGTTCAGGTTAACATATATACGTCATTTTCCCTGACTATCTTTGGAATTTATGTCTCTGGACATATTATATTTTGTTTAATTTTTTTATAATGAAAATTTGTTTTTCTCCTGTTAACCTGTGTCATGTCAATTTGATTCTTACACCAGCTAGAAGAACCTTGAAGGGTAAAGGAAATTTCCTTATCCACAACAATAGACAGTGGCAACAGCCCTGGCTTTGGAGTTTAGAAACACTGAGCCAGAAGCCCAATCCTGCCATTTATTTATTGGCTTGTGAGGACTCAGGCAAATCACTTGTACCTCTTTGAGTCTCAATTTCTTTCTCAGTAAAAAAGGAGGAATGACAATATATTAGCCTCAAAGGATTGGTATGAGCAACAGGTGTAGTGTACATGGGTTTTGTATATTGTCAAGGTCTTGAGACAGGGACCATGGGCTTAGACAGAATAGGGTGAGGGCCTCTGGAAAAAGCAAGGCAGGATATTTGCAGTCAGAGCAATGTAACTACTGTCTTAGCAAACAAAAAGTATTGCTAAAGCTGTGCACAGTCTTAATTTATCTGGTTCGATCCGCTGAAAGAACGTCCACGAGCCGTCGTAGAAAGTGAAAGTAAATTTATTAAGGAGTGAGAGGGGTTACAAATATTGGAAAATAGAATAGAAAAGCAGGGAAGTCCCCTTTCTATTAAGGGGACTTTACCTAAGAATTACCGCTAGGCTGGCTGGGTTCATCACCAAGGCATTGAGAAAGAAAATCATCATTAATGCAGCATGGGTCAGTTTCTGCTGGCTGGCTGGATCATTACCAAGGCATTGAGAAAGGAAATCATCATCAATGCAGCATGGGTCGGCTTCTGCCTAACACTTCTAGGCTGGCTGATTTTATCATCACTAAAGCATTGAGAAAGGGAATCATCATCAATGCAGCATGGGTTGTTTTCTACTCCGTCCCAAGATCTCACCCGACTTCCCTGGATGGCGCTTTTAAGGCTGTTTCACACAAAGGTGGCTCTCTGCCAATACATTCGGCATGTTGTCTTATTCCTGTGTGACTAGCCTCCTTTGCACCCGGATCCTGGCTAAAGATACCGGGTGCAAAGTGGGCTACACGTCTTATCTTAAATAAACACTTCTCTGTTCTCCTTGAGAGCACTGGCCAGGCGCCCAGAAAGAGAAAGGGAGTCTTAGGTCATGCCAGTATACAAGCAGGGTTTGAGCCTTAACTCAAGACTTTCCAGATCTTTTTAAACAAAAGATTCTTCTCTTACAACCACATGCAAGGAAACCCCCTACCAAACTCTATGTTAAACATTAATCTCTAGGGTCATTCTTCACTGAGATCAGTTAATATTCCCCAGATAAAGAAGAGTAGCACATGTTTTTATTATGCTAATCATTTATAATCATGTGTAATATTCACTTTAGCATTATAAAAGGCCCAGACCTACATGCTGTCTTTCATCCTTCAGATCTGATGAGGTGATTTTGCAAACTGGGCAACTAATTTAGCATGCAGACCCAGCTGTAAACAACATAGTAAAAGGCAGGAAGGATTCCACATTAAAGATAAGATTACATTTTAACACCCAGGAAGATTAAGAAGTAAGATTCTTAACTTACTCTTTAGCAAACAGACAATACCTCAGCCCACCTTGGGGGCTGGGCAGGTGGCCTTTTGATATGCCCCTAGACCAAGATGCCAGTATCCCAGGGAGAAATCAGAGCAGTAAATTTCTTGTGCTAAGTTAACTTTTAATATTCAGGGATCACTTAACAAGTCCACACCCCTAAGACTTTTATCCAGTTCCCCCAAATCCTCAACTGCCTATAAAGCCCCTAGACAACACATCACTATGGACTCTCTTTTCCCCTCCTACCATGAGCCAGGAGCTCTGTCCTCTCACTGTATCTCTCAATAAAAGTCTCGTTCTACCTCGCCTACCGTGGGTATTTGCGAGATCCATTCTTCAACTCTGCAAGCAAGAACACCAGCATCAGTCTCTACATACGTTTGCTATTTAATTAATTTAATTACTTCTTCCTTCTAAATCGTTTGAATAGAATACATTGATTAAGTGCCTACTATAAGAATATAGTACTTTAGACTTCCAGGAATATTTCGACGTGAACGGACCAGCAGAAAAATTCCTCCCAACATTATATTTATTCACGAAAATACAGCAAATACAACTATCCCTAAAAGAGAGACCAGAATACACAGGAAAGTGCACAGTGTACAGCTACACCTGTGAGAACTTGGCAGCCGGTGAGGCGGACGGGATACGGAGCGGCGACCCGGTGGGACCGAGCGCTCCCCCCACAGAGCTCTGGCGGCCAGACACTCCGGACAGAGGACTTGGCACCCAGTGAGGCAGGACGGAAACGCGATCCAGCGAGACCAGAGCGCCCCTACACCCCAGCACCCGGCGGGAGTCCCGGCAAGGCGGGTAAGGTATGGAGCTGTGAGCGAACCGAGCGCTCCTCTCCCCCAGCACTCCAGTGGGAGGAGAGGAGTCAGAGATGGGAGGGAGTGGAAGTCTGCGCCAGGAGCGCCGACACACAGCCTGCGGTGTAGCGGAGATAGGAGAGACAGAGGGCACAGGGTCCCAGCTGGGAACGGAACGTGCAAGTTGCCCGCGGGAGGCTCCGGGAAGGAAAAAGAAAGGAAAAAAAAGGGAATAAAAGCACGCACTCAACAGCTTTCTTCAATGAACTGGAACAAATAATTCTAAAATTCATATGGAACCAGAAAAGACCCCGAATAGCCAAAACAATCCTGAGAAGGAGGAATCAAACAGGGGGAATTACGCTCCCTGACTTCAAGCTCTACTACAAAGCCATAGTAATCAAGACAATTTGGTACTGGCACAAAAACAGACCCACAGACCAGTGGAACAGAATAGAAAATCCAAACATTAACCCAAACACCTACAGTCAATTAATATTTGATAAA
>JAQQAC010016209.1:48692852-48863514 GCA_029783875.1 Phataginus tricuspis | reverse complement strand
AGCAATATTCGCATTATAGGAGTACCAGAGGAAGAAGAGAGAGAAAAAGGGATAGAAAGTGTCTTTGAAGAAATAATTGCCGAAAACTTCCCCACGCTGGGGAAGGAAATAGTCTCACAGTCCATGGAAGCCCACAGATCTCCCAACACAAGGGACCCAAAGAAGACAACACCAAGACACATAATAATCAAGATGGCAAAGATCAAAGACAAGGACAGAGTATTAAAGGCAGCTAGAGAGAGAAAAAAGATCACCTACAAAGGAAAACCCATCAGACTTCTCAACAGAAACCTTACAGGCCAGAAGAGAATGGCATGATATATTTAACGTAATGAAACAGAAGGGCCTCGAACCAAGAATATTGTATCCAGCACGATTAGCATTTAAATATGACGGAGGGATTAAACAATTTCAAGACAAAAGAAAGTTGAGAGAGTTTGCCTCCCATAAACCACCACTACAGGATATATTAAACGGACTGCTCTAGAGGGAAACACCCCTAAGGGTAAAAAGATGTCACCAGAGAAAATAAAAGAATGGCAAAGAAAGCAGACCATCCAAATACTAACTAAAGGCAAAGAATAAAACACCTAATATGTAAAGAAAGGAGGAGGAAGAATAGGAAGGGAGAGATAAAGAAACACCAGACGGCATTCACAATAACTTAACAAGAAAGTTAAGTTGGATTCTCAGATAGTAAAGAAGCAACCCTTGAACCTTTGGTAACCACGAATCTAAAGCCTGCAATGGCAATAAGTACATATCTATCAATAATCACCCTAAATGTAAAGGGACTGAATGCAAAAAATCAAAAGACACAGAGTAACAGAGTGGATAAAAAAGCAAGACCCATATATATGCTGCTTACAAGAGACTCACCTCAAACCCAATGATATACACAGACTAAAAGTGAAGGGATGGAAAAAGATATTTCAAGCAAACAACAAAGAGAAAAAAGCAGGTGTTGCAGTACTTGTATCAGATAAAATAGACTTCAAAATGAAGAAAGTAGCAAGAGATAAAGACGGACATTACATAATGATAAAGGGGTCAGTCCAGCAAGAAGATATAACCATTATAAATATATATGCACCCAACACAGGAGCATCAGCATATGTGAAACAAATACTAACAGAAGTGAAGGAGGAAATAGACAGCAATGCAATTACTCTAGGAGACTTTAACATGCCACTCACTCCAAAGGATAGATCAACCAGGCAGAGGATAAGTAAAGACACAGAGGCACTGAACAACACACTAGAACAGATGGACCTAAGAGATATCTACAGAACTCTGCACCCAAAAGCAGCAGGATACACATTCTTCTCAAGTGCACATGGAACATTTTCCAGAATAGACCACATTCTAGGCCACAAAAAGAACCTCAGTAAATTCAAAAATATTGAAATCTTACCAACCAACTTCTCAGATCACAAAGGTATAAAACTAGAAATAAATTTCAGAAAGAAATCAAAAAGGCTCACAAATACATGGAGACTTAACAACATTCTCCTAATGACTCAATGGGTTAACGACCAGATCAAAACAGAAATCAAAGAATATATGGAGACTAATGACAACAACAACACAAAGCCACAACTTCTGTGGGACGCAGCGAAGGCAGTCTTAAGAGGAAAGTACATTGCAATCCAGGCCCATTTAAAGAAGGAAGAACATTCCCAAATGAACAGTCTAAGGACACAATTATTGAAATTGGAAAAAGAAGAAAAAAAGAGGCCCAAAGTTACCAGAAGGAGAGACATAATAAAGATCAGAGAAGAAATAAATAAAATTGAGAAGAATAAAACAATAGAAAAAATCGATGAAACCAAAAGCTGGTTCTTTGAAAAAATAAACAATATAGATAAACCCCTAGCCAGACTCATTAAGAGAAAAAGAATCTACACACATAAACAGAATCACAAATGAGAAAGGAAAAATAACGACAGACCCCACAGAAATACAAAGAATTATAAGAGAATATTACGAGCATCTATATGCTAACAAGCTGGAAAACCTAGAAGAAATGGACAAATTCTTAGAAAAATACAGCCTTCCAAGACTCACCAAGCAGGAAACAGAAAAACTAAACAGACCAATCACCAGCAATGAAATTGAATCGGTAATCAAAAAACTACCCAAGAACAAAAGCCCTGGACCTGATGGATTCACTTCTGAATTCTACCAGACATATAGAGAAGAAATAACACCCATTCTCCTTAAAGTTTTCCAAAAAATAGAAGAGGAGGGAATACTTCCAAACTCTTTCTATGAAGCCAGCATCACTCTAATACCCAAACCGGGCAAAGACCTCACTAAAAAAGAAAATTACAGACCAATATCCCTGATGAACGTAGATGCAAAACTACTCAACAAAATATTAGCAAACTGAATTCAAAAATACATCAAGAGGATCATACACCATGATCAAGTGGGATTCATCCCAGGGATGCAAGGATGGTACAACATTCGAAAATCCATCAACATCATCCATCGCATCAACAAAAAGAAGAACAAAAACCACATGATCATCTCCATAGATGCTGAAAAAGCATTTGACAAAATTCAGCATCCATTCATGATTAAAACTCTCAACAAAATGGGGATAGACAGCAAGTACCTCAACATCATAAAGGCTATATATGACAAACCCACAGCTAACATCATACTTAACAGCGAGAAGCTGAAAGCTTTTCATCTAAGATCAGGAACAAGACAGGGATGCCCACTCTGTCCACTGTTATTCAACATAGTACTGGAGGTCCTAGCCACAGCTTTCAGACAAAACAAAGACATAGAAGCCATACAGATTGGTAAAGAAGAAGTCAAATTGTCACTATTTGCAGATGACGTGATACTGTACATAAAAAACCCTAAAGACTCCACTCCAAAACTACTAGAACTAATATCTGAATTCTGCAAATTTGCAGGATACAAAATTAACACACAGAAATATGTTGCTTTCCTATACACTAACGATGAACTAACAGAAAGAGAAATCAGAAAAACAATTCCATTCACAATTGCATCAAAAACTATAAAACACCTAGGAATAAACCTAACGAAGGAAGTGAAAGACCTGTACTCTGAAAACTACAAGACACTCCTAAGAGAAATTAAAGAGGACACAAACAAATGGAAATGCATCCCATGCTCTTGGCTAGGAAGAATAAATATTGTCAAAATGGCTGTACTACATAAAGCAATCTACAGATTCAATGCAATCCCTATCAAACTACCAACAGCTTTCTTCAATGAACTGGAATAAGTAGTGCTAAAATTCATATGGAACCACAAAAGACCCCGAATAGCCAAAGCAATCCTGAGAAGGAGGAATAAAACAAGGGGAATTACGCTCCATGACTTCAAGCTCTATTACAAAGCCACAGTAGTCAAGACAATTTGGTATTGGCACAAAAACAGACCCACATACCAGTGGCACAGAATAGAAAATCCAAACATTAAGCCAAGCATATACAGTCAACTAATATTTGATAAAGGAGCCTTGGATATACTGTGGGGAGATGACAGCCTCTTTAGCAGCTGTTGTTGGAAAAACTGGACAGCTACATGTAAGAGAATGAAACTGGACTACTGTCTAACCCCATACACAAAGGTAAGCTCAAGGTGGATCAAAGACCTGAATGTAAGTCATGAAACCATAAAACTCTTAGAAAAAAACATAGGCAAAAATCTCTTGGACATAAACATGAACGACTTCTTCATGAACATATCTCCCCGGGCAAGGGAAACAAAAGCAAAAATGAACAAGTGGGACTATATCAAGCTGAAAACCTTCTGTACAGCAAAGTACACCATCAGTAGAACAAAAAGAGATCCTACACTATGGGAGAATATATTCATAAATGACGTATGTGATAAGGGGTTGACATCCAAAATATATAAACAACTCATGCCCCTTAACAAACAATAAGCAAATAATCTAATTAAGAAATGGGCACAGGACATGAATAGACACTTCTCTAAAGAAGAAATTCAGATGGCCAACAGGCACATGACAAGATGCTCCACATCACTAATCATCAGAGAAATGCAGATTAAAACCACAATGAGATATCACCTCACACCAGTGAGGATGGCCAACATCCAAAACACAAACAAGAACAAATGTTGGCGAGGATGTGGAGAAAAGGGAACCCTCCTACACTGCTGGTGGGAATGCAAATTAGTTCAACCATTGTGGAAAGCAGTATGGAGGTTCCTCAAAAAACTCAAAATAGAAATGCCATTCAACCCAGGGATCCCACTCCTAGGAATTTACCCTAAGAATGCAGCTGCCCAGTTTCAAAAAGACAGATGCACCCCTATGTTTATTGCAGCACTATTTACAATAGCCAAGAAATGGAAGCAACCTAAGTGCCCATCAGTAGATGAATGGATTAAGAAGATGTGGTACATATACACAGTGGAATATTACTCAGCCATAAGAAAAAAACAAATCCTACCATTTGCAACAACATGGATGGAGCTAGAGGGTATTATGCTCAGTGAAATAAGCCAAGTTGAAAAAGACAAGTATCAAATGATTTCACTCATATGTGGATTATAAGAACAAAGAAAAAGAAACTGTAGGAACAAAACAGCAGCAGACTCACAGAACCCAAGAACGGACTAATTGTTACCAAAAGGAAAGGGACTGGGGAAGATGGGTGTGAAGGGAGGGATAAGAGGGTAAAAGAGGCATTACGATTAGCAGACGTAATGTTGGGGGGTGGCATGGGGAGGGCTGTACAACTCATTGAAGACAAGTAGTGATTCTATAGCATCTCACTACGCTGATGGACAGTGACTGTAATGGGGTTGATGGGGGGACCTGATGAAGGGAGTAGTTTAATCACCATAATATTGCACATGTAATTGTAGATTAATGATACCAAAATAAACTATTAAAAAAAAGAAAAAAGGAAGACAGAAGCTGAGCAAGGCATTACCACCCATATAGTGGGATATTCCAGAATCAATCAGTCTGTTTATCTCCCAGAAGTTTGTCAGTGATGTGCCTCTCACACAGTTCACTGCAGGATAGTGCTTGTCCTTAATTTCAAGGCAAGCCTTCTGGAAAAGGAAAGTTGTTTTTCATCAAAAACCATCAAGTTCCTAATTTGAGTATCATCTTTAAAAACTATTACTTAGATTCTCTTAAATATGTGAAAAACTTACCTAGGAGGCTGACCTATTGGCATACATTTAGGTACACATCAGAGCTATGTTCTTCTTATCTCACTGTTTTCTCCTACTGGGAATTTTTTAAAAATATTATTGAAAACTAAAATTGTGACAGAAATCAAGACAAGAAATCAAGTCCTAATGTTTATTACTGTGATTTTGATGGCTGATGCTATAGTCATAATTTCTCGGGAAAGGATTATTCTCAAAAAAATATATATAATACTTTATCCTCAATTTACCCTATGGTCCCAAGCACATGGGCCTGTGAAAATCATGTCTGGACTTGCCTCACCTTATCTCTAACATTTTGCCCCACCCCTTAAGATCCAATCACCAACGTCCCCATAGCAGAACACACCCTATCCCTACTCCTTAAAAACGCACTTCCTCACCCACGAGCTGCTGCTCTCTGCTCAGAGGAAGCCATTCTCTCTTTCAGCCATTAAAATCTCTTGTGTGGGCCCATGTCTCCTGAGTCGTGCTGGGGTAAGGAGGGTTGCGGTGAGATACCCTTTCACCTACTATGTGTCAGGCACTATGGGGACTACAAAGAGGAATAACACAGGATCCCTGAAGATACCCAAAGGTCAAACATTGTTATGTTAAGGTTATGGCTGAGTTTGTTCTCAGTTCTTGCTCATGCTCAAACAAAGAACTAAAATGCAGAGACAATAATGAAACAGAGTTAAAGTTTTATTTGAATACCCTCCAATGGAGCAGTGGGCCAGAGTCAATGTAGACAAAGGCCCCTATCTTCTAGGGGAGGGTCTATTTATCACATCCTTGTGGCACCACTTTAATTAACAGGGTGAGGTCATTTGACTGACAGTTCTAGTTATACATCCACTCCTCTTGGTGAGCATGCCTTTTCCCAAAATGCACACAGAAAAGCCCATGGTGGGGTAGCCAAACTGCAATTTTATTTTAATAAGATTATGATGAGGTGTGGTTTGGGAAGTTTTTATTTTTGTTCAGTTGTGCCTGCATTGTGGTCTGGTTGGGACTGGTTTGGCCTGGTCCTTATAGGCAAGGAAGTTATCTCCCTATAAAGCCTTTGTTTCCTTCAAGTTGGACCCCCTAACTGGGTTTCTTTTAACTTGAGCCTTATCTTCTCCTTTTCCAGCTGCTCATGTCTGTCTTTCTACCTAACATACTCCACTCAAGCAGTTGGAACCCAATTCTTTAGGCCTCTTGGGACAACAACTGCTCTGGCTGCTTCCTGCTGACAGAGAGGTTGTGTACACAGACTGGGTCCCAGTGCTTTCTCTCTGTCAGTCAGGGTATGAAGGTTATGACTGGTTGGTTAAGTACTGTCCGGCCCAGGATCTAGGAGACCATGCCCAGATGAAGGTTCTGGTTGATCCAGAGGTCCTATATAGATAGAGGGTAAGGATATCGGAACTGGCTGACAGCCATCTTGAATCATTTGTAGATGTAGAGCCTGAAGCTGGAAAGAGAGAACTCAAAGAGGTTAAGTAAAGGGAATCCAGTGGCAAGGGCTATGATTAGTAAAACTAGGGGAATGTCAAGAGTAGAAGGAGGGACATTAGCCATGATTTCCAGCTTGAGGCTGACACGCCTAAAGTTTGAATCTGTGGAGTATAGGATCTGACACATGTCTTCCTGTACTTGGCTTAACAGATTGATGTAGAAACAGCATTCCTTCCTGAGATACAAGCAGGTTCCTTCCTCACTCACAATGAGGAGGTCTAATGCTCTGTGGTTTTGAAGAGCCACCCCAACAGATGAGTCTGATTGCCAATTCGACTGTCAAGGCAGCAGTTGTTTGCTGGAAATTCTCAACTATTTCCTGGGATGAATGGGATTGAATTCCCAGGAGAACTGAGAGCCCCACTGATAGTGGGAAAACGGATCCCACCCATTTTGCCATCCAGTGATATACCACATAAGGGAAGAACATATTGGTCATAACCAAGGACATGTTTATTACTATAAAACCCAAAGAGCAGTGTCCAACCTACCCAGGAAGGAGCTTAAAATAGGCTTATGTCCACACACCCAGGACAGTCCCAAAATGGGGGACAGATGGACAGTGAAAGAAGTAACGAACAGGGGAGTTACGGTGCTGGCACATCCCTATTTGGAAATTTCTGCCCTCAAAGTTGAATAGTCTGGGCAGCTAAACTGGCTGCTATGAAGGGAGAAACAATCGGGTCATGGGGTATGGTTTGATTAGGTTGGAAAAGAGAGTGCCTTGGGCTGGGTTCCAGAGTAGCTGGTGGCCTGCTCCTGTGAACAAGATGGAACAGTTAGTGGATGACTGATTTAAAGGCAGACTGACAAATGCATGGGTGGTAGGCAGCCCTTTACAAAAATCAGTCTGATGGTGAGAACTTAGTAGGATCCTTTAGTTCAGTTATCACAGGGGAGGCTGCAATGGCTCTCCTGGGGATGGCTTGGTTCCAGATGTCAGGGTTGATAGCATTCTCCAATGTCTCTGGGCTCTGTCCTTATCTGTGTTATCCTTATCAGTCATCATAGCCATTTGTAAGGGAGTCTGATGGGAGAAGCGTTATCTCCCAGAGTGACTTGAGTGCCCAGTTTTTGCAGAATATCCTGGTCTAACAACAGGATGGGATATTCAAGCATTACCAGGAAGCTGTGGGAAAAGGTATGGCCTTCTCATAGATGGCACAAAGGTGGAGTAAATGGCAGAGAAGTCCGCTTACCAGTAAGTCCCAAGACAGTGCAGGTTCTTGACTTGAGGGGTCTGGCAAAGGAAGTCAGAACAGAGTAGGTAGCCCCAGTATCCAAAAGGAAACTTATTGTCCCACCTGCTACACCCACTGGTACCCTTGGCTCCAGTCCAGTGATGATAATCTGTGATGGGGCCACCTGGAAGGGACTGAGTCAGTCCTGGTTGAACAGTTTCAGGCCTGGGGCTGCCTCAGACCCCTGATCCCTTCAGTTAGAGGGACAGAGGGCAGCCTAGTGCCCTGCATTTCTGCATTTTGGGCAGGCAGTGACAGGTGGCCTGTCCTTTCAGGGACATTCTTTGGCCCAATATCCTACTTGGTGGCAGATATAGCACCTCATAGAGCCAACATTGGGTGTGGTTGGGATACTAATGAGCTGCTCTCATCCCTGTAGGACCACCATCATCTGGGCATGCCTAGCCTCTGTTTTCTATTCCTCCTCCTGGTGCCTCACCTCACTCTTCCTTTTCATCTCCTGAGCCCTACCTTCTAAGACCTGTTCTCAGTTGTAAAAAAATGGAGGTTGCTACAGAAAGCATGGCATCTATTGTGGCCTCTGAATCCTGAACTACTTTTTGGAGCTTCCTCCTAATTTCTGGTGCTGACTGGTTGGAAATCTGTCTTTCAGGTTGACTCTCCCCTCGTATGAGTCTAGGTCCAGATTGGTATGTTTAATGAGTGCTTCTTTAAGGCTTTCAAGAAAGGTAGCCAGGTTCTCAGTGGACTCTTGGGTCCCAGCAGACTTTTGTATAGGTGATAACCTGTCTGCTGGCCTTCATGCGAATCAAATAATGGTCCCAAAACCAGCATTGGTCAGACTTACTATAGTCCCATCTGGGATCTGTGGAGGAGACAACTGTCTCCTATGGGATAATTAGGATCTGTTAGGCGTAGGCCATTTGCAAATTTCTTTGCCTCTCAAGTCACTGTCTATAGTCTGAGTCTGTAAGAGTCTGAATCAAAATGACACAGACATCTCTCCGAATAGATCATAGGTAACTGTTACATGTTGGAAAATTTATATAACCATCAGGATTGCCAGTATAGAAGGGCTTATGCACAAGCTGGGTACCAAATTCCCCTGCTGCCTCCAGAAGGGGGCAGACCATCTGCAGAGGCAATGGTTGTTGTCCTACATTGAGGCAACCCTCCAGATCAAGGGAATATCTGGGGACATCAGGAGGACTTGGAATATGGGAAGATTTGTGAGTAGCAATGTTTGAGGGCTGAAGCCCCAGGGGTTTGCAGTCTGGTGGAGGAGGCCCAGGGTACGTGGGAAAAATAGGATAGTGTAGAGGTTTCTTTGAGGGTGTTGGCTTGTTTGGACCCATACCCTCTGTTGAAGGCTTAGGCTCTGGGGTGTCATCCTCTGTGGAGGTCAAGTTTGTTGAAGGCTTAGGTTCTGGAAGTTGAAGCATTCCCAGTGTTGGAAGATGCAACCCAAGTGGCTATCACTGGGAATCAAATATTAGTCCCCCGTCTAGAGTAAATGGGAAGAATGACTAGTAAGTAAAGAGAGCTTGACATCTCAGGGTCATTACCTGGTGGCCTAGCATATGGTGTAGCACTCAACAGTGCTCCACGAGGATGTCTCATCCAACATGGTCATGACACCCAGTGAAATGGTACCTTTCCACTGCTGTCAGTTCCCAAAGAACTAGTGAGTAAAGAAAGCCCAACATCTCAGGATTATTACCCAGTGGCCTAGCTTATGATCTACCATCAAATGGTGCTTCAGAAGAACATATCCCTCTGGTGCAGTCATGTCAGCCAGTGAAATGGTAGCTTTTCACTGCTGTCAGTTCCCATGTATCTAGATCCAGCCTAGGATGGGCGTCCTAGCACTTGATTAGGGCAAGGCTCAGTGACCAAAGGTGGAGAATCCAAGTGGGCTTCTTGGACATCCCAGGGAGCAGTGGTTAAAATAATCTGTCATACCCTTCTCCCTGCAATCTTCTGGAAGGACAATGTCCTCAAGGGGTAAAGCTCTTGGCTCCAGAATTCCCTAGTGACCTACACATTAAGCAGTACCATTGCACTGAGTGAGAGGTACCTGTGATTGTTTGCCCTTGTCAGAAGGGGCAGGGGTGGAGTCATTCCAATCATGCACAGAGGAAATAGGAGAATAGAACTCTAGGGGTACTGCTGGGTCTCCATTGGTCAGGGTTTGGGCAGCTTCTACAGGTGCTGTGATAAAGGAGGAAGGAGAGGAGGGAGGCAGCTCTTCACTGAGTCCCCAGAGTCAGCAAAAGGCATAAAGGGAAGGTTTGACAAGGTGAGACTCCTGGGGATCTGAGAGCCTCTTCAGGGGCCAAGAGGAAGAGGCCTTAGTCAAGGTCTGGACCCAGAGAGACTACCAAATTTGTTGGGGAAGATAATCTTGGGTGGTGCAATGGCTAAGGCAGCCATGTGAAAAAAGTTGCTGTGATGGGGAAAAGGTTTTAGCCATGGGTTATTTTGCTCCTGCAGACTTGTGTAGTCATGATTGGTGGATCATGGTTAAGTCAGACCCACAGATCCCACTTAGAGTAAACATCTCCATTCCCCTCAGGACTAGTGATCCAAGCCATGGCACCAAATATGTTATGGGTCAAGTTTGTTCTCCTTGGTTCTTTGTCTCCCCCACTGAAACAAAGAATAGAAAGGCAGAGACACAACAGCAAAGTGGATTGAAAGTTTTATTTTAATACACTCCAAGGGAGGAGGGGGCCAGAGTCAAGGCAGACGAAAGCCCCTATCTTCTAGGGGAGAGTCTATTTATCACGTCCTAGCGGCACCTCTTTGATTAACAGGGTGAGGTCATTTGACTGACAGTTCTAGTTATACACTCACTCCTCTTGGTGAGCATGTCTTTTCCCAAAATCACACAGAAAAGCCCATGTTGGGGTCACAAAACTGAAATTTTATTTTAATGAGATTATGAGGTGTGGTTTGGGCAGTTCTTATTTTTGTTCAACTGTGCCTGCATTGTGATCTTGTTGGAACTGGTTGGGCCTGGTCCTGATAGGCAAGGAAGTTATCTCCCTGCACAGCCTATGTTGTTTCAAGTGGGACCCCATAATTGGGTGTTTTTGTCCTTGAACCTTATCTTCCTCTTCCAAGGGTTCTTATATCTATCTTTCTACCTAACAGAACTATAGATAAATTTTTCCTTCTTTTCTCTATTTTCTACATTTTTTTCTGCAATGTTATTCTTCATTAACAAATAATAAGCTAATATCAGTTGTATATCTATTATGTGCTAGCACTATGCTGGAAACTTTATACTTGTCATCTTATTTAATCCTTGTTAACAATTCTATACCCTCCCTTATAGGATTGTTACAAGGATTAAATAAAATTTTACAAATCTTTTACATCATTGTACAAATACAGATACTGGACGCAGAGGTTAAGCGCTTATTGAAGTTCTAATAAATGAGTGGTAGAGCCACACAGTTTCAATCCAGACCTGTCAGATTACAAAGCCAGTGATCCAAAGCCAAACCCACGCTCTAGGAGTAGCCACTCTTCAGTGATAACTGAAATATATGGCACATCGTACTCTAAGATTATGTTAAGTTCCAGAATAAAGGTGGACATTTCCACGCACATGAAGAGGAACAGAAAGTAAAGTCAAATGGGATGGGTGTGGCAAAAAAAAAAGTGTCTTAAAACATCTTGGAAACAACCCTATTACCAGAAACGTCTGGGACTCTTTAGTCAAACAGATGGGTGATCTAAGGAGAGAGGTGGGCTCATTTACAATCATAAAGAGCTTGAGTGCTCAGTCCTTAGCATCTGGGGACTCATTCATTTGTTAATTTATTTAAATACTCCTTGAGCACCTGCTCTCTTGTAGGTTTAATGCTGGGCCCTGGGACATCAGAAAGGATTAAGAAAGTTTTTTACCTCATTTAAAATCTAGCTGGACAAACATAGAGATATAAACAGATAATTATAAAACAATGCAAAAAGACAGAGGTAAAGATACATATACTCAGGATATTAGCAAAGTACACAGACTAGTAAAGGGCAAGTGGAAATTTCAATCACACTGATTGCTTTAGCCTAATCACAGACCAAAATTGTTTTTGATGTTTGTAGAGGACAGGGTTAGGGAGCTGGGACAGGGCTTATGGGGATGGTGTACTTCTTACCAGGCAAGTGGCTGCAACATACCTAGAGATCCCAATGCCCTTAGAAGAACATCACATAATATAACAATGATGTTAATAGATGCTATTGGCTGAACACACATTCAGTATATTCGTCAGGCACTAATCAAATGTTCGGGGGGTCACCCCAATTAGCTGATCAGCAGATAACACAAAAAACTTAGAGGAAGGGAAGAAGAGAAATGCAATGAGTAGGAAAAATTTGACAACACAGAAAAGGAAGTCTCTGCATGGAAATATTAAACACTACTTGGGGATTTGCCACAGGGTTGGAAGTTGGTACTTTTGTGGTGTGCCTCCATTGCACAGACATTGTCTTGCAGTTGACATGGTGCCTAATGCAATATTCCCTGGTCCATGACTGACTTATCCTGTCATGCGAATTTTTCTCCTGTGAGCTCCTGTGCCCTTTACTGGTCTACCTACGCCAAGGGTGCAGCTGTTTTTAGTCCATGAGAGACAGAGAAGGAAATGAAGGATTCCAGAGGAGATGTAGATAGTGAGTACCTCCAGCCAGGGGGCAAGGCACATGCGGCTAACTGGGAATAAGAATCCAAATATGTTCGGGAGTTGAGTTTGTTCTCTTCAGTTCTTGTCCCCACTGCAACAAATAATTGAAGGGCAGAGACACAGTAGTGAAGCAGAGCCAAAATTTTATTTGAATACACTCCAAAGGAGGAAAGGGCCAGAGTCAAGGTAGATAATGGCAGGTTTACTTGAATAAAACATAGAGGAAGGAAAAACAGGGTGGAAAGGAAAGCTCATTGAACTGTTGCTTGGCATAAGGCATAATCCCTTGCCAATTCCTAAAGCCAGTGTCACCTGGTGTTCAGTGTCTACTTGAATCTGCACAGTGTGGGAACTAAGTCCCTACCACCACAGGATTTGGGGGAGCCACAGACCACTGGATGGAGTGAAATTCTGAGAACTTCCTAAAGGCAAAGAAAATAAATTTTCAGGAAGGCTACTAAGGAGCATGATCGTATAGCCACAGTTCCATCTGGGTCACTCAGGTGATGGGACCTTGCAAGCCCAAATCAGAGCTCTCAGTAGCCCCTCACTACTTATCTGGAGTAGGACAGGGAGAGTGACACACGTGATGAAAGGTGAGTGTGGGCAACTTCAGAAAGAGTGAGGGACACTTAAGGGCTTAGGATTCTGTCTTTCAAGGCTTTCAAGAATGGGATGAAGGTAAAGGATGGGGAGGCATAGGTTTATTAGGTGGTCTCATGATGCCTATCTCTGGTGAGAATTTCAAGAATAGGATAAAGGTAAAGGGTTGGAGGCACAGGCTTGTCAGGCGGTCTCATGTTGTCCACCTCTGGTGAGTGATAATATGTTATTGTTTATAGCCAGTCCTCTATGTAATTCTGTAGAATAAACTTTTTGTTCCTCTCCTAGATAGTGGATACTCCCAAGCACTGGGAACATATCAGTTAAGACTCCTTGCCTTGCCTTAACATAAGCCATTGGCTGATTACCAAAGAATATGTTAGGAATCTAATCCCCAACTGCTTTTAAAATGGAATCTTAGCCTCGAGATAAGTCCCTCCTGCTCCCACTATGCCATTCACATCTTGACATTTTTAGGAAAATTAATCATAAATGCTTGTTTCATGTCTCTGCCCTATCTCACCTGTATTAGCTAAGGCAAATCTCAAGGTCAGCTCAGATTCAGGGCATGTAGAATGAACTCACACTGCAAAGGGCATTAACTCTGTGAGTCCTTTCTAGATATCTGGTTTTATCTGATTAACTCCCTGAGTTCTTGGTGGGCCCCACACTCTTTTCATCCCACTCATATCTGTCTTTCTGCCTTACACAAGCACTTTACCTGCATCATTTCATATCATCCTAACAACCCATTGAAGTGAGTATGATAGCCCCTATTTTACAGCTAGAGAAATGAAGGCTCATAAATATTGAGAAACTCACCTATGTTTATGCAGTTAGTTCAAATTGGGGCTGGAATCCTCATCTTTTAATCTTTAAAGTTCCTACTCTTTATTTCATTCTGTAGTGAAAACCACGAAAATATTTCCCGACAGACAACATATCACATGCATGTGTCTAAATTCACAACTCATATGTAGGGAAAATGGAAGATCCTATGGCCAAGATCCTCACCTAACCCTAAACTACTTGATTTTGTAATTGGCCTGCTGCTAGACTAATATTTCCACACCCATTAGCAATGAGCTATTATTGATTGGGTCACTATATAAAGAGCTCTGTCTAGTGCTCTGGGTAGAGGCAGTGACAGAGTTTGATTATGGATCTATAGACTGCTGGATGCAGATGTGATTCTAGTGTTTGACCTACTACCATGAGAACAAAGCTGGGTATAAATCCTATTAAACCAATAATGTTCCAGTTGTCATTTCTGAGTCTCACTGAATCCATAGTGAACTTGTCCAGGGCTGAAACCCTCAGGCAAGACAATTGGCATAGTCAGCCGGATTCATTGTAGACTGAAGAATGGAACAGACTGCCCTCATGGGAGAGGTGCTTCAGCAGGCTGCCCCTATGAATGCGAAGACATTCAAGTGTTCCCCCAATAGGCATGAGGTCTGAGGTGGCTTGCTTCCTAAAGGACTGGGCCCCTCCCCAGGACTGGGGGAGGCGGAGATGTTGCCTGAGGCAGTAGAGTTGGTGTTTGGCATAATAAGGAGGTCCTTGGAGAAACAGAATGCCCACAAGAGGGTAGGAACCATGGGTTGGCTGTTTCTCACAATATTAAAAAAGGCTACAGATGAGAGGATAATGCTCTTGCGAGAGACACAGGTCATGGAGCACTCTATGCCCTGCCCATATACTCAGGCTGAGCTGGTGGATTTGGACTCCCAGTTTTGGCAAAAGCCTCAGAGTCAATATCAGCTTGGCTTATGCATTTTTGGGGTGTAGGGGAGGATGGAATTGTCTGAATCAGAAATGGGAAAGCTGGCTTCCTCGACAGTTCATCCTGCCTTCAGGCAGCGATTATAAAATGCACGTCAAACACTCCCTCCCTCCTCAATTGGCTTATGGCCACACATCATCCTATATGGCCCAATCAGGGTGATTTACCATCCTCCCCTGCTATATAGCAGACTATGACAAGCTCCAACAGGTGTTACAGGAATTAGGGATGAAAAATGCCTTTTATAGTCGAGACAATTATGGCCCAGATGAAGAGCCTTTTATTGTGGGGATGAGAAATGTGGTGCTTCAAATGGCTCCCACATCCCTCTTTGGGTCCCTGGTGGCTATTCTTGCCCCTCATTTAGGGAAGCCCACATATGAGGTTACCCGTACAGTAGCAGAATTTGGAAAGGCCTAAACGAGAGTACGGAAGGAAATGTGGTCTGCTACAGGAAAAGTTTAAAGGGCCCTGTGAAGGTCACAAGGACCCAGATGTGGGTAGATTTAACAGAGAGAATTGGATGGGAAGTCAAATAGAATCTTAGTGGAGCTGTGACAATAACTGAAAGTGGACAGCATTTCCAGCCACTGAGGACCAAGAAATGGAGGCCAGAGACAGAGCCACAAGTACAGCCTGTGTGTTTGCCTGAACCCATACAGGAAGATGACTGGGGGATACAGTTTGACAGAAGGGAGTGTTGAGGTACCCTGAGAGACTGGGGGACACTGGAGGCCACATGTTGAAATATCAATCCATTGGTCCTCAGGGAATGTACAACGTGTCCTGGCTCTGGTAGACACAGGAGCTGAATGCTTACTGATTTATGGCAACCGTGAGTGGTTTCCTGAGACCCCTATTATAGATGGATATGGATGTAAGGGTATCAGAGTGAAACAAGTCCAAATCCCTTTCAGAATAAGGTGTCTACCCCTAAAGGAGTGTACTGTGTATATCTCTCCTATCTCCAAATATATTTTGGGGATAGATATCCTGCAGGACCTATGGTTGCTGACCACTGCAGATGAGTTCAGACTGAGGATTCATGTGGTTAAGGCAGTTCTGAGGGGACATGCTAAGCTAAGCACCCATACCTTTGCCAGTGCCTCAGCAGGTGAATAATACTAAACAATACAAATTGTTTATGCCTGGAGGGCATAAAGAAATTGGAGAAACCCTCCAGGAACTGGAGAAGGTGGGTATTTTAAAGCCCACCTGTAGTCCTTTCAATTCACTGGTGTGGCCAGTAAAAAAAAAAAAGGCATATTAACTCCTGGTGTATGAGTAAGGATTACAGAGAATTGAATAAAGTCATACCCTCTCTACATGCTGCTGTCCCCTCTATCACAGACCTGATGGATACTGTCAGTCATGAATTAGGAATATATCATTATGTTGTGAATCTTGCTAATGCCTTCTTTTCCATTGAAATAGAACAGCAAAGTCAGGAACAGTTTGCCTTCATGTGGGAAGGACGGCAATGGACATTTACTGTCCTTCTACATGGGTACCTCTACAGTCCCACCATCTGTCACAGACGTGTAACCCAGGACCTGGCAGCATGTGAGAAACTGCCAATGGTGTGGCTGTACCATTATATTGATGTCACGCTCACGTCCAAATCTCTTTCAGATCTAGAAGGTGCAGCACCTAGACTGCTGCAACATCTACAGGAGAAAGGATGGGCTGTGAACAGCACCAAGGTTCAGGGACCTGGCTTGTTTGTCGAATTCTTGGGGGTCGTCTGGTCGGGTAAGACCAAAGTTATCCCAGAAGCAGTCATAGATAAAGTTCAGGCCTCCCCTATCCCTACAACTATGGCACTGTTACAGGAGTTTTGGGGTCTTTTAGGCTACTGGAGAGTTTTCATCCCACACTTGGCACAAATTCTGAAGCCCTTATACCATTTGGTATGAAAGGGTGTCAGGTGGGACTGGGATGAGACATATGCATCTGCTTTTACTGCAGCAAAGCAGGCAGTCAGGGCCATGCAAGCCTTGAGTGTGGTAGTCTCATCAAGGCCTTGTGAGCTTTACATTCATATAACAGTAGATGGTTATGGCTGGGGTCTCTGGTAGTGGCTTGAATGAGCTCACCAACCTACTGGATTCTGGTCACAACTCTAAAAAGGAGGAAAATAGAGAAACAATTCACTGCCATGTACCACACCGTACTGGCTACAGAGCCCATCACCAGAATGGCCCCAATAAAGGTAGTAATCAGCTATCCCATCATGGGTTGGGCATGAGACTGGGCCCAAAAGCCATGAAGTAGCATGGCACAGACACCTACACTGGCCAAGTGGGAAGCACATCTACAGCAGCATAGTGCCCTCTCTAGTAGCCCCTTTAGTGAAGAACTACAACACTTATTGGGGCCAGTGACATATACCAGGGAAAGGCAGGAAGAATTTGCTTTACAGTCATTAGTAGCAGAAAGCCCTTTTCAGGAGGGAAGGGTCCCTATATCCAAAGATGTATGGTACACAGATGGCTCCAGCCACTGGCAGCCCCTGAAATGGAGGGCCATAGCTTTCCATCCTAAGACTGAGATAATATAGTTGGAATATGGTGAGGGGAAGAACAGTCAATGGGTAGAGTTGTGGGCAGTGTGGCTTGTGATCAGCCAGGAGCCCTCCCCTATAGTTGTCTGCACTGACAGCTGGGCTGTCTATCAAGGCTTGACTCTGTGGCTTCTGACATGTTACCATGCCAACTGGTTGATTGTTCACCAACCCCTTTGGGGGCAAGAGTTGTGGAAAGACTTATGGGCCTCTGGTCAGACTAAAGCAGTTACAGTATATCATGTGACAGGCCATTTGCCACTAGCATTACCAGGAAATGATGGAGCAGGTGAATTGACCCAGGTACATTAGCTAGAAGGAAATCCTGCCTCTAATGTGGCCCAATGGTTACATCAACGTTTGTTGTATGTGGGGCAGAAGACAATGTGGGCTGTATCCCGGAGGTGAGTCCTGCCTTTTACCTTTGAAGAAGTCAGCAGAGTCTGGCAGAAGTACACAGTGTATGCTCTAAAAGGGACTTACACCGAGTCCCACAGCAACACGGGACAATAGCTATGGGGCTGATACCCCTCATCATGTGGCATATAGACTATAATGGGCCTCTGCCCATGTAAGAATGGTATCAATATGCCACGACTTGTGTGGAAACAGCAACTGGACTTCTGGTTGCTTTTCCTACATGTTGTGCAGATCAGCAGATGAACAAAAGAGGCCTAGAGCATCTCTTTGCAGCCTATGTCCGACCACAGGTAATTGAGAGTGATCAAGGCACCCACTTTACTGTACATGCACTACAAGAATAAGTGAACAATTTGGAATCAAATGCTTACTGGGGTATGCATGATAGAGAGGTACAATGGTTCATTAAAATCTGGACTGAAGTCAGACATCCATAGTCTATGGGGATGGTTAGTCTGCTTATGGACAGTGCTATGGCATTTGAATGAGAAGTCCCAGAAGGGTACATTGAGCCCCATAGACATGCTAAGATACATTGCTGCCTCTGCTATACAACTGCAAGTACAAACCAAGGAGGTATCATTGAAGCTGAGGTTTGGCCACCAGAATAATATCTTGCTTCCAGAACCAACTGCACTAAACCCTGGAGACTCTGTTCAGTGGACATGGCCTTGGACATTTCAACCCATGGACTAGAAATGGCTGGCCCTCCTGGCACCTTGGGGACAAATCCTGGAAGCTGGCCTCTCTGTATTACTGAAGTAACAGCAGAATGGCTCCCAAAGATTACTGCAGATTATCCTAAATAGCCAGAAGGTAGTAGCATCTTACTGGGGAGTTTTGTTTTATCATTATAGCCAGTGCATGCACCTTCAGTAGCACTTTATATAGACCCCTAAGTAACCCCCACAGGGAGAGGGGTAAAGGTATGGTATACTAGACCTGGATGGGACCCTTTTCTGCTATGGTTTTATCACAGGACCACTGTCTTGCTTGCATCCTACCTGATGGACAAGATTTTGTCTGTGTTGGTATCATTGAAACATGTGTCTTTTTGACCTTAAGTTTAATCTCCTGTAATGTCTTTGTGGATTGGGGCACATACCCTGGCAAAAACTTCTATTTGCTGGGGTACATGGAGCTTCCTATCAGTACAACTACTGGCCTCTTGTGCAAAGTGCAAATCATTAACTGGGACTGGTTTGAATACAGCTGGGATGACCACTTGGTGGCAATCAATCTCCTTGGGCTTGAGGACAACTATTATTATTATAATTTTTGTTACAAGATTCCAGCTTTCTCACACAGGGACCATTGCATAAGATTGATTTCTCCCATATAAAGTGTGAGTCATGAACTCATCTGAGTAAAACTGGTTTGAATACAACTGGAATGACCGACCGCTTGGTGGCAATTGATCTACTCAGGCTTGATGATTATTATAACTTCTGCTGTATCATAATTTTTGTTATTATCTGTATGTTGTTGTTATCCTCTGTTACTATGTAGAATCTGGTTACAATGCTCCAGCTTTCTCACACAGGAACCATTGCAGAAAACTGAGGGCATGCAGATTGTGAGGTGAGAATCCTGGAGGGGTGTAGTGTGAGGAAAATGGAAGTTCCTATGGCCAGGATCCTCACCTGAACCTAAAATACATGATGATATAACTGGCCTGCTGCTAGGCTAATGCTTCCACACCTGTAGGCAACTAGCTATTATTGACTGAGTCACTATATAAATAGCTCTGTCCAGTGCTCTGGGCAGAGGCAGAGACAAAGGTAGATATGGCCCTGCAGATCGTTGGATGCTGGTGTGATTCTAGTGCTCAACCTATTCCTGGGAGAATAAAGCTGGTATAAGCCTTTTTACTCCAAGAATGTTCCATTGTCATTTCTTGGTCTCATCGAATCCATAGTGAACTTGCCTGGGGCTGAAACCCTCAGGCAAGACACCATAACACATGTATCCAAGAGGAACAAAAAAGAGAAACTCCTTGGATCCTTCATCTTAACATGTGTTGCTGGTTTGTAGCAGTAGTTTAACAGAGATTTATGGAAGTTGTTAATAGAGAAAAGTCTAGTCTTTAACTTAATTATGCCAAGCTAGGCAAACCAGTTACATCAGGGATCACATCTGGCAGTGAGAGTCACTGAGACATAAATCACCTCACCAATTCCTCTGATAATCTGGCTTCCTTCCTCCCTATTCCCCAAGGCTGTCCTGCTGGGGCTGGGTACTTTGGTGAGGACACTGACATTTACAAAAAGGGGATCAGCAGACTGCTCTTCAACTCAAGGTAGCATGTAGCCAGGCTACTGGCTAGAACTTATCCCTTCATCTGTAACAGGGCTAGAATGGTGTTAGGAAAGTAAGAAGTCTTATGAATGATATTTTAGATTCCAGCAGCTGCAGATTTTAGTGCCAGTCACAGTTCCCAACTCACTGAGTGATCTTGCGCTAAGCCACTGAACTCTTCTGGTCATTACTGCCTCCCCCCTATAAGCTTATGGAGTTAAACTGGCTAATCTTCTGAAGGTCCTTTCAAGCTCCAACAGTCCACATTTCTGGGAGAGTCGGCCTCAGAAGTTTTAAGTGTAAGAGAGGATTGCTGTGAGCATGTTTCTTCACCACCCCTTCTGAAGTCTCTGTGGCTGGCCAGAGGTAGAAGTGGGAGGGCCATACAGCAAAGAACATTATTCTCTGGCAGCCTTGAATGTTAGAGAGGAACAAGTAAAGCTGTGATTAGAGTGGGTAGTTCCTTTTAGGCAAACAGCAGCGTTAATAAATCCAGGGCTTGATCAAACAATATTCATGGGAAAGAAGTGAGAAACTCACACATTCCATTGTAGGTACTAATGTTAGAGCAGGTAGATAGCCAGATACGAGCAGGGAAGCAGGGTGAGGATTTGGCCATTGTTTACAGTTGGCATATGTTTACATTTGGCTGGATTCATACATTCCACACTCCATGCAAGCTGTTCTCATAGGGTGTAGAATAGATAACAGACCAGCCAAAGCTGGCTGGTTCTAACATGGAAGAGAAGTTGACACAAACTTCACTCCAAAGTACATTATACACTCATTAACATAGTAAAAAATCACACCTCCCTGCACCATGACAGTCCTGATGAGAACCAAATATAGCCAAATACTCTCCTGCCTGTAGTGAGGGTAGAGCAAGCCCAAACTCCAAGAAGACCCCACCTGTTTCCTTTGGAACCTACCCACCTAGTGAATATACATCTTAATTTACATAAAAAGGCTCCCTATTATTTCCTCGAGGCAACCTCCTCTGGTCTGCCAATGCTCAACTGTAGGGGCATGTACTCTTACATTTCTTTAAACTGTTATTCTCTAAATAAATTGTTAAAGCTCAGCCACTTTTGTGTTCTTGAATTCTTCCTTGCAACTAGACCAAGGACCCATCTCTGGTAACACTAAGGAACAAATCCAAGTTTATTTTCAAGTTGCTAAGGCTAAAGTGAGGGTAGCTGTTTAGGACATCAAAATGCAGGCATAAAGAAGAGTGAGAGAGAGATAGCATATTTTTCAGCAATTAGTACAGAAAGCTCCAGACTTCCCTAAGAAAATTTCTCATCCCAGGAAAGACAGCTTTCTTCCAAAAGGTCTGACAAGGGCTTGTGGTGCCAGATCATTGGGCAGAGCATTCCAGGGTTAAGGGCTTTTTAAAAAAAATTTGGTATGGGTTGGGGTGGAATGTTTAAGATTCCTAAGAAATGATGATATGCTGAGGAAATGTAAGCTCCAGAATGGCACAGTGGATTTGCTGTCTTTTTCTGCCCCAAGTCACCCCAGTCACCTCTCCCACCCCAACTTCCAACTTCTCCTACTCAAAGGTAGTAATGCCCCCAAAGGAGCCAAGACAATCTTGCAGATGCATATTCCTGATATTCCTCCTTTCCTCGTGACTATCTCCTTACCCTTGGAGATGATTTTGTTGATGTAAAGTATATTCCAAGGAGACCTACTCCAGCCCACATCATGCTGAAGGCTTTGGGCATGATATGTTCAGAATCATGCTTCTACACTGTGGGGACAAGCACTGCCTGCTTGTAACTTTTGTCCCAGAATAACCAGGTGTCCACATGCCTCCCTCCTTTGGGTGGTATACCGTATGTTGGTGGCCTGGAGCTGGCCAAATCTAGGCCCACCTTATCTATAGAAGCATCTTTTTGGGAGGTAGACCCTTCTGACCAATGTTTTGTTTCTTGGGGTACTGGTCACACAGAAATGATCCCTTCTAGCAAACCACAGTAGTCTCTGGCCCCTGGCACACACATAGTCTTTGTCTCCTCAGCTCATATAAGCAGTTCCTACCCTGTCCACGATAGTGGTATGCAACCTCATCAGCCAGTCACTCCTGGACACACTACATAACTCCTAATAAACCCTCATGTCTCACATGGGATCTCTGGGGTTTTCCTCCAGTCTTTTGAGTGCTTTCCCATCACAACTCACTCATAGCTCACCCAATGGGCATGAGATTAGACTTGTGATCACACACATAGTGTCACCAGCAAGTCACTGTCTATATTCTGGTAGGCCTTCTCTGCATCCTGGGCCAAGGACAAAGGGAGAGGAAAACCCCAGAGTGGGATAGAAGGGAGTCTGGATCATCCAACCACGTTTTTGGAAGGCCTGAAAACATTCCACCTCCTTTGAGTAGACTTGCCCAAATGCCTATGGCTGGCTAGACCATCCCACTGCACTGAGTCTCAGTTGCCTATCAAGGAAATAGGGATATTATTTTTGTCACAGGGTCATTGTCAGGATTCAACAACATATTTAAAGTGTCCAGTACAATGAATGACATGTAGTGCATACTAGTGGTGACTTTTTTTGACTATGGTGATATCCCAGTTTGCAGGACTTTACTGGTTTTAGCACTGAAGGTCTCATACTAGGGGAAACCCCTGAGTTCTGGCAGACTGGGATGGTTGGTCATCCTATTTTCTAAACTCTCTTCTCAACTCTCCAAATGAAGGCACAATCCAACCATCTCACATCCTCATGTGTTTGACTCACAAACCATTTTATGTCTGTATTTCTCTTATCAAAATCCTAACAATTTGTAAAAAATGCATAGGTCCAACAAATTGCCATGCACTTCTAATGTCCATTTCTCCCAATACACCTGTATTCTAAAGCGGTGCTTCTCAACTGCAGGTGATTTTACTCACGGAGACATCTGACAATATATGGAGGCACTGGTGGGGAGGTGCTACTGGCATCTAGTGTGTTGGGGCCAGGGATGTTGCTAAACATTCCACAGTGCACAAGACAACTCCAACAACAAATTATTTGGGTCAAAATGTCAGTAATACTAAGGATGAGAAACCCTGGTCTAATGGATGTTAACAGCTCAACAGATGTTACAAAGGAAGACTCTGAGGCTGAATGAGATACGTAGCTTAAGATCAAAGAGCTGAAAAGTGGACTAGATAGGATTCAAAGCCAGACTGGTTGACTCTGGATCCAGTTCTTTTCTTACAATAGTGCAATGCTCCTGATAAATTTTTTGTTCGTCATCCCATTTGGCTTTATTGCAACCCTGGCATGGTAAGACACAGCCCTTTTAGAGATAGAAAGACAGTCTCCAAAACTCAGGGTACTAGCTTTTCAATCCTTTTTAGCCTTGTACCCTGCAGCCTACCCCATCCCTTTCGCACATACACACAAGATACAAAGTATGATAGTAACAAGTGTTTGTCATTGACTGGGGCCCCTGAGAGATTTGGAGGTAATTGACAGCTGGGGACCAGTGTAGTGGTGGAGAAGGAAGAATGGAGGGTGTAGGGAGCCGTGTTTGGTTACTGCTTGACATAAGTGAAGCCATTTTATGAACTTCCTCCATATTGTAGAGAGAACTGTTTATTCTGTAACTTTTGTCCTTGTACAAGTTGTTTTGAAGACGTGAAGGCCTTGAAACAGAGTGATCATTCCTTGACTCATAGAACGGGGAACTTGTTTAAGAAAACAACTCTCCGTATGATAAAGTGCTTTTGTTGTAACGCCAATAGCCTGAGAATTTAACCTTTAAGCTTCTTGCTTCCTCCTTGCTGATGTATAAATATAGGCCCCTAAATAAAGACTTTGGCATTCTTCACAAGATGGATTGTCCTCCTGTGATCTTTGTAAATATAATCCTAGCCCCCCCTTTCAGGAACCTTTGGACTGCTGATGGCTGGCTCCATCAGGAGGGTCCATTTCTGCCAACATAGTAGTCAACTATAGGGAGGCAGCAAGCCCATTCCTCTAACCTCTTGGCATCCATGGGAATGTCTCCAACCCCTAATTCCAAAACCATCCCCAAAGAGGGCTCACATCTTGCACTGTAGTGCTCATAGAAGTGGTCTGTTGATACAATCTAGCCCAAAGCTCTGATTTTACTGATTGAAATGAAGTCCAGAGAAAGGTCTGGCTCACCTTCTTGAGGGAGAAGAGCAACAGAACACTAGGGTGTCCTGCCACCTAGTAGAGAGCTCATGTTGCTGCATCTGGAATCAGACTTGCAGCTCAAGCAGACACTTCCACATTAGTGCTGGCTGCAGGCTAATATATCTCCTCACACCTCTATACCCTTAATTCACACCCAGAAGACTCTCTTAATACCCTGGAATCTGAGGATCCTGAGACTGATGTTTGGGTGTGGAAGCAGGGCAGTATTAGAAAGGAAAGGGGCTATAGATCTTTCCCCTCCTGCTTTTTGATATCTCTTTTACACCATGGTCATTAGGCTGCTGACTCTGTGTCATCTCAATCCCATCTCCTGACCTCATTGCCTAGCTCCCATTGGCCTTGACCTTGGTCAATTTGTCTTTTTTAAAACTCCTAAACCTTAAAGCAAAGGAATTAATCCTAATGTAACATTTTCTATACCCCAGCTAGTCACCACACATAGTTCTGTTACCTTTGAAGCCCCAATAGGCATCTGAGTTTGGGAACCCACTCTACCCTGTACCCTTATTCCCTAAGGCAGGGCAGTCTAATTGCTCTTCCAGCCATTATTTCCTGCTTACAGAGGAAACACCTGGTTTATTCTATACCAGTAATTCTCAAAAGGTAGTCCTTAAATTAACAGTGTCGCCATCTGGGAACTTGTTAGAAATGCAAAATATTGGGCCCCACCCCAGACCTACAGAGTCAAAGACCCTGAGGATGAAGCTCAGTAATTTTGGTTTTAACCAGCATCCCAGGTGATTCTACTACATGCTAACTTTGAGAACCTCTGCCTTGTACCCCTAGGTTGGTCTCACAAAGAGGCAAAATGGTATCATTTTAGGAACACTACAAAGTAAGGCCACTGAGAACAGCTGTGCTTTGCACAATTCCAGACTTTCTCACAACTTCATATAGATGTGAATGGTGCCATGCAGACCTGCTAATAAAGGTACTGTTCCTCTTCTTACCACAAAAAGAAATTAACAAAAAACAAGAATAGAACACCACATTTCCTATTAGTCCTCACAATGTGTTCTGAAGTTTCTTCATATAGGCTGAAGCTAATCGTGTGCCTCTTCCCAACTCTGCATTTAGCAATTTCACATAGGTAGCTTGAATTTGGCAGTGATGAAAGTATTTAAACCATGGAAATTGGCAAACAGTACAAATCAGGGTTTAAAAAACATTTTAAGAGCCTGTTTACCCTTCTTAGCAGGGCTTCCAGGTATAGCCGTATGAGTTATATACTGCAGTACTGCCTTTCCAGCAAATCTGTACAATATCATTGCATGATAGATCCAGGGAAAAAGTTGGTAACAAAGTGAATGCTCAACAATAGGGAAGGGTTGGTACATTCCTGCCAGGGAATATTATGCAGCTGTTAAAAATAAATAATCATGGCTATACCAGATGGCCTGAATGGGCTTTTATGAGGTATTGTTGAATACTTTATGATATGATCCCATTTTGGAAAACAAACACCATGTGCATTGATGCATAGGAATATTTGGTTATATGAAAGATATATAATAAAATATTAACATGGACTATGGGGATGATGAGAAAGAGGATTCCCACAAAAAAAGACCGTTCAAAATATCTGCAATATTTATATGGTCAGATTTATATAGTTAATTACAATGCACTTATTCTGTAAATGTAAACCTGTTTGGAAGAGTATAATTAAAACAATATAAAATTGGGAGATCGTAAGGTAACAATAGGCATGGCAGTATTATGGAAGATCCATTTTGGGTTACACTCCCTCAAGTGGGGCAGGCCCCCCATCTCTGGTCAGTAGAGGATCAGGACTTAATAATTCTCAGCTTCTTGATTCCCAGCCCCCAAGCTCTGGCTTTCCAATATGATGTATAACTCAATTGCTGAGCAACATAGGGCTCAGCTAAGTCACTGACAGATGAAAAGTGAGACAGAAAGGTGACCAACCAGGAACCAGATGTGCTATTTCCAAAGGGTCCCTGGGCTTGTGCCTGGTCTAGACTTCTGAGCCCCAATCATCCAGGACTCCCCAAAGGCATTCCCAAAGCCCCGCATTTATCCCCTTCTATTAGTAGGTATTTTATCAGTTTGTTTGCACCTCAGTTCCTTGTCTTCTCTAAGGAAGAATTCAATCAGGAGACAGTCTCAAGCGGCAGGAGTTATTAAGCAAGGCAAAGTGGACTCCTGTGAAGGGCAGAACGCTGGCTGTCTGGAAAACAGGAGCAGCCCCGCTATTAGGGTTAGGGCTGGTTTTTCTTCTAAAATGGTGGAAAGCCCGCCCTGCAATACGTCATTGATTGACATGTTGATTGACAATTTTGTTGAGAGGAGTTTTGCTCCGTGACAAAGGAAAGCTGAACAAGAGTGAAACTAAAGTCAAGGACGTTAAGAAAGCAAGCAGATTTATTACACTCCGTAATAGAGCGGGCCCGATCTAATGTCAGAGAAGCCCTGAATATTCAGGGAGAGTTCCTTTTTATGGGGCTTGCAAAGGGATTTTAGGCGGGGTAGTGTTATGCAAACAAGTGTTGATTGACGAGCTGGCAATGATGTAAGCTAATTTTTATTGCGCATGCTCTTTCCCAGAATTTTCTCTGCCCACCAAGGGGGCTAAAGGACAATGCTGATTTATTTTATTGACTTTATAATGAGGAAAGGTCATTTCAGGACACCCCAGGAGCATGCCCAGTTGGACTACAGCTTGTGGAATTTCTCTGTAGTTTTATTACTCCTGCTACGGATTTTCTCATTGGTGGAAGCTATCTGTAGTCCCGCCCTCTCTATGGTCAACCCGACCTCTCCTCCTGCTTAACTCTGGCTTCCTTCTTAACAGTTTCAGGTTATGAAACCTTTTTCCTAGTGCGCAGGCACTTACCCATAAGTACCCAAGAAAAGCCCACGGTTGCGGGGGGGCCGAGGAGGGGGAGCGCCAAAACTGCAATTTAAAATGTATTATAATTATGGTATAATTAATTTCGGGTCACTTCATCTCACCTCCTGGGGCTTGGTGTGCCCATGCCAACCTGTGTTCCTGGTCTGGAAGCCCCACTGGGCTTTTTACATATTGTTAGGTTTGACAAGGCTGGAAACTGAACCATAAACGAGGAGGAATTTTGGGCGTGTTCCACCATCAGTAGGTGGAAAAGGGGAGGACCTTGTCCAGGACAGGGCAGAATCCGCTCCTGTCTGCCTAGTGTAAGGGCAGAGGCTTTGACATTTTTCACTTGAGCAATATCTCATCTTTAGCACTTTTTCTCCAATAAACGGTAAATAACATTGATTTCTAGTATTTAATCCTCTTTTCCTATTCCTTCCCCTGTCTCCATTTCCAATGTTTCCCTCCCAACTCTAAATTGAACCCATTTTTTAGAGGCCTTCTCTAAACTCCTTGTTACTCTCTTATCCTTGTGCCACTTTTTTTTTTCATAGCTCCTATCATTGAGACAGGGACTGTGGGTGTAGTCAGAGTAGGGGGAGGCCCTCTGGAAAAAGCAAGGCAGAATATTTACAGTCAGAGCAATGTAACTACATGCAAGGAAACCGCCTACCAAAACTCTGTGTTAAACATTAAGCTCTAGGGTCATTCGTCAGTAAGATCAGTTAATGTTCTCCAGATAAAGAAGAGTAGCCCATGTTTTTATTATGCTAATCATTTCTAAGATTCACATTAGCATGCTAAAAGGCCCAGGCCTATGTGCTGTCTTTCTTCTTCAGATCTGATGGGCTGTTTTTGCAAACTAGGCAACTAATTTAGCATGCAGACCCAGCTGTAAACAACATAGTGAAAGGCAGGAAAGATTCCACCTTAAAGATAAGATTGCATTTTAACACCCAGGAACTTTGGGAAGCAGGATTCCTAACTTACGCTTTAGCAAACAGACAATACCTCAGCCCACCTTGGGGGCTGGCTAGGCCACCTTTTGCTATGCTCCTAGACCAAGACGCTGGTAACCCAGAGAGAGATGCTGGTATCCCAGAGAGAGATGCTGGTATCCCAAAGAGAGATCTGGACAGGGAATTCCTTGTGTTAAGTTAATTCGGGGTGTTCATGAGACAGGGACCGTGGGCTTAGACAGAGTAGGGTGAGGGCCTCTGGAAAAAACAAGATAACCATTGTGAGGTTTGCACAGGAGCCCAACTTATTTTTCTAACTTTACCCACGTGCTGCCTTCCTTCCTCCAGCCCTAAACAAATGATTTGTTGCAACTTGGGCAATGTAGCAAACAAGCCCAAAACAACATAAGGCAGGAAGGATTTCATGAAATCCAATTAGTTAAAAGAAGTAAAATAATGACTCAGCCCACCTTTGGAGCAAAGCAGGCGCCTTGAGTGATACGCTCCCAGACCAGGAAGCTGCTATCCTGGGAGGGAATCAGATCAGTAAAGTTCTTGTAAATAACCAGGAAGACTAAGAAGAAACTTAGTATTTCTTCAGAAGCATTTGGAACCACTTAACAGGTGTACATCACCTAGCCCTTTGTCTCTCAACTGCCTATAAAAACCCCTAGACAACGTACCACCGGGGGACTCTCTTGGGCCCTCCTGGCATAAGCCGGGAGCTCTGTCCTTTCACTCTATCTCTGAATAAAAGCCTGTACCTTGCTCTCCTAACTTGCCTGTTCGCAAAGTTCATTCTTCGGCTTCGTGAACAAGAACTCCGGCATCATCTTTGGGGGCGCGTCCAGGATAACATAGGGGGTGAGTATTGGCATCCAAGCCTGCCTTTTCTCTTACTGTCCTTATAGAAGGAAGCTGTCTATGGCACACAAAATCGGGCGCTTGTAAGCCACTTAAATGGGACTAGTCTGGCTGCTGATCTCAAGTCTCAAGCGACAGGTTCCCCTGCGTCTCTCTCAGTGGATCCCCCATCTCCCTTGGGAGCTGGGAATGTCACCTGAGTGGAGGCCAGGACTCCCTTTCAGAGGCATCTCCTTGGATGCGAGGGACTGAGGAAACCATGGGAAACTGCGAGAGTCTAGGCTGAGGTTACACTTCAGCGGCTTCTCAAAGGTCCGCGTGTCTAGAATTCATTCCAGGGTGCTTGTTCACGAAGCCGAAGAATGAGCTTAGTAAACAGGCAAGGTAGGAGAGCAAGGTACAGACTTTTATTTAAAAATAAAGTGATAGGACAGAGCTCCCGGCTCACGCCAGGAGGGGACAAGAGAGTCCGGTGTGCTGCATTGTCTAGGGGTTTTATAGGCAAAATGAGGATTTTTCGAGAACATGAAAAAAAGGTTTAGGGGTGTAGACCTGCCACGTGTGTCTGAACACCCCGAATTAACTTAACACAAGGAATTCCTCCCCCCCGGATTTCTCTTGGAACACCTGCGTCCTGGTCTAGGAGCGTATCAAAAGGCAGCATGCCCAGCCCCCAAGGTGGGCTGAGGTATTGTTGGTTTGCTAAAGAGTAAGTTAAGAATTCTGCTTCCCAAACTTCCTGGGTGTTAAAATGCAATCTTATCTTTAAGGTGGAATCTTCCCTGCCTTTCACTATGTTGTTTACAGCTGGGTCTGCATGCTAAATTAGTTGTCCAGTTTGTCCTGGGCCTTTTAGCATGCTAAAGTGAATCTTACAAATGGTTAGCATAATAACAACATGGGGTACTCTTCTTTATCTGGGGAACACCCACTGATCTTACTGAAGAATGACCCTGGAGCGTAATGTTTAACACAGAGTTTTGGAAGGGTGTTTCCTTGCATGTAGTTACATTGCTCTGACTGCAAATATTCTGCCTTGCTTTTTTCGGAGGCCTTTCCCCTACTCTGACTACACCCACAGTCCCTGTCTCAGAATCAGACCCCAACAGCCCAACTGGGTATCCATGAGGAGTGTCTCTCTTTCTCTGTCTCTGACTTCCAGCCTGCTTCTCCAGGATGCCCTGGCCTCTGAGTGAGGCAGGGGGCATTCCTAACTCTCTTAACTTCATCAGTTTCACGGAACTCGATGCTCACCACCGCAAGGTAGGAGATCTACCCTTCATTCTTATTTCTGATTTAATACTGCACTTTTTTTATCTCATGAAAATGTGTCTGGGCACCCGTCAGCCACTTAAAAGATGATTAGCGTTGGATACCAGTCTCAAATCTCAGGTGAAATGTTTCCCAACGTCTGCCGCTCCTTGATCCCCCACCTCCACCTCCGGATGGACCGGAATGTCGGGGAGTGGCCAAGCCGATTTCCTACTTTCCTATCCTAATCTGTGGACTCTGAGGGCAGACCGGACCAGTAGACAGTGGTCCTTGGATCTCGGCTCCGGCCGATTGATCTGACGGCGCTGAGTGAACCTCTGACTAGGCTGCTCCTATGCGAGAGTCGCAGATGACACCCCCAACCTCTTGTCTCACAGATCAGATTTGTTATAGTGGGTGATTTGTTAAATAATTTCCAGGCAGTGGCAGAAACTAGTGCTTGAGTATAGACCCTCCTCTGTAACTGTACATGTAAATGGCCCCATTTAAATTATAGCCATGGCTCTATTCTATTGATCTCCCTTCCTTAGAGGCAGTCATCCTGGGGCTGGAATTTCCTTTTCTGCAGCCCCAGGGAAGCAAAACGGGCTTGTGACTCTGACCAAGGCTCTGGCAGCAAGAGGTCACACAGTCCCTGCCCTTATCAGACAGGCAGGCGGCTCTCAAGGAATGACTAAACCTGGTGTAGAGAAAACTAGGATCCAGATTAAAACTCCCAAAAGGCTTAAAGTAAGAGCATACTGGTGAGGTTCCCACTAGATCCAGGGCTCTGAAGCAACTCTTGCTTAGTGGGACGGCAAGAGGGAAATCAAGGCAAGGTGCAGGCCATGCTGGTAAAGAGTGGTTAAGTCCAGTAGGCCTGGTAGAGGGGGTGACTGACCACTGTCACCTAGGCTCCAAGGTGAGGGGACGCCCTCATGGAGAGAGAGGCTGATCAGGTGCTGGACACCCGCCTTTCTCTCTCTTCCAGATGGGAGCAGCCTCTTCAAGTTTAAAGCCAGACACGCCTCTGGCATGCATTCTGAAATACTGGGAGAAATTTGATCCCCAGACCCTGAAGAAGAAGTGCCTTATCTTCTTCTTCACACAAGCCTGGCCTCAATACAAAAACTCTCTGATGGGGAGGCCTGGCCCCGTGAAGGAGGTATACTGTATAATAAGATCATGCAGCTAGATTTGTTTTGCTGCAAGAAAGGGAAATAGTCAGAAATCCCATATGTACAGGCCTTTTTTGCCCTTAGAGAAAGTAAAGGACTATGCAAAAAAAGTGGATTAATTCCAGACCCTAATTCCTCCCCATTGGCTCTGCTATGCCCACCTTACTCAGATCTAAGTTCACTTGCTGAGAACCCTAAAAGTTAGACCACAAGAGAACTAGCACCCCAAGCATCATTAGCCCAATCATCCCACCAGGCTTCCCAGGGGGCAAAGGAAAGACAGTTATATCCATCCTTATTGCCCTTACAGGAAGTAGCCAGTGGAGGGTGGGGACTGGCTCAGGTCCATAACCCCTTCTCCCTCCGAGACCTGAGGCAAATTAAACAGGACATGGGTAAATTTTCAGATGACCCAGACAAGTACACAGAAGCCTTCCAAGGGCTTACTTTAACTTTTGAACTGACCTGTAAGGATGTTATGCTTATACTAAAAAACTCTTACCGGAGGGGAGAAAGAAAAAGTAATCAGAGGAGCCTTAGAGTTTGGAGATGAATGGTACGCTATAAATGCAAATGGAAAATCTCCAGAGGAACTAACCCGGGTCCCCACTGGCGGCCAGGCAGTGCCATTCACTGACCCAGAGTGGGGCCAAGATACAGATGATGCTGATAAGTGGTACAGGAACCACTTTATAACTTGTATTTTAGAAGGGCTGAAGAGAGCCCGAGTAAAACCTATAAATTACTCTAAATTATCAGCCATGATGCAGGAAAGAAAAGAAAGCCCCTCAGCCTTTCTGGAGAGGCTCAGGGAGGCATTGGTGAAGCATACTTATATGTCCTCAGAGTCCCCAGAGGGCCAAATTATTCTCAAAGATAAATTCATCACCCAATCGGCCCCAGATATCAGGAGAAAGTTACAAAAATTGGCATTTGGCCCAGAGCAAAATCTGGAAAGCCTCCTGAAGGTCGCCACATCAGTTTTCTATAATGGAGATGAGGAGGAAAGGAGGGACTGGGAGAGGAGAGATAACCGAAAGGCAGAGGCATTAGCGATGGCCTTGCAGAGAATCAACTTTGGGCCTCAAAAGTTAGAGAAAGGGAGACCAGCTCAAGTGACCGGTCCCCGGGCGGCTTGTTTTCTCTGTGGCAGAGAGGGGCATTTTAAGCAAGAGTGCCCTAGGAGTTGGCACTCCAAACCACCAACGCCCTGCCCGCTCTGTCAAGGAGACCACTGGAAGCGAGACTGCCCTCAGAGGCGTAGGCAACTGGGGTCAGACTTGCAACAATGTGGCCAGGACTGAAGGGACCCGGGGCTGTCCATGCTGGCTCCTGTCACCATCATAACCCCACAGGAGCCCCGGGTGATTCTCTCTGTAGGAGGCCACACCACCAATTTTTTGCTCGATACAGGAGCCGCCTATTCGGTCCTCCTCCATAATCCTGGCCCTCCCTCCTCCCAGTCAACTACTGTTAGAGGCCTATCTGGGAAGCCCATGAACAAATGTTTTACTCAGTCTTTAAGCTGTGAGTGGGACTCAGTCCTGTTCTCCCATGCCTTCCTAGTGGTCCCAGAAAGTCCGACACCACTTCCAGGCCGTGATATGTTTTCTAAAGTACAAGCCTCTATACATATGAACATAGAAAGAAATGAGCGATGTCTTCCCTTAGTAGAAGTAGACATTAATCCTGAAGTCTGGGCAATTAATGGAACCATTAGAAGGGCAAAATCAGCCCGACCAGTGCAGATACATCTTAAAGACCCTAATCACTTTCCTCATAAGAGGCAGTATCCCTTAAAGCCAGAAGCTCGAGAAGGCTTGAAACCAGTTATCAATAACCTAAAAACTCAAGGCCTCTTGATAGCCTGTAACAGTCCTTGCAACACTCCCATGCTAGGAGTACAAAAGCCAGATGGAAGCTGGCACCTTGTACAAGATCTATGAGCCATTAATGAAGCAGTTGTGCCCCTAAATCCTGTAGTACCTAATCCCTATACCCTGTTATCCAGGATTCCTGAGGGAGCAGCATGGTTTACTGTGCTAGACCTGAAGGATGCTTTCTTTTGTATCCCGCTTGCACCTGAATCCCAGTTTCTTTTTGATTTTGAGGATCCTGTAAATTCCTCAGCTCAATTAACCTGAACAGTTTTGCCCCAGGGATTAAGAGATAGCCCACATCTATTTGGACAGGTCTTAGCCAAGGACCTGGCCTCCTTTGAGTCAAGAGAGTCAGAAATCATCCAATATGTGGATGATATACTTCTCTGCACCACCACAGAGGCAGAATGTCAGGAGAGTACTCAGAGATTACTAAACTTTCTAGCTGATTGTGGTTATAAGCTGTCTCGTCAAAAAGCACAGATCTGTCAGCAGCAAGTAAAATATCTGGGCCTTAACCTCTCTCAGGGAACTAGAGCCCTGGGGGAAGAGAGAATTCAGCTCATTCTCTGCCACCCATTGCCCCCTACTATCAGGCACCTGAGGGGATTCTTGGGCATCACTGGGTATTGCAGAATTTGGGTCCCCAGATATAGAGAGTTAGCCAGACCCCTCTACCAACTCCTTAAAGAAGCCCAAAGGGAAGGCACCATAAAACTCCAGTGGGAACCTGATGCTATTAAAGCTTATGAGGCTTTGAAGAAAGCCCTACTCCAGGCCCCACCTTAAGCCTGCCCACTGGAAACCGGTTTAACCTGTTACTGAGAGATCAGGAGTGGCACTGGTAGTACTAACTGACCATCAAGGAGAAATGCAGCAGCCCGTAGCTTATCTAGCAAGGAACTAGACCCAGTAGCTAAGGGCTGGCCACACTGTCTGAGATCTGTGGCAGCAGTAGCCCTGCTAGTACCTGAAGCCACAAAACTGACCCTGGGAAGAGACTTGATAGTGCATGCACCCTATAACATCACTGGCTTATTAAACACCCAGGGGCACCTGTAGTTGTCAGCCAGCAGGCTACTAAAATATCAGTCACTCCTCCTTGAGGGCCCTATAACCCAGCTGTGGACATGCTCCACCCTAAATCCAGCTACCTTTCTATCTGAATCCATGAGCAAAGGACCTGAGCATGACTGCCAACAGGTCCTTGCCTTAAACTAGTCTTCCAGAGAAGACCTAAAAGACACCCCATTGGAAAACCCAGAACTTGTCCTCTTCACAGATGGCAGCTCCTTAATTGAGCAGGGCCAGCGAAGAGCTGGCTATGCAGTTGTCACTCTGTGGGATACTATCGAGTACCAACCACTTCCACTGGGCACGAGTGCCCAGCTGGCAGAATTCATAGCCCTCACTAGACCCCTTGAAATAGGGAAAGGAAAGAGAGTCAATATATATACTGACTCTAAGTATGCATACCTAGTGCTGCATGCCCATGCAGCCATATGGAAAGAAAGAGACTTTTTAAACTCTGAAGGTTCCCCTATCAAATACCATAATGAAATTAACCAGCTAGTACAAGCAGTACATAAGCCTAAAGAAGTAGCAGTTATTCACTGCAGAGGCCACCAGAAAAGAATAGATGAAGTAACAGAAAGAAACAGGCGAGCTGATACAAAAGCCAAAGGGGCAGCTCGAGAGACTTATAAGGCAGCTATCCAAGGCCCTCTCTTATGGACAGGTGTGCCAGCTGATATTATCCCCAGCTATAGTAAGAAAGAGCTACAAGATGGCCTCTCCAAAGGCGGTTCTCTCCTTCCCTCTGGTTGGCTTCAGACAGAAGATGAGAAAATTTATTTGCCTCAGAGTACAGAATGGAAAGTTCTTAAAACTTTACACCAGCATTTCCATCTAGGTATAGAAAATACCTATCAGATGGCCAAAATATTTTTGCAGGCAGTAGTCTATTAAAGACCATAGAGCAAATTACTAAAGCTTGCAAGATCTGTCAAAGCAATAAACCATTAAATAGAAAAGCTGTCCCTCCTGGGTTTCAGCGAACAGACAGATACCCAGGAGAAGACTGGCAAATAGATTTTTACACATATGCCAAAGGCAAAAAGATTCCAATATCTCCTTGTGTGGATATATACATTCACAGGATGGGTCGAGGCCTTCCCCTGCAGAACTGAACAAGCAAAGGAAGTAGTGACAATACTCTTACATTAAATAATTCCCTGATTTGGAATGCCCCAAAGATTACAAAAGTGACAGTGGCCCAGCATTTAAAGCAGCTGTGACCCAAGGAGTGTCCCGAGCCCTGGGTATTCAGTATAATTTACACTGTGCCTGGAGGCCACAATCCTCAGGTAAAGTAGAGAAAACCAATGACATTATTAAAAGACACCTAAGAAAGCTGTCACAAGAAACTCACTTGCCCTGGCCTGACCTACTACCTTTAGCCATAATCAGAGTAAGAAATACTCCCAAAATTTCGGGCTTAAGCCCCTTTGAAATGCTCTATGGAAGACCTTTCTTAAAGAATGATATAATCATGGACAGAGAAGTCACAGAGATAATCCAATATGTAACACACTTTGCTAAATTCCAGACACTTCTTCAAAATCTAACTGAAGGACAGAACAGAAACCCTGGGGTAGCCCTCTTTGAACCAGGAGATTAAGTCCTAATTAAATCAATTCCTTCTAATTCTCCAACTCTTAATCCAGCCTGGGAAGGGCACCACACTGTTATACTCTCTTCTCCTACAGCTGTCAAAGTCACAGGTATCGAGGCTTGGATTCACCACTCTAGAGTAAAGGCCTAGAAAAACTCCTCCCAAGACCTCCAAGACAACACAGATACAGAAAAACCTATTACACAGAACACCAAAATTCAGGAACCTTAGTATGCCTGTGAACCTATAGAGGATCTGAAAGTACTGTTCAAAAGAAAATCCTCAACTGCTAATGTATGAGTCCAGGGTCTCCAAAGGCAAGTCCAAGCTATATCAGACCTAGAAATCCCATAGACTACTACAATAGGAAACTGGCTTTCCACGTTCTGTTTGTGGAAATCCATTTTATTCATCAAGCTCATCATTATGAGACAGAGACCATAGGCTTAGACATAATAGGGTGAGGGCCTCTGGAAAGAGCAAGGTAGAATATTTGCAGTCAGAGCAATGTAACTACATGCAAGGAAACCCCCTACCAAAACTCTGTGTTAAACATTAAGCTCTAGGGTCATTCATCAGTAAGATCAGTTAATGTGCCCCAGATAATGAAGAGTAGCCCATGTTTTTATTATGCTAATCATTTGTAAGATTCACTTTAGCATGCTAAAAGGCCCAGGCCTATGTGCTGTCTTTCCTCTTTCAGATCTGATGGACTGGTTTTGCAAACTAGGCAACTAATTTAGCATGCAGACCCAGATGTAGACAACATAGTAAAAGGCAGCAAAGATTCCACCTTAAAGATAAGATTGCATTCTAACACCCAGGAACTTTGGGAAGCCGGATTCTTAACTTACGCTTTAGCAAACAGACAATACCTCAGCCCACCTTGGGGGCTGCCTAGGCCACTTTTTGCTATGCTCCTAGACCAAGACGCTGGTATCCCAGACAGAGATGCTGGTATCCCAGAGAGAGATCTGGGCAGGGAATTCCTTGTGTTAAGTTAATTCGGGGTGTTCAAACACCACGTAGCAGGTCCACACCCCTAAGCCTTTTTTTCATGATCTTGAAAAATCCTCCTCTGCCTATAAAATCCCCTAGACAACGCACCACACCGGACTCTCTTGTCCCTTACTGGCATGAGGCGGGAGCTCTGTCCTCTCACTTTATTTCTAAATAAAAGCCTGTACCTTGCTCTCCTACCTTGGCTGTTTGCTAAGCTCATTCTTCAGCTTCGTGAACAAGAACCCCGGCATCATCATTACCCGAAATTATACCAAACAGTATTTGTTTTCCTGTGAGGTCGTGTCTCTATTTCCACTAGAATGTAGGCCCCATCAGGGCTAGGACTTTGTTCACTGCTATATCCCCCATAGCTAGAATAGTGTCTGGTGTATATGGGTGCTCTATTCAATGAATCATTGAAGGTATGACTATCACTTAGTCCCTACATTTCTTCTATGCCTTTAGGATATTAGAAATTCTTTCACCAGGGTAACAGAAGGCTCTAAAGAAACTTCTGTCTGCTGGAGTCTTGGGGCAACTTTCATTCTCCACTCTCCTTATAATAACTATGCAGATCCTTAGAACAGGTTCTTTGCTCCTTGACGTTTTTTTTTTCCATTTCTGTGTGGTAAAATTCATAATATTTTTAATAATTTAAAAATTATTTAGGAAATTTCTAAACAACAGCAAAAGTACCTTTAACAATTATCAATATTTGGCCAATCTTGTATCCATGCCCTCTACTCTTAACCATCCCTTTTATTGATTTTTCATACCTTCAGTGGGGTATAATTTTGTTTAAAATGTAAAATTTAATGAATTTTGGTATATGTGTGCACTCATGAAACCATGGCCACAATCAGTATAATCAACATCTTAATCACCCCAAAAGTTAGAACAGTGCTTTTTAAACTGCAGATTTGTGAGTAAAATTGTAACATTTCCAGAATATGGCGCCTGGCTTTAGCGTATTTGCATATCCTCAGGGAAGGAGAGAAGTTCATCTCTATTTACGTGGGCAACGGAGGGTGTGTCTGAACCTGAGAGTTTAAAGGGAGGGGCTGGCTTGCTTACTTGCTTACTTCTTCCGGAGCAGAGGAGAAAGACGGCCCTGGACCTCAGTTTTAAGCAATAAACGGGTTTTAAACTTTATTTCTCCCTTTGGCTGATTTCGGTTTTTAGAGGTATTTTGCCCTGGGATTTCCTCTCCCTGGACTTACAAAGTTGCAACCCAACAGTTATTTGTAGAAACACTTGTGGGATAATGGATGAAAGGGAGTCTTATTAGCCCTAGGGCCTCATTTCCTTTCCTTTTTCAGTAGTTTAGCTGAGAGTTGGCTGTGCTTTAATGAGCCACCTGCAGAAAGACAAGGTCTTTGGTTGATATCAGCATTCCTGTCAGGCAAGGCTCTTCCTAGGGCCCTTGGTATGCAGACCTTGGCCCTGGGCATGCACACTACTTAGCACTGTTCCTGATTTGGTAGATCATTGATTCATTGTTACTTAGAGAAACTAGGTATTCTCTTAGCCCCATTTCCCAGTGTGGAGGCAGAGCTCCTATTCTCTTACAGTTCTCACAGTTACACAGTCAGGACTCTCTTTGCTGGGAGTTTGGCCTTAGAGTATACAGAATATCAAGACTGACCTATGCCATGGAATAAGAGAGTTTGGGAGAGTGTGTGTACTCTGCTACTTTTCTGCTTGCTTGTAAGTTTTCCCCCAATAAACCTCACATTGTATCTGCACCCTATGGCATGTCAAAAGTTGGCTCCAAGATATTATTAGCACTGTCTGTTGATAAGGACAAGCTGAGTTTATTGCTTACTGGGGTGAAGGAGAAACCACCTCTGCAAAATTTCAGCAGAGTTGTCTTAGAAGGAGAAAAGGCAAGGTTAGTACTTGAGACTTGAAAATTTGGTTTGAGGTAGGTCTTTCAACATAGGCACTTGATTCAAATTAGGTAAGGATCATAATATAACAGTCTAGGATTGGTGGAAACAGTAAGACAAGGATTTTGAGGTTAGGGATTTAAAATATCTTAAGGCGTTGCAAACTCCCTGTTGATGCTTTCCATTGAGGAGTAACTTGTTGGGTTTTTCAGGGTATTCCTATAATGAACCATTAGCCTGGGCAGGAGTATCCTGGAAAAGAAATGTCATGCTAATGAAGAAAGTAGAATAGCAGAATAATATTAGTGTAGACAGTAAGGTGTGGTTTCAGTTCTCAATGTCCAGGCTAAGGATGTGGGTAGAAGGTTTTGTTTCTGAGGTGTTAGTGGTATATGTACATGACCCCCTAATATGACAGTGATGACCAGAATTTTTCAAAAAATGAAACTAAATAAAGTAGTTGAATTGTGTGTATTAAGGGTAAGTATTGTTTTATGGAAATTTTGTTTCAGTTATACATATGTATGTGTGAAATGAGTCAATAAGTAAAATGTATTTCTTAGAATAGGCCTGGATCCAGAAATATTTGAAAACTATTGCCTTAGAGAAATGCTGATAGACCCCTAAAAGGGATGATCCCCTCTCTCAGCCAGTTTGCACTGCTCCAATCTAACATTCCATGCTAGTAGTAGAGGGGCATCTGGCTTTGTTAGGGAAGAGTACATAATCTGAAAATTCGAATAGAGGCCCTGTTAGGTAGATTAAGTGTTGAGTGGGAATTCTGAATCTATAAGGCTGTCTGTTATTTTGGCAGAGAGCTGAAAGAAGCCACTTGCTACTGTAGTACAAAAGATGGAGGCTAGATACGAATAACAACTTCCTGCTGTGAGCATTGTTGACATCTAAAACAAATTCTTAAAAAGATATACGTTCCCATTTGACTAAGATGCTATCTACTTAGGGAACTGGATAAGATAACCTTTGGGGCTCCCTCCATTGGGAGGATATGATTTTAGAGAGGATCCTACAACAGAAGCAGGCAGTTAACCTGAGGTGAGTTATCCAGTATTACCTTCCAACCCGTGATTCTGAGGTAATGTTGGATAGAACAATAAATATGACACAGTGGCCAATGAAGAGCTTCCATTCTCAAGTGGCTTATCTAACTTTTCTGAGGAAATTCTACCACTCCAGTGCTTTAGAAGACTGGAAATTTTGGAAGGAGTATTAGCTGTGTTACCCGAAAACAGGTCTGAAAATCTTCATAGGGCCCCATTCCTTTGGATAAGACACTATCTTCTATGTTTAAAATGTAAATTCTCCTGTGGCTGAGAATTTCAGCCTTTCACATTCTTTTTTCCTACTTATCAAAAAAGGTTTAGATTAAAAAATAAAGTTTGAGAAACACTGCAACACTACCTTAGTGGGAGTTGATGTGGTTTATTCTGGAATTCATTCAGCAAACAAGGATAAAGGCTAAACTGGAGCCTTGGATGTTGCTGCTTTTGAAGCATTCATAGTCTGAAGCAGACCTATAAAGAGGTAAATCACAGCCAATGTCAGGGTTGTGGAAAGAGCCTAGGTTTCAGAACCACGCAGACTGGGAGGGAATCATATTTCCCTTCTTTCTCAGTGGTGCTATCATAGGCCATGCAGCTGAGCTTTGGACTGCTCATTGTAAACTGATGAAATAAAACCAGCTTCACAGAATTTTGAGAGTCATGTGAAAGACAAAATGTGCCAGGCAGTTAAGGAGATGATTTTATTCAGGATATAGCCACAGGGTGAATGCTCAAAGAAAAGAAAGGAAAGTTAGGGTTTTTTAGAGGCAGATAAACAAAGAAGTGCTCTTGAGTCTTAGGGGAGTCACGAGGAAGAGTGGAGAGGGACTTATGTTGGAATATGCCAGGGAAATGTGGTCCTTTAAAATTAGCTGTTTGGGGAACACAGAAGGTTGGGAGAGTTTCTCAACTGTGACTGCTTTCTTGGATCCCAGGGCTCAGATAAAGTTAAAAGTTGTCAGGCACTCAGCATAGGGACTGGCCAAGGGTAGGCATTCAGCAAGTATTTCTATCCCTCCCTTCCTCTAACAGATGGATGTACAAAGTGGTGTGGGGGTTCAGAGAAGGGCCTGACAGATTTACTTTGCTTGGGAGAACTGGATTTGACAAAGGATCCTGAATCTTAAAAGATGAATAGTGGTTTGCCCAAAATAAGGAAGAAAGGAAAGCATTCTAGGTAAAGGTATGGAGGCTTACGAAAGGTTTGCATATTTGGAGATCATCTACAACTTCAATGTGGTATAAGGAGTAACTGGACATGAAGTTTGTTTGAGCCAAATTGTAGAAACTCTTGAAAAGCCATTTTATACCTATTGTTTCAGGAAAACAGTCCAGGAATTTGTGATCCTAATAAGATGAGGTTCCAGTTTATAAGACCCTATCCCTGCTGTGTAAGGGATGGAGGCAGTGGGACCAGTTAGAAAGGTAGTACATGATCCAGAGAGGATCAAGATCTGAACTAGAGCACTGTCCATGAGGATATCAAGGAGAGGACTGATTAAAAAGTAAACTAGACCAATTATATAGTGGGGGAGGGGCAACATGGAGGTGAGGGAAGAGGTGGAATAGTGTAGGATGATAATGTTAATAACAATATAGGCTAATATTTCAAGTACTTACAACGTACCATTCACAGGTCTAATAGCTCTATACTTAATCGCTTTTAATCCACTCAATAGTTCTCTGAGGTAAATACTCTTTTTTTAAAAATTTCAGATGAAGCAAATGAAGCAGAGAAGTTAAATAACTTACTCAAATTTGTACAGATAGTAAATGGTGAGGCCAGAATTCAAGCTCAAGCTGTTTGAATGCAGAGATTGAAGTTTGGATGACTGTGTGGATAGTGTTGCCATTTACTGGGACTGAAGAATATAGGAGTGGGGGGGGACTGGCAGGGGGATGGCAGATATGTAGGGAAATTATTTGTTTTAGACACGTTGATATTGAGTGCAGTAGGCAATTGGTTAAATGGCTCTGGAGCTCCAGAGGAAGATGGGGACCAAAGCTGGAGACTTGAAAGTCATCAACATGTACTTATATGCTCAGTAGGGGCCTCAGGACTGCCTTAGGTGGATGAGATGCACAAAAGTAGGGGTGGGGAGTTACAGGGAGGGGAATGGCAAAAAAACAAGTGGAAGCAGAAGCTTAAAGACAAATTTGATCAATTTACAAGATTTCACAGGCAATGCCTTAGACTTGGAGAGTGCTTGTTTAATTCAACCCCACTGGTACAGCTGGAGGTACCAAATTCCTAGGGATTCTTAGAATTCTTGAATATGTTCCAGGATGGATTCTATAGTGTCTGTAGTAGGCTGAAAAAATCGACCCCCCAAAAGATGTCCACATACTAATCCTTGGAATCTGTGAATGTTACTTTATAGTGTAAAATAAATAAAAGAAAATAATGCTACTGTATATGGTAAAGTAAATAAAAATAAATTTAATTGAAGATACAATTTAAAGATCTTCAAATGGGAAGATTATTCTGCAGTTGTACAGATGAGCCCTAAATGCAATCAAATGTAGTAGAGGGAGGTGGAGGGAGATCTTACACACACAGAAAAAAGGTGAGGTGAGGATGGAACAGAGAGACATTTGAGGATGCTGGCTGGCCTTGTTGATTTGAGTGGTGTGGCTACAAGTCAAGAAATGCCAATAGCCAACAGAAGCTGGAAAGGAGAAGGAATGGGTTCTCCCCTAGAGCAGCTAGAGGGACTATGGCCTTGCCATCAACCAGTGGGACTATAATTTCAGCCAAATAATACTGATTTCAGACTTCTGGCCTTCAGAACTGTGAGAAAATATCTTTCTGTTGTTTTAAGACACCAAGTTTGTGGAAATTTGTTATAGCAGCCACAGAAGTAATTTAGTACTTCCTCAAAGCTATTACCACTCAACATACTTGACCTAATAATTCCTAATTTTCAGTAGGTCTCAGGCCTCATTTGCCACATATCAAACATAGTACTCTTGTTATGTGTTTTGGTCAAATTTTCTTGGAACACATAGAATAGGCAGACCTTCACTTTCATGGGCAAGGCCTTTACCAAAAAAACACTACCCAAAATTAGCTTCTAAACCCCTAAAAATGTTCATGAATGATTCCTGCAGATCTGGCAGCTCCTTTGACTGTCCTGGATCTTGAGGGGTCATATAAGTCATCTACCTGTGTTTGCATGAACATAGCTAAGATCCCAAAGATAAAAGGGTTTCTGGTTTCAGGCAGATATCTGGGCCTATGGTTGGTATGGCTACTCAGGACAGAGTAACTGTCATTCAAGAACCATGGGCAGATTACATTTGTAGGAGAAGCTGGCTGAAGGAAAAAGCACATATAGAGAATGGATTGGAATCTGTTGCTGTAAAGTTAGAAAGAACTATTCACAGCAATGCTGTTAAGATTGCTAGCAACAGTTCTCTCTCAAGTGTTAGACTAGAAAATAACTCCTGTGAGAAGGATTGGGACAGAGTCCTGAAAATTTTAGCCAACCTAAGATCAGAAGCGCTTTATAATATTGCTTTCCCTTAGAACTCCAGAACCCCAAAGAATTATGCCAAAAAGTTAAGTATATCTTTGCAGATGTTGAAACCAACACAGCAGTGGAATGGTGGCAGAGTAATATCCTGTAATTTTCATCTATGGAAGAGAACCTAGAGTTTACCCAGTCTAAGCTCCTCACTGTACAGATATGAAAACTCAGGAGACTTTTCAATCCAACTTTACATAATTATATATTAGATATTTGCTCTGTAGCCTTGTTTCAGTGTCCATAGTGTTTTATTGGGTCAAGTGCTCATTCATAGCAATGAAAATACTTAAAAACGCATGTTCAATACACTGGGTGAGCACAATCCCTCCCTCGGCCACCAGGGAGCGCAAACTAAAATTCCTCCTGCAGTCCATTAACATCCCTCGGTACTGGGACAGAAAGAAGCCAGCCCGCAAACACGAAACTAGCGGAACCTTAAACCTGAACGTTTGCAGCTGCTACGATTGCTTTGCGAAAAGAACACTTCCGGCAGGCCAGACCATGCCCCCAAATTGTGATTTGGTCGGCTCCCACCTCTCGCGTTCCGATTTGTCACGCTAGCGTTGGGAGGAGGGCTTGCGTTGGGGTCATGCTCTCCTATTGGCTGCTGGCACATCGGCGGTTTGGAGTGAGGGTAGCACGTTAAGCTGAAGGCGGTGCGGAGTGCCGCGGCCCAAGGTTGTTGTCTAGCCCAGTGTCTGGTTGGAATCCGGGGCCGGGGTAGGTGTGGGTCCCCGGGGAATGGATCGTGTGTGGAGTGCTTGGTGCGGGAAGTGCGTCAATGAGAAAGGGTCGTCGCCGCTTTGGGCCCAGCGCATCGTGGTCGCCTGGCTCAGTAGGGCCGAGTGGGATCAGGTGACGGTGTATCTGTTCTGTGATGACCATAAATTGCAGCGGTACGCGCTGAACCGCATCACCGTGTGGAGGAGTAGGTAAGGCGGCAGGTCCAGCTTCCCTGCCTGCGTGCTGGTGGCGCCTCACCTCTTCCTTCGTAGAATTCCTATAAGGCTTTATTCTCTAGTCTTCCCCTAAATTGCTTAATGGTGCCCGTATGGGTGGTTTGAACGTTGCCCCTCTCACAAGTGCCTGGGGGAAAGTTGTAGCCAAGTTCTTGCACTAATCCCATTTGCGAAAAGAAAGCAGGTGTGCCTCATTCAACAAACCTCTTATCAAATCTGCGAGCTTTAACCCTTAACCTTCTCCCTTCTTAGGGAGGGTGCCGAGGGACCAGTGTGACTGAGCCAGGACTTAAGTAGGTTAGCACTCTACGTTGGAGTACCGATTCGAATTAGGGAGGGGGTGGGGGACTTGTCTGCAAAACCATGTTTGAATGGGGCGTTTCAGTCCATTTGGTAAGATTGAGTTGGCAGCAGAGAAGGGATAAAGATCTCAAGGGGTAAGGGTCTTTTCCAGCTGAAAGAATTGAGGGTTTCAGAGTGAAAGAAGGGGTGTGTCCACTCTTAATTGATTAAATGGGTAGCAGTTAGATGTCCTGCATATACTCTAGTTAGCTTCTCATGCTCTGTGTACTATTGGATCCCAGGACATTACTCTCCCTCTTCCCACCTTATGGATTTGTGTCTTTTGTGCACTCTTGAGTCATTACATATTTGGAATAGCCTACAGCCACCTGGGTTCTGAGGTGGAGGGTGGACCAGTGTATGGGAACTTTATGATTGTGCTGGACTGTGGCCCTTTAGGTTAGGCAACGAACTCCCCCTGGCAGTGGCTTCTACTGCTGACCTGGTGCGCTGTAAGCTCATGGATGTAACTGGTGGTTTGGGCACTGATGAACTTAGACTGCTCTATGGCATGGCCTTGGTAAGGTAAGACCTTAATGGGTAGGGGTGGGGGTAGCATATGCTAAGCAAAGCTTGGCTTCAGGTGCTACCTGAAGCAAAAGGCCCTGTGTGTCCCTATGTGGGGGTCACCCTGTGATTGCATGACTTGACAGCTTTTGATACCCTCCTGTCAACCCACATTGCTCTTTTTCTTTTTCTGAGAGATTTCTCACTTCCATTTTTCTTTCCATCTCTTTCTTGGAATGTGGGGTGGGGATGGTTGAGACCAAGTGATCTGTGTGGTTCTCTTCCAGCTTTGACAATTTAATTTTTTTTCTTCTCCTGTAACTCTTTGATCCAGAGGAACTTTTCTGAATGGTTCGATATCCTTAGCCATGATTTAATATGGATTTTCCAATCCTACCCACATCTATACTTAGCATTACCCTTTTCTCCTTCTCTCCACGTACACTGAAAGGTTGCTGAATTGTGGAAGTGGACACATGGGCCAGGAGTTCCTGATTTACAAAGTGACTCAGAGTGGTTCTAGCTGTCTCATGCACATCGGGAAAAAGACTGAAACTGAGTTTTCTCATTTGTCAAAGTCTTTGTTCATTTCATGTTGCTCCTCTTGTCTGCTGTGTGGTTCTCCCTAGCTCTTCTTACCTTCTCTGTCATTTAGCGATGCTTGCTATATCATTTGATGTAGTCCTTTTTTCCTAGCATTTATAACATATTATTCTCAAACATAATATACTATAAGTATATAACATGTTGTATTATGTCATGATTATTTATCCTAGACTGAAGTCTTCAAGGCTAGAGCAGTGTCTTTCTTATTCATCTGTATGGCTTCAATACAGGGCAGACTCTCAGTAAATATTGGACTGGATGGAAACTCCCTGCTCTGGCTGACACCAACCATAAGAACAGGACAGAACAGTCAGTGGAGAGGTTGTAGAAATGCAAGGTGTCAGTAACTCAGCAAGGTGTTTTGAAACTCCATTGGTTTGAGTTCACCAGTTACTTTGGTTGTGCCACTTATTTCTCTCCCACCTTCAGGTTTGTGAATCTGATCTCGGAGAGGAAGACAAAGTTTGTCAAACTGCCCCTCAAGTTCTTGGCTCAGGAGGTGCGTATAATAAAGTGGCCTTGCTGAATTCTCTCTTTCCAAGAGGGGGTCACTGAATGGGGTATGGGGTGATGTGGGCATATAGTCTGACTAGCTCATCCGACTACTACCAGCCAAGCCCAGCAAGAACCCTAGAGCCTCAGCCTCCAACTTAAAAGAAGCAGACTTGTTCCTTTGTTCATGGCTGCTATCTTCAGTGGGCTTGACCTGCCCTACTTGCTGGGAGTGACCCAGTGAAGCTGAGGCACCTGAATAACCACTGGGTGAGGATAGGAAAGAGGTGGCAGTCATAGCACCTGCTTTCTGGGAGCTGACATTCTGGGAGGAGACAAGCTCAGCCAAGCAGCGTGAAAACCAAACATAACTGCCCTGAATTAGTATGTGAGGTGTGTAGAGGCCCAGAGGGCTGGCAGGTTCTCAGCTATCAAAAGAAGCTTTCTGGAGGAGGTATGGGAAGGAGGGAGGAAGAGAGGGAGAAAGGGCAAAGGGTACCCAGGGAGAGCCACTGGTACAGACAAGACAGAGGAAGGCTGGAGAAGGTGATTGTTAATCGTTATTTCACAGGAATCTCTCTGTTAGAGGAGGATGTTTGGTGGTGGAGGTAGATGAAGTGTATTTTCTGATTTTCAAGATCACCTCCACAGAGCAGAAAAAAGATCAAGAGACCTGGTTTCTAATATTGGCTCTGCTGCTAACACTGGAAACTCCTCCCAGGACCTTAGTTATTTTAATCTATAAAATGGGGAAGGGCCAGGCTAATTCATCTCTGGTCCCTTCCAGCTTTAATATTTTCTAATTTCTGCACTCACACTCTCCCTCACGATCAGGTGAACATTCCAGATTGGATTGTTGAACTCCGCCATGAGTTGACCCACAAGAAAATGCCTGATATAAATGAGTGCCGCAGAGGTGAGTCTCCAGGGAGTATATCTATCACAGTTAAGCCCAGGGGCCTGGGCTGAATAACACTGGGCAGAGGGAGAGGGTCTCCACCTGGGGTCCGAGCCAGGACTAGGGTAAGGCAAGTAAGGTACTCGCCTTGGGCACAAACTTTAAGGGGGTGTCAAAGTCAGTAATCAAGATAAATAACATTTCATTTTTGATGAACGAAAGTTTTAAATAAAAGGCAAATAATTTAAATATATTTATTTAAATAAGTTTAAAACTACAAGTTTTTAAATAAAATAAATCAACATTACTGATTTCTCCTTTTGTGTTGGTCTTCAATCTGCCTTGGAAGGGCACTGTTCTGATCCCGTTTTAGTATCTTGATTACTAAGTTTTTTTGGCATTCCCATAAATTTTGTGCCTGAGGAGGGGAATAGGGGGGCAGGTTGAGAGGTGTGAGCCAAGTGTCATAAACCCAGGGGTCCTTTGGACACCCCATCCCAACTAAGAACCCCTGATTCAACCTAGCCCCTTCATGTTGGGGAAACAGATCTAGAAAAGGGAAAAGACTTGGCCAAGGCCATATAACTAGCTAGTGGGGCTGGGTTCCTATTCTCCCACATGCCAGCCCTGTTCCATTTATGGCATCCCATCTCCAAGTCTGGTGTTAGTTTTTTCTTGGAAAGGTGCGGGTGAATAAAAGAAGGCAAAGAGCAAGGGGGCAACCTGGAGCAAGAGGGACTACTTCTGGACATTTGAGATTTGTGCCTTGGAACCAAGCCTCTTCCCTGGGGCCCTCTTCTACTTGCAAGATTTGGCTATTGGTTGTGGAGCTTCTTGCATGTGGCTGCTTCTATGGCACTGACTGCCTTCCTCCCCACCTTTAGGCTGCTACTTTGTCCTGGATTGGCTCCAGAAGACTTACTGGTCCCGCCAACTGGAGAACAGCCTGAGAGAGACTTGGGAGTTGGAGGAGGACAGGGAAGAGACAGATGAAGAAGATCAAGAGGAAGATAAGAACATTGGTATTGATGACATCACAGAACAGAGATCAGAGCCTAAGGATGCGGGGAAAGATGCAGAGCAGGACGGCAGGGCTGATGGAGACAGCAAAGGCAACAAAGAGGTTGATTCGCATTGGGAAAAGGCTCTGAGACATAAAGAGCTATATGGTAGGTGTTCTTGCAGGGGCAGAGAGGGGCCCATGAGCCTGGAAGACTTGGGCTTAGGGTTGATGCTGGTTATTTCTCTGGCTCAGCATTTCCTCTGGGGTTGTGGTGAGTCTTAGCTTTAAAAAATTACATCACGAACCATCTTCCTTGAGCCCTGTGAAGCAGGAGAGGCGAGAATTCTAGTTCCCAGTTTATAGCTCAGGAAATAAGGTGTGAGGGACTCAGAAACCCACAAGGAACATGGGACTGGGCTGGCTGTCCTATCTGTTTCCCTGTTCTGTTTTCAGAAAGAGCCCGAGAACTGCTGGTGTCATATGAAGAGGAACAGTTTAAGGTAAGAAAGTGCCCTTGACTTGGCATGTTCTCACCTGCCCTAGACATTTCTTGCCTCTTGCCAGCTACCTGAGAGAAGTCCTGAGAAGGAATTTGAAAGAAAAGTGGCAAAGCTTGAGGGAACTTCTTGGAAAGAAAGAGGGGGGAACTAGCAAGGAGACAAGAGGAGCAGAGTCCAGTTGGCTGATCCTCCACGCTGATGGAAGGGAGCAGTTGATGGAAGTTTGTGGGTAATCTGCCCCATTGGGTGGTAGGGAACAACTGGGCGTACATGGTTACTTAGCCCTGCAGTGCTGCAGCAGGTCAGCAGATGGCGCCCAGGAGCTATCCTAGATCAGGCGAGCTCGAGGGATGCAGTTTTTAGCAGGAAGGGAGGTAGCTTAGAAACCATTCACATCAACCTTTCCTTTTCACAGATGGAGAAATTAAAACCATGCATAAGTTAAGGGATGGGCCCGAGATCACATGCAGTTAGTGATAGAACCAGAGTCTTCTGATCCCCTTTCTTCCATAAGTCATTGCTTTGCCTCACCCCTTGGCCCAAGAGGCTCTGGCCCAACTCCAACTAGATCCCACCACTGGATATCTCAGTTTTGGGATATCTGGTGATTGGGAGCTGTGGGGAATTTGGCAGGGGAGGGAGGAGGAAAAGAAGGAAGAAGAAAAAGTCTGGCATTTGAGGCTCAGAACATTTTTTGTTGCAGGGCCAGTAGGGGAATTGAGAGCCTACCCCTGCACGCCATGCCCTGTCTCCTGAAGGGAGGTGCTGAGAGGTCGTGTGGGAAGGGATCCTGGAGGGGTGGGGAAGTGTTGCCTGGCTGAACCAGCCTTCTGATGGGACCCTCTTTGCTGGCAGGTGCTGGAGAAATTTAGGCATTTACCTCAGGCCATTAAGGCGTGGAATAACCTGTCCTCACCTGTAGAATGCATCCTGGCAGAGCTCAAGGGCATTACATGGGAGAACAGGTGTGTAACTAGGTAATTAGGGGCTGTCTACTCTCTAGGGTAGAGCGTAGCAGCCTCACTAAAATCGGTTTCCATATCCCAGCTTGCCAACCTCTGCTGTAGGAAATCCCAGGGATAATCCTGGTCCCCCATGGGGTGACCCTGCATTCTTCATGACCTTCTTCCCCCGGCCCTGCCAATGTACAGGGGTTGCCTATTGTGCATCACTAAAACAGCCAGAGGCAGGAATATCTACTGTTATCCATCCTGTGGCCAGCTTTGTTCTTCTCTGTCCAGTGATGTGGAGCTCTTGGCAACCAGGAAAAGCCCTTCATTCTTACTTGTCTATTTCTTGTCCAGGTTTGAGGTAAAATATGTGGTGGGTACTACTGCTCTGGTCTTTTGAACTGCTGTTGGAGTGTCAGCATCCCCTAATAGTCATGGTTGGGGGAAAAGGAGGGGCCTTCCCAGAGCCTGGCTCCTTGAAAAACTAATTCTAGAGCCTGGCTCCTTGAAAGTCTGAGTCCTTCCCCCACTCAGTATAGCCATGAGCCTTCTTTTTCCCCAAAATAGTGCTCAGTTAATTCCAGAGCAGACACACAGTATCTTTCCATTCCTTTCCACCCTAGCTCTTAGGGGCTTAACTACCTATATTCACCTGGAAAGGGTTTTGGGGAACCTTCCACTACAAACCTGTGGAGGCAGTGCTAGATCTCAGCTAGGGAGAGGTTGAAAGGAATCTGGGATGGAGCAGAATATGTGTGAAGGTGGTGTAAGTACCAGAGTGGGCCTGGGTGGGACCTTGCAGTGCAGGTTGGGATTGCCCCTGGAGTCTTTCATTTCCAGGATACTGCCAGTGGCAAAGGTATTTTATCAATATCTTGGTTGTACCCATCAGCAAAGTGGGGGGGGGGGCTTAAGCAGTCTAGAAAACTATCCTATATCTCTGTATAGTAGTGTCTGACCAGTTATGCTGAGCAGGCAACTGGCTGGCTGCTTTAAGTGCTTTTCCTGGTTATTGATCTGAGGAGATGGGAGATGGATGGAAGGGCAACTCTTGCCTCCTCAAACCTGGAAGAAGGGATCTGAGCATGATAACCCTCCAGGCACTGAGACACCTTGGGAGCTCTTGTTCCACCTCTAGACCTGGTCAGCTAGAAGAGCCTCTCTTGGGGGAACTACTAGCTCTGGAGGAGACAGATGGGGATGTTGCTTGTTTCAGTTTGAGCTACATGGGAATAAGAGATTAGCATGGGGATGAGAGATTAGCCTATAGCCTATGCTCTCAAACTCTGTAACTTAGTTCTGGGTTTTTGGGGACCGTAAGTATAAAGATCCTATTTGGTCTGGCAGTTGAGTCCCCAAAGTTTCTGCTTCTAGGATCTGAAAGGGGGAAGCCAGGGAGAAGCGGAGGGGTAGGAGACCAGAAGACTGTCAAGAGAAAAAGGCTGACCAGGAGCTAAAGTCTAAAAGCCCTTGACCCTGAGATCCCATGCATTTAACTCCTCTGTGGGCCTGGGACTTTGTTCCATCTGTGCTTTCAGGTTTGTTCAGTTGTTGCTTGCCCTCATATGGGCCTTACATCAGCATATGCTTGGTAAATGCTTATTAAGAACCTAGTGGTCCCAGTCTCTGGCCCAGTCCCTGCCCCAGGAGGCTGAGGTCTGGGATTCATCTGTCAAGTGCCTTCCTTTACCCCAATGCTGCTTTGGCCACTTGAGCCAGAGGCATTAAGCTGCCCTGGGAGTGGGTAGGGGAGTCGGAGAGGGTCTTCTGCCTACTTCAGTTTGCTCAATTAAGTGTTCTCTTGCTCCAGGGAGGCTGTGCTGGATGCTTTTCTGGATGACGGCTTTCTTATCCCCACGTTTGAGCAGTTGGCAGCTTTGCAGATAGACTATGAAGGTAGGGTCCTGGGGGTTCACTGTAGCCTTATTGTGTTGCTGGGTGAAAACGCTAGGGGTGGGCTGGTTGGCCCTGGGCTGGGGGTCAAGAGCTGTTTGCTGCCATTCTGTAGTGTCTGAAAGTCCCTCTTCGCTGAGCAGAACAGGTAGCCCCACTGATAAGGAGTTGCTGGGCTATGCTTAGGTGGCCTGGAATTGGGTGGGTTGGGGCAGGGTGGAGGGGGAGAGTCTTAATGCCATTATTGTGCTATGTTAATTGTGATTTAGCCACTTACTAGGGAGTGTAGTAATGCATAACTGGAAGGGCCTTGTGAGGTCATCTAGTCCAACATCCTCATGTTACAGACGGGCAGACTGAGGTCCAGAGAGGGGAAGGTACTGATCCAAAGTCACACAGTGAGTTATTGATAAAGCTGAAGCTAGAACCAGAGCTCTTTTTCATTTATACTCTGTTTCGAGTCAGTTATTGGTTGCCAGATACTAACTGGTTTCTCTCCCCATTGTTCTGCTTTCCTTTCTTACTGTTCTGCGGTGACAACTCTGTTGTTTGTGGTGGGGCCCTCCTCTCCTCCCCGTCTCTCTTACCCTTCCTCCCACCTCCCTCCTTGTCTCCCCCCTCCCCTATTCACTTCCTCTGCTACTCTTCTCTCCCTTTCCCTCCCTGTCTCCTGTGGGCCCCCACCTCCCCTTTCCCTGTCAACACGTGTCCCTCACAAACCAGAAAACGTGGACTTGAATGACATCCTGGTGCCAAAGCCGTTCTCTCAATTCTGGCAGCCCCTGCTCAGGGGCCTGCATTCCCAGACCTTCACGCAGGCCCTGCTGGAGAGGATGCTCTCTGAGTTGCCAGCCTTGGGGAACAGCGGGATCCGGCCCACCTACATCCTCAGATGGACCATTGAACTGATCGTGGCTAACACCAAGACTGGTGCGGGAGACAAGTCCTAGTCCCAGGGCCTAACACAGCCCAGGCAGGAGCATCTGCTGCTGTCCTCAGCTCTCAGCTGAATAGCACCAGGAGGACACATCCCTTGTTAAAAGTTTAGGTTTGCCCAAAAGCAGCAGCCGTTGACAAATCTCCCTTCATCCTTTTCTTCTCAGAGCCAACTAAATGGGTGGGGCAAAGGGCTCTGAATGCCTGAGCAGTTGGGAGTTATAGAATGGGGAGTTTGGGGAGATGGGGAGGGATAGAGCCAAGCTTTTCAAGGTGCAAGGTTGGGTGGGGGGGTTTAATGATTCCTTCTCCTCAGGCCCCTCTCTTCTCTCTCAGTACGCAATGCCCGCCGATTTTCTGCAAACCAGTGGGAAGCAAGAAGGAGCTGGAGGCTATTCAACTGCTCTGCCTCCCTTGACTGGCCTCGGGTGGTTGAGACCTGCGTGGGCTCACCTTGCTGGGCCAGCCCTCAACTGCTTCAGCTGTAAGTCTCTTGAATTCCATCTGGTGGTAAGAGGGTGAGGCCCTGCAGGCCTCGGGGCTACACAGCCGTAGAATGGCAGATTTGGAAAGGCTCTTGCAAGGACACCTAGTCCTGCCCCCCTCCTACTAATAGATGGGAGAGCTGAATCCCAGAGAGGTAAGGGTTAGAGCATTCTTGCTAAGATCACACAGCTTAAGACCTGGCTAAACTGAGTCCATTATGAGAATGAATGAAACAATCCCCGTAGAGTGCTTAGCACAGTGGCCTGTACAGAGTAAGTGCACAATAAATGGTAGCTGCTGTTTATTATTTAACCTAGTCTTCTGACTCTAAGCCCAGTGCTGTCTCCTCTATTATCTTCCCAAAGTATACCTCTCATAGGTGCTCAACCATCTTCAATGGCTCCTTGTTGCCTTCTTGAAGTCTAGGCTTCTTAGCCTGAGATTCAAAGATCTTTCTGATTCTGCCCCAACCTAGCATGGTACCCATACCTCCTGTGATTCCCCTTTACCCAGTCCACCCTGGGTGCCATGGTGAAACTGAATATTCCACTGGTTCCTGTAAATACCTGTGGCTGTCTCCCATTCCTTTTCTCCTTCTCTGTCATTCCCTGATGCCAAGCCACTTCCCTCATAACTCACAGAAGTATTTAGCACCTGATTCTCTTCCTGCTTTCTGGAGCAGTATCTGTTTCATTTGAGTAACCCATCTGACACTCTTCAGCTCCTCAACACCAGTGACCTTCATTCTCCAGTGTACCCAGCAACCCATTTTCATCACTCAGAGCTGTTCCACCTCTGAAAACTGTCATCCCAGCATCCCATTCAGTGACCACCACTTATTATCTTTACAGTTCTCACCCTCACATCGTATGACATCTGCTTTTTGCCTGCATCCATACTCCCATCTCTCCATTTCCTATCTCCCAGAATGTTGCTTTTCTTCAGTCCTATCTGTGGGTTGGTCACTTCAGCCACCCATCATCAACACACTCAGCTCTGCCCATCCTTTTATGTATCCAACCTGCAAACCCCAGAGCTGGGATTGATCTTCACTACACTTTCCCCACTGCTCACCCCAGGTAGCTGAGCTCTGCTGGAGAAAACCAAATAATCCTGTGGATTGCTGCCACTTGTAGAGGTATGATTTTTAATCTTGGTCCAGACCTCACTTCTGCTTGTCTGAACTTTTGTTTTCTGCCCACTTGCTCTCCCATTTTCTGACTCTTCTAAACCCTTGTCACTCACCTCAAGCCCCTCTCCCTCCCACATTTCATCCTAGCTTCCTTGTGCGCATGGAGGCATCCAGCAGGGCCTCCTCGACCAGAGGTCCAGCCCTCGTGAACTGATCTGTGGCTATACTCAACCTTCTCACCAGCCTCAGGATGAGGTGGCCTTGCCCTGCTTCAAGTCTTGTTCCTCCACCTGTGCTCTGGAGCCACCTCTGCTAGCATCGCTGGGGCCTCACCCTAGCCTCTCCCTTGCTCTACTGGCTCTTGCTGGTTCAACCTATGAACATGCTTGAGTTTTTCTCATCTTAAAACAACAATAACAACACAAGCAAAATCTCCTTTGACCCTGCATCCGTCTGTTGGGTTATCACCAGCTTATTACTCCTTTTCCCATCAACCCATTTCAAAAGAGTAGTCTACACTCAACATTATCTCGATTTCCTCACTACCCTCTTACTCCTCAACCTGCTATAATTTAGCATTCGTCCCCAGAGCTGCTTTGACCTAATTACCAAATCCAGTGGTCCCTTGTTCATTGCTCTCTGCTGCATTGCTGCTTTTTACCACTCTCTCCTTGAAATGCCTATGCTTTTTTTTTACTAGTTTCTATAAAGTGCTGAGGGCCAAATAACTTTATTTAGACCAGGCCTTTCCCCCAAGATTCAGCCTATATTTGGCTCCATGTCATATCTCTCTGCTTGGATGGCCCACAGGTACCTTACTGTGACCAAAAGAGAATTGGTCATCTTCCCACTCCTACCCCAAAGTAATCTTCCTCCTCTGCTCCCTATCTCCCTTGGTGGCAGCTCCATCTACCCTGTTATGTTGACTCTTGAGTATTTCCCAAATCTGAGATTTTGTGTTGCCATGTCTACTTCTCCCAGTGTCTCCTTCCCTCTATCACACTGAGCTTTTCAAGGGGAAGGGTTCTTCATTAGCCATTTGTGCCCCAGCACACCACACAAATCCGAGCCCCAAACAGGCCTCAGTAAACACTGTAGAACTAAACTATATTCTGCTATCTCATTGCCAGCAATGCTGTCTTTGGTGGGTGCTGACTCCATGCCTGGGGAATGAATGAAGTGGGAGTTTGGATGCCAAGACCTCTTAGTCCCCTGATCCCCTCGTGGAGTCAGAAAGTCTTTCTTGAACCTTGATGGCATTTTGGGCACAGTAGTAGCTTATAAGAGAAAACAGTAGCCTTGTAGACAAAGTCAGCAAGAGCAGCATCTCCAGGAGATGGGACTGAACCAGCCAAATCTCCAGATGTGTGTGCTCTAGTCTGGAAATGATATGTATGGGTGGGAAACTGGGCGGAGAACCAAAAAGGCCTAGAGGGGTCAGAAAAGCATCATAGATGAAACATTTGAGCAATTGGGGCAGGAGAAGGAATAAAGGAAATGTCAAAGTCCAGAAGGAACGTGGCATGTATATGTAATGGGGAGAGGGAGTGAAAACAGCAGCATGGAGAGGTTTGGTTAGGTGGCCTTCAAGGTACTTTCCAATCCTAAGTGCCTGCAGAATGGAAGCTGCTGGTCTTGGAGAAGTCTGGACCACAGATACCAGAGGGATGCGACACATGCCAGCAGTAACAGCGGGTCACTTGGGTACAATTCACTGTGCACAGATCCTGCCTTTCCCAGATAGTCAGTGACTCTAGTCCCAATCACCCCATTACACAGATTGGGAAACAGGATTTTCCCTGGTATTATGCTGCAAGTCAGAGCTGGGGCCAGAATCCAGATACCCTATCATTACTCCTGTGTTACTTCTCCAATGTCCCATTAGGTTGCATTATTGGAAAAAGCATGTGTTATTAGACACATCCAAAAGTGATTTTTGTTTTCCCCAGAGGAAAAATAAAAGGTATCACGGACAAGTCTCAGGCAGTGGTGTTATGTTTTTTGTAAAAGTTATGTTCTTTCTATTTGAGCTGTCTTTTAGAGGTGGAGGTATTTATTATACTCTTATTTCACAGATAAGAAAAGGCATTGAGGCTCTGAGGAATGAAATGATGCAAATGTCACATGGTTTGTTGATGGTGGGACAGGGATTCGGGACCAGGACTTGTGAGACCAAAGTCCACCTCCTTCCCACCACCTGACTTGTGACTTTCTTATTCCCAAGCTGTGACCAGGCAAATCTGAGGGAGTTTGCATTTTAGGATTCATATCACCCCAATGCTGGTCAGACTAGACAGTTTGAGATAGCTGGTGGGTAATAATAAATAGCATTCTCATGGCATCTTGCCAATATCAGGTGCCTGGGAATATTAATTGTACTAATGGACCACAGTGAAAGGGAAGAGAGTTTCTCTCTGGCTTTTCCTCTAATAAGACTGGAAGTTTTCAGGAGCTTCCCTCAGCCAGCCAATATCAATGCAGTTAGAGCCAGTGTTCTCTTGGAATATGAAATTAGCCATGCAGAGAGGGTCTCCCAGTGGAGTCACTAGCCCTAGCAACCAGCAGGCAGTGACCAGAGACTATGTACATGTGGCCAGTCTGCCTGCGGAGCCCAGAGAGAAAACAGCCCACTGAGCATGTGCCCCTCCATGAACGGCCCGCAGTTCAAACTGGGTACACCTAGAAGGAAGCTGTCCTGTCCACCCCACCCATGCCTCCAGCAGTGACTAGATGCCTCGTTCTCTATGAGGCTCTGCAAAGGATGCTCACCCTCTTCCTCCCCAGGGGCTCTCCTTCCTAACGGTTCTGTATCTGTTAGTGGTTTGGCTGTTAGCGCCATCCTTTGTGTGCATGATGTCATCATCTTTAACTGTGTGCCTAACCCCTGCCATCTGGTCACCAAGCCCTGCTCTGTCTGTGTGTCCTTCGCAGCTTCTCTCCCTGCCATCTCCACTGCCAGCGCCCTAGGTCAGTCCTCACCAACTGTCCCTGGTCTCCCTGCCTCCAGGCTGCCCCATCCAGACCATCCTCCACACGGGCACCATGGTCATCTTGAGAAACACAGCCATCACCAGCACTCAAAGTCGTCACGTGACTCCTTCTGCCCAACACACACACTTAACCTTTGAGGCCTTCTCTTCCTCCCACAGCTCCTCAGCACAGCCCTTCCCCTTGAGCCAGGTTACTCTCACCACATGCACCCAGCACTGTGTGCTCGCTCTTGTCTGCACAAGGCCCTCCTTTGATCTCTGTGTCCTCCTTGTGCTCTCTGCCTCCCCCCAGCTCCTGTAGTGATCGAGGTCCACAGTGCTCATCTGGCCTTTCTCCCACATCCTGCTTTGTCTTGTCAACTGCTGCTTTTTTTTTCTTTTCCTCCATTCCAGGCTGGGCCATAGTTCCTCCCACAAATGGAATCACATTTGTGTTCCATGCAGAATCCCAGCACACTTCCAGACATGTCTTTGGAGCTCAGGACAGATTACTCAGCTAGGGCAGAGGAAGACAGGGGTCTGCCATTCTCATATCCAGCCCCGCAGGTCTATTGGCTAGTTTATGTATTTATATAGCATTTCAGTACAGACTAATAGCTATCATTTATTGCGTTCCCACTGTGCCAGGCATTCTTTGTGAGCTATCTTACTTATCCTCCCAACAACCCTGTAAGTCAGGGGCTGCTATTGTCCTCATTTTACTGAGAATGGAAGTGATCCACAGAGATGAATCATAGAATTTGTTCAGGGTTCATGGTCCTGTTTCTGTGTTGTGACTGCTCTACTGCACTGCCTTTCAAAGGCAGGTATGGAAGCTCAGAGACCAAAGTTCAAACTGTGGAGTGTGTGAGGTAACTTGAGATTTTGAATCTTTCTTATCCTATCCCTCCGTTTGCTCAGCGTCTTCAAAGCCATGGGGCAGGTCCTACCAGATGAGGAGCAGAAGAAGCTGCTGCACATATGTTCCATTTATACCCAGAGTGGAGAAAACAGCCTGGTACAGGAGGTCTCAGAGGCCTCCCCCATTGGGACATCTCCATACACACTGAACAGCCTGTATTGGAACCTCGAACCAATGGGTACCAGCTCTGGGCCTGAAGAAGCCCAGCAGCAGGAGAAGCAGGTCAGCCTTAATGATGTCAAAGGAGATGAAAAGGAGGAGAAAGGGATCTCAGAAGACCACGTGGAGGAGGAGGAAGAGGAAAATGGTGACCTGGAGAAGTGGGAGGAGGAAGATGATGAAGATGAGGAGGAGGAGGAGGAGGATGAAGATGAGGAGGACGATGAAGAAGACAGAATGGAGGTGGGGCCTTTCTCTACAGGGGAAGAGTCCCTCACTGCTGAGAATGCCAGGTTCCTGGCCCAGAAAATAGGAGCTTTGCAGGGCTCTGCATGGCAAGTTAGCTCGGGTAAGAAGCTGATACCCACCTTCTCACCATACCAGTTGTCCCTCTGTGCCTGGCTCTTGAGGCTTCCCTCTACTATAGAGAAGAGATGGAAGGTAGCAGGAGGTAGCCAGTGTGAGGCAAGCTTGGGAGGCAGCCTGGTGTGTACATGACAGTTGGCTTCTCTTCTTCTTAGGATGGGGTGTGTAAGCACCAGGGACCAGAGAACTGTTAATGCAGCCAGCTGCTGCTTGTAGAGAGTACATTCAGAAGGGATGAATTGGGTGTGGGTACTAAGTAAGCACAGAAGAGAAAGCAAGAGGATGGGGTGGATATATGTGTAATTCTGCATGTGTTTTTTTTGCATGCAGTGATGCAGGGGCAGGAAGACAAGAGTGCTTTTGTGTATATGTGAATGCATATGTATGCATGTGGCTGGGTGGTGATACGGCATGATTTTGCTGTGTGTATGAGAGGGAACCCAGGGGTATTAAGTCAGAGGAAGTAGAAATGAGTTCAGAGGAGTGACAATAAGGAGTGATGTGGTTTTTAGGTGAGCATATAAATTAGACAAAACGGAGGGGGCAGAGAGGGTTGGGTGGTAATAAGGTGGGGGAAGATAAATCTGCTCCTCCTGAGGGTGGTCTTTTGAGTGCCTTCGTTTAAGTTAGGGAGTGGGAACCTTAAGACAGTAAGACCATGAAGAATGAACCATCTGGTTTCTGTGTGTTGTGTGGTCATGTGTATATGCATAAACACTGGAGGCCAGGGTAGATAGACATGGGGCCACAGCCTGTGTGATGGAGCCTGAGGGAGGGAGGAAAAACAGCTGTTACTGGGTGTGTTGTTGGGTGGGTGTGGTCAGGAACAATAGAGGGTGGGGGCAATGAGGGAAAGGGGGAGACTTTGCCCTTGTTTGGACGTGTGTGGAGGGGCTGGGGCATAAATACCCCAAGTGCTAAGGATGGGGGGACATGTTTACATCTGAATGTGTGTGTGCCTGCATTTGCTAGACAATCCAAGGCACAATAACAGAGAATTCTCTTAGGACAAGGGCAGCTGTGTTTTGGGGTTGTTGTAAATAACAAAGGGGACAAGCATTGACATGGACATAACTGTATATTTGTTAGAGTAGGGGCTGTGAAAGAAGTTGCTGAAGTGGACTATCATGTATATTTTTGGAACAGGAAGCGGGGTCACTGAGACTCATAGGTACCAGGAGGGAAAGAAGCGGAAGCAATGAGAGATGGGGATATATGGAAAGTTGTGAGAACAGGCAGTAAGACAGCCATTCAGAGATGGCCTGTGTATGTCTGTGCTGTCACTGAAGGGCCACGTACAAGGGTATCAGGCTACAGAGTCAAGGGCAGTGATGGAAACAGGGTTGGGCATATTCTAAATCGGGGGAGGGAGAATGGTCAAGTCAGTCAGTGACAGACATGGAGGGAGTGGTCCCCATGTATGAAGGTATCTTTGTATGCATAGAGCAATGCAGGGCATTAAGAAAGGCACAACTTCTTTTCTGTAAAACAGCCAGGGGTAGCAGGATGGGCAAGCAGAGGAACAGCCTTTCCTGGGGGGTTCTGTGGGTAACATAAAAAGCTAGTCCAGGGTTGGCACTTTGCAGAATGCCAGGGGCATTATGACAAGGAGAATTCCTTGGATACCAGGGAGTTTCAGGAGGTCAGAAATTTTAGCTCCTTGTCACCAGTGAAGGCTTCACTTAAAAGCATTGGGTATACTGGTATAAGGATGGGGATGGGGTGTTCACGCGATAGAATTAGAAGGGGTGGGGAGTGCCTGACAGAGTCCATTCTAAAATGGAGTATCTGGGTGGGCTGTCGGGGAAGGGTTGTGAACATGAAAAGGCTAAGGCATTAAAATCTTTCTCTCCCCCTTTCCATTGCTTCTTCTGTGTGTGCATACACATATATGGGGATGCAGGGTGTTGAGATGTCTGGGATATGTGCCTGTGAATGAGAGATGTGGGAGGCAGAGAGTGAAACTGAGAAACATTGAGTGGAGGGCCTAAGTGCTTAATGTGTGTATACTTAAGCAGTGGTGGGGGGTGGGATATGCAGTAAGACACCCTTCCCTAGAGAGGGGATGTTTTTTGTGTGAGCATCTTGACCTTGCAGGGACAGAGGGACCATAATACCGCTGACAGAGTGTCCACCCTGAGGTGGTGTGTGAGTGTGTGTGTGTATTTCCCAAGGTAAGTCCACTAAGAGAAGTTGGTACATTCAGACATGTCAGGGGGTTTGTGTGTAGATGTGTAGGAAATCTAGGTCATTTAGATACTCTGAGGTATCTTTGGCTTTGGGGAGGAGGTGCCATGGTAATTCTGGGGCATCCAGACTTTCCAGGATATGTGTGTATATATAAGTAGTGGTGAAGTTGAGAGGTTGAGGCAGTGAATACAACCAGGTCTGAAGATGTTGTCTACGTGGAGACATGTCTGGGGATGTGGGAGAAGAGCAGAGAGGAACAATAATGTCTGTAGTTGTGTGCATGGTATGTGTGTTGTGTGGGTGAGGGGTGGGTTGTGGGTGTGTGTGTGTGTGTGAACACAGAGGGGAAGAAGGGCTGTAAAGAGTGTATAGGGGAACATGGAAGAGGTAGGGAGTGCAAAAGTAAATGATGCAGAGAGGAATAAGGCTGGAGAAACACAGAAGGCCCATGCTGAGTACGTTAATAGAGGTGGATAGATGGACCTGTGTACCCACTCTTGCCTCCTCCCTTTGCTCCACAGAAGACGTACGATGGGACACCTTCCCCTTAGGCCGAGTACCAGGTCAGACTGAGGACCCAGCAGAGCTTATGCTGGAGAATTACGACACCATGTATGTTTTGGACCAGCCTGTGCTAGAGCAGCGGCTGGAACCCCCAACATCCAAAAATGGGTGAGTGAGTACCCATGGCAGCAGGATTTCTCACCCCTTTCTTTGCCTCCTGCAGGAGGGAGGGAGGGAGGGAGGGAGAGATGGAAAGAGGGAGGGAGAGAGACACACAAACTAGGGTGGGTTGGGGAGGTAGCTGTCCCCAGTCGTGGCTTAAATGAATGAAATACAAGTTCTAGTCTCTGGCTGGGCCCTTGTCAGGACTCTCAGCCCCTAATAGGAGGAGCCAGTGAGGCAGCCACGCAGAACTGACTTGGCACCCCTCTCAGTTTGCGTCCAGTTTGTGCATGAGTGTGTATGTGTGTGTGCATGCACATTTTGGGAGGAGAGAAGTCCATAGCTTTCGAAGGATTCTCTTAAGGGTCCTCCACTCCCAAAAGGTTAAGAATGGATGCTCTAATCCAACTTCCTTATGTTCCTGAGAAAACTGAGGCCCAGAAAGGGGAAGGGATTTGTCCAAAGGTGCACAGAATAATCAGTAGGCCTCCCTGCACTGTCCAGGCATCTTGGTAGCAAGGCCTGCACAGGGCTCCATGCTCTCCCTCCAAACTCGCCTCTGGATCACAGGCATGGGAGCCCCTGGGTCATCAGGGAGCCAGGAACCAAGCAGCCCTTGCTGAGGGGCGCTGCTAGTAACACAAAGGAGCCCATCCAGAGGGCCTGTACATTCTGGAATGCGGGGCCATTGTGACCGGGAGAATCCTGTGAGTACCAGAGAGAGACCTCTGTGGGCCCCTGAGAAACTGAGAGTCTATCCCTGTGCTGCCTGCCCACTCCCTGGGAGATGAATTCCTCTTCCTCTGGACATTCAGGGAGAGGGCTATAGAACCCAGGGGCCCCAGCAGCAGGTCAGGCCCAAGGCAGTGCCATGGACTTTCTGCCCTAGGGCAAGGGGCATCAGGCCTCTTGGAGAGAAGAGGAGGCAGCTGGGGAAACCAGGTGGTCTATAGTTGGGAGTTGGGCCACATGTCTGAGAGGTCTCCTCTCCCCTTGGGTAAGGCTGGCTTGATGAGTACCAGGGTATCAAATGCCCAGGTGGAGCTGGGAAATCCAGAAGAAACCTAATTTGGCCAGGCTTCCACATGCCCTGTAGTGGAGAGGGTTCCTCTGCTGGAGTGGGCATGCCCACTCCTGCTGCTTGTCTAACCTCCATCTTTGACCTGGCTCTGTGCATTGAGCATGTCCTTTTCATCTCTGGGCCTCAGTTCCCTTGTCTGTAAGATGGTGGGTGTTGGGAGGGGATGGGACTAGATCATCTCTAAGGGTTTTTTCAGCTGCAGTAGTGTAACCGTGGATCTGCCTGAGGGGAAGGATGATTGCTTTGCTCTCAGCTGTCACCCTCATCTACCTGGAAGGACCTTTGACCTGAAGGAATCAGGGGAAGCAAGAGTGTTCTGAGCAGGGCCAGGGAGGGGGAGGACAGTTACCTCCCTAGAGCAATCTTGCCATCCTGGGATGGGAGCTGGGCCTAGCCCTACAGCCCAAGTGTGGCTTTGGGCCCATTAACTAGCTTTTGGGGGTGGGAGGGATCCAGCCCATGGTCCTCTGGGCCCCCAAGTATTAGGGCCTTGGAAGAAGGCCTGTTAAGGCAGCCACTTCCAATATTTTCCTGGGGATGGGGTGGTACAGGTCCCCTTCTACTTCATCCCAAATAGCTCACTTTAATCTGGTGTATATACTGGGGCTTTGCATACAGCTTCACTTGAAAAGTTCCACTCCTTCCCTCCCCTTCCCTCCCTCAACTAGGAGAGGTCAGAGCCAACCCTGGGGCCCATGTGAAGTCGTTTCTCAGATTTGCTCTAGCCTCTTCTTTATAAAGCGAGGAAGGAGGGTGGGTTCTTCCCAAAGGCACACACATCAAGCACCCTTAGCCCTTCCAGAGCCTAAAGCTGCCTCCTTTCCTGACTGAACCCCCTCCCCCCGACTCTCTCCATAGCACCCTGGGTCTGAGCTGTGGTGTCAGCAGTGGCAGCTGCAGTGACAGCAGCAACAGCAGCAACTTGGAGGGCCTTCTCTGGAGCCAGGGACAGCTGCATGGGCTCAAAATGGGCCTGCAGCTCTTCTGATGCCTGCCCTGGTACAAGTGTTGATCCAGCCATGGTGGGGAAGAGCCCCCCCGATCCCTGACCCCCACCCCCACCTCCACAGTGTTCCTGATGCTCCATGAAACAACCTGGGAGACAGCCCACATCAGCTCAGCTTTCTACCACAATGAAATTTTCAATATGTTTTGGGATTTTTTCTTTTGTTTTGAAAAACAATAAACAGGCAACTTGTTTAAGTATTTGTGAAATTAGGGGCTGTGTGCTGGAGCAGACCAGTGTAGTTCTCCCTTTATTCTGGGGGCTCCAGAGAAGGCATGGTCATAACGGGGCTTTGAGCAGGAGCTGGGTCCTGAGGTCCTTACGGCCTACTGCCCCTGATTGTTTCTACCCACCAGGCCCCACTCATACATTTTTCCTGACTCAAATCATTTTCATTCCCCTCAGCTGTAGTATGGAGCCAGCTTACTTGGAAGCATTAGGCCCCAGAAAAGAGGCATTGCTGATCATAGAGCCCAGCCAACATAAGGGGAATCTGCTCAGAACCTCTTGAATACAGGATACCTAGGGCCTTACTGATGCCACCCAGCAGGATCTGGCTCATTTCCGTACCTGCCTTCACTGGGCACCAAACAACAGTTGAAAGCTTAAAAGAAACCTTTCTTTATCACCTTTCTACTCCTTTGGCCTTGAATGGTTAAGAGTGGGCTTCTCTGCGCTGGACAATGGAGCCAAAGAAATGTCTTAGGGACTGACTCATAGTTCCTCTGTGGTCACCCAGTTCTCTCAGACACTCAGAGTGCCTAGCCCTGAGCTGCCAAGAGTCCATACGGAGTAAATTATGTTCTCATATGTCTGAGCCCTCCACCTGATGAGAGAAGACAGTCATCAATTATCACCTGATGCCTCTGCTAAGTACCTTAAGGGAGCTTTGGTGTTCTTTGTTTTTCTCAGGGTGGTGGTTCCTGGTGCCAGTTGACTGAGGTCAAGTGTGGCTACAGCATCTCCCATCCCCACTCTGGGGAGAGTGATAGCTGGGCAAGACAGTGGGTATCTCTGGAGCCAAGTTTTGGCCCAGAAAAGGGGCATGGGATAGTACCAGGCAGCATTCTAGTCAAGAACCTGGCCCCCAGAAGAACAAATGAGGCCCAAAGTCACCAGAAGGAGGGACATAATAAAGATCAGAGAAAAATAAATAAAATTGAGAAGAATAAAACAATAGAAAAAAATCAATGAAACCAAGAGCTGGTTCTTTGAAAAAATAAACAAAATAGATAAACCCCTAGCCAGACTCATTAAGAGAAAAAGATAATCTATACACATAAACAGATTCAGAAATGAGAAAGGAAAAATAATGACAGGCCCCACAGAAATACAAAGAATTATAAGAGAATATTATGAGACTCTATATGCTAACAAGCTGGAAAACCTAGAAGAAATGGACAACTTCTTAGAAAAATAACAACCTTCCAAGACTGACCAAGCAAGAAACCGAAAAACCAATCACCAGCAAAGAAATCGAATCAGTAATCAAAAAACTACCCAAGAACAAAACCCACGGACCAGATGTATTCACCTCTGAATTCTACCAGACATATAGAGAAGAAATAACACCCATTCTCCCTAAAGTTTTCCAAAAAATAGAAGAGGAGGGAATACTTCCAAACTTCATTCTATGAAGCCAGCATCACTCTAATACCAAAACCAGGCAAAGACCTCACCAAAAAAAATTACAGACCAATATCCCTGATGAACGTAGATGCAAAAATACTCAACAAAATATTAGCAAACCGAATTCAAAAATACATCAAGAGGATCATACACCATGATCAAGTGGGATTCATCCCAGGGATGCAAGGATCGTACAACATTCGAAAATCCATCAACATCATCCATCGCATCAATAAAAAGAAGAACAAAAACCACATGATCATCTCCATAGATGCTGAAAAAGCATTTGACAAAATTCAGCATCCATTTTTGATTAAAACTCTCAACAGAATGGGTATAGATGGCAAGTACCTCAACATCATAAAGGCCATATATAACAAACCCACAGCTAACATCATACTTAACAGCGAGAAGCTGAAAGCTTTTCATCTAAGATCGGGAACAAGACAGGGATGCCCACTCTCTCCACTGTTATTCAGCATAGTCGTGGAGGTGCTAGCCATGGCAATCAGACAAAACAAAGAAATACAAGGCATACAGATTGGTAAAGAAGAAGTCAAATTGTCACTATTTGCAGATGACATGATATTGTACATAAAAAACCATGAAGTCTCCACTCCAAAATTACTAGAACTCATATCTGAATTCAGCAAAGTTGCAGGATACAAAATTAACACACAGAAATCTGTTGCTTTCCTATACACTAACGATGAACTAACAGAAAAAAAAATCAGAAAAACAATTCCATTCACAATTGCATCAAAAAGAATAAAATACCTAGGAATAAACCTAACGAAGGAAGTGAAAGACCTACTCTGAAAACTACAAGACACTCCTAAGAGAAATTAAAGAGGACACTAACAAATGGAAATGCATCCCATGCTCTTGGCTAGGAAGAATAAATATTGTCAAAATGGCTATACTACCTAAAGCAATCTACAGATTGAACATAATCTCTATCAATCTACCAACAGCTTTCTTCAATGAACTGGAACAAATAATTCTAAAATTCATATGGAACCACAAAAGATCCCAAATTGCCAAAGCAATCCTGAGAAGGAGGAATAAAATGGGGAATTATGCTCCCTGACTTCAAGCTCTACTACAAAGCCACAGTAATCAAGACAATTTGGTACTGGCACAAAAACAGACCCACAGACCAGTTAAACAGAAAAGAAAATCCAAACATTAACCCAAACATCTACAGTCAATTAATATTTGATAAAGGAGCCTTGGATATACAATGGGGAGATGACAGCCTCTTCAGCAGCTGGTGTTGGAAAAACTGGACAGATACATGTAAGAGAATGAAACTGGACTACCGTCTAACCCCATGCACAAAGGTAAACTCAAGGTGGATCAAAAACCTGAATGTAAGTCACGAAACCATAAAACTCTTAGAAAAAAACATAGGCAAAAATCTCTTGGACATAAACATGAGCGACTTCTTCATGAACATATCTCCCCGGACAAGGGAAACAAAAGCAAAATGAACAAGTGGTACTGTATCAAGCTGAAAAGCTTCTGTACAGCAAAGGACACCATCAGTCGAACAAAAAGAGATCCTACACTATGGGTGAATATATTCATAAATGATGTATCCGATAAGGGGTTGACATCCAAAATATATAAGGAACTCACGCACCTTAAACAAAAAGCAAATAATCCAATTAAGAAATGGGCAGAGGACATGAATAGACACTTCTCCAAAGAAGAAATTCAGATGGCCAACAGGCACATGAAAAGGTGCTCCACATCGCTAATCATCAGAGAAATGCAGATTAAAACCACAATGAGATATCACCTCACACCAGTGAAGATGGCCAACATCCAAAACACAAACAACAACAAATGTTGGCGAGGATGTGGAGAAAAGGGAACCCTCCTACACTGCTGGTGGGAATGCAAATTAGTACAACCATTGTGGGAGGCAGTATGGAGGTTCCTCAAAAAACTCCAAATAAAAATACCATTTGACCCAGGAATCCCACTCCTAGGAATTTACCCTAAGAATGCAGCTGCCCAGTTTTAAAAAGACATATGCACCGTTATGTTTATCGCAGCACTATTTACAACAGCCAAGAAATGGAAGGAACCAAATTGTCCATCAGTAGATGAATGGATAAATAAGATGTGGTATATATACACAATGGAATATTATTCAGCCATAAGAAGAAAACAAATCCTACCATTTGCAACAACATGGATGGAGCTAGAGGGTATTATGCTCAGTGAAATAAGCCAAGCCGAAAAAGCCAAGTATCAAATGATTTCACTCATCTGTGGAGTATAAGAACAAAGAAAAAAACTGAAGGAACAAAACAGCACCAGACTCACAGAACCCAAGAACAGACTAATAGTTACCAAAGGGAAAGGGACTGGGGAAGATGGGTGGAAAGGGAGGGATAAGGGGGAAAAAGGGGCATTACGATTAGCAGATGTATTTTTGGGGGGCACGGGGAGGGCTGTACAACTCAGAGAAGACAAGTAGTGATTCTATAGCATCTCACTACGCTTATGGACAGTGACTGTAATTGGATTGGTGAGGGGGACCCGATGAAGGGGGTAGTTTAATAACCATAATGTTGCACATGTAATTGTAAATTAATGATACCAAAATAAATTTGAGTAAGTAATAAAATGAAATAAAATAAAAAATGAGAAAAAAATCCTGGCCCCCTAATGATGAAAGAAAGGAAGGAAAACGTTTATGCTATGAAAATGCCAAGGAGAAATGTAGTGCAAATGTCATGCCAGCCTAGTCAAGAAAGGGTTTTATCTTGAGGTAGGACCCCTAGGGAGTCTGCAACACCTCTGAAAGATACCCTGAATGTCTTTGTGGGCATGTGTATACAATTTTTCTAGAGGTGGTTCTCAGGCCTAATCGGGTTATCAAAGGGGTCCATGAGTCCAACAGCCCCACAGGGTTAAGATTTCTTGTCACCTATGGATCCAAGCATTAGGTATAGGGAGAGCAATCTCCTGCACTAGGGTTAATGCAAAATCAGTTTCCCTCCAACTCTTCCCTCTCCTGCCACAGTGGTAAGTGCTGATTCTTTCAGTCTCCTAAGTCATCCAGAGATGAAGGAGCCTTCAAAGAGCATCTAGGCCACATGTAGTCAAGGGATTTTCAAATATGTCCTTGGGGAAGTAGCTCATTGCCTTCTCTGTGGGGAGATGCATGCTGCAAACTCCTGGTTTCCCTCCACCACTTCTCTAGAGCAGCCTGGATTTTATCTATTGTGTATGTATTGTGTACATAACTTTTTTGGGCAAAGTGGGTTTTGCTGCTAAAAACGTTTGGAAATCGGTTCTAGTCTAGCCCTCTCATGTGCACTGAGATATTGCAACATCAGCATCACCTCAGTATTTGTTAGAAATGCAAATTATTAAATCCTACTCCTGACCTTAATCAGGTTGAGTGTAGGCAGCAATCTGGTTTTTCAAGCCCTTAGGGTGATTGTGATGCACACTAAAGTTTGAGATCCACTGGTATTGAGGATAAAGCTACCCGAAGATTTAGGCTCCAGGCAAGCTCCACCACCTTTAGTGGTAACAACCTTCTGCAAACTATGCCACAATTCTTTCATCTGTAGAAGGAGGATAAGTTTTGCCTTATAGGCTTGTTGTAAGGATCAATAAATAGATATGAAAGTTCTCTCTAAAGCTTACCATGCTTTGTGTAAGTCATGTGCATTCATTACAGGATTGGTGGGCCTTGAACTCAGGACTCAGGTCTCCAACTCCAGGACAAAGTGCTTTCCCCTGGCCCTCAAAGACTGACCAGGCTCTTTGAGCTCACTTCTAGTCCATGTACAGGGAGAGTAAGAGCAAAGGGTCATTGGTGGTTAGCATCCACCAGAAACCTGGGATTTCTGAAACCAGGTCCCTTCAGATAGGGAGGGGAGAGGGAGGGGGAGAACTGAACAGGAAGAAACCTTAGCTTCGTGCCCTTGGATCTTTTCCAACTAGAGATCAGAGACTGGTTAGAAAAAGTCTTTGAACTGCACGTATTTAATGGGGGAATAGGGCTAGGGTTCAAGAGAAGGGAACATAGATTATATTGTTATTCAACAACAGTAATTGAGAGGCACCTCTTCTGGCTGGAGATAATTCATCAGTGGTGAAGAAATTCCTGATCCTAAGGAACTCTCCATACTGCTGTCTGTATACCAACATAGCAGTGACAAGTGCTGACATAGAGGTACTGTTCAAGATGGCTGCAAGGCCCACTGGGGAGAAGGATTAACAACGTTTGGACAAGGAAGTGAGACAGCTTAATAGAGGAGGTGACATTAGCAGTCTTCAAAGTCAAAAGTTTACTAGTCAGAACAAGGAGTAGAAGGAAGGTAAAAGTCTGGAGGGGATAATAATATGGCATGTTGGGGTATGAGTGAAGGGTCCAGGGTAATTGGAACATGGGTTTTGTGAAGAACATGGTAGGCTGTGAGACAAGAGTGGTAAGCCAGACAGAGATATAATCCAACTAGTTGATTTTCCACCTGTGTATTGGACATTGATTTGTCCCTTCTTGGAATTTTATTACCACTGTCCCTACCCTCATGCTGCCATGGCTTTCCAAGAAAATCTTAATTTATTAATGTATTCTCTAAGTGTGCTTCATTCCCTCACAAGCACATAAGTTCCAGAAGACAGTAACTGTTTCCTCTTCATCTGTCTCCTTAGCCCAGTATGGGCCAGGCCCCTATTTGGTATTCAGTAAGAACTTGATACATGTGCGCCTGAGAAGTGTGAAAGGAGGCAGCAACAGTAAAGAGGAAGAGTGGGGAAAGATGAGTACTGCTGGTCCCAAAAAGGATGATAAAGATAATCTGATTCACAAATAGCCCCTTCCAAAGGCTCCTAAAGCTGGGCTCCCCTACTGTGGCCACTTCTGCCTTTAGAATGAAAATGGCCACAGTTGGGTGTGGGGGTGAGGTGTGAGTAGGATGTTCCAGAGAGGCCTGAGGGAAGAGCAGATACCACTGTGATATAGGGCTCACTGGCCTGGGAGCAATGAGCCTTGGGGTTCTAGTCCTGACTGCTCAGCTTTAGTCCAATCTCTGAAGTTCTCTGAGTCTCAGTTTCCACACCTATAACCTGATGGAGTTGATGCAGCTGAGCACTTCTGAGTGACTTCTTTGAAGTGTCGGCTGTCAGGCTGCTTTAGCTCTGATATTCTGGCTAAGGCCCAGCAGATGATGTCTCTGTGACTCAGGCTGTTCAGGGGAGAAATTATAGGTTGTTTATGGAAGTAAGCCTGGGCACTGAGCCCTCTACTTGGTTCTAACTCACCAGTGGAGGCCCAGCTCATCCCAGTGGGAACACCAGTTGACTAGCACTTGGAGTTGTGTTAGTATACAAAAATTAGAGGGCACATGCTTACTGTGATAAAATGAAGATAAACTCATTTGGGGAGAACTTTTCTTTTATAGCTTATTTCAAGAAACAAGTCCCGAGGACACAAATTTAATTTTTTTAGGAACAAACTGGAGTGTGTGTATATGTAGGTGTGGTATGGCTTTTGTTGTTGATATTCTTAAAGAAACAGAGCCATTGGTGGTTAGTAGACAAATACTTTATGCAGTAAATAAGTGTGGTACAGTTCATTGTTGTCAGTGATACATCATTTTCCGTTATGATTATAGGTGAAACAAAATCTCAGGAAGTAGTCATAGCACATTCATGCTAGTGAGAACATACTGCAAAGCATTGCACGTGCATTGTAGGGGCAGACAAAATTGGGGATGGGATATGTTTTCATTCACCTCTGTTTGGCTTTGTGTATTTTGTCATTGAGACTTACATTATGTTTGGGTCAAACAAAAAACCCAAAGAGGTTATATAAAAGTTTACGACCATTAAACAGTATTGTTTAATCCCACAAGTGGATAAAGCAAACTATTATAGCTCAATGATACACAAACCAGGACTAAAAATAGTCAATTTGCCTATGTATATAGCTAGCTACAATGTGATATTTAATATGCTGAGTCTTTTCAAAGGCATTGACTACTTTAGACAAACAGGTTCCCAAAATATACTGGTTTGGTTTCCAATGAGAACTAACTGTAGTGCCACTTCAGTTGAAGACTGTACTCTTCAGTGTCAGACCTGAGGAGTAGCAACTAGGGGAAGGCAGAAAAGGTTTAGGAGGAGACCTGAGCAGGGCTCTTTGGACAGCTCAACATTACTTTCCCTGTGCAGCTCCAGACCTGGTTCACAGAGAAAACAAAGTGTATTGAAACTGTTGGCCCTCAAAAAGGGCATTTGTACAAAGTCCCATACTTAACAGCATAGATAGAAATGGTAACTGAGTGCCTCTCAAAATGAACTCTTCTATGTTAGAAGAAAACCCCGTGCCCAAGGTTAATGGGTATCAATGTTTGAATTACTGTATAAAGATAATTTATTCTAAGATAGAAAAAATGGGTTTTAAAAGTATCCTGGAAACTAGCAGAGAAAGAGGAAAGGGAAACTGTGTGTGTGTGTTTGTAGAAAAGTTTTGTAGACCATTTCCATAAGGCATCTGTCATTCCCCCTTCCATACCTTGCACCTTAAAGAGTGCAATAGCTATTATGTTACTATCAAAAAGGATCCTTTCCCTTAACTGTCTTACAGAAATGGTGCTCTTGATTGACCATGCTACCCTAGACTCACAATTTTTCAGGTCAAAATAAAAATAACAGCAGAATCACACACACAAAAATAAATCACAAAATCTACAAAATCTAAGGCCTGAACAGGCAGACTTGCTATGAGTTCAGAAACTCAGTGAAATAATTAAAATTACAAAGCACCTCTTGCAAAATACACTGCTTCTTAAAAACCACACAGACACTGTGCAGTAATCCTCGCTGAGTGCTTGGAGGTAAATATCCTGAAGGACACACGCTAAGCCCCAGGAAGGAAGCTTGATTTTATTATCAAGGGAGCCAAGGGGGTCCCAATGCTTCTTTATATTTGCTGTTTTATAATTACAAACAGGAAAAGTCAAGAAGTGTGCACACCTCAATTTAAGAAAATGTTTCTCTAGTAACTTCACGAAGAACAAGCTGAATTTATGCATTCATAATTGTACAGCTCCATTTATAGATTCTTGCAGATGATTCACTAAACACATTTTTTACACAAAATCCCTTTTGCAAAAATATACTGAATTTAACAGGCTAAAAAGAACTTATGCAATATAATGCTTTAAACTGTACACAAAATAGTTGTGTGCATAGTAATAAAGAGGCCTTGAAAATTTGTCTTTGTCTATAAACTACTACTGCCCTCTGGAAATAAAAGCTTCCTCATGACTCTGGGGCTACTTCCCTGTGACATGTAGTGCCACAAACATCTTAGTGAAAAGTCAGTACCAAACCTAGTTAAAGATGAGTTTTGAGCATTTGTTTCTATACAATCAGGAAAAAAGATAAAATTTGTATCAACAAAAAGTCATTTCTGGTTATTTGAGGCATTGTTCTTACCACTTTGGTTCATATACATTTTATGAGAAGAGAAGAATGACAGTTGTTTTTAGGAAGAAATACATATGCTGCCTTGAAAAATATTTCCTTACATTTTTTTTGAGTACTAAATCTGAACATGCTCAAGATGAACTGCAGCTGACAAGATTAATCTTGTGCATCCCCGTAAATTGTGCAGCTGGTAGATATGGTGGTGCCATTGAGGATTTTGGGAGGAAGATAAGCTAACTTGTACAAAGGCAGTAGAGTTATCTAAATATCCTGATTTAGACATGGGACAGATTTAGAAGGTTCAGGTAGTTGAAGGTATGAAATGGTGTTTGTGTGAAATAGCAAGCACATCAGTGGCAGCTGTCACTCTCTATGGACCTATCTGACAAAATACTTTTACACCTCAGTATGCTGGGGGAAGAAAAGATCAGAGGGTAGGAGCTGAATTTGAAGCTGTAGTTAACTGAAGAGAAACATTGGTTAAGATGCAATTTTGATCAACTAGGACTGAGAAAGTAAGAAAGTAGCATGCAAACCATTATCAAACCACCAGAAACCACCTGACTACAGCCTCACATTCGGAGTGTTTCACAGTAAGAAACTTTTATAGGCAGTTGTCAGACCATCTCATGAAGAAACAAAAGGCCGAGACCAGGCCTTTTCAAATTTCATGGCAAATGACTGTAGAGATTAGCAAGTTCCAGCTCAAGAAATAGCTGGTCGTGGTTCAAAATGTTAAAATATACAATGGATTCAAAAAGGGGGTTCATTTCGTGTACAGCTTAAGAAAATCAAAAACAATAAATGCCTCTTCTAAAGGCATTTAGCTACAAAGGTTCCCACCCTGAGCAAGATACAAGTTGCACAAATGGTGTAGTTCAACCCAGAGTCCTGCCTTCTATAGTAACACATTTAAGAATTATCTAAGGGCAAGTGCACCTTCTTTGCATGGATTTGAAGTGCATAACAGACAGCTATTCGCAAAGATGTAGCAATCCCCTTTTGGAAGCTGCCTTTTTCCACCTAGAAAAATCCCCTGGTTTTGTTTCCTAAAGAAATTCTGCCCTACCAATGATCGACCTTACTGCCCTACTGGTGGCAGCCAGAGAAAGTGTGTTACATGGCTATGCACTGTCTTCTATTACATTTCATGCTGTGATGTTGAATGCTGCATAGGTCAAAAGTCCAAAGAGCATCCATTAGATCCCCCCTTGAGTGAAGCTTTTGTGTTCATCATTTAATGCCACATAAGTTTGGCCATTTCTTCTGGGATAAGAGAAGCACTCTGGTAGTAAATCCCTTGGTCTTGATCAAACTCTTCTGCACTTGTCTTGCACACACCTACTATGCTTGGAACTTGATTTTATCCAACAGCTCTTCTGCAGAAGGTGGCTACAATCTGATCCCTAATTTGCTGAGGTGAAGAGACTTGAAAGCTAAAAACTGTCAATAAATGTTGACAAGTAAAATGTGCAAAGGAAAGAGCTAATTTGCTCTGGTGCCTAAGGAAGCAATGTTCAAATATTGGCATGTAATTTCACTTTCAAAGTATTTTTTGAAACTATAAATGTGACAAAATCATCAAGTCAGATTTGTGATCTGTAAGCTGTTAGACTAAGGACTGTGCAAAGCCTATCTTATCACTATATAAAAGGTTATGCAGAGATACACACACATCTCAAACTAGATATAGTCATTCATGCAATATAATTGTTAACAATATCTTTGAAATATAGTTCTAGAAACTTCAATGTGACCCTATAGCTGGTTAGCAAAAGTATTGAATGGTCAGATATCCATGCAATAAAGTATGAATTTACTTTTAAATAGCTTTAAATATTCCTATGAAAAATCTCAAAAGGTTAATTCAACATATGATCTGATTCTGATGCTCTTGATCTCTAAATTAGTTTTATCATCACTACTTTGTAATATAGAATGTGTGACTAAGAAAACATTGGTAATGGAATTCCTTGGAGTTTCTTAGACTTAGACCTCATGTCCTGGGTTTTGTCCTACATTACCTGCATGGTGCAGTGCAAAAGGGCATGGGATCTGGAGTTAGAGGACTTGGGTGTGAGTCCTGACTTGGACATTTGCTAGCAGTGTGACCTTGACAGGTCACACTTAATCTCACTGAGCTTCAGTTTCCTTGTCTAGAGACAAGAGATTAGTAAGACTTATCTCAGAGGGTTGTTATGCACTTCAAGACATAACTTGTAAAGCACAACACAAAATTAGTAGTTACTATCACGGTTTTAGTGCATTATTCATATTAATATTCATATTTGTATAAAGGGATGTGTCCTATGTCATGTCAACGTGCAGCCCTAAGCTTAGAAACAATCAAGGCTGCCAGTTGCTGGGCATCTGCTGTGTGGGGATTCTTCTCCATTACTGCAAGGACAATGTTTGAAGGGAAAATATTGCAGAGGTTCTTGTAGGTCTGATACTGGTGCTCTGGGATCCTATGCTCCGTGGAATCATTGCACATCCCAACCCAAGGATTCCTCCAAAGCTGTTCCATCTTTTCAGGCACACTCCTTACCATGACTGGCTCATAGCATGGTTGCATGAGGCTGTTACTCAAGGGGTAAGAGTGGTAGCCATAGGAGTCGGTTGCACAGGGAAGTGGGTCCCAGCTGGCATGTTGTTCCCGGCACAGAGGAGGTCGCCTTTGCCTCATGGGGTTGCTCTCATAGAGGCGGGAGTCAGAAATGCTGTCCATCCGAGTCATCACCAGGGCACGTCCTTGCTGGGGGATGGCTCCAGGATGGATACTGGGAGGCATGGGATAGTCTCCAGGACAGCTGGAGCGTGTTCCAGTTGCTGGGTGCTGGGCATGCAGAACTAAGTGGGGGACTGACTGCTTGTGGGGGGCTTGCTTAGAATCCTCTGAGCCATAGCTCTGCACTCGCGTTAAGGCTTCATGGTAACCATGAGGAAAAGGCTGAAGATGGTTCTGAGATGCTGAGCGATGCAGCTTCAAACTGCCTTCAGGATGGGCATCAGCCACAGCCAAGTACAGGTTGTTATAAGAGGAATAATTGTCGTTCCTGGTATGGCTCATACAGCTGTCAGGACAGAGATTGGGATTCCGGGCATACATGCCCCTGTCTGTTTCAGCCATGTAATACTCTCGGTTATGCATGCTGTTGATGTTCAGTTTGGAGAAGTCACCTAACATTGAATAGTAGCTGTGATCTCCCAAGGACTCAAACTTTGGGTATTGCTCAGCATAGTTAATAGGAGTCCCATGGCTATTGGTAACCAGAATAGGGGGGTACTGCATGCTGGCCATGTGCTCCAACGAGGCCTTCTGGTGGGGGAAATGAGAGGATCCTGGCACTGGGCTGCTGGCTGAACGGGTATTGAGTGCACCCACTGCATGGCTTTTGGGGGGTGGGATTGTAGGGACACTTAGGGCAGTCACAAGTGAGGGGACAGAGCTGGCCTCAGGCTTACGGGCAATGGACAACCATTCCTCAGGCTCCACAGCCACAGACCGCATGCTGGGATCTGATTGGCGCTTAGGGGCCACACGTTTGACTTCTGAGGTTATCTCACCTTTGGCACTAGACAACCCTGTGCCACATTTTCCCAGGGTACTTTCACTCATGGTTTTCACTGTGGACAGTTTGGCACTGATGCGGAGCTCATCAGCCACCGAACGCTGGGGTTGGTTGGCCCGCTCCGGATGGTAGTATTTGCACTTGTGGCCGTAGGTGCATTTTTTGCCTGAAAAATAATGCCTTAGGGTAAGACTCTCTCTCATAGTGGTGCAAATCTCTGTGCCAGAAACCGTAGTAACAACAATCTGTTCACTCAGGTTAGAGCTTTACACTTTGGGGTTAAGGCAGAAAATTAACTGTCCATAAAGATGAGAGACAGACAATACCAAGGAGGCATCACACACTGTGAAGGCAAAGGGAAGAAGTGGAAAGCTGGGGAGTAAACTGCAGTGTCAATGCTAAGAGCTGAGCAGTTAGTTAAACCACCTTCATTTTCCTGTAATTCAAAATTTTGCCAAGGCATAAACCTGTATGCTGAGGTGGTACGTGGCAGCAGCTGGCAGCAAAGAGCACAGGCTTGGAGGCCAATCAGACCTGAGTTTCAACTCCAGCTGTTTTCATTTACTAGCCATGTGACCTTAGTAAGTAACTTTTCTTTTTGAGCCTCATTTTCCTCTTCTATAAACAAGATTCATAATCATGCCTATATTATATGGTCATTGTGAAAAGTAAGTGAAGATAATAAACATGAAAATACTTTATGATTTAAATAAATGTTATTTCAGAACAAAACCAAGATGTCTCATAAACAAATTATCCAAAAAGAGTGATCATACAAAGTAGCCTCAGACCAGGCAGCCCATGTTGCACTATTAGGCTCACAAACTTTGTATCAGAGGGGCTTGGGTAAGATCATGAAAGCACTGCATGAAACTATATTTTTAAAAAAGCAAATGAAAATGAACTTGGGAAACAAACTGAAAAGCACACATTAGAAGGAAACGGTATTAACAGTTGAAGAGGGTGCAGTCATCTGCCTGAGAGACACAGCCTTCTCAGGGTCAAACCCAATTTAGCATTTTTGTTTTTGCTTCCACAGGCGTAGGTTTCTGCACTTCCATGCCCCCATGAATACTGTTCAGGACAGAGGCAGCTAGAACACATGCATCATTTTAACAAGTGACAATCTTCCCTTCAAATTCTATATACATTTTCCTTGTGCCATTTCTAGGATGTTCCTTTAAATGTCTAACTGAGCATACATGAAGACACAGACTTTAACTCACAGAGAGAGGACAAGCCAGGATTTTTCATTTGAAAGGGAAATCTTGAAGAGAAACTACTCACAGAGTCCTTATGTTTCCCTTAATACAGAACTCAGTTCTGTCCATAGGGTACTCACCATAAGGGCATGGTTGCTTCTTGTGCTCAGGAACAATTGGTCTTTTTCTTAAGAAATTTTCAAGGCTTGGGCCATGGCGTCCTAAAGGATCATCTGGAGGCATAAATCTGAAAGCAAACAAGCAAGAGGTAAATGTCTTCCATTCTGTCTGCATTAACCCTATTCAGGAGTTCAAGCCTTCATTACCTCTTTCCTGTACTCTTGTCACAGCCTTCCAATTGCCCTTCCTGCCTCAAGTTTATCTTCTGCTAAGCCAACAGTTCTTCCTTCTGTTCCTACTTGATCACAAAAAAAGGATACATTTTTGCTGTGCATCATTCTGCCATGGACTATATGTTCCAACCATACTGGCATGCCTGCTCATTCCCCCAACATGCAACCCAATTTCACGTCTTCATGGCTTTATTCATGGTGTCCCCTTCACCTGTAACACCCAGAAGCCTCCTTTCCTCTGTAAACTTCATCTCTAATGTCACCTCCTCTGTAAGGCCGTTTCTTTTCATTTCATGTAGACAAAGGAATTTAAAAAACTTGAACCAGAGCACTTAATTACAACACATTGTATTTGTCTCTTTCTCTTTCTTCTCCACTACACTTTGGGGCTCTTAAGGGTAAGTCCTGTTTCTTATTCAGCCTTTCATCCCCATGGTAACCAGCCTAATGTGTAGTACACAGTAAGTGTTCAATAAATGCTAATTGAAATGAAATCTATTCCTAGGGTAACTTGGATTTAGCCTATTCAGAGCCTACTGTAAAGAAACATACTTGTCATTCACAAAAGAATACATCAGCAACCGCTCCTCTATAAACTTCTTCCATTCTGGCTTTTCAACTTGAAGGTCTCTGTAGTTATCATTGGATACAATGATGCCATCAGAATCAAAAGCCAGTTTGACTATGAACCGGTCATCATAGCAGACAACTCTCCTGCCCTGGACCCTTCGGGATGGTGTGAAGACAAGAATCTTTTCCTTCTCCAGTTTACGCAAGATATCTTGATCTGTTGAAATATGGGTTATATACCACATAGTAAAAATTGCCTTTGGAAATTAACAGCATTATCCTCATATTACACATACAAAAGTTGGTACTGGATGAATATATTATTTGCCCTTAGAGAGAAAGTAACCTCCATTCCTGGCTATGACACCAATTTGGATTGTCACCTTAGGCAAGTCACCTTCCCCTTCAGACTTCAGTTCTCTTTTCAATAAGATGAAGGAACTGGATTCAATGACATCTAAGTTTCAAAAACTACTATGAAGAGTGAGAAATAACATTGATGTACTAGCATTTATGATGCTTGTTTTGGTCTTTGGCTGAAGCACCAGCTTTTGGTTACTGAAGAAAACGGGAGTATGCCGAGGATGTGTCAGAGAGTAAAGCATGACTCCTAGGAACTTATATTTTTGCCTACCTGAAGGAAGGCCACAACTAAGGAAGAATATAAAGCTGTAGTATGTGAGCACAGACTCCATTTCCTTTTGGCCTTTTAGTTGGCTAAGAAAGTTTGCAGGCTGGGCTCCAGCAAGGCCAGGATCTGCTCTGACTGAGGCTGGGAGCCTGTTCAGCAGCTGGCAGACAACTCGACGACACAGCTTTCTGTCATTCACTGGACTTCCTCATTTGGCACATCAGGCAACAGCTGATACACAGAGAACTGGGTCTATATGCTCTCAAATGCTGTAAAGACCTAGCTTCATATACTATTGTAAGTGAATGTTGAGATTCTACTGATATTATGGCCACATCATGACTTTTGTAGACAATAGACACTTTTGCTTTCATAGGTCCTTTCTTCCACGAAGAAATATTAAAAATTATACTTTACAACTGTGTGGGCATAAAAACAACCTATTATACATTATTATACATTCATTGTTATTCATTTCCCCTTATGGTGTTAAAAACAAATTAAAACTTTTCTGTGGGACCCTAAATGTATTATGGGTTCTAGGCACTGGGATAACTTGACTGTGACTGTCATGGGATTTTTCTCTCTTTCTATTATACCCTATAATTTGCAAATGCCATGATCACTTCTCTGTTACATAATGAGATCCATTGTCTACCATGGTTTCCTTAGTCTTTTGGAAAACTCAGTCACATTCATAACTTGATTTAGCCCCCTTTAGTCTGAAGTCTATGGTCAAATAGAAAAGCACTCCTTTTTTGAACTGTGCGCTTCATTATTTGCTGAATTGAAGTTTTCCCTATTTAACTACTATATGCCACAAAATAATGATGGTTTTATTTGGGTCAAGAAAAATATGCTTAAAAATGCCCTTAATAAAAGGAATTTGAAGTGTAGTTAATAAACTTAGGAAAATATCTAAATTGGGACCATCAACCTTTCCCCAAACTCTCTTGCTAGCTTTGTTTCTGCATGAGAAGAAATGTCTTATTTGAAATACCTGTAATTGGTGCATCAGGACGGGATTGCTCCTTTCTCCATGCAGGCACAAATACAGTAATATCCTTATGGCCTTTATCTAGAAACCAATCTACAGCAAGTTGGATTCCTCTGCAGGAGAACTCTTCTTTATTCCCATGGCTTTAGGAAGATAGAGAATGAAAGAAGAGAGGATTAACAACAACTAACAAAGAAATACTCCAACCAAGCTTTTTTCTTAGCACCGAGACATTAACAACAGACATTTTCTTTCTTGATGATGCCAAAAATGTTTTTTTTAGGAGGCAGTCCAAGATGGCAGCATAGGTAGACCCTGAATTCACCTAATCCCACCTAACCAAATCTATACCTACATAGAGAGCAATTTCTCCGGAATTAAAACTGAAGGCTGATTGAACAGCTTCTGCACAACAAAGGGTAGATAAGGGCAGTAGAATAGGAGACATGGTAATGGTGGAAACCCCACTCCTGATGTGGCAACCTGCAACAGGGCACTGATGGGTTCACAGGCAGGCTTGCCTACCCTGGAGCACAACAAGAAAATAGCTGTTTAAAGGGCAATTAGAAAATAAGTGATGGAAATCCATTTACTAATCCTAAAGTGTCTGCGAGACAGTGGGGGAACTGCTGGAAGTCAATTCAGGGTCGGAGGTATGGATAAAGGCCATTTTTTTATATTACCCCTCAACTCTGATAGTGTGAATGGGAGCAAATTCTAGGTGATCTAGGCACCATGCTGTGGCAACCCATGAGCCTCAGTCCCCTAACCCACACCAACTGCAGCCATTCCACCTAGGCAGCTCTTGTGCAGCATGCTCTGGGAACCCTCTGGCTTGCACCCAACTCAGAAATTTTGTTAGGACTGCCCTTGTGTGACATGTACCAGGACACTCCTGGCCTGAGCCCACTCCACCTACAGCCATCCTTCCAGGGTGGCCCTGGAGTAGAGTACCCTGGGAACTTCCTAGCCTGCACCTGCTGCAACTCCAGTCTTTCCACTGAGCAGGTGCTGCATACCCCAAAATACTCCTAGCCCAAAACCACTCTAGCTCTGGCAGGTTGCCAGAGCTGCTAGGCACACACAGCATACACAGTGAACATTCCTATACAAGACCAATTCTTAAGGATGGGGAGAGGTAGCTGTTCTACCTGGTTCATAGAAACAAACACAGAAAGTCAAACAAAATAAGGAGATAGAAGAATATGTTCCAAATGAAATAATAAAACCCCAGAAAAAAACCTCAATGAAGAGGAAAAAAATAATTAACCAGATTAATAATTCAAAGTAATGGTCATAAAGACGTTCATGGAACACTTTAACAAAGAGTTAGAAAATATAACAAACTACCAAACAGAAGCCACAGAGCTGAAGAATGCAGTAATTAAACTGAAAAATATACTAGAGGAAACAAACAGCAGATTAGATGATGCAGAAGAGACCAGCGAACTGGAAGACACAATAGTGGAAATCACCCAATCAGAACAGCAAAAAGAAAAAAGAATAAAAAAAATGAGATTAAGGGATCTTTGGGATAGCATCAAGCACAATAACATTCACATTATAGGGGTCCTATAAGGGGAAGAGAGAAAGAAAACTTATTTGAAAAAACAATGGCTGAAAACTTTCCTAATTTGGGGAAGAAAATAGACATCCAGGTTCAGGAATAACAGAGAGTCCCAAACAAGATGAACACAAAAATCTATACCAAGGCACATTACAATTAAAGTGGCAAAATTTAAAGGTGAAAAGAAAATCTTAAAGGCAGCAAGAGAGAAACAAAGAGATACATACAAGGGAAACCCTATAAGACTATCAGTTCATTTGTCAGCAGAAACTTTGCAGACCAGAAAAGAGTGGCAGGATATATTTAACATGCTGAAAGAGAAAACTTACAACCAAAAATAATCTACCTGACAAGGTTATATCATTCACAGTTGAAGGAGAGATAAGAATTTCCCAGACAAGCAAAAGCTAAAAGAGTTCATCAACACTAAATTGGCCGTATAAAGAATATTAAAAGGGTCTTCACTAAGCAGAGAAGAAAAGGCCATAACTAGAAATATGAAAATAAATGAGAAAAATCTCACTGGTAAAGGAAGTAAATTAGTCACTTAAAAAGTACAGATGAAAGTAAAACATAGAGGAATATAGTCAATAGTTCTGTAATATCTATGTTGATAGATAATAACTACACTAGTTGGGATGGAGATTTAATAATGTATGTAACTTGAATTACTATGTTTTATAATTGAAACAAATACAATATCAACTAAACTTCAATAAAAAGTATATCAATAACAACAAAAAGGTGAATGTTAAAAGACAATAAAATCAACTACAAATGCAATAAGTAGTTAAGGGATACACAAAATAAAAAAGATGGAAAATAATATGTCAAAACCTAAAATATGGGTCAGGAAATAAAAATGTAGTGCTTTTAGAATGTATTTGAACTTAAGAAGCTTAAAATAGCTTGCTACACATATAGGTAAATATATATGAACCTCATGGCAACCACAAATTAAAAACCTCCAACAGATACACACAAAAAAAGAGAAAGGAACCCAAACATAATAGCAAAGAAAACCATCAAACTTCAAGACAAGAGACCAAGAGAAAAAGGAACAGAGAAGGACTTCAAAAACAACCAGAAAACAATTAACAAAATGTCAATAAGTACATATCATGATAATTATGTTAAATATAAATGGACTAAATGCTGTACTCAACATAGATTGGCTGAATGGATAAAAAAACAAGACTAATCTATACGTTGTCACAGGAGACTCATTTCAAACCTAAAAGACACACACAGACTAAAACTGAAAGAATGAGAAAAAGATATTCCATGCAAATGGAAATAAAAAGAAAGCTGATGTAGCAATACTCATGTCAGACAAAATAGACCTTAAAACAAAACTGTAACAAAAGACAAAAGAAGAGCTTTACATAAATAATTATAAATGGGTCAATCCAAGAAGAATATATAAAATTCATAAATATTTATACACCCAACACAGGAGCACCTACATATATAAAACAAATATTAATGACTATAAAGGGAGAAATTGACAATAATAGTAGTGGTCTTTAACACCCTAACTACATCAATGGCTAGGTCATCCAGACAGAAAATCAATAAGGAAACATTGGCCTTAAATAACACATTAGACCAGATGGACATAATGGGTAGGTACAGAATATTTTATCCAAAACCTACAGAATACACATTCTTTTCAAGTGCACATTGAGCATTCTCCAGGATAGATCACATTAAACCATAAAAAGTTCTCAGTAAGTTCAAGAAGATTGAAATCATATCAAGCATCTTTTCTGACCACAACAGTATGAAACTAGAAATCAATTACAAAGAAAATGTAAAAAACACAAACATATGGAAATTAAAAATATGTTACTAAACAATTAATGGGTCAAAGAGAACTGAGTGGAAATAAAAAATACCTTAGAACAAATTAAAATAGAAGCACAACAAAATTATTGGGATGTGACAAAAGCTCTTCAAAGAGGGAAATTCACAGTGATACAGGCCTACATTAAGAAACAAGAAAAATCCTAAATAATCTAATTTTATACCTAAAGGGACTAGAAAAAGAACAGACAAATCCCAGTTAGTAGAAGGAAAGAAATAATAAAGATCAGAGTAGAAACAAATGAAATAGAGGTTTAAAAAAATAGAAAAGATCCGTGAAACTAAAAAGTGGTTCTTTGAAAAACATACAATTGATAAAACTGTACCAGACTCATCAAAAAGAGAAAAAAGAGAGAGAGAGTACTCAAATAAGTAAAACCAGAAATGACAGGGAAGTTACAACTGACACACAGAAATGCAAAGGATCTTAAGGTTACTACAAGCAATTATAGGCCAACAAATTGGAAAACAAAAGAAATGGAAAAATTCCTACAAATATACAACCCTCAAAGACTGAATCATGAAGAAAGATAATATATGAATAGACTAATAACAAGTAATGAAATTAAATAAATTATTTTTTAAAACTCCCCAAAACAAAGGTTTAGAACCAGCTGGCTACATAGGTGAATTCTACAAAACATTTAAGAAGAGTTAGTACCTATACATCTTAAATTACTCAAAAAACTGAAAACTCATTTTATGAGGCAAGCACTAAAATAACAGCTGGACATTTTCCCTACCTACCTGTTTTATGCTGGACTCATCCAATATTAATCTTTTAAGAGCCATGGGGTTGGCTAATTTACCCATTGTTCAATTTTAGAAGCAATCAGTGTGGTAACTGTCTCTATGGTTAACTTGGAATGTATTGGTAGTTAAATGTATTTTCCTTTTGCTTTTTTCTAAAGTGCTTCAACTTTTAGTAGACAGGCATAATTGCTTTGTGATACTTACTGGAAACTTTTAAACATGTTTGGAAACATTAAATCTATTCAATAAATTTTTATCATGTGCCTCAAGAGTGAAAAGACAATTAGGGAAGATGTATAGCTGTTATTTTCCACTGCTGTAGTGCTGATAAGTATAACAGTAATATTAATTTAAGAACATCATCAAAATTGCAATTAGAAGAGGAATTTGGAGGAAGGGAATGGGATTTCATTTCACATGGCTTTGCAGTGCTATAAAGTGTGTTCTCCCAAACAGTCTAAGAACAGAAATAAATATGAGAATAACATTTACTGTTAGATATCCCTTTTTACTTAATACCACCAAATTCTTTGTTTAAAAATATTTTTCACTATGAACAATTATAATCCAATAAGTTACACAACCTAGAAGAAATGGATAAATTACTAGAAACTGAATCTTCCAAGACTGAATCATGAAGAAATAGAAACTTTGAGCAGACCAATTACTAGCAGTGAATCAGTAATCAAAAACTACCAACAAACAAACTTTAGGACCAGATGGCTACACAGGTGAATTCTACCAAGCATTTAAAGAAGACTTAATACCTATTCTTCCCAGGCTATTCCAAAAAAATTGAAGACTAAGGAAAACTCAACTCATTCTATGAGGCTAGCATTACCCTGATACCAAAACCAAACAAATAAACTATAAAAAATTACAGGACAATATCTCTGATGAAAAGTGATCCAAAAATCCTCAAGAAGATATTAGCAAACTGATTTCCAAAATACATTAAAAGGATCATATACCACAATCGAGTGGGATTTATTTCAGGAATGCAAGGGTAGTTGAAAATCCACAAATAAATCAACATGGTATTCCCTATAAACAGACTCAAGGATAAAAATCATATGATCATCTCAATAGATACTGAAAAAGCATTTGACAAAATTCAACATCCATTTATGATAAAAACTCTCAACAGAATGGGTATAATGGGAACATACTTTAACATAACAAAGGCCATATATGACAAACCCACAGTTCACATAATACTCAAGAGTGTAAAGCTGAAAACATTTCCTCTAAGATCATGCACAAGGACAGGATGCCCACTCTTGCCACTTTGATTCAATATAGGATTGGAAGTCCTACCCATAGAAATCAGGCAAGAAAAAGAAATGAAAGCATCCAAATTGGAAAGGAAGAAGTAAAATATCACCCTTTGCAGATGATATGATACTATATATAGAAAATCCCAAGGACTCCATCAAAAAACTATTAGAACTCATAAATGGATTCAGTAAAGTTATAGTATACAAAATTAACATACAGAAATCTGTTGCATTCCTATAACTAATAATGAACTAGCAGAAAGAGAAACCAAGAAAACAATTGCATTTCCAATTGCATCCAAAAAAATAAAATACCTAGGAATAAACTTAACCAAGGAGATGAAAGATCTGTACTCTGAAAGTATAAGATATTGATGAAAGAAATTTAAGATGGCAGAAATAAATGGAAAGATATACTGTGCTTATGGATTGGAAGAATTAATATAGCTAAATAAATATTTGTGTAGTCCATAACTACCCAAAGCAACCTACAGATTCAACACAATCCCTATGAAAATACCAATGGCATTTTTGTCAGAACTAGAATAACCCTAAAATTTGTATTGAACCACAACAGACCCTAAAAAGCCAAAGCAGTCTTGAAAGAGAACAAAGTTGGCAGTATCATATTCCCAGATTTCAAACTATACTATAAAGCTATAGTAATAAAAACAATATGGTACTGGCACTAAAACAGACGTAGTAGCCCAGAAATAAACCCATGTTTATATAGTCACTTAATCCATAACAAAGGAGGCAAGAATATCCAATAAGGAAAAGACAGTCTCTTCAATAAATCGTGTTGGAAAACTGGACAGCTTCATGTAAAAGAATGAAATCGGACCACTATCTTATGCCATACAAAAATAAACTCAAAATGAATTAATGACTTGAATGTAATATCTGATACCATAAAATTTCTGGAAGAAAACATAGGTAGTGAGCTCTTTGTCATCAGTTGTAGCAATATTTTTTTGGATCAGTCTCCTCAGGTAAGGGAAACAAAAGCAAAAGTAAACAAATGGGACTACATCAAACTATAAGTTTCTGCACAGTAGAAGATGCCTTCAACAAAATTAATAGGCAACCTAAATAGGACAAGGTATTTAGAAATGATATATCTGATAAAGGATTAACATCTGAAATATATAAATAACTCATGCAGCTCAATATAAAAATGAAACAATCTGATTAAAAAATGGGCAGAGGATATGAGTAGACATTTTTCTACAAAAGACATACAGATGGCCAATAGACACATGAAAAGATGCTCCACATCACTAATCATCTGGGAAATGCAAATCAAATCACAATGGTTATCACCTCACATCAGTCAGAATGGCCACTATCCAAGAGATAAGAAATGTCAAGTATTGGAGAGGATGTGGAGAAAAGGAAACCCTCTTACACTGTTGGTGGGAATGTATATTGGTCCAGCCACTATGCAAAGCAGTATGGGCGTTCTTCAAAAAATTAAAAATAGAAATACTATGTGACCCAGCAATTACATTTTGGAGAATTTACCCAAAGGAAACAAAATCATTTATTTGAAAAGATACATGCACTCTTATGTTTATTGTCATATTATTACAGTAGCCAACATCATGGAAGCAACCAAAGTATGCGTCAATAGATGAATGGATAAAGAAGATGTGGTATATATAGACAAAAGCCACAGGAAAAAAAAAAAGAAATCACCTAATGGGTATTATGCTAGGCGAAATAAGTCAGACAAAGAAAGACAAATACAGTATGATTTCACTCATATGTAGAATCTAAAATATAAAACAAATGAATAAATAAAACAGAACATCCACAGGTTCATAGATACAGAGAACAAACTGATGGTTGCCATAGAGGAATGGGGTGAAGGGATGGACAAAATTGGTGGTGAAGGGGATTAAGAGACATAGTCTTCCAGTTATCAAAGAAGTAAGGCACAGGATGTAATGTAAAGCATGGGGGTTGTAGTCGATAATATTGTAACAACTTTGTATGGTGAACAATGGTAACAAGTTATTGTGGTGACCATTTTATAATGTATATAAATATAGTATCACTATGTTGTATATCAAACTAATACAATATTGTATATCAGTTATTTTCAATAAATTTTTCATTATTATAAGATATATGCTTATAGTATAAAATGTGGAAACTACACAAAATATTAAAAAATTTCTGCACAATACATTTTACTACCACCCAGAGCAAAATACTGTTAATATTTGGATACATCCATATTTTGATATCAATTTTTTGATATACAGAGAATTACCACATAAAAAATGTAAAATACCTATAGCATTCCATTGAAAATATATTAAAATCATACCACTGTAGTATTCCATGAGAGGCACCAAATTCCCAAGAGGAATTAGAATTCACTTTTAACATTTTTCAAGGTGGCAATGAAGTCCCACATAAGAGCCCACTATGCAAAGTTTAGTGCTTGGTAAATATTTAAGGAATGAATAAATGAAAATAAAGGGGAAAATAAAGTAATGCTTAGAGTATGACCTGTTTTAGCCCAAACCCTCAAAATATTCTTTGCAATTAAAAAAAAAGCTAGGACCTACTATTTACAATAGCTGAGATATGGAAGCAACCTAAGTGTCCATCAGTAGATGAATGGATAAAGAAGATGTGGTTCATATACACAATGGAATATTATTCAGCCATAAGAAGAAAACAAATCCTACCATTGGCAACAACATGGATGGAGCTAGAGGGTATTATGCTTAGTGAAATAATTCAAGCCGAGAAAGACAAGTATCAAATGATTTCACTCACTTGTGGAGTATAACAACAAAGCATAACTGAAGGAACAAAACAGCAGCAGACTCACAGACTCCAAGAAAGGACTAGCAATTACCAAAAGGAAGGTGTTGGGAGGGTGGGTGGGAGGGAGCGAGAAGGGGAACAAGGGGCATTATGATTAACACACATAATGTAGGGGGGTCATGGGGAAGGCAGTATAGCACAAAGAAGACAAGTAGTCACTTTATAGCATCTTACTACGCTGATGGACAGTAACTGCAATAGGGAATCTGTGGGGGACTTGATAATATGGCTGAATATTGTAACCATAGTGTTGCTCATGTGAAACCATAAGATTGTATGTCAATGATATCTTAATAAAAAAAAAGCTAGGACCTAAAAGCCTATCTAAAATGCAATCTAAAAACCTAGGACCTGCAATTCACAGAGTGTCTTGTTGACAACAGCTTACTTTGTTATGTAAACTGACCAAGACACATATCACATCCAGGTTCCAAGCCAAATTCTGCCTAGCAGATGGGTTACTGGCCTCTTCCTCTGCACGTTTTTTTTTTTTGTAGAGTTCAAATATTTGGGCTTCTCCCAGACTTAACTAAGAATATGGTTACATTTACATTTGAAAGCTTTAATTTCTCTGAAATTGTTTTTTCCTCCCAAAGGAGACAGCTTTCAAAATGAATGTACCCTTTAAGATATTAACGTATATCAGTATGTAAATCACAGGTACACCATTACTGCAAATGTTAAGCAAATGCTACAGATGACAAAACATCGTGATTTCAACCCATATTCACATAACATGCTGGGTAACAACACTTTTCGGTATGTAGTTTGTCTAAGAAGTACCAACCTTTTGATAAAGTTAGTTAGCCAATGGGGAAAACATATCAGATTAGATTAGATTAACAGCACTAACAAATTCATAAACAGACTATGGTGCTATACTTTGACCATGTGAAATGTGATTGCAGAATAAATGGGACTCATTAATAACTTACGTAGCCAGAGAATGTAAGAGATACTAACAAGGACAAGCTAGAAATTTAAAAAAAAATCATGTGGTCCACTATGCGCTATTTTGATATGCTCTGAAAAATAAGCTTGAGTGGTTGCTTTTTTCTTTGTTTTCTTTATTTAAATTGTGTGAGTTATCTTTAATTTATCAAATCAACTTCTACAAATGACAGTAGTTCATCTTACTATAACAGTTTGCTACTGGCACAGACTAGGTATATTGAAATGAATTACCTTGGTAATTGATCTCTTCATTATTCCTTACAAAGAAAAAAAAAGACCATAGAGTGTCCTTCATAAACAGCAATGCTTGAACAGTACTTCAAAGCCAAAGAAGATTTTATATCATCATAAAGTCAAAGTCTTCAATAAATCCTGGGTTCTTCTCATCACCACCTCCAAAAAACAACTCTTAAAGAAGGGTAACCCTTGGGAAACAGGTCCACTCTAGGGTCTTCTGAGGGGCTAATCTCATAAGAGATTGAGTTTGACAGATCCCATAACTCTTCCCCTCAGGAATTACTCTAGTTTATCCGTGTTGGAGGGGAGCAGAGTTACCTTTGGTCCTTAGAACATTTAAATCACCCTCTCCTTTTCATTGGCCCAGGCCCACTGCCTTACAGGTCATTTAACTTTCTCGTTACTAAGCTTCTAGTTTCCTGTCATTAAAACAGGGGAGATGTCTAACCTGCTTTACCCACTTTGTGATGATGCTGTCATTATTTAAAAGATTTGCAAAAATAAATCTGTAAATATATTTTCTACTACTAGGAGGGATATCAAATATTCTTAACAACACATTATTGAATGATATTGTCAAAGGAGTTTTGGAGTCAGATTCAGGTTTTAATACAAGCTTTGTCATTTATTTCTTGTGTAACCTTGGACACTTATTCAATGTCTCTGAACCTGAGTCTTCACCTGCAAAAATTAACCTAATTAGTTCATTCTTGTAGGGTTTTTAGTAAATAATATATACAGAAATAGTTGGCACAGAATAGATATTTTTAAGTTAGTTTCATTTCATTCATTTGAATCCAGAAGAGTTAAGTTGAAGTCCATGTCTTTAATTTGCTACTGATTAACTATAGCAAGTAACCTCAAGGAAGTAACGTTGCTCAAAACATAGTTTTCTCATCACTAGGATTAAATTTCTGTGAGGATTAAATAGAACTATATGTTAAAATGTACCTCCAGATAGCATGCTAAGCAAGTCCTGCATACAGCAATTGTATGGTTCATAAGACTTATTCCTATCCCTGCTCCCTTGTATCTCCATAGGAGCATACAATATTATACTATATGCTGTAGGGGAGACAAGAGAGGCATAAAACAATATCCCTGTCTTCAAAGACAATGGGATAATCAAATGACAAACTTGCTAGTATGGAGATAAGGAGGAAGTCACTCCTAGGATGGGAAATGACATAAACACAAGTAGTGAGGGCAGAAATCAGCATATTTTACATGTACACTGTTAAGGAAATTGTTGTAAATGTAGTTAAGTTAGAGATGCAATTAAATGGGAGGATGGAAAGGTCAGATCACAAAGCCAGGCAAAGTGATCCAAATTTAGTAGAGCAATTGGGAGTTATTGCAAGTTCCCAAGTAAGTCCCCAAGTGACATTATAGAAGAAGAATTTTCAGGATGATTGGTCTAGCCAAGTAGAGATGGGAGAGGAGACCTCAAGAGGACCAAAGGCTGAATGGTTATATCTCCTCTGAAGCATATTGATGTCTCAGCTGCTTCCAGAACACCTGAAAACAAGTTGGTAACAATTTCAAAAGAGAGAGAAAAGGCTGGGGAAGGATCATTTTAGCCTCTGTCCACCTAGGAAAGCACAAGCCACAGACAACAATCAAGCGCCTCTCCTAGTGTTTTGTAGAGGAAGATGATTTCTATGAACTCAGGATAGTTTTAAAGAAAGAGAGAAAATACACCATGCTTACCTCATTGCTACATTACTTCCATCAATGACAACAGGCCTCAAATTGTCAATATTTTCTATTTCACCTTCAAGAGACAGTTCAGGGCTTATAATCTCTCTGGAATTGGGCCCCCGAGGCACTAACAGACTCAAGTTGACCTGTCCTTCTGTATCACCTTTGTTCCCAAGTCTTACAAGTTCTGCCAATACATCATTAATAAGTGATTCTGGGCCCAACTTGTTCAGCACTGATTGAATCTGTTCCTCTGCATAGCCCAATTTTAGAGCAAAATCCATCTTGGCTTGATATTCCTTTTCCAAGTCAAGCTTCCCATACTGCAAAATGCTGCTCTGGGAGAAGCTTGGACAATCTAGGCAGGGTGATCTACAGAGTTGGCGGTGTGACTTGGAGGGAATCACATCTTTCTTCAACTGAGAAACCCCTGGTTGACAGCCGTTGTCGTTGTGGTTGCCACTCATAAGGCTCATTTGTTCAGGGTCACTCTCAGAGCTCATCCACTCTTCAGAATCAGCTTTGCCCTGCTCTGTGCTGTCCTGCTTAGGCTGCTGTTTCTCTTCCTTGGAGGCACTCTTCTCCATTTTTGGTGTCTTCACTGTAGCTGTAGCCGTCATCCCGTTCAGGACAGTCTGAAGTCTAATCAACTCTTTTTCTTTTTAATCTGCTTGGAATCCATGTATGGTGGCATTCCTTTGTGGTAAAATGTGGTGGTAGTGATTGTGCAAGATTTTGCCTGTTTGGATGGATATGTTCAGATGTTACCAGTTTCTACAAGTAAACACACATACCATAATCATGTTTAGTGAAGTTCTGGAAAAAGCATTGTAAAACACAGAGGTTTCTTTGTAAGAAACTGCAGGTTGTCTGACATTTTATTTTTCTGCTTAAAATGATTGGACTCACCTTACATTAAAAAATAAAGTCTCTAATTCTCTAACAATTCTAAAAATAAAAATTTCAGGGATAGCAAAAATGCTGTAATTCCCACACAGAGAAATCACAGCTAAAGTTAAGAGCATACTGAAACAACCTTGAAAAAGAGGAACATGCATTTCAACAAGGTGCAGGAATATATACATCCTTGAAAGAATTCTATTTATTTCTGTTAGGTAAGTTTTTCCAGGTCCGGCAGTTGATCCTGCTTACTAAGGTTGAGCTACACTCCTAAAGAGTACAACCTCTTCAGTACTACTGTTTGCCAGATATCAGGGACAACATCTACTGAGTTGACTAAAAAATCATTAAAATTGCTTTCAAGCAATTGAAGCAGGCAATAAGGATGACAGAGAGGTGTGCTCCAGATAAGGAAAGAGGTTTGTGCACACTCATGAATTGTATCTGTAGCCTCTTTTATTTATTGTACTTATATTTATTGTATTGTAAAAAAGGAGAACATCAACTCAGTTTGCATGAGAAACCAGAACATTTAAAAAAGAATATTTACAGAAAAGAATTAAGGACAATTTTATTTCTAAACTCCTCCTCTCACCTCTTTCATCTGTTCCTGCAGGTTTGAGTTCTAACCTGGCCAAAATGTTTCCTTTTATTTGAGCCTTGTTTTCCTCACATGTAAAATGAGGTCATTGATAGTTATATTACAGGACAAGGATTACATAATATAAGTAAAGAAAATGTTTAGAAAAGTGTAAAGAACATAGTAGGTTCTCATGTAAAGAGTGCAACAGACACCACTAGGAATTTGGTTTAAAAAAAAAGAAGACTGACAGGCAAGGCTGTAGACCTGTGAGAACTGACATGCTTTCCAGATAGCAGCTGTGCTCACTAATCTAAAACCAGACTATGCATGTAACCAGTGTACTAATATTTTCCAGTTACTTCCATCCTATTTATACAGACAAGAGAAAAAAATAACCAACATCTCTAAGAATAATATGGATAACTGCATGCTTATGTTAAAAGCGTCACATTTGGAAACATCATAAGCACACAGAATTGACTTTTCAGAACTGACATTCAGATAGCATATAATTACTTCTCTAATGATTGTACTATCACTTCTGACTTCAAATTTTCCCTTAATGAATTAGCCAACACATAGCCATTTCACTCTGACTTCTCCATTAATCTTTTTTTATTCAAATTTTAAAGCTTATTTCCTGTATAAATTCCACATTTACTATCTGACTTTCATTTTATTCCCTCCAAAATAATTTCTAGTGCACACATGACATCAAGATTTTCTCCCTGCACTTACTTAAAGCTCCAAAGTCACTTAAACGCAACTGTTTATAAGACTAACTGTATACTTTATTGGCAAATGGAAGGTACCTGTAGAAGACAAGTTTAGCTAAGGGACCACAGAATGTTTTTCTCCTCTACTATCTGATATCTGGCTCTATTAAAATTGACAGTGTGAGCACCGTTACCATGTTCATGTACACATATTATAACAAATTTAAACTCAGGGAAAATCCCACAACATAGTAAGCACTCACTGAAGTTACTAGTTATTATTGTGAATGCTTCCTACTCAATGACCTAAAGATAGAAAAGAAATAAATGACCTAGTAGACATAAACTTGGATTTACCTTTCAAAGTCTTAAGCAAGATTTTAATTAAAAGGTTTTTTGTCTGTCCTAAAATGTATGCAGATGTGTAGGTGTCACGTGTTTTATGTGTTTGTTTTGTTTTGCTTTACAATGCAAACTTCTTTGCAATGGCAGGAATGTCTCTTCACTGAAAAGAACAGTCACTGAGTGCCAGACACTGTGATAAGCCCTAGGTCTAGGAAGGTAAACCTGAAATAACCCTGTCCTCAAAGAATTTGTAAACTAATAAAAAAAAAGTTGGCTAAAAGTGGCTTTAGGAAGTGCTGAAACAAACTTCTATAGAGGGTTACCATTTTAATTACAGTCTAAACTGGGACACTTTTGAGAATGAAAAGCATTATTAACAATTATGTCAGAACAATAAGCATAAACTGGGGATGTCCCAGGCAAACCTGAATGTACAGTTGGTCCTCCAAGTTACATGAAAATTTGTGTTGACATACAGAAGAGGAAATGTTTAATTCGGTCAGTGGTGTGAGAAACAGGGATAGTGGCTAAAGAGATTATGAAATAATTTAAGGATATAATACTTAAAGTTATTTTCTGATTAATTACTAAATAAACATTTACTTAGTACTATGTTCCAGGAAGCATGTTAGGTACTGGAGATATAAAAACAGACACAGATCATGATCTCTAGGGGCTTATAGTGGTAGTGGGGAGTGGAGACGGACCACAGTCAAATAATTATATAATTCATAATTACAAACTGTGACAAGTGATTCAGTGTTAAAAAATATAGGGAGCTATGAGTTGAGGCTTAAAGGAAAGAGTAAGAATTTGTAGGTCAGGGAAGAGTTTTTAAAATTATAGATATATGAACATTAATATATTGTGCTTAATTAACACTTCATGTCTAATATTAATGGTGAGGAGTGATAAATCAAAGCATTGAGGATGGCTAAAGGAAAATAGTTACTTTTGTTCAAAAAGGAAGGTGAGTGGGAAAAAAGTTTTGAAGATGATGTTCTACTTGCTACTTATGACCAGTGTTGCAAAGAGTTTTTATTTTCCATTGTTACTGATTGAAAAATATCATAAAGACATTAAACACTGGCATACTTTGGAAAATTACATTAGTCAAATGAAATTATAGGACTTCATGTAATTTGTTTATGGATATAAGAGTATTGTAACTACAAATCTGCATGTTATAGGTATATATCTTGCCTATAATTTGCTTAAGAATATGATTAAACAAATGATTGCAACCTTGTATTTGAACCTAAAAAAGCAGAGAAACATGTGCAAGCAAAAGCTGCCAATAGTGAGTTCAAGAAAGTTGCATTAAGGCAAAAAAAAAAAAAGTCTTCTCCTTACCATTAAGTCTGCTCATTCTGCTTCAGCCCCTGCCCCCATCTTTTTATTATGAAATGCAATTCATTCATTTTGCATTTACATAGAGTACTTTTCCAAGATCAATCTTTAGTTTCTACTATAAATTCCACTTCATCTTTTCCAAACTCTGCCAAACACCCTGTTTGGAGACAGAAACATCTGGCTGTGTCTACTGAGCCAAAACCATTGGAGATATTTTTAAAAAGCCCAATGGCCATATAAGAATATAGGACAGAGCTATACAGCAGATGTCCAAGTAAAGGGCAGAATAGTAAATTCTAAAGAATTTCTATTTGGCTAAGCTACTTTATTATTTGTGGAGTTGTGAAATTCAAGCTGTGCTCTAGGAAGGCATGTTTTAAGAGACACTTAGGGATACCTAGCTAGACAACTGTCCTTCCCTATCTCTCCCAGCTCCTCATAATAAGCATTCTCAAGGAAAATAAACATATCAAAAACTGTCTACTGTGTAGGAATTTTGGTGGGCCTAGATAATTGAGAAGTGAATATGGTTCAGTCTCATGAGAATACTAACCTCTTTTCTTGGTTTCTACTCTTTGAACTGTACCACTATTTTTGGAATTGGCTTTTAAAACTACAAATGGAAGTCTGTATTGTACCTATGCATCATACTTTACTTTAAAAATGGCAAAGAAAATAAAAAGTAAAAGAAAGTTAAAAGAATTCACCACCAGATTAAAGATGGCGGCATGAGAGGTGAGACAGAGGCTTCCTCCTAAAACTACATATAACACGAAAATATAATTAATATGACTAATCCTGAAAGAGCAACAGGAAAGAATGCTGTACCAGACTGCATACACCTGGAGAAAAGAATAAACCTCATGGAACAGGGTAACGTACCAAGCCATGCCCTGGCTGGATCCAAGCCCTTCCCTCACCCCAGCTCACCAGTGGGAGGAAGAGAAACGGAGCGGGGAGGGAGTGGAGGCCTGGGACTGCTGGACATCTAACTCTGGAGATCTGCTCTGGGAGCACAAACCTACATTTCAAGGTGCTTTCATGGTATTTTCATGATTAGGGGGTTGGAAAGCTAAGACAGGCAGAACACTTGGGGAGACAGAGATTCCAGCCACTTGTGGAAAGCAGGGATCCATATCCAGCTGCACTGGGACAAAAGAAAGGCAGGCAGTCTGAGAGACTTCCTAATAGCAAGAGGGCTGCTAAAGGGGCAAGGATTGCACAGAGCTTACTGCTCAGGAGAAAGGACAGGTAGACAAAATTGTCCAGGTGCACTCTGCCCGCTGGTTGGGAATTTTCTTGATCTTCAGGAGCTCCAGCTCCCTGGCTGGCTACACAGCTCGAAGGCCCCCTCCATGATACGCAGCCTACTGCACCTTTCTCCTGGCCAACCCACCTGGCTCACAAACCGGCAAACCTTACCCTGGTGTTAGGCCAGCCAGAGGGAAGATCTGTCTACAGCAACTAAAAAGGCAAAGCACAGAGGCTTATACCTCTGTGCTCAGCCCACTGGTTCTGGCAGTGGAGGCAGGCAGAGCAGCCAGGAAGCAGGAAACGGCTTCCCACAGGCACCAATACTGCTCCCCTGTGACCCCAGACATTGCTTCAGGTGCTGAGCAGCTCCAGAGAGTAGAGCTTCTGGGCATTAGAGGGAGCCATATAGAAATATGAAATGCCAAAGAAACCTGGTTCAAAGTAAAATTATGAATATATCAGCTGAGAAAGATTCAAATGAAATCGACCTCATGTATCTTCCTGAAAGGGATTTCAAAACAAAAATCATTAACATACTCATGGATGTACAGAAAAATATTCAATAAGTCAGGAATGAATTCTGCTCAGAGATCCAATCGTTGAAGAGCACAATGGAGGGTATTAAAAGCAGATTAGATACAGTGGAGGAGAAAATAAATGAAATAAAAATTAGAGAAGAGGAATACAAAGAAGCTGAGGCACAGAGAATAAAGGATCTCTAAGAATGAAAGAATATTGAGAGAACTGTGTGACCAATCTAAAGAGAACAATATTTGCATTATAGGGGTACCACAAGAAGAAGAAGAGAGAAAAAGGGCTAGAAAGTGTCTTTGAGGAGATGATCGCTGCAAACTTCCCCAATCTGGGGATGGAGATAGTCTCTCAGGCCATGGAGGTGCACAGATCTCCCAACACAAGGGACCCAAGGAAGACAACATCAAGAGATATAGTAATTAAAATGGCAAAGATCAAGAATAAGGATAGGCTATTAAAAGCAGCCAGAGAGAGAAACAAAGGAAAGCCTATCAGGCTATCAGCATAAACCTTAGAGGCCATAAGGGAGTGGCATGATGTATTTAATACAATGAAGCAGAAGGGTCTTGAACCAAGATTACTTTATCCAGCAAGATTATCATTTAAAATTGTAGGAGGGATTAAAAAATTTCCAGATAAGCAAAAGCTGAGAGAATTTACCTCCCACAAACCATCTTTACAGTGTATTTTTGGAGGGACTGCTATAGATGGAAGTATTCCTAAGGTTTAATAGCTGTCACCATAGTATTCCTAAGGTATTAAAACTACAGGAAGGAAAGTAGAACAGTAAATTACTAAGCAAATGCAAAATTAAATCAATTATCCACAAAGTCAATCAAGGGATAGACAAAGAGTACAGAATATGATACCTAATTTATAAAGAATGCAGAAGGAAGAAAAAGGAAGAAGAAAAAAAAGAAGAACCTTTAGACTGTGTTTGTAATAGCATAGTAAGTGAGTTAAGTTAGACTCTTAGATAGTAAGGAAGATAACGTTGAATCTTTGGTAACCACAAATCTAAAGGTTGAAATGGCAAAACTACATACCTATCAAAAATCACCTTAAATGTAAATGGACTGAATGCACCAATCAAAATACATAGAGTCATTGAATGACTAAAAAAACAAGACCCATCTATATGCTGCCTACAAGGGACTCACTTTAAACCCAAAGACATACACAGACTAAAAGTGAAGGGATGGAAAAAGATATTTCATGTGACTAATAGGGAGAAAAAAGCAGTAGTTGCAGTACTTGTATCAGACAAAATAGACTTCAAAACAAAGAAAGTCACAAGAGACAAAGAAGGACATTACATAATGATTAAGGGCTCAATCCAACAATGTATAAACCATTACACATATCTATGCACCCAACACAGGAGCACCTACATATGTGAAACAAATACTAGCAGAATTAAAATGGGAAATAGAATGCAATTCATTCATTCTAGGAGACTTCAACACTCCACTCACTCAGAAGGACAGATCAACCAGACAGAAAATAAGTAGGGAGACAGAGGCAGTCAATAACACATTAGAACAGATGGACCTAACAGACATCTACAGAATTCTACACCCAAAAGCAGGAGAATACACATTCTTCTCAAGTGCACATAGAACATTTTCAAGAATAGATCATATACTAGGCCACAAAAACAGCCTTGGTAAATTTAAAAAGATTGACATTGTACCAACCAGTTTCTCAGACAAAAAAGGTATGAAACTAGAAATAAATTATGCAAAGAAAGTGAAAAATCCCACAAACACAGGGAGGCTTCACAACATGCTCCTAAATAACAATGGGTCAGTGACCAAGTAAAAACAGAGATCAAGCAATATATGGAAAGAAATGACAACAATAATTCAACACCACAAAATCTGTGGGGTACAGCAAAGGCTGTGCTAAGAGGAAAGTATATTGCAATACAGGCCTACCTCAGGAAAGAAGAACAATCCCATTTGAACCATATATGCTCACCATTAATGAAACTAGAAAAAGAAGAACAAATGAGGCCTAAAGTCAGTAGACAGAGGGACATAATAAAGATTAGAGAAGAAATAAGTAAAATTGAGAAATATAAAAGAATAGAAAGAATCAATGAAAGCAGGAGCTGTTTTCAAGAAAATAAACAAAATAGATAAACCCCTAGCCAGACTTGTCAAGAAAAAAAGAGAGTCTACACACATAAACAGAATCAGGAACAAAAAGGAAAAATCACTACACAACACCATAGAAATACAAAGAATTATTAGAGTATAGTATGAAACACTATAGCCAACAAACTGGATAAGCTAGAAGAAATGGACAACTTTCTAGAACAACACAAACTTCCAAGGCTGACTCAGAAAGAAACAGAAAATCTGAACAGACCAATTACCAGCAATGAAATTGAATTGGTAATAAAAAGACTACCTAAGAACAAAACCCCTGGAGTATAAGGTTTCACTGCTGAATTTTATCAAACATTTAGTGAAGACCTAATACCCATCCTCCTTAAAGTTTTCCAAAGAGTAAAAAAAGGAGGAATACCTCCTAACTCATTCTATGAGGCCATCATCACTCCAATACCAAAACCAGGCAACGACACCACAAAGAAAATTACAGACCAATATCCCTGATGAATATAGATGCAAAAATACTCAACAAATTATTAGAAAATAAAATTCAAAAATACATCAAAAAGATCATCCATCATGATCAAGTAGGATTTATTCCAGGGATGCAAGGATGGTACAACATTTGAAAATCCATCAACATCATCCACCACATCAACAAAAAGAACCACATGATCATCTCCATAGATGATGAAAAAGCATTTGACAAAATTCAACATCCATTTATGATAAAAAACTCTCAACAAAATGGGTATAGGGGGCAAGTACCTCAACATAATAAAGGCCATATATGACAAACCCACAGCCATTTATACTTAACAGTGAGAAGCTGAAAGCTTTTCGTTTAAGATTGGGAGCAAGACAAGGATGCTCACTCTCCCCACTTCTATTCAACATAGTGCTGGAGGTCCTAGCCATGGCAATCAGACAACAGAAAGAAATAAAACACATCCAGTTTGCATGGGAGAAGCAAACTGTCCCTGTCTGCAGATGACATGATATTGTACATAAAAAACCCTAAAGAATCCACTCCAAAACTATTAGATCTAATATCTTAATTCAGCAAAGTTGCAGGATACAAAATTAATATGCAGAAATCTGTTGCCTTCCTATACACTAATGATGAACTAGCAGAAATAGAAAACAATTCCATTCAGAATTGCATCAAAAAGAATAAAATACCTAGGAATAAATCTAAGCAAGGAAGTGAAAGACCTATACTCTGAAAACTACAGGACACTCATGAGAGAAATTAAAGAAGATACCAATAAATGGAAATACATCCCGTGCTCATGGATAGGAAGAATTAATATTGTCGAAATGGCCATCCTGCTTGAAGAAATCTATGGATTCAATGCAATTTCTATCAAAATACCAACAGCATTCTTAAATGACCTAGAGAAAATCGTTCTAAAATTCATATGGAACCACAAAAGATGCTGAATAGCCAAAGCAATCCTGAGAAGGAAGAATAAAGCTGGGGGATTATGCTCCCCAACTTCAAGCCCTACTACAAAGCCACAGTAATCAAGACAATTTGGTACTGGCACCAGACCCATAGACCAATGGAACAGACTAGAGAGTCCTGATATAAACCCAACCATATATGGTCAATTAATATATGATAAAAGAGCCATGGACATACAGTGGGGAAATGACAGACTCTTCAACAGCTGGTGTTTGCAAAACTGGACAGTTATATGCAAGAGAATGAAACCGGATTATTGTTTAACTCCATACACAAAAGTAAACTCGAAATGGATCAAAGACCTGAATGTAAGTCATGAAACCATAAAGCTCTTAGAACAGAACATAGGCAAAAATCTCCTGAATATAAGCATGAGCAACGTCTTCCTGAGTGTATCTTCTCGAGCAAAGGAAACAAATTAAAAATCAACACATGGGACTACATCAAACTAAAAAGTTTCTGTATGGCAAAGGACACCATCAACAAAAACAAAAAGGCATCATACAGTATGGGAGAATATATTTGTAAACGACATATCCAACATGCAGTTAACATCCAAAATATTTAAAGAACGTACATGCCTCAACACCCAAGAAGCAAATAAACCGATTAAAAAATGGGCAGATGTTATGAAGAGATAATTCTCCAAAGAAGAAATTCAGATGGCTAACTGACACATGAAAAGATGCTCCACATCACTAATCACAAGGGAAATGCAAATTAAAACCACAATGAAATATCACCTCACACCAATAAGGATGGCCACCATCCAAAAGACTTAGAACAACAAATGCTGGCAAGGATGTGGAGAAAGGGGAACCCTCCTACACTGCTGGTGGGAATGTAAACTAGTTTAACCATTGTGGAAAGCAATATGGAGGTTCCTCAAAAAACTAAAAATAGAAATACCATTTGACCTGGGAACCCCATCCTTGGAATTTACCCAAAGAATACAACTTCTCAGAGTCAAAACGACATATGCACCCCTATGTTTATTGCAGCACTATTTACAGTAGCCAAGATATGGAAGCAACCTAAGTGTCCATCAGTAGATGAATGGATAAAGAAGAGGTGGTACATATACACAATGGTATACTATTCAGCCTTAAGAAAGAAACAAATCCTACCATTTGCAATAACATGGATGGAGCTGGAGGATATTATGCTCAGTGAAATAAGCCAGGTGGAGAAAGACATATGCCAAATGATTTCCCTCATTTATGGAGTATAACAACAAAGCAAAACTGAAGGAACAAAACAGCAGACTCACAGACTCCAAGAGTGTACTAGTGGTTACCAAAGCGGAGGGGTGTGTGATGGTGGGTCGGGAGGTAAGGAGATTGGGATCGAGGGTATTATGTTTAGTACTCTTGGTGTGGGGGTCACAGGGAAAACAGTGTAGCACATAGAAGGCAAACAGTGACTCTGTGGCATCTTACTACACTGATGGACAGTGAGTGCAATGGGGTATGGGTGGGGACTTGATAATATGTGTAAAAGTAGTCACCACATTGTTTTTTCATGTGAAACCTTGATAAAAGTGTATATCAATACTTTAATAAAGAAAAAATTCACCACCACTAAACTGAACTTACACGATGTTAAAGGGATTTCTGTAGATGGAAATATTCTTAAGCCTAAATAGTTTTCATCAGTGAAAAGAAACCTGCAGCAAAGGTAGTAGATCTGTTACTTAACAGCAAGCATGAAGTTAAAAAAAAAAGTAAAATCAATTATGCACAAAACTGCTCAAGGGATGCACAAAAGATTTAGATTATGACATATGTAAAGTATGAAGAAGGAAGAATAAAAAATGTACTACTTTTAGATTGTATTTTAAAATAGAGCAACCATCAACAAAATACACACACTGTTACATGTTTAGTAAACTACCTATGAACTTCATGGTAACCAAAAACCTAAAGCCTGCAATAGATAGACAAAAAAAAAATTAAAAAGGTATCTAAGCACAACACTGAAGAAACACATCAAACCAGAAGAGTATAAGAGGATGAAAGGAAGAGAGAGGAAGTATATAAAACAACCAGAAAACAATAAAGTGGCACTAAGTACATACCTATCAATAATGAACTGAAATGTAAACGGACTAAATACACCAATCAAAAGACATTGGGTGGCAGAATGGATAAAGAAACAAGACCCATCTATAAGCTGCCTACAAGGGACTCATTTCAGACTTAAGACGTATATAGACTGAAAGCAAAGGGATGGAAAAAGATGTTTCATGCAAATAAAAGTAAGAAAAAGGCAGAGGTAGCAGTACTTATATCAGACAAAATAGAATTAAAAACAAAGAAAGTAACAGACAAAGAGGAAAATTAAACAAACAATGATAAAGGGATCAGTCCAACAAGAGGATGTAACAATTATAAGTGTCTATGTAGCCAACATAGGAGCACATAAATATATAAAACAAATGCTAACAGGCTTAAAGAGAGAAATAGACCCCAACGAAATCATATTATGGAATTTTAACACCCCACTTACATCAGTGGATAGACCATCCAGGCAGAAAATAAATAAGGAAACAGATGTTGAATGACACATTAGACAAATGGAATTAACAGATATATACCAAACATTCCACCCAAAAGCAATAGAATACACATTTTTCTCAAGTGCACATGGAACATTCTCCAGTACAGATCACATGTTAGGCCATAGAAAGAGCCTCATTCAATTAAAAAATATTGAAATTGAATCAATCCTCTTTTCATACCACAATGGCATGAAAATATGAATGAATTATATGAAGAAAACCAAAAAATCCCACAGGCACACGGAGGCTAAACAACATGTTTCTAAATAGACAATGTATCAATGAAAAATCAAATAGGAAATCAAACAATACATGGGGACAAATGAAAACAGAAACATGACAGTTCAAAATATAGGGTGTGTAGCAAAAGTGGTTCTAAGAGGGAAGTTTAGAGCAACACAGGCCTGCATCAATAAACAAGAAAAATCCCAAGTAAAAAATTTAAACTTACAACTAAAGGAACTGGAAAAATAAATAAATAAAAAAGAAAAAATAAAGTCCAAAATAAATAATAAATAAATAAAATAGGGAACAAGAAAATTGAATAAACAGTGAAACCAAGGGCTAGTTCTTTGAGAAGATAAAATAGACAAACCACTAGCCAGACTTATCAAGAAAAAGGGGGAGAAAATACAAATTAATAAAATCAGAAACAAAAAAGGAAATGTAAAACTGACACCACAGAAATTCAAAGAATTATTAGAGAATTCTATGACCAATTTTATGCCAATAAATTGGACGCCCTAGAAGAAATGGACAAATACCTGGAAACATTCAATATTCCATGACTGACACAGGAGAAGACAGAAAATGTGAATAGATGAATTACCAGTAATGGAATTGAGTTGGTAATCAAAAACCTCCCAGTAAACAAACTCCAGGAACAGATGGCTTCACAGCTGAAATCTACCAAACATTTACAGAACTGAGACCTATACTTCTCTTTTCAATTGAAGTATCGTCAATATACAATCTTATATTGGATTCAAGTATACAATACAATGGTTCAAGGGTTACCCATATTATTAAATCCTTGCCCCACTAGTGCAGTTTTTATCTTTCAACATAGGAAGATGTTACAGAATCATTGACTATATTTTCCATGCTGTACTACCGTCCCTGTGACCAACTTATATTCTGATGGAGAACTTTTGTGCCCCTTCATCCCCCTTACCCTCCCCACCTACCCACCACCACATGGTAACCATCAGTCACTTCTCAGTGTCTATGAATCTATGGCTATTTTGTTCATTCTGTTTTGCTTTGTTTTTATAGTCTAAAAATAAGTTAAATCATACAGTATTTGTCTTTCTCTTCCTGGATTATTTCACTTAGCATAATATTCTATAAGTCCACCCATATTGTTGCAAATGTCAAGATTTCATTCTTTTCCATGGCTGAGGAATATTCCATTGTATATATGAACCACATCTTCCTTAACCATTCATCTACTGGTGGACACTTTGGTTGCTTTCATATCTTGGCAATTTTAAATAATGCTGCAATAAACATAAGAGTGCATATATCTCTTCAAATCAGTTATTTTGTTTTCTTTGGGTACATTCTCAGAAGTGGAATCGCTTGGTCATTTGGTATTTCTATTTTTAGTTTTTTGAGGTTTCTCCATACTGCTTTCCATGGTGGCTGGACCAGTTTACATTTCCAATAACAGTGTAGGAGGGTTCCCTTTTCTCCACATGCTCACCATCATTTGTTATTTCTTGTCTTTTCCATAGTAGCCATTCTGACTGTTGTGAGATGATACGTCATTGTGTTTTGAGTTGCACTTACCTGGCCATTAATGATGTGGAGCTCCTTTTCATGTGCCTGTTGGCCATCTGTATGTCTTCTGTGGAAAAATATCTGTTCAGGTCCTCTGCCCAGTTTTTAATCTTTATTTGGTGTTGAGTTGTGTGAATTCTTCATATATTTTGGATATTATCCACTTATTGGATATATCATTGGCAAATATTATTCTCCCATACAATAGGTAGTCTTTTCATTTTGTTGTTTTCTTTGCTGTGCAAAAACTTTTTGGTTTGATGTAGTCCTCTTATTTTTGCTTTTGTTTCCCTTGCCTCGAGAGTCCTATCAACAACAAAAAAATGACTACTGTTGATATTTAAGAGTTTACTGTCTATGTTTCCTTCTAAGAGGTTCATGGTTTAATATCCTACATTTAGGTCTTTAATCCATTTTGAGTGTCTGTTTTTGTGCATGTGTGATTCAGTGATCCAGTTTTTTTTCTTGCATGTAACTGTCCAGTTTACCAACACTATTTATTGAAAAGATTGTATTTTCCCCATTACAAGTTCTTGCCTCCTTTACCATATATTAATTGACCCTATAAAGCATAAGTTTACTTCTGGGCTCTTTATTCTCTTCCATTGATCTATAGGTCTGTTCTTGTTTCAGCACCATACTTTTTTAAATCATTGTAGCTTTGTAGCATAGCTTGAAATAAGGGAGTGTGATATGCCATCTTTGTTCCTTTTTCTTAAGATTGCTTTGGTGATTTGGGGGTCTTTTGCAGTTCCATACAAATTTTAGTGTTATGTGCTCTAATGCGGTGAAAAATGCCCTTGGTATTTTGATAAGGATTGCATTGAATCTGTTGATTACTTTGGGCCATATGACCATTTTGACAATTTAATAATACTAATTCATGGAATATCTTTATATTTATTTGTATCTTGTTCAATTTCTTATAGTTTGCAGTGTACAGGTCTTTCACCTCCTTGGTTAAGTTTATTCTAAGTACTTAATTGTTTTTTGATGCAATTGCAAATGGAATGTTTTTCTTGATTTCTCTTTCTCCTAGTTTGTGTACAGAAATGCAACATATTTAAGTTTTGATTTTGTATCCTTCAATTTTACTGAATTCAATTAGTTCTAATAGTTTTTTGTGGAGTTTTTTATATATAGTATCATGTCATCTGTTAATAATGACAGTTTTACTTCTTCCTTGCCAATTTGAATGCCTTTTATTTATTTTTCTTTTTTGATTCCTGTGTCTAGGACTTCCAGTACTATATTGGATAAAAGCAGTGAGAATGGGCATTTTTGTCTTGTTCCTGATCTTAGAGAAAAAGCTTTCAGCTTTTTGCTGCTTTTTTCAGCTTTTTGCCATTGAGTATGATATTAGCTTTAGATTTGTCATATATGGCCTTTATTTTGTTGAGGTACGTTCGCTTTTTGCCTTTTTTGTTGAGAGTTTTTATCATGAATGGATGTTGAATTTTCAAAATCTATCTTTTTCAGCATCTATTGAGATGATCATATGGTTCCTACACTTTTGTTAATGTGGTGTATCACATTGATAGATTTACAAATAATGTACCATCCTTGCATCCCTAGAATAAATCCCACTTGGTTGTCATGAATGATCCTTTTGATGTATATGTGAGTTTAGTTTGCTATTTTGTTGAGGATTTTTGGATCCATGTTCTTCAGGGATATTGGTCTGTAATTTTATTTTGTAGTATCTTTGGTTTTGGTTTTAGAGTAATACTGGTCTTGTGGAATGATTGAAAGCATTCTTTTCTCTTCTATTTTTTGGAATACTTTAGGAAGAATAAGTATTAGCTCTTCTTAAAATGTTTGGTAGAATTAACTTGTGAAGCCATCTGGTCCTGGATTTTGTTTTCTGGAAGCTTTTTTAAAATTACCAATTCAGTTATATTACAGTTAATCTGTTATAACTTCTTCCTCATTGCTAATTTTGTTCTTTTAAGTCCTTTCTCATTTTGTCTCCGTATCTAAGGCTAAAGATTTGTCAATTTTGTTTATCTTTTATAAGAACCATTTCTTAATTCCATTGTTTTTCTACTGTTTTCTTAATCTCTATTTTACCTTTTTCTGCTCTGATCTTTACTATGTCCCTCCTTCTACTGACATTGGGAGTTGTTCTTTTTTTTCCTAGCTCCTTTAGTTGTACAGTTAGATTGTTTGAGATTGTTCTTTTTTCTTGAAGTAGGGCTGTATTACTATGAACTTCCCTCTTAGAACTATTTTTGCTTCATCCCACATAGTTTGAACCATTGTGTTTCTGTTTTCATTTGTCTCCATGTGTGTTGTTTGATTTCCTCGATCTATTCACTGATCCATTGATTATTTAGATGCATGTTGTTTATCCTCCATGTGTTTGAGTTTTCTCCAGTATTTTTCTTGTAATTGATTTCTAGTTTCATACCACTGTGGTCAGAAAAGGTGCTTGATATGATTTCAATCTTCTTACATTTATTGAGACCTGTGACCTAACAGGTGATCTATTCTAGCAAATGTTCTATATACACTTGAGAAGAATGTATTCTCCTGATTTTAGGTGGAATGTTTTGTAATGTTTAAGTCCATCTGGTCAGATGTGTCACTGAATTCCACTGTTTACTTATTTATTTTCTGTCTGGATGATATATCCATTAATGTAAGCATTGTGTTAAAATCCCCTACTATAACTGTGTTACTGTCAGTTTCTCCCTTTAGGTCTGTTCGTACTTGCTTTATATATTTAGGTTCGCCTATGTTGGTGCATAGATATTTACAATTGTTATATCCTTGTTTGACTGATCCCTTTATCACTATTTAATGCCCTTCTTTGTCTCTTGTTTTGTTTTGAAGTCAATTTTGTCTTATATATATATTGCTACTTTTGCGTTTTTTTTACTTCTATTTGTGTGGAATATCTGTTTCCATCCTTTCACTTTTAGTCTTTATGTTTTAAAGCACAAAGTGAGTCTCAGGAAGCATGTAGCTGGATTTTGTTTCTTTATGCATTCCACCATTCTGTCTTTTGACTGGAGCATTTAGTACATTTATATTGAAGGTAATCATCAATAAGTATGTACTTATCGCCAATTTGTTAATTTTTTCTGGTTGTATTTGTAGTACTCTATTTCTTCTTACTCTCTTCCCTTGTGATTTGATAATTTTCTTTAGTGTTATGCTTGGATTCCTTTGTCTTTATTTTCTATGCATGTATTATAGTCTCTTGGTTTGTGGTTCCTTAATGGTTCATAAATAGCATAAAATATATATTATAGTCTATATTAGGTTGATGGTTGCTTAAGTTAAACATGTTCTGAAAGTGTGACTTTTATCATTATTTTCCCCTCAATATTTTATATACATGATGTCATAATCTACATATTTTTGTGAATCTCAAATAATTTTTTATATAAGTGGTTTTATTACTTTTGTTTTTAAACTTCATACTCACTTTGTAAGTGATTGGTCTAATCTTTTCTGTTGATTTGTTTTCCCTCATGAAATTTTTTTCTATTTAAAGAATTCCTTTAAACTGTCTTGTTTTTGACAGTCATTTATCTGAAAACCTTTTTATCTCTCCTTAAATTCCAAATGATATCCTTGCTGGGTAGACCATTCTGCTCTTTCAGCACCTTGAATATTTCATGCCTCTCCCTTCTGGCATGCAAAATTTCTGCTGAAAAAACTGATGATAACCATAGGTATTTTTCTTGTAGGGAACTGTCTGCTTTTGTCTTACTTCTTTGGAGATTTTATTATATTTAATCTTTCCCATTGTAATTACTATGTGCCTTGGTGCTGACCTCCTTGAGTTAATCTTGTTAGGGGTTCTCTAGGTTTCTAGGACTTGAATTTCTTTTTTCTTTCCCAGGTTGGGAAATTTTTCAATTTTTATTTCTTCAAATAGGATTTATTTCCCTTTTTCTCTCTTCTTATGTGACCTCTCTGATGTTAATGTTGTTTCATTTGAAGTTGTCACAGAGAACTCTTAGCATCTTCTTATTTTTAGAATTTCTTATTTCTTTCTGCTGCTAGCTTTCTGCTTTACACTACACTGCCTTCTAGATCACTGAGCTGCTTTCTGCATCCTCTAATCTGCTATTCATTCACTTTATTATATTTTTCATTACAGTTATTATATTCTTCAGTTCTGACTGGTTTCTTTTTATATTTTCCGCCCCTTTGTAGAAGTCATCCCAGAGTTCACCTATGCTTTTCCTCAGTCCGGTGAGAATCTTTATGGCCATTAGTTTGAATTATTTATCAGGTATATTACTTATCTCAATTTTATTAGCACTTTTTCTGGTGTTTTGTTTTGTTTTGTGTTTGGAATATATCCCTCTATCTCCTCATTTTGTTTGGTTCTCTGTTTCTATGTATTTGGTAGATCAGCTATGTCTTTTGGTCTTGAAAGCAGTGGCTTTTTGTAGTAGGTGTCCTGTGAGGTCCAAAAGCACAACCCCCCTACTCAACATAGCCAGGTGCTCCAGGGCTGTCTTCTGTGTGGGCTGTGTGCACACCCTGATGTGGCTTAGGCACTATTGCTGTTAGTGGTCTGTAGGTGGGGTCCACACTCAGCTTGACTACAATAGCCAATTACTACTGCTGTTACTGTGCTGGTCTCACAGTGATTGACACAGCATTCCAGTCTTCCATGAGCAGAGACTATGTCTCTCCCATCCCCCCAGCATTCCCTGGTGTTAAGCCCTATTGATTTTCAAAGCCCAATGCTGCTGTGACTCTTCTTCCTGGTAGAGGGCCCCTAGGTCAGGTATGCCAGGTTCCTGAGTGTTTATCTCCTCCCCCTCCATTCCTCACTCCCTCCCACTTGTGGGTTGGGATGACAGGAGGCCTTTGATCCAGATAGATCATGAATTCACCCCTCTACACTTCTCAATTTCATCCTCTCTTTTTGTTAGGCGTAGGTCTGTTCTGCTTGTATTCAGGTCATTTTCAGAGTTAGTTGTACTAGATGTAGTTGCTTCCTCAGTGTGTACATGGGAAGAGGTTATCATAGCCACCTCCTAATGTGCCATTTTCACAGAATCCTCTTATATTATGTTTTTTTTTTAATTTGCAGTTTTCAACAAATAATTATAAACAAAGAACAAAAATGCATGTCCCAGTTGATGTTAGCAAGATGGTGGAATAGGAGGCCGATGTTGTATTGCCCCTCAGCAACAATAATTTGAAAGCCATCCATGAATAAAAGTGCCCTGTGGGTTTAGGGATCCAGATAGGAGATTGTGAAAATTCATGGAGTCTGACTGATGAGGGCCATTTTGAGAAGTCAGGTCTATATCCAAGTGGCTGATTCACCAACTGTAGTCATAGCTACAGACCTAAAAACAGTACTTTCCTCCTTTGGTATTGGTATATCCCTGTTTATCCTTGGTCCTGCCAACAATACCATATGCCAAGGGACCCAAGGGGAGTCATGCCTGTCCATGCCTCAGGTTATAGTCCTGTAGATCTTGGTCTTGGCTATGGATCATGAAGTAGTCCATGACCTGGCTCTAGCCTATATGGGCCATTGTCCAGAAGCCCTTGGAGGCAAGCCCACTGAATTTGATCTAAATGTAGGTTCAGAAACTGCCCAGTAACTGGGCTTTACCTGCTCTCAGAAGTAGTCTGAAAGCAGTACTCCTTCCCATGAATCTGTAGGGAGATGCACTTTCTTGCCTTTAAAGATTTTAAAATGGCTCTGATACTCAGCTCCAGCACCTCCCAGCTGCAGTCTTGGAGCAGTCCCATCAGCTCTGAGACCTGATGGGAGACATGCCTGTCTGTGCCCCTAGAGATCCTGAAACAGCATTGTTACTAGGATTCAGCTCCACCCAGCCATGCTCAGAGAGCCCTTCTGCCTACCCAGTGTCCTGCTTGGAAATATACCCATTGGTATCTGTAGAGGTAAGCCAGCTCATTTCACTTCAATATTAGATGCTTAAACAACCTTATAACTTAGTTCCAGCCACTCCCAGCCTCCATGTGTGAGTAATCTTTCCTTCCCAGAATCGTACCAGGAAAACATCTTTACATGCACCAAGAGGGAAGCCCAAAGACTACAGTCAAACTCCAGATCCTGAAAAGGCCATGTGACTCAGCTTGAGCCCTTTCTAACAGAAGTCAGGGAGCATTCTTGCCTGTCAATGGAACTGGTGGTGGGAGACATACCTGTCTGTGATTCTTGAGACACATCTACATCCCTCAGTCCTGGATGTGTACACTGAAGTATGCCTGCGGCTTGATTTCATCCCCTGTGAGCCACAGTCCATGGCCAGTCTTGCCTGACAAGGGATCTACTTAGTAACCTAGCAGAAGCAAAGCCCACCACTTGGTCATAGGCCCACTTTCTGTGGACCTTAAAGTAGACCCATGTCCCAAAGCCACCCTTACTGAACTGGGTACGAGAGGAAGTCCCATTCACCCAAGGTAAAAATGGTATCCACATCTGGCTGAGCCTCTTACAACACATTCATCAACTAGGGACACAGCTGCAGACTCAGTGATAGTCACATGACCCAGCTCCAATCCAACTTGACTGCAATTCTGGTGGTAGTCCCACCAACCCAGAGAACCAACAGAAAAAAGTCCCTAACTGCCAAAACCAGTCTGTAAATATGGAATAAATGTTTTCTTCTTCAAATGCACACATAAATGCAAATCTACACAGATCCCAAAGAATAAACCAAATATGAAAACACCAAAGTATACAAATAAACCTCCAGTAACTGAAACCAAATCAATGCAATCTATGAATTTCCTGACAACAAATAAAATCTTTAAAAATCTCAGTGAAATGCAAGACAAAACACAACTAAATGCAATTAAGAAAAAAATGCATGAACAAAAAAAGAAGTTTATGGCTTCCGGGAATATGGCGACGTGAACGGACCAGCAGAAAAATTGCTCCCAACATTATATTTATTCATGAAAATACAGCAAATACAACTATTCCTAAAAGAGAGACCAGAATACACAGGAAAGTGCACAGCGTACAGCTACACCTGTGAGAACTTGGCAGCCGGTGAGGCGGATGGGATACAGAGCTGCAACCAGATGGGACTGAGCGCTCCCCCACCCCAGAGCTCCGGCGGCCAGACACTCCGGACAGAGGACTGGGCACCCGGTGAGGCAGGACGGAAACGCGATCCAGCGAGACCAGAGCGCCCCTCCACCCCAGCACTATGGCAGGAGTCCCGGCAAGGCGGGTAAGGTACGGAGCTGTGAGCGGACCGAGCGCTCCTCTCCCCCAGCACTCCAGCGGGAGGAGAGGATTCAGAGACGGGAGGGAGTGGAAGTCTGCGCCGGGAGCGCCGACACACAGCCTGCGGTGTAGCGGAGATAGGAGAGACAGAGGGCACAGGGTCCCAGCTGGGAACGGAACATGCAAATTGCCCGTGGCAGGCTCCGGGAAGGAAAAAGAAAGGAGAAAACAGGGAAGAAAAGCGCGCGCTCTACCTCAGCGGTCTTAAAGAGACAGGAGCTCAGTAGAGGGGCCAGATAGCACCGCAAACTAAGCCCAGCACGCTGGGAGTCCTGGGGAGCTTTGGACCCCTTGGCTGGCAACTGGGAAAGGGTGCCTGCCATTGAGACCCCCAGGGAGATCAACAGCTTACCATTGTTCCCAACCCAGCCAGAACTATAGAGTGGCGCTGGAATAGTGGAGCAACAGCACCACCTACAGCACTCGCGCGGAACCCACTCTCAGTGGCTTTTTTGTTGTTGTTGTTATTGTTTTTTTCTCCCCTTTCTTTTCCTTTTTTTCTTTCCCTCTCTTTCAACAGCCTCCCATTCATTCTCACCCTGGCCACAGCTTTAAAGGGCCGTGTGGAGCGACGTGGCCACGGCTCTGGAATAGTGGAGAAATAGCGCCACCTACAGCATTCACACAGAAACCACCCCCGGTGGGCGTTTTGGTGGGTTTTTTGTTGTTGTTGTTGTTGTTGCTGTTTTCTTTTACTTGTTGCTGCTTTTTCTTTTTCTTTCTTTTCTTTTCCTTTCTCTCTCTCTCCTTTTACTTTTTTATTATTAGTAGAAATTTCTTTTTTTTTCCTCTATCCCCTTTCTTTTCTCTCCTTGCTACCAACAACCAATTCTATAGTCATGAGAAGACAGAAGAATATGATACAGACAAAGCTTCAGACAAACACCACCCCAGAAAAAGAAGCTGAATAAAAGGACATTCACAGTCTTCCAGAAAAAGAATTCAGAATAAAAGTCATAGCCATGCTGCCGGATTTACAGAAAAATGTGCAAGAGCTGAGGGAGGAAGTGAGGGAAGTGAGGAAAGACAATGCAGAAATGAGACAAGCCATCGATGGGCTCAACAGCAGATTGAACCAGGTTCAAGACACGATCAAGGAATTACAAGACAGGGACCAGGAATACAAAGAAGCTGAGGCAGAGAGAGATAAAAGGATCTTTAAGAATGAAAGAATATTAAGAGAACTGTGTGACCAATTGAAATGGAGCAATATTCGCATTATAGGAGTACCAGAGGAAGAAGAGAGAGAAAAAGGGATAGAAAGTGTCTTTGAAGAAATAATTGCCGAAAACTTCCCCACGCTGGGGAAGGAAATAGTCTCACAGTCCACAGAAGCCCACAGATCTCCCAACACAAGGGACCCAAAGAAGACAACACCAAGACACATAATAATCAAGATGGCAAAGATCAAAGACAAGGACAGAGTATTAAAGGCAGCTAGAGAGAGAAAAAAGATCACCTACAAAGGAAAACCCATCAGACTGTCATCAGACTTCTCAACAGAAACCTTACAGGCCAGAAGAGAATGGCATGCTATATTTAACGTAATGAAACAGAAGGACCTCGAACCAAGAATATTGTATCCAGCATGATTATCATTTAAATATGACGGAGGGATTAAACAATTTCAAGACAAAAGAAAGTTGAGAGAGTTTGCCTCCCATAAACCACCACTACAGGATATCTTAAACGGACTGCTCTAGAGGGAAACACCCCTAAGGCCAAAAAGATGTCACCAGAGAAAATAAAAGCATGGCAAAGAAAGCAGACCATCCAAATACCAACTAAAGGCAAAGAATAAAACACCTAATATATAAAGAAAGGAGGAGAAAGAATAGGAAGAGAGAGATAAAGAAACATCAGACGGTGTTCACAATAACTTAACAAGAAAGTTAAGTTAGATTCTCAGATAGTAAAGAAGCAACCCTTGAACCTTTGGTAACCATGAATCTAAAGCCTGCAATGGCAATAAGTACATATCTATCCATAATCACCCTAAATGTAAATGGACTGAATGCACCAATCAAAAGACACAGAGTAACAGAGTGGATAAAAAAGCAAGACCCATCTATATGCTGCTTACAAGAGACTCACCTCAAACCCAAGGATATACACAGACTAAAAGTGAAGGGATGGAAAAAGATATTTCTAGCAAACAACAAAGAGAAAAAAGCAGGTGTTGCAGTACTTGTATCAGACAAAATAGACTTCAAAACGAAGAAAGTAGCAAGAGATAAAGACGGACATTACATAATGATAAAGGGGTCAGTCCAACACGAAGATATAACCATTATAAATATATATGCACCCAACACAGGAGCATCAGTATATGTGAAACAAATACTAACAGAAGGGAAGGAGGAAATCGACAGCAATGCAATTATTCTAGGAGACTTTAACACGCCACTCACTCCAAAGGATAGATCAACCAGGCAGAGGATAAGTAAAGACACAGAGGCACTGAACAACACACTAGAACAGATGGACCTAACAGATATCTACAGAACTCTGCACCCAAAAGCAGCAGGATACACATTGTTCTCAAGTGCACATGGAACATTTTCCAGAATAGACCACATTCTAGGCCACAAAAAGAACCTCAGTAATTTCAAAAATATTGAAATCTTACCAACTAACTTCTCAGATCACAAAGGTATAAAAATAGAAATAAATTTCAGAAAGAAATGAAAAAGGCTCACAAATACATGGAGACTTAACAACATTCTCCTAATGACTCAATGGGTTAACGACCAGATCAAAACAGAAATCAAAGAATATATGGAGACTAATGACAACAACAACACAAAGCCACAACTTCTGTGGGACGCAGCGAAGGCATTCTTAAGAGGAAAGTACATTCCAATCCAGGCCCATTTAAAGAAGGAAGAACATTCCCAAATGAACAGTCTAAGGACACAATTATTGAAATTGGAAAAAGAAGAACAAATGAGGCCCAAAGTTACCAGAAGCAGAGACATAATAAAGATCAGAGAAGAAATAAATAAAATTGAGAAGAATAAAACAATAGAAAAAATCAATGAAAGCAAAAGCTGGTTCTTTGAAAAAATAAACAAAATAGATAAACCCCTAGCCAGACTCATTAAGAGAAAAAGAGAATCTACACACATAAACAGAATCACAAATGAGAAAGGAAAAATAACGACGGACCCCACAGAAATACAAAGAATTATAAGAGAATATTACGAGCATCTATATGCCAACAAGCTGCAAAACCTAGAAGAAATGGACAACTTCTTAGAAAAATACAGCCTTCCAAGACTCACCAAGCAGGAAACAGAAAAACTAAACAGACCTATCACCAGCAACGAAATTGAATCGGTAATCAAAAAACTACCCAAGAACAAAAGCCCTGGACCGGATGGATTCACCTCTGAATTCTACCAGACATATAGAGAAGAAATAACACCCATTCTCCTTATTTATTTTCAAAAAATAGAAGAGGAGGGAATACTTCCAGACTCTTTCTATGAAGCCAGCATCACTCTAATACCAAAACCGGGCAAAGACCTCACTAAAAAAGAAAATTACAGACCAATATCCCTGATGAACGTAGATGCAAAAATACTCAACAAAATATTAGCAAACCGAATTCAAAAATACATCAAGAGGATCATACACCATGATCAAGTGGGATTCATCCCAGGGATGCAAGGATGGTACAACATTCGAAAATCCATCAACATCATCCATCACATCAATAAAAAGAAGAACAAAAACCACATGATCATCTCCATAGATGCTGAAAAAGCATTTGACAAAATTCAGCATCCATTTTTGATTAAAACTCTCAACAGAATGGGTATAGATGGCAAGTACCTCGACATCATAAAGGCTATATATGACAAACCCACAGCTAACATCATACTTAATAGCGAGAAGGTGAAAGCTTTTCATCTAAGATTTGGAACAATACAGGGGTGCCCACTCTCTCCACTGTTATTCAACATAGTACTGGAGGTCCTAGCCACGACAATCAGACAAAACAAAGACATACAAGGCATCCAGATTGGTAAAGAAGAAGTCAAGTTGTCACTATTTGCAGATGATATGATACTGTACATAAAAACCCTAAAGACTCCACTCCAAAACTACTAGAACTAATATCTGAATTCAGCAAAGTTGCAGGATATAAAATTAACACACAGAAATCTGTTGCTTTGCTATACACTAATGATGAGCTAACAGAAAGAGAAATCAGAAAAACAATTCCATTCACAATTGCACCTAAAAGAATAAAATACCTAGGAATAAACCTAATGAAAGAAGTGAAAGACCTGTACTCTGAAAACTACATGACACTCCTAGGAGAAATTAAGGAAGACACTAACAAATGGAAATGTATTCCATGGTCTTGGCTAGGAAGAATAAATATTGTCAAAATGGCAATACTACCTAAAGCAATCTACAGATTCAACGCAATCCCTATCAAACTACCAACAGCTTTCTTCAATGAACTGGAACAAACAATTCTAAAATTCATATGGAACCAGAAAAGACCCCGAATAGCCAAAACGATCCTGAGAAGGAGAAATCAAACAGGGGGAATTACGCTCCCTGACTTCAAGCTCTACTACAAAGCCACAGTAATCAAGACAATTTGGTACTGGCACAAAAACAGACCCACAGAGCAGTGGAACAGAATAGAAAATCCAAACATTAACCCAAACACCTACAGTCAATTAATATTTGATAAAGGAGCCCTGGATATACAATGGGGAGATGCCAGCCTCTTCAGCAGCTGGTGTTGGAAAAACTGGACAGCTACATGTAAGAGAATGAAACTGGACTACTGTCTAACCCCATACACAAAGGTAAACTCAAGGTGGATCAAAGACCTGAATGTAAATCATGAAACCATAAAACTCTTAGAAAAAAACATAGGCAAAAATCTCCTGGACATAAACATGAGTGACTTCTTCATGAACATATCCCCCCGGGCAAGGGAAACAAAAGCAAAAATGAACAAATGGGACTATATCAAGTTGAAAAGCTTCTGTACAGCAAAGGACACCATTAGTAGAACAAAAAGACATCCTACAATATGGGAAAATATATTCATAAATGTTGTAGCTGTTAAGGGGTTGACATCCAAAATATACAAAGAACTCACGCACCTTAACAAACAAAAAGCAAATAACCCAATTAAGAAATGGGCACAGGACATGAATAGACACTTCTCTAAAGAAGAAATTCAGATGGCCAACAGGCACATGAAAAAATGCTCCACATCGCTAATCATCAGAGAAATGCAGATTAAAACCACAATGAGATATCACCTCACACCAGTGAGGATGGCCAACATCCAAAACACAAACAACAACAAATGTTGGTGAGGATGTGGAGAGAGGGGAACCCTCCTACATTGCTGGTGGGAATGCAAATTAGTTCAACCATTGTGGAAAGCAGTATGGAGGTTCCTCAAAAAACTCAAAATAGAAATACCATATGACCCAGGAATCCCACTCCTAGGAATTTACCCCAAGAATGCAGCATCCCAGTTTGAGAAAGACAGATGCACCCCTATGTTTATTGCAGCACTATTTACAATAGCCAAGAAATGGAAGCAACCTAAGTGCCCATCAGTAGATGAATGGATAAAGAAGATGTGGTACATATACACAATGGAATATTATGCAGCCATAAGTAAAAAACAAATCTTACCATTTGCAACAACATGAATGGAGCTGGAGGGTATTATGCTCAGTGAAATAAGGCAGGTCGAAAAAGAGAAGTACCAAATGATTTCACTCATATGTGGAGTATAAGAACAAAGGAAAAAAAAATGAAGGAACAAAACAGCAGCAGACTCACAGAACCCAAGTGTGGACTAACAGTTACCAAAGGGAAATGGGCTGGGGGGATGGGTGGGAAGGGAGGGATAAGAGGGTAAAAGGGGCATTACTGTTGGCAGGCATAGGGTGGTGGGGCACGGGGGTGACTGTACAGCTCATAGAAGACATGTAGTGATTCTCATCTCACTACACTGATGGACAGTAACTGTAATAGGGTTGGTGGGGGGGACCTGATGAAGGGGGTAGTTTAATCATCACAATATTGCTCATGTAATTGTAGGTTAATGATACTAAAATAAAATAAATTGTCAAAAAAAAAAAGAAGTTTATTAAAGGAAAAGAAACAAAATTATTTAACAAAGAACTAAGAAACTCTGGAGCTGAGGAATACAATGACAGAACTGAAAAATTCAATAGAAAGCTTCAATTGGAGAATCAGCCATGCAGAAGAAAGATTGAGCAAATTCAGACAGGTGATTTGAAATTACCTAGGTAGAGAAACAAAAATAATGCAAAAGGCTGAAGAAAGCCTACATAAATTATGGGACACAATAAAAAAAATTGAACATTTGGATCATGGAAGTCCCAGAAGTAACAAAAGGGGCAAAAAGCTTATTTACATAAATAATGACTGAAAACTTTTCAATTTTGAGAGGGATATAGATACTTAGGTATGTGAAGCTCAAAGGATTCCAAGCAAGATCAACCCAAAGAAGATAATCAAATTGTTATGCCAAAGACAAAGAGAGAATTATGAAAGCAGCAAGAGAAAAAATGACTTGTCCTATATAAAGGAACCCCATAAGGTTACAAACAGATTTATCAGTTCATAGGAAGAAAACTTGCTGGCCATGGGGCAAAGAGATGAAATATTCAAAGTGCTGAAAGAAAAAAATTACCACCAAGAATACTACACCTGGCAAAACCATCCTTCAGAAATGGAGAGATAAAGACATTCCCAAACAAAAGCTGAGGGAGTTTATCAGCATAAGACCTGCCTTACAAGAAATACAAAGGGAGTTCTTCAAGTTGAAGTGAGAGGATGCTAAGTAACAACTTGAAAACATATGAAAGTATAAAACTCACTGGTAAAGGTAAATATATAATCAAATTCAGAATACTCTAATACTGTACTGGTGAATAAATTTTTTTCTAGTGTAAAAGTTAAACATTAAAAGTATTAAAAATAACCCTAGTTACAATAATTTTTAATGGGTACAAAACATAAGATATAGTGTGACATCAATGCCATAAAATATGGAAAGAGAAGTAAAGTTGTACAATTTTTATATGTAGTTGATGTTAAGTTGTTATCAACTTGAAATCAACTGTTAAAATGATAAGATGATTTGTGTAGTACTCATGGTAATAACAAAGGAAAAAATCCTGTGGTATATACACAAAAAGATAAAAAGAAAGGTTAAAGAATGCTGCTACAAAAAATAATCACAGTGGAAGACAGCAAGAGTAGAAGAAAACAAAAAAGGAACCACCAAAATATCAGGAAATAATGAACAAAATGTCAATAGTAAGGTCTGATCTATTAATAATTACTTTAATTATAAATAGATTAAATTTTCCAAATAAGAGACATAGAGTGGCTGAATGGATGTAAAAATAAGATCCAACAATATGCTGCCTATAAGAGACTCACTTAAGGACACACTGAGGCTGAAAGTGAAGGGATAGAAAAAGTTATTCCATGCAAATGGCAACAAGGAGACAGAAAGCCTAGCTATACTGAGATAAAATAGATTTTTCAGTCAAAATCAGCCACAGGAAACAAAAAAGATCTCTATATAATAAAAAGGGGTTGATTCAGCAAGAGGATGTAACTATTTTAAATATATATGTACCCAATACTGCAGCACTTAAAAATCAAATATAAACAGAACTAAAGGGAGAAATAGGCAGTAATACAATAGTATGGGATTTCAATACTGCACTTTCAACACTGGATAGATTATACAGACAGAAAATCAATAAAGAAACAGTGGATTTGAATAATACTATAGACCAAGTGGGACTAACTGACATATCTTCATAGCATTCCATCCAACAAAAGCAGAGTGCACATTCTCCTCAAGCACACAAGAAACATTCCCAAGGATAGATCATACATTAGGTCACAAAGAAAGCTAATAAAATTAATATAGAAATCATATCAAGCATGTGTTCAAACAATGGTATGAAACAAAAAATGAATAACAGGAGGCAAATTGGAAAATCCACTAATGTGTGGAAATTAAACAATTCCCAGACTCTTAAATAAACCAATAGGTCAAAGAACAAATAAAAAGGGGAATCAGAATGCTTTTGAGACAAACAAACAAACAAAAAATAGAAACAAAGCATGCAGGAAAACTTACAGGACGCAGCAAAAGCAGTTCTAAGGGGGAAGTTCAGAGATAAATAAAGAAAAAAAACCTCAAGCAAACAAGCTAAGTTTACATCTCAACAAAGTAGAAAAAGAACAAAATAAGTCCAATGTTAGCAGAATGAAGGAAATAATAAAGATTAGAGAAGAAAAAATGAAATAGATTAGAAAGACAATAGAAAAAAATCAGTGAAATTTATAGTTATTTACTTGAAAAGGTAAACAATTTGACAAATCTTTAGATAGAACCAAGTTAAAAGAGAGGACTCAAGTAAAGAAAATTATTACAAGTGATACCACAGAAATACAAAGGATCATTAGAGACTTTATTACAATTAATTCCATAGAAATATAAAGTGAAATAAAGACAACTATGAAAAATTACAAGTCAAATTCTGGATAACTTAGAAGAAATGGCTAAATTCTTATAAACATGCAACCTACCAAGATTAATCATGAAGAAATAGAAAATCTGAGCAGACTAATAATGAGTAAAGAGACCAAAGTAGTAATAAAAGGCTTGCCAACGAAGAAAATCCCAGTTCCAGATGGCTCTACTGATGAATTCTATTAAACATTAAAAAAACAATTAATACCAATCCTACTCAAAATCTTCTCCCAAATTAAATAGGGAACACTTATACACTCAGTTTATGAGGCCAGCATTACTCTAATACCAGATGAAAGAAAGACACAGACACAACAAGGAAAGAAAATTACAGGCCAATATCCCTGATGAACATAAGTCAAAAAGTCCTAAAAAACATACTAGCAAAGTAAATTCAACAAAACATTAAAAGAATCATACACCTTGATCAATGGAGACTTATCCCTGCAATGCTGGGATGGTTCAACATATGCAAATCAATAAATGTGATAAATCACAGTACTAGAATGAAGAATCAAAATCATATGATCGACTTCTGGGAAGATGGCGGTGTGAGTAGAGCAGAGGAAATCTCCTCCCAAAACCATATATAGTTGTGAAAATACAATAAATACAACTATTTCTAAAAGAGACCAGAAGATACAGTACAACAGCCAGGCTAAAGCTATATATGCAAGAACTCAGCACCTCAGAAAGCACGCATGCAGCTAAGCGGGAAGGGCCCCAGAACCCAGAACCCAGAACAAGGTCTGGAAGGCACCAAGGGGACCAGAATGCGCCCAGTGAGACTGCAAACCCCCGCAGGGCTATAGGCTAAGCTGAGGAAGCCCTGCAGACAGGCAGCTCAGGGGATTATCCCAGAGACTGCCTCCTGGTGTGCGGGAAACCAGCTCAAGCCCCAGAGAAGGGCAAGAACAACAAACAGGAAGGGACTTTGTTCTCCCAGCTGACAAATGTGGCACCTACCAGCGACCATTTCTATCACCATGAAAAGACAGAGGAATATGGTCCAGACAAGGATCACAGAGACAAACCTAGAGAGAAGGCCTTATGGGATAGACTTACACAATCTTCCTGAAAAAGAATTCAGAATAAAACTCATAACCATGCAGATGGATTTACAGAGAAATATGCAATAGCTAAGGGAAGAAGTGAGGAAAGACAATGCAGAAATGAGACAAGCGATTGACGGGCTTAAAAGCAGATGGGACGAAGTGCAAGAGACTGTTAATGGAAAAGAAAACAGAGAACAGGAATACAGGAAGTGGAGGCAGAGAGAGATAAAAGGATCTCTAAGAATGAAATAATATTAAGAGAACTGTGTGACAAATCCAAACGGAACAATATTCGCATTATAGGAGTACCATAAGAAAAAGAGAGAGAAAAAGGGATAGAAAGTGTCTTTGAAGAAATTATTTCTGAAAACTTCCCCAAGTTGGGGAAGGAAATAGTTTCTCAGACCATGGAAGTCCACAGATCTCCCAACACAAGGGACCCAAGGAAGACAACACCAAGACACAGAATAATTAAAATGGTAAAGATCAAAGACAAGGACAGAGTATTAAAGGCAGTGAGAGAGAGAAAAATGATCATCTACAAAGGAAAACCCATCAGACTATCATCAGACTTCTCAACAGAAACTTTACAGGCCAGAAGAGAATGGCATGATATATTTAACTTAATGAAACAGAAGGGCCTTGAACCAACAGTACTGTATGCAGCATGATTATCATTCAAATTTGAGGGAGAGACTAAACAATTCCCAGACAAGCGAAAGCTGAGGGAATTTGCCTCCCACAAACCACCTCTACAGGATATCTTAAAGGGACTGCTCTAGATGGAAGCACTCCTAAGGCTAAAAATATGTAACAAGAGAAAATAAAATCATAACCAAGAAAGCAGACCATCCAAATGCTAACTAAAGGCAAAAAGTAAAATCAATTATTCACAAAAACAGTCAAAGGAAATGTAAAAGAGTACAGAATAAAACACCTAGTATATAAAGAATAGAGGAGGAAGAATAAGAAGGGAGAGAAATAATCAACAGACTGTGTTTAAAATAGCTTAACAAGAGAGTTAAGTTAGACTGTTAGATAATAAAGAAGCTACCCTTGAACCTTTGGTAACCACGAATCTAAAGCCAGCAATGGCAATAAGTACATATCTATCGACAATCACCCTAAATGTAAATGGACTGATTGCATCAATCAAAAGACACAGAGGAACAGAATGGATAAAAAAGCAAGACCCATCTATATGCTGCTTACAGGAGACTCACCTCAAACCCAAAGATATACACAGACTAAACGTGAAGGGATGGAAAAAGATATTTCAAGCAAACAACAAAGAGAAAAAAGTAGGTGTTGCAGTACTTGTATCAGACAAAATAGACTTCAAAATGAAGAAAGTATCAAGAGATAAAGACGGACATTACATAATGATAAAGGAGTCAGTCCAACAAGAAGATATAACCATTATAAATATCTATGCACCCAACACAGGAGTGCCAGCATATGTGAAACAAGTACTAACAGAATTGAAGGAGGAAATAGACAGCAATGCATTCATTTTAGGAGACTTCAACACACCACTCAATCCAAAGGACAGATCAACCAGACAGAAAATAGGTAAGGAGACAGAGGCACAGAACAACACACTAGAACAGATGGACCTAACAGATATCTACAGAACACTCCACCCAAAAGCAGCAGGACACACATTCGTCTCAAGTGCACATGGATCATTTTCCAGAATAGACCACATACTAGGCCACAAAAAGAGCCTCAGCAAATTAAAAAAGATTGATATTGTACCAACCAATTTCTCAGATCACAAAGGTATGAAAGTAGAAATAAACTGTACAAAGAAAACAAAAAGGCTCACAAACACATGGAGGCTTAACAACTGCTCCTAAATAATCAATGGATCAATGACCAAATTAAAACAGATATCAAGCAATATATGGAGACAAATGAAAACAACAGCTCAACATCCCAACTTCAGTGCGACACAGCGAAGGCATTTCTAAAAGGAAATCTTATAGCAATTTAGGTTTATTTATTGAAGGAAGACCAATAAAAAATGAACAGTCTCAATTCACAATTATTTGAACTGGAAAAAGACGAACAATAGAGACCCAAAGTCAATAGAAGGAGGGACATAATACTGAACATAGAAGAAATAAATAAAATTGAGAACAATAAAACAAAAGAAAAAATTAGGGAAACCAAGATCTGGTTCTTTCACAAAATAAACAAAATAGATAAACCTCTAGCCAGACTTATCAAGAATAAAAAGAGAGTGTACGCACATAAACAGAATCAGAAATGAGAAAGGAAAAATCATGACCGACACCACAGAAATACAAAGAATCTTTAGAGAATACTATGAAAATCTATATGCTAACAAGCTGGATAGCCTAGAAGAAATGGAAAACTTTGTAGAAAAATACAATGTTCCAAGACTGACCAAGGAAGAAACAGAAAATCTAAACAGATCTATTACGAGCAATGAAATCGAATCAGTAATAAAAAAAACTACCAAAGAACAAAACCTCCAAACCAGATGGATTCACCTCTGAATTTTACCAGAAATTTAGAGAGCACATAATACCCATTCTCCTTAAAGTTTTCCAAAAAATAGAAGAGGAGGGAATACTTCCAAACTCATTCTATGAAGCCAGCATCACTCTAACACCAAAACCTGGCAAAGACCCCACAAAAGAAAGAAAATTACAGACCAATATCACTAATGAACATAGATGCAAAAATACTCAACAAAATATTAGCAAACTGAATTCAAAAATACATCAAGATAATCATACACCATGATCAAGTGGGATTCATCCCAGGGATGCAAGGATGGTACAACATTCAAAAATCATCAACATCATCTACTACTTCAATAAAAATAAGGACAAAAATCACATGACCATCTAAATAGATGCTGAAAAAGCATTTGACAAAGCTCAACATCTATTCATTATAAAAACTCTCAAAAAATGTGTATAGAGGGCAAAATGGGTATACTAAAAGCCATATACAACAAACCCACAGCAAACATCATACTTAAGAGTGAAAAGCGTTCAGCTTTTCCTCTAAGATTGGGAGCAAGACAAGGATGCTCACACTCCTCACTTTTATTCAACATAAAAGTGGAGGTCCTAGCCATGGGAATCAGACAACACAAAGAAATAAAAGGCATCCAGATTGGTAAGGAAGAATTCAAACTGTCACTGTTTTCAGGTGACATAATATTGTACATAAAAAGCCATAAAAAATCCACTCCAAGACTACTAGAACTAACATCTGAATTCAGCAAATTTGCAGGATACAAAATTAATACCCAGAAATCTGTTGCATTCCTATACACTAATGATGAACTAGTGGAAAGAGAAATCAGGAAAACAATTCATTCACAATTGCATCAAAAAGAATAAAATACCTAGGAATAGGCCTAACCAAGGAGGTGAAACAGCTATACTCTGAAAACTACAAGACACTTTTGAGAGAAATTAAAAAGAGCGCTAATAAATGGAAATTCATCCCATGCTCTTGGGTAAGTAGAATTAATATTGTCCAAATGGCCATCCTGCCTAAAGCAATCTACAGATTCAAGGCAATCCCTATCAAAATACCAACAGTATTTTTCAACGAACTGGAACAAATAGTTCTAAAATTTATATGGAACCACAAAATAACCCGAATAGTCAAAGCAATCCTGAGAAGGAAAAATAAAGCAGGGGAGATTATGCTCCCCAACTTCAAGCTCTACTGCAAAGCCACAGTATTCAAGACAATTTGGTACTGGCACAAGAACAGACCTATAGACCAATGGAACAGAATAGAGAGCCCAGATATTAACTCAAGCATATATGGTCAATTAATATACGATAAAGAGGCCATGGATATACAATGGGGAAATGATTGCCTCTTCAACACTTGTTGTTGGCAAAACTGGACAGCTACATGTAAGAGAATGAAACTAGATTACTGTCTAACTCCATACACAAAAGTAGACTCAAAATGGATAAAAGACCTGAATGTAAGCCATGAATCCATTAAACTCTTAGAAGAAAACATAGGCAAAACTCTCTTGAATATAAACATGAGCAACTTTTTCATGAGCATATCTCCCAGGCAAGGGAAACAAAAGCAAAAATGAACACGTGGGACTGCATCAAACTAAAAAGCTTCTGTACAGCAAAGGACACCATCAGTAGAACAAAAAGACATCCTACAGTATGGAAGAATATATTCATAAATGACATATCTGAAAAGAGGTTGACATTCAAAATATATAAAGAGCTCATATGCCTCAATAAACAAAAAGCAAATAACCCAATAAACAAATGGGCAGAGGATCTGAACAGACATTTCTCCAAAGAACAAATTCAGATGGCTAACGGGCACAAGGAAAGATGCTCCACATCGCTAATCATCAGAGAAATGCAAATTAAATACACAATGAGATATCACCTCACACCAGTGAGGATGGCCAACATCCAAAACACAAACAACAACAAATGCTGGCCAGGATGTGGAAAAAGGGGAACCCTGCTACTCTGTTGGTGGGAATGTAAATTAGTTCAATCACTGTGGAAAGCAATATGGGTGTTCCTCAAAAAACCAGAAATAGAAATACCACTTGATGCAGGAATTCCATTCCTAGGAATTTACCCTAAGATTGCAGGATACCAGATTCAGAAAGACATATGCAACCCTATATTTATTGCAGCATTATTTACAATAGCCAATAAATGGAAGCAACCTAAGTGTCCTTCAGTAGATGAATCGATAAAGAAGAAGTGGTACATGTGAGCAATGGAATATTATTCAGCCATAAGAAGAAAAGAAATCCTACCATTTTCAACAACATGGATGGAGCTAGAGGGTATTATGCTCAGTGAATAAGCCAGGCAGAGAAAGACAAGTACTAAATGATTTCTCTCATCTGTGGAGTATAACAACAAAGCAAAAACTGAAGGAACAAAACAGCAGCAGACTCACAGAACTCAAGAATTGACTAACAGTTACCAAAGGGAAAGGGACTGGGGAGGGTGGGGGGGAAGGGAGGGATAAGAGGATTAAGGGGCATTATGATTAGCACACTTAATATAGTGGGGCATGGGGAAGGAAGTGTAGCACAGAGAAGGTTAATATGCTGATGGACAGTGATTGTAATGGGGTATATGGTGGGGACTTGATAATAGGGGGAATGTAGTAACCATAATATTGCTCATGTGATATCTGAGCATAAGATTGTATATCAATGATACCTTAAAAACATATCATGCCATCAGCAAAAAGTGACAGTTTTACTTCTTCCTTACCAATTTGGATGTCTTTTATCTCTTTGGCTTGTCTGATTGCTGTGGTTAGGACTTCCAGTACTATGTTGAATAAGAGCAGTGTGAATGGACATCTTTCTCCATTCCTGAACTTAGTGGATAAACTTTCAGCTTTCAAGATTAAGTATGATGTTGGTTGTGAGTTTGTCATATATGGACTTTATTATTTTGAGATTTTTACGCTGTACACACATTTTGTTGAGAGTTTTTATATTGAATGGATGCTGAATTTTGTCAAATGCTTTTTCGCATCTATTGAGATGATCATGTGGTTTTTATGCTTCTTTTTGTTAATGTGGTATATAATATTGATAGATTTATGAATACTCTTCCATACTTGCATCCTTGGAATAAATCCCCCATGGTTGTGATGGATGATCCATTTGATCTATATTTGAATTTGGTTTGCTAATATTCTGTTGAGGAATTTTGCATCTGTGTTCCTCAGGTATATTGGTCTATAATTTTCTCTTTTTGTCTTTCCCTGCTTTTGGTATTAGAATGATGCTGGCCCACTAGAATGAGTTTTGAAGTATTCCCTTCTCTTCTACTTCTTGGAATACTTTAAGAAGGATGGGTATTGGATCTTCTTTAAATGTTTGGTAGAATATATTTGTGATGCCACCTGGTTCTGGGTTTTTGGTTGACAGGAGTTTTTTTTTTATTACCAATTCAATTTCATTGCTGATAATTTGTCTGTTTAGATTTTCTGTTTCTTCCTGAATCAGTCATGGAATATTGTATTTTTCTAGGAATTCATCCATATCTTCCAGGTTGTCGAATTTATTGGTATATAATTTTTCATAATATTCTCTAATAATTCTTTGTATTTCTGTGGTATCCTTTGTGACTATTCCTTCTTCATTTCTAATTTTGTTTATTTATGTGCCTTCTCATTTTATCTTGATAAGTCTGGCTAAGGTTTTATCTATTTTGTTTATTTTCCTGAAGTACCAGCTCTTGGTTTCATTGATTTTTTTTCTATTGTTCTTCTCCATCTTATAAATTTTTGCTTTCATCTTTATTATATTCTTCCTTCTACTGACTTTGGGTTTCATTTGTTCTTCTTTTCTAATTTCTTTAATGTGAGTTTAGACTGTTTATTTGGGATTGTTTGTGTTTCTTGCAGTAAGCATGTATTGCTATGTGCTTCCCTATTAGTACTGCTTTTGCAGCGTCCCACAAATTTTGGATTCTTGAAATTTGGTTTTCATAATGTCTCCATGTATTGCTCTATTTCTGTTTTAACTTGGTTATTGATCCATTGATTATTTAGAAGCATGTTATTTAACCTCCATGTGTTTGTAAACATTTTTGTTTTCCCTGTGTACTTTCATACCATTGTGGTCTGAGAAGTTGCTTGATACAGTTTCAGTCTTTTTGAATTTATTGAGGCTCTTTGTGTGGCCTAGGATGTGATCTATTCTGGTGAATGCTTCATGTACACTTGAGAGAAATATGTATCCCACTGCTTTTGTGTGGAGTGTTGTGTAGAAATCTATTAAGTCCATCTAGTCTAATGTATTGTTCAGTGCCTCTGTTTCATTATTTTCTGTCTGGTTGATCTGTCTATTGTTATGAATAGTGTGTTAAAGTCTCCTAAAATGAAGGTGTTTCAATCTATTTCCCCTTTAATTCTGTCAGTACTTTTTTTTTTTAACATACTTTCATGTTCCTATGTTGTGTGCATAGATATTTATAATGGTTATATCCTCTGTTGGACTGACCCCTTTATCATGATGTAATATCCTTCTTTGTCTCTTGTTACTTTTGTTTTTCTGAAATCTATATAAGTACTATTTCTCCTACTTTTTTCTCCCTATTATTTGCATTCCCCTTTTTCCATCTCTTCATTTTTAGTCTGTGTATGTCTTTGTTTCTGAAAAGAGTCGCTTGTAGGCATCATGTAAATGGATCTTGTTTCTTTATCCATCCTGCCACTCTATGTCTTTTGATTGGTACATTCAGTCCCTTTACAATTAAGGTAATTTTTATACCTATGTACTTATTGCCGTTTTGTTAATTGTTTTCTCATTATTTTTTAGAGCTCCACTTTGTTGCTTTCTTCTTCTCTTATATTCTTTTGATATTTTATGGTTTTCTTTAGTACTGTGATTAGATTCCTCTCTTTTAGTATTTTGTGTATATATTACAGGCTTTTGTTGTGTGGTAACCAAAGATTCAAGGATAACTTTCTGATTATATAACAGTCTATATTACGCTGATGATTGCCCTGTTTCAAACACAACCTAAAACTATTTCATTTTTCTTCTTCTTCCTCCTCTACACTTTATGTAGTAGATGTCATAATTTTCCCTTTTTGTGAATCCCTTGGCTGATTTTGTGTATACTTGGCTTTACTGCTTTTGTTTCATTTTAATTTTGTACTTGTTTGGTAAGTAATTGGTCTACTACCTTTACTGTGGGCTTATTTTCACTAGTGAAAACTAGCTTTAGGAAGATTTCTATCTATAGCAGTCCCTATAATGCTGATTTAGTAGTTACAAATTCCCTGAACCTTCATTTATCTGGTAACTGTTTAATCTCTGCTTCAAATTTAAATGATAGTATTACTGAGTAGAGGATTCTTGGTTGAAGGTCCTTCTTTTTCAATACATTAAATATTTCTTGCCACTCCCTTCTGGCCTGTAACATTTCTGCTGAGAAGTCTGCTGATAGCCTGATGTGGTTTCCCATATAAGTAATCTTTTGTCTCTCTCTTATCCCTAATATATTTTATTTTAATTATTATATGTCTTGGTGTGGTCTTCCTAAGATTCCTTTTGTTAGGGGCTCACTGTGCTTCCATGAACTGCATGCCTATTTCCTTCCCTAGATTGGGAAATTTTTCAACAATTATATCCTCAAAGAAACTTTCCTTCCTTTTGTCACTCTTTTCTCCTACGGGTACCCCTATTATGAGAATATTGTTTCATTTGGATTGGTCACATAGCTCTCCTATTATTCTTTCATTTCTACAAATTCTTTTTTCTCTCTGTTCCTCAGATATGTTGTGTTCTTGTTCTCTAAATTCCATCTCATTGATTGTCTCTTCTACTTTCAGCAACCTATTATTCATTCCCTCCACTGTATATTTCATTTCAGCAACTGTATTCTTCAGCTCTGAGTGGCTGTTTTTCAGCTTTTGTATCTCTTTGTTTTAGTTGTTCCTGACATCTTCAATACTTTTTTCCAGATTCATGAGCATGTTTATGACTTTTACTTTGCAATCTCTAATAGGAAGATTGGTAATCTCTGTTTTATTTAGCCCTATTTCTGGTCTCTTATCCTATAGATTTTTTTTGGAAAAAATTCCCCTGCTTCCTCATTTTGTCAGGGTTTCTGTGTTTTTTTCCTCTTTATTAGATGGTTCTGCTACGCTCCCAGGTCTAGAGACTAATGCCTTTATGATACTAGGTAATGCCTATCCTGTGTTGCCCAAAAACTCAAGATTCTTTACTACAGTGCCTGGTTCTCCTTTGTGATGGAGCACCAGTTACTGTCTGTGGGCAATGGACCAGGCTACCTTTCTGTCTGTCAGAAGTGGTCTCAGTCTGCTGCAGCTGGCAAGTTGCCTCAGCCAGCCCTTTGTGATCAGAGAAGTGGCTTTTTCTGGGATCATTGTGGGTGGGGCCACCCTCTGCCGGCTCTGTAGCAATGGTGGGTGTGCCCTATAGTGAGGGAGGGGAGGTTGCATGGCTCTGGGGCAGAACAGGGTGCAGTGCGTCTGTGGTGGCCTGGCTTGCTGTGGCACCAAGTTATGCAGACAACCCCTGGTAGCAGTGAGGCATTCAGGACAGGGCTAGGCTGCCCACAGGGAGGAAGCAGCTCTTGGAAATGGCTCCTGTGGCTCCTGCTGGTGCCTCCCTAGTGGGATGATATGGCCAAGAAGGCCGGGAGAGCCTCCCTCTGACTGACAGGCAGCAAAGTGTGATGCTCCTGGGCCAAGTGGGCTAGCTCATCAGTGGTGCACATGGATGCACCTTGATGCTGAGCCACCAGGAAGGGGCATGGAGTGTCTGGGGTTCCTGAGAGTGCCCAAACTGTTGGGCTGAGGGAGGGATGGGGATGTATGTCCACCTGCCCTTTCTCCCATGGAGAGAGCTCTGTCCAGCCCTCGCCCAGCTGGTACCCCTCTCATGGTTTCAAGTGTTGTAAACTGCTCCTGTGCTTTGGGTATTAGCAGGACTGGTGGAGATTTCCTGCCCTCAACAAGTGGCAGTGGCCTAAGCCTTCCAGAGCATTCCAAGTGTCCCTGGTGTACATCCCCACTAAACACACCAGCATCCAATGCAATGTGGACTTGTGCTCATAGAGAAGATCTCCAGGGTCAGATGTGCAGAGTTCCTGGGTGCCTATCCCCTAACTGCTCCATTCCTCTTCCTCCTACCTGTGGACTTGTATGGGGGAAGGGCTTGGGTCCTGTTCAGTTATGGCCCTGCCACTTTACCCTTTTCTGTGTGGTCTTCTCCCCCAGGTGTAGGTGGTCTGTTCTGCAGTTGTCAGGTCACTTTCACATTTAGATGTATTTGCTGTAGTTGCTTCCTTGGTATGTTTGCGGGATTTTTCCAGCTTGCCTTCCTACTCCATCTTTTTTTCCCAGAATCTCCCTATTTGCCTTTCTCTTGCTGCTTTTAAGATTTTCTCTTTATCTTTAATCTTTGCTATTGTAATTACTATGTACATTGGTGTTGTCCTCCTTAGTTTCATTTTGTTAAGGGCTCTATATACTTTCAGGCCCTTGATGTTTGTTTCATTCTCCAGGTTGGGGAAGTTTTTAGTTATTATTTCTTAAAAGAGTCTTTCTCTTCTTTCCTCTCTCTCTTCTTCTGACCTCTATTATGCAAATAATGTTTTATTTGGAGTTGTTTCAGAGCTCTCTTAGCATCTTCTCATATTTAGAAATTCTTTTTCTCTGTTCCTCAGCTTGATTACTTTCAATTCCAGTCTTGCAACTCACTGATCCTTTCCTCTGCCTCCTCTAGTCTATTATTTATTCCCTCTATTATATTTCTTCCAGTTATTGTATTCTTTATCTTGAGTGGTCTTTTTTTTATATTTTCTATCCCTTTGTTGAAGTTTTTGATGAGATAATCAGTTCTTTCCCCAAATTCACTACTTTGATTTCTTTGTGAGGGAGATTGCTTATGTCCATTTCACTTATCCCTTTTTCTGATTTTTTTTCTTGTTCTTTTGTTTGAAACATATTCCTTTGCCTCCTAATTTTGCCTGTGTCTCTACGTTTCTTCCATTGTATTAGATAGAGCAGCTATGGCCCCTGGTCTTGAAAGTAGTGGCTTTATGTGGTATGTTCCGTCTTGTGCCCAGAAGCACAAAATCCATTTTTCACCAGAGCCAGGTGTTCTAGAAGTGTGCCTGTTGTGGCTGAGCTCTGGTGAATGGTGGTACGCTGTAGGTTGAACCTGCATTCTACCTGCCTGCAACAATGGCAGATCTCCACTGCTAACCTGCGTATTTATGCCTAGATGCCCTGTGGATGGAGCTCACTCTGCCTGTCTCTCAGCAGTGGTGCTTCATCACAACTGCTCCTTTGTGTGACTATGGCATTTCTCCCAGAGTGCACTGTGGGTGGAGCCTTCCTCTGTCTGGCTGCCCACAATGGCCAACTACTGCTGGGCTGAGCATGGTGGGTGGTACAAGTGTACATGGGAATGTCTTGACTCAACCAATAGAATAGGTGGAGAGTTTTAGGGCTGGATCCCCAAGCCTCTGGCTAGCTGGGATGAGGGAGGGCCAGAAATGTGTCATCCACTTTCACTTTCTCCTCTGGAGAGAGGTCCCTGAGACTCTTGCCCCTGCAACACACTTCCCAAGGCTAGCAACCCGTTTAAGCTGCTGCCTCTCTGTTGCATCTCAGAGGGATTGACAGAGCATGCTGGGCTTCCTCAAGTGCCTGGAGACTCAGTCCCCCATAGTGTTCCAACTCTCCCTGATTTCCATCCCCATTAATCTTCAACCCCAGTTTAATGAGGATTTATATTCCCAGAGCAGATCCTCAGGGCTAGGTGTGCTGGGTTGCAGAGCATTTATCCCATCCCCACTCCATTTCTCTATCTCTCATTTGTGCTCCAGGATGCAGAAGGTCTTGGATCCTGATTGATCATGGCTCTGCCATTACTCTTCTCATTGTGGTCTCCTCTTCTTTGTCAGGCATAAATAGTCTTTTCTGTAGCCTTCAGATCATTTGCAGAGTTAGTTGTATTTGATATAGCTGCTTCCTCAGTATGTACGTGGGACAAGGTTATCACAGTGCTCCTATTCTGCCATCTTCCTCTGCTCCCCTCTTTTCTTGATGCAGGCCTATATCACTATTGAAACCGGGAAGTGACAGGGGTCAACCCATGTCTTGTTACAGTAGAATACAGGCCCATGGAAAAGCACAAAACCTTGCTAAGGCTTCAGGAATGTAAAAAGGAAAACAGGATGCTTGCGGTTGAAGCAATGTAAGAATATATATAGAATTTCCACCTAAAAACCAGTGATATGGAACAGTTTGATGACCACAGTCATGTAGAAATATGAGTTTAAAATAAAAGTGACCTTAAATTTGATTGGTTAAAACATAGCTAGCATTCTGGAGTGAACCTATAGACAACAGATAGCTCGTTTTCCTCAGTGATGCAACAGGCATAAAACGCCTAGACCTGAGCCCATAAGCAGCAGCCTTTCTCTTCCTGGCATGCACTGGGAGTTCTATACTTTCCTTTCTCTGAATATTAACCTTTTCTCCTGCTTGCTTACCTTGAGCATTTGTGAAGTTCATTCTTTGACTCTGTGAACAAGAACCCTGGTATCATCTTTTTGGGGTCTCATTTGGGATCATCTTCAGAAGTGAGTATCGGCATCCAAACTTCCTTTTCTTTCACTTTTCTTAGGACACTGTCTATGGTGCACAACACTGGATGTTTGTCAGCCATTTACATGGGATTAGCCCAGCTGCTGATCTCAAGTCTTGAGTGACAGGATCCCCTGTGTTTCCCTCCGTGGATCCCCCTTCTCCCATGGGAGCCAGGACAGTCGACTGAGTGGGGACCAGGATCCTCTTTCAGAGGCTCTCCTTGGATGCAAAGGACTGATGGAAGCAAGTGGACAATTGCGAGTCCAGGCTGAGGCTGCACCTCAGCAGCCTTTCAAAGGTCTGCATGTCTGAACTCAGACCCCAAATGCCCAGTCAGGTATCCATGAGGAGCTGCTTTCTCTTTCTGACTACCAGCCCACTTCTCCAGGCCACTCTGGGCCCTTGTGGGAGGTGCTTCCTTACTTCCTTTATGCTCTCTCAGTATGCTTTTGACTCTTCTATCAACTTCACAGAACCTGATGCTTACCACCACAAGGTAGGAGATACACGCTTTGCTTTTGCTCTTGACCCGATCGCTGCACTTTTGCTTTATCTCATAAATGTGTCTGGGCACCCATTGGCCACTTAAGAGTGATTAGCATAGGCCACAAGCCTCAAGACTTGGGTGAAAGTTGTCCTGGCATCTGCTGCCCCTTGATTCTCCACCTCCGGATGGGAGTGTCAAAGGCGGCTGAGCTGACGTCTTACTTTCCTATCCTAATTTGTGGACTCTGAGGGCAGACTGAACTAGTTGACAGTGGTCCTTGGGTCTCAGTTCCAGCTGACTGACTGATGGTGCTGAGCGAACCTCCAACTAGGCTGCTGCCTATGCGAGAGTTGCAGATAACCCCAAACTCTTACCCAGTAGCCCAGACTTTCTACAGAGGGTAACCAGTAAAATAATTCACCAGCAGTGTTAGAAACTGGTTCTTGGAGTTATCAGCTCCCAGCCTCATGGCTGTCTTTGGCACCCCTGCTTCCCCTTTGACTTGTGGCCCTGGCCAGGTTCCACCACCTCCTTACTGGAGGCAGTTCTTGCGCTCTGCCACTTTCTCCACTGTAGTATGAAGGAAGTTCAAGGGGTGAATCCCCCATTCTGGCCCCTTGTATGGGCCCAAGATCTCACACAGGCTGTGCACCTTGTCCTCCTAGATTGGAGTTCAGTAGAACTCAACATGTCCAATCCCCTTCAATGTTTTGAGATTTCCCAAAGGCTAGGGAGGCCTTTGCCCTGGTAAAGGTCAGAGTCCAGCTGAATAAGAATCTCCAGTCCCTGGCAGAATTGTGTGTAAGATGGATATTTGAATGCTGCACTGAGGAAATTTACCACCAACTTTGTGCTTCTGTGTTCATGCACAAGCATGCAAACAGAGGATTCTAGTCTAAGTCAAAACTCCCAAAGTCAGTAAGGAACAGTGACACCAGTATAAACCCACTAAAATCGATGCCTGCACCCCCTACCTAGTGGGAAGTAGGGGATGAGTACAGATATGGTCATACTGGTAAAGGGGCGACTACAGTCCAATAGGTCCAAGGAGGTGAACTGTCGCTGTTCACCTTGTCTCCCAGCTGTTAGATGGGGATTCCCCAATAAGGGAAGAATAGAGGGTGCTGGATGTCTGTTCCTGCTTTCTCTTCCAGATGGGAAAAACCTTGTCAAGCCTAAAGTCAGGCACCCCACTAATGTGTATACTGAGGAATTGGGAGTATTTTGATCCCCCAACTGTGAAAAAGGAGCACCTAGTCTTCTTCTGCACACAAGAGTGGCCTCACTACAAACTTGATGGAGAGGCCTGGCCCCCTGAGGGAGGTATCCAGTACAATAAAATCTTGCAGCTAGATTTGTTTTGCTTTAGGGAGGGGAAATGGTCAGAGGTCCCATATGTGCAGGCTTTCTTTGCCCTTTGAGAAGATAAAAGAACATGCAAAGAATGTGGATTATCTCCTGACCCTCCTCCAAGGACCAGCCCCTCGCCATTGGCCCTGTTTTGCTCACCCTATCCAGGTCCACCCGCTGAGACCTCCAAAAGCCAGGCCACAGGAAAGCCACAACCTCAAGCACCATCAGGCCAGTCTCCATGTCAGGCTCCCCAGGAGGCAGTGAAACAATTATACTCATCCTTATTGTCCCTACAAGAAGTAGCCAATGGAGAATGGGGGCAAGTTCGAGTCCATGTCCCCTTCTCGCTCCAAGACCTGAGGCAAATAAGACAGGACCTGGGGAAGTTTTCAGATGACCCAGAAAAATACATAGAAGCCTTTCAAGGACTTATCTTGATCTTTGAATTAACCTGGAAGGACATCATGCTTATATTAAACTAAACCCTTACCGGAGGGGAGAAAGAAAAAGTGATCAGGAGAGCCCTAGATTTTGGAGATGAATGGTACACTGTAAATGAGAGTGACAACTCTCCAGAGGAACTAACCCGAGTCCCCAGTGGCTGTCAGGCAGTACCACTCACTGACCCAAAGTGGCACCAAGATGCAGACAACCGGTAACTGTGACCAGAACCATTTTATAACCTGCATTCTGGAAGGGCTAAAAAGGACATGAGTATAACTCCTGGGCTACTCCAAGTTATCAGAATTGACACTGGAAGAAAAGGAGAGTCCCTTGGCCTTCCTTGAGCAACTCAGGGAGGCACTGGTAAAGCACACTTACATGTCCTCAGAGTCCCCAGAGGGCCAAGTTGTTCTTAAAGATAAATTCATCACTCAGTCAGCCCCAGATATCAGGGAGAAGTTGCAGAAATTGGCATTTGGCCCAGAACAAAATCTGGAGGATAGTCACCACATCAGTTTTCTATAATAGGGATGAGCAAGAGAAGAGGGAAGGGATAGGAGACACAAGTGAAAGGCAGACACATTTGTGATGGCCTTGCAGGAATTTAGCCTTGGAGTTCCAAGGTTTGAGAAAGGGAAGCCAGCCCAAGGGACCAGACCCAGGGTTTGTTTTCTCTGTGGCAGAAAGGGGCATTTTAAGCAAGAATGCCCTAGGCTTGGGTGCCAAAAACAGCCAAAGCCATGCCCTTTCTTTCAAGGAGACCATTGGAAGTGAGACTGCCCTCAGAAGTGTTTGCAACTGGGGTCAGGCTTGCAACAGCATAGTCAAAACTGAAGGGGCCCGAGGCTACCCATGCTGGCTCCTGTCACCATTATATCTCCGCAGAAGCTCCAGGTGATTCTCTCTTTAGGGGGCCACACCATTGATTTCTTGCTCAATACAGGAGCTGCCTATTTAGTCCTCCACAATCCCAGTCCTCCCTCCTTCAGTCAGCTACTGTTAGAGGCATATCTGAGAAGCCAATGACCAAATATTTCACTCAGCCTTTAAGCTGTGAATGGGACTCTATTCTGTTCTCCCATGCTTTCCTAGTGGTCCTAGAAAGCCCAAAACCACTCCTAGGCCATGATGTGCTAAGGTACAGGCCTCTGTACATATGAACATGGAAAAAAGATGAGCGATGCCTCCCTCTAGTGGAAAAAGACATTAATTCTGAAGTCTGGACAACTGATGGAATTACTGGCAGGGCTAAGTCAGCCCCAGTGCAGATCCACCTAAAGACCCTAAACACTTTCTTCATAAGGGGCACTACCCCTTGAAACCGGATGCTCGTGAGAGTCTGAGGCCAGTCATTGACAAACTGAAAACCCAAGGTCTCCTGATACCCTGTAACAGTCCCTGTAACACTCTCATCTTGGGAATACAAAAACAAGATGGAAGTTGGCACCTTGTGCAAGACCTATGAGACATTAATGAAGCAGTTGTGCCCCTGCACCCAGTAGTACCTAATTTATACACCCTGTTATCCAATATTCCTGAGGGAGGCCATGGTTTACTGTGCTAGATCCAAAGGATGCTTTCTTTTGTGTCCTGCTTGCATGTGAATCCCAGTTTCTTTTGGCTTTCAAGGATCCTATAAATCCCTCAGTCCAGTTAACCTGGACAGTTTTGCCCCAGGGATTCAGGGGCAGCCTACATCTGTTTGGGCAGGTCTTAACAAAAGACCTGGCCTCCTCTGATTCAGAGGAGGCAGAGATCATCCAATATGTGGATGATATACTTCTGTGCCACTGCAGAGGCAGAATCCCAAAAAGTACTCAGAGATTGCTGAACTTTCTAGCTGAATGTGGCTATAAGGTCTCCCTCTGAAAAGCATTGATCTGTCAGCAGGAGGTGAAATACCTAGGCCTTAACCTCTTTCAGGGTACCAGAGCCCTGGGAGAAGAGAGAATATGGCCCAATCTCTGCCACCTCTTACCCAGTACTATCATACACCTGAGGGGATTCTTGGGCATCACTGGATACTGCAGAATTTGGATCTCCAGATATGAAGAGTTAGCAAGACCCCTCGATCAGCTACTTAAAGAAGCCCAAAGGCTCCAAAGGGAGGGCATGATAAAACTCCAGTGGGAACCTGATGCCATTGGAGCTTATGGGACTTTAAAGAGGCCTTACTCCAGGATCCTACTTTAAGTTTGCACACTGGGAATCAGTTCAACCTGTTTTTTACTGAGAGGTCAGGAGTGGCACTGGGAGTACTAACCCAAGCTCAAGGAGAAGCACAGCAGCCTGCCTATTTGAGCAAGGAGCTGGACCAACTAGCTAACGTCTGACCCCACTGTCTGAGATCTGTGGCAGCAATCACATTGCTAGTACTTGAAGCCACAAAACTAAACCTGGGAAGAGATTTGATAGTACATACACCCCATAACAACATCAGCTTATGAAATACCCAGGGATACCTGTGGTTGTCAGATAGCAGCCTACTGAATACCAGTCACTCCTCCTCAAGGGCCCTGTTACCCAGCTGTGGACATTGTCTACCCTGAATCCAGCCAGAATCCATGAGCAAGGGACCTGAGCATGATTGCCAGCAGGTCCTTGCCCTAAATTATTCCACCAGAGAAGATCTGAAAGACACCCCCTTAGGTAACCCAGAGCTTGTCCTCTTCACAGATGGCAGCTCATTTATTGAGCAGGGCCACCAGAAAGCCGGCTATGCAGTTTTCAATCCTTGGGATACTGTCAAATGTCAGCCGCTTCCACTGGGCACGAGCGCCGCCAAGATGGCAGAATTGATAGCCCTAACATGGGCCCTTGAGATGCGGGGAGGAAAGATAGAAAATAAATACAATGACTCTAAGTATGCCTACCTAGTGCTGCATGCCCATGTAGTCAAATAGAAAGAGGCTTTTTAAACTCTGAAGGTTCCCCTATCAAATACCATAATGAAATTAACTAGCTAATACAGGCTGTGCATAAGCCTAGAGAGGTAGCAGTTATTCATTGCAGAGGCCACCAGAAGGGAGCGGATGAGATAGAAGAGAACAGGAGAGCAGATACAAAGGCCAAAGAAGCAGCCTGAGAAACTTATATTCAAGCCCTCTGTTACAGACAGAAATGCTGACTGATGTTATCCCCCATTATAGTGAGAAAGAGCTACAGGATGTCCTCTCCAAAGGTGGCACTCTCCTTCCCTCTGGCTAGCTTCAGACTGAGGATGAGAAAATCCATCTGCCTCAGAGTGCAGAATGGAAAGTTCTTAAAACCTTACACCAGACTTTCCACCTAGGTATAGAAAATACCTACCAAATGGCCAAAAGTATTTTTTCAGGAAGAAGTCTATTGAAAACCATAGAACAGACCACTAAAGCTTGCGAGATTTGTCAAGGGACTGAGTAAAAGAACTGCTACCCCAGGGTTACAGTAATCAGGCAGATACCCAGAGGAAGACTGGAAAATAGATTTTACACATATTCCAAAAGGCAAAAGGGCTCCAATAGCTCCTTGTGTGGGTGGAGGCCTTCACAGGATGGGTAGAGGCCTTCCCCTGTACAGCTGAACAGGCATGAAATGATTCCCCAATTTGGGATACCCTGAGGATTGCAGAGTGACAATGGCCTGGCATTTAAGGCAGCTGTGACTCAAGGAGTGTCATGGTCCCTTGGCATTTAGTATAATTTACACTGTGCCTGGAGACTTCAATCCTCAGGTAAAGTAGAAAAGGATAATGATATCTTAAAAAGACACTTAAGGAAGTTGTCACTAGAAACCCACATGCCTTGGTCTGACTTACTACCACTAGCCATGATAAGAATAAGAAATACTCCCAAAACTTCAGGATTGAGCCCCTTTGAAATGCTCTATGGAAGACTTTTCCTGAGAAGTGATTTAATCATGGACTGAGAATTCACAGAGATAGTCCAATATGTGGCACATCTTGCCAAATTCTAGACGCTCCTTCAAAATCTGTCCAGAGGGCGAAGTAGAGCCCCTGGGGTAGCCCTCTTTGAACCAGGGGACCAAGTATTGATTAAGTCAATTTACTCTAATTCTCCAACTCTTAGTCCAGGAGGAGAAGGACCCCATACTGTTATACTCTTCCCCTATGGCCATTAAGGTCACAGGTATCGAGGCCTAGATCCACCACTCCAGAGTAAAAGCCTGGAAAAACTCTCTTGAAGACCTCTCAAATAGCACAGACAAAGAGAAACCCATTTCAGAGAGCACCAGGAGTCAGGAACCCAATTATGACTGCAAACCTTTAGAAGGCCTGAAACCAATCTTCAAAAGGAAGTCTTCTCAGATGATAGACCCTTAAGATAAGCACTCCATGATTTCTAAGTATTGGATTCTCTTTGTTATCATTGTAGATGTAGGCATTCTCATTCTCCTTTTTGCCCTGTGTTATTGTGAGCCACCTCCCATAGGCCAGGAGCATCTCTTCCCTTGTTTAGTCTGAAATAAGTTACTACCCTGATTTGTTTGATTAACATGAGACCTACTTTATTCCTCTGCTTTTTGCTTTCTGGTGTCCATTTCATGATGAGTGAATTTATTTCCTTTCTAAATTGGGCTGAGGAAGTGGCCAGAGTCAATGGGAGTTCATCTTGTTGGATGTGTGGAATACTTCCTGTCTCTAGTACCTCAGGACTTCCTTGGTGGGTGTCTCCACTTCATGGATGTGATTAGTTTCAGTTACAAGCTTTTATAAGTGACACACGCACCGCCAAGAGTGTATTTTATGCAGGAATAACCAATTGGAATCTGGGCTTCTAGCCCATTAATGACACCTTATCAAACAAAGGACACAATTTTCTCTTCTCCTGTAATGTTACAAAGAATCTAACCACCATTATAGCACTTCTCCAACTACAGAATACTTCCAGGGTGCCAATTCTCCATAGGAATAATCACAGATATGAAAATATATTTTTTGAAATCTGGAATGAGTTTCTTTGGGTCACCCCGACTGCAGGACACCTAAACCAAAAGGTCCCTCTGTGTTGGGAACAAAGAAACCACTCTAAAAATTACCCAAACTGCACCAATATCTGGGTTGGACCCTAAGGACCATTGTTCACACATAATAACCTTAGAAGCTACAGATTGGTTTGCCACATATTAGCCATACCACCCAGGAATCCATTGGCCTTCCCCAAACAGCATTCACTGGCTATGTGGGACGAACCTTTGGCCATGGCTCCCTCCAGGATGGACAGGGAGATTCACACTGGGATTCCCTTGGTTATAAGGACATTGGGTCAAAGATATCCCACGCCTTGCAAACCTCCCAAGTCCTCCAATACTAGTATGGGCTAGGAGTGTTTTTCATTGGTACGACCACCTAGCTTCTATTTTGAAGCCATCTCTTGGTCTAGAAGAAGTAATCTGGCATATGGAATTCTTAACCAACTTTACTCAGAAGGCTTTGAATTATACTATCCAAAAAATTTCTCTTAACACTGAAGTTAGATTAATGCGCCAAGCTATTATACAGAACAGGATGTCATTAGATATCTTAATGGCCGCACAAGGAGGAACTTGTGCCATAATTAAAATTGAGTGTTGTGTATATATTCCAGATTATTCACAAAATATTTCTGATTCACTCCACAATCTCCAAAAACAGGTCCAAGTCATGTCAGATTCTGATGTCCCATGGACCACTGCAATATGGAACTGGTTTTCTGGGTCTTTTTGGTGGAAATATATCCTACTTATTTGACTCATCATTATTCTTATACTAGTGTTTGGACTTCGCTTGCTTAACCTACTGAAACAATTTATTCTATCTCTCCTAGAAGCCATAAAACTACAGATGGTGATGGAAATGGAACCCTAGATGGAAATGTCCATTTTCTGGGGCCCTCTTGATTGGCCAGTGATGGAGACCTGACTACACCCTTCATTTTGCCCCCTCTCAGCCTGAAGCAGTTAGATTAGTTATCACCCAGTGACCTAACAGCAGCTAGGGTCTCCATCTGCAGAGGGGAGAGTGAGACAGGGAAGTGACAGGGGGCAGCTCCTGTCCAGTTAGAGTAAGATATGGGCCCATGGAAAAGGACAAAACCTTGCTAAAGCTTCAGGAATGTAAAGGAAAACAGGATGCTTGTGGTTGAAACAATGTAACAATGCATAGGGAAATTCCACCCAAAACCCAGTAATATGGAACAGTTTGCTGACCATAGTCACATAGACATATGAGTTTAAAATAAAAGTGACCTTTAATATGAAAAGTTAAAACATAGCTAGCATTCTGGAGTGAACCTAGACAACAGATAGCTTATCTTCCTCGTTGATGCAACAGGCATAAAACCCCTAGACATGAGCCCATAAGCAGCAGCCTTGCCCCTTCCGGCTTGCACTGGGAGTTCTGTACTTTCCTTTCTCTGAATAAAAACCTTTTCTCCTGCTTGCCTACCATGAGTGTTTGTGAAGTTCACCTTCAACTCTGTGAATAAGAAGCCTGGTATCACTATAAACTTCTCTCTTAGAACTGTTTTTGCTGCATCCCATAGATTCTGAGTTATTGTGTTTCTATTTTCAATATTCTCCAAGTATTTTTTGACTTCTTCATTGACTCCTTGTTTAATAGCATGTTGCTTGGCCTCCACGTGTTCATGTTTTGTCGAGATTTTTTCTTGTAATTGATTTCCTGTTTCATACTGTTGTCTTTATAAAAGATGCTTGATACAATTTAAATCTTCTTAAATTTATTGAGATTTTTTTTGTCCTAACATGATCTTTCCTGGAGAATGTTCTGTGTATACTTGAAAAGAATGTGTATTCTGTTTTGGCTGTAATGTTTTGTATATATCATTAAACCATTTTGGTCTAATGTGTTAACCAAAGCCACTATTTCCTCATTGATTGTCTGTCTGGATGTGCAGATATCCAGTCATTGTTTTTAATGGGATGATAAAGTCCTCTGTTATTATTTTATTACTGTCAGTTTCTCCCTTATGTTCATTCATATTTTCTTTCTATATTTAGGTGCTCCTATTTTACATGTGTGGATAAGTACAATTGTTATATCTTCTTGCTGAATTTAGGCAATAAACATTATATAATGTTATTTTTGTTTCTTGTTATAGTCTTCTTTTAAAGGTCTATTTTGTCAAAGTATTGCTACTATAGCTTTTAATTTTTAATTTAAATTTGTATGGTATATCTTTTTCCATCCTTACAGTTTAGTTGTTTTGTGTCTTCAGGTCTGAAATGAGTCTTTTTTGAGCAGAATATCGATGGGTGTTGTTTTTCCATCTATTCAGTCTCCCTAAATCTTTTCATTGGAGTATTTTTTTCAGTTACATTTAAAGTAATTATTGATAGGTATGTATTTATTGTCATTTTTTAAATGTTTTATTTATTTTTTTCATTATTCTCTGATCCTTTCTTTTGCTCTGTTCTCTTTCCTTTTGAATGATGACTACTTTAGTGTTATGGTTGGATTCCTTTCTTTTTCTTTTGTGTATATATTGTAGGTTTTTGGTTTTTGATTACCATGGGGTTCATATATGGCATCCTACATATATTGCAGTCTATGTTGTTGATAGTTGCTAAAGTTTTAATGCATTCTAACAGCACTACATTTTTTTCTTCCTGTCTTCCATATTTTATGTATGCCATGCCTTCTTTTACACCTTTTTTAGGACTGTTAACTAATTTTTAGAAGTGATTGATTTTACCACTTTTTAATTCACACTAGCTTTAAAGTGACTCATGTGCTACTTTTGTTATATACTTGCTTTTACTAGTGAATATTTTTGTTTAATAACTTTCTTGCTTCTAGTTATAGCCTTTACTTTTCTTTTAAGGACATCCCTTTGACATTTCTTGTAACTCTGGTTCAGTGGTGGTGAATTCCTTTAACTCTTTATCTTTATCTCTCCAATTCTGAATGATAGCCTTGCCAGGTAGAGAGAGTATTCTTGATTGTAGTGTTTTTCCTTTAAGCTCTTTAAATATGTCATGCCAGTCCCATTTGGCCTATGAAGTTTCTTCTGAAAAATCAGCTGATAAGTTTATGAAGTTTTTCTTGTATGTTACTTGTTGGTATTGTCATTTCTTTCAAGACTCCCTCTTTATCTTTAATCTTTGACATTTTAATTATTATGTATCTTGGTGTGGACCTCCTTCACTTCTTGTTCGGGGCTTTCTGTGAGTCTTGGACCTGTTTGTTTCTTTCCCCAGTTTAGTAAATTTTTAGCTATTATTTCTTCAAATAAGTTTTCCATCTCTTTCTGTCTCTCTTCTCCTTCTGGAACTCCAATAATGCAGATGTTGGGATGTTTGATGTCCCAAACCTTCCTAAACTTATCCTCATTTCCTTTTATTCTGTTTTCTTTCTGGTGTTCAGATGCAGTGCTTTCATCGTTCTGTGTTTCGAGTTGTTGATACATGGTTATTCATTCTCCAGTCTGATTTGATTCCCTCTAGTGTATTTTTCATTCCAGTTATCATATTCTTAATCTCTGGTTCCTTTTCATATTTTCTGCCTCTTTATCAAAGTCCTCCCTGAGTTCATCTATTCTTCTCTGAAGTCTGGTGAGCATATAGATTACTTTGATCTCTTTATTAGGAAGATTGCTTAACTCTTTCATGTAGTTCTTTTTCTGAACTTTTGTCCTGTTCTTCTGTTCTAAATACATTCTTCTGTCTCCTCATTTTGTTTAAGTTTCTGTGCTTGTTTCTATGTATTAGGTGAAAGTGCTCCTCTCCCTTCCATTCTTGAGGGTGTGGCCCTCTGTGGGACTGTCCCCTGAGTAGACAGTGTGTGCCTGGTGGATTTTGTGGCTGGCTTCAGGCATGGCAGAGAGGCATGATACGTGGGTCTCCCAATTGGGCAGTTGGTTTGATTCAGATGGGGTGTCAAGTGACAGAGGGACCTATTGTGGGGTGCTCCCAGGTGGGTGCCATATGGGGCTGAAGTGATTGGGCACAGTGGGTTGAGGGGTGAAGTGTGGTGGGTCCTGAGGGGATCATTGCTTGGGGATGTGCTACCAGGGCAGCTGGTGTTGGAGAGGTATAATCTGGGGGTCTACCATGTGGGTGTCATCTGGAGTCACTCTAGCAGGTTGCCCATTAGTGGAAGGGGGAACTCTGGGAATATCCTGGGTGAGTACTGGTCAGAGCTGTGCTACTGGTGCCATTGGGTTTAGAAAGGGTGCTGGAAGGTGGATTCTAGGTAATCACTACACTTGTGTCACCTTGGTGGTTCTGCTGGATCTCTGGTGGGCATGTTTGGCATGCGTGGTTGCTGAGAGGCCACCTCAGTTATTTCTACAGCTGATGTCTATGCTCCTGTCTGCACTATCAATGTGCAGGAGAATGTAAACAATGACACTCACAATACTTCTCATCACAGAGACAGTTTAGCAATTGCCATACCATTTGGAAGGTACTTTCACTCTGAAAATCAGGCCTCTCCACTTACAGTGTAGTTGCCCTTTAATTTTTAATTTTTTTAAATAGATTTTTATGTATATTTTTCTCTTAGATCCATTTCTTTTTCTTTTTTTTCCTTGAAGTCTAATTGATATAAAATAGTATATTGGTTTCAAGTATGCAACACAGCGATTCAAGTTACATGCATTATTAAAACCTCATCACAATTAGTGCAGTTACTATCTGTCAGTATAGAAAGATGTTGCAGAACCACTGACTATATTAATACGTACTTCCATCCCTGTGGCTAACATATATTATCATTGAGATTTTGTGCCTCACTCACCCACCCACCCACTCCAATCCCTCAGTCATGGTATCCACCAGTCACTTTTCAGTGTCTGATTCAAATGCTATTTTGTTGATTTTGTTTTGTTTTGCTTATAGATTCCACATGTAAGTGAAATCATAGGGTATTTGTCTTTCTCCACATGGCTATTTCACTTAGTGTAATACCCTCTAGGTCTATCCATTTGTTGTAAATGGCAGAATTTATTGTTTCATGGCTGAATAATAGTCCATTGTGTATATATACCATAGCTCTTTATTCATTCATCTACTGATGGACACATCAGTTGTTTCCATATCTTGGCTACTGTAAATAATGTGGCCATAAACATAGGGTGCTGTACGTCTTTGTGAATCAGAGATTTTGTTTTCTTTGGGTAAGTTCCTAGAAGTGGAGTTGCTGGGTTATATGATATTTCTTTTTTTTTTTTTCAGGAACCTCCATATTTGTTTCCATAGTGGCTACACCAGTTGACATTCCCACCAGTAGTGTAGAAGGGCTCCTTTTTTTCCACATCCTCATGAACATTGGTTATTTCTTGTCTTTTGGATAGTAGCTATGCTGAATGATGTGGAGTGATATTTCATGGTGGTTTTGATTTGTATAATCTGATGAATAGTGGTGTAGAGCATCTTTTCATGTGCCCGTTGGCCAACTATATTTCTTCTTTGGAAAATATCTGTTCAAGTCCTCTGCCTATTTTAAATCAGGTTATTGGTTTTTCAGGTGTTGAGGCATATAGTTTATTTATATATTTTGGATATTAATCACTTATCAGGTATATATTTTATGAATATATTTTTCAGTACTGCAGGTTGCCCTTTGTTTTGTTGATGGTGTTCTGTGCTGTACAGAAGCTTTTTAGTTTGATGTAATCCCACTTGTTCAGTTTTGTTTTTGATTCCTTTTGCTGCGGAGACATGTCCAAAAAAATTTGCTTATGTTTATGTTCAAGAGATATTTTTCTGTTTTCTTCTAACAGTTTTATGGTTACAAGTCCCTAGGTCAGAAATCCATTTCATATTTACTTTTGTGTGTGGAGTTAGACATTAATCCAGTTTCATTCCCTTGAATGTAGTTGTCCATTTTTTCTGAAACCATTTATTGAAGAGACTGTCTTTTCCCCATTGTATATTCATGCTCTTTCATTATATATGTATGGGTTTATTTCTTGGTTCTCTATTTTGGTCCATAGATCTAGGGGTCTGTCCTTGTGCCAGCACCAAATTGTTCAGATTACTGTAGCAATCTTGTACAGCTTGAAGTCAGGAAGCATAATACCCCTGACTTTGTTCCTCTTTTTCAAGATTGTTTTGGCAATTCAGGATCTTTTTTGGTTACATATGAATTCTAGGATTATTTTCTCTACTTCATTGAAAAAGTCCATTGATATTTTGACAAGGATTGCATTGAATATGTAAATTGCTTTGGGCAGCATGGCCATTTTGACAATATTAATTATTCCTATCCATGAGTATGGGATGGATTTCCATTTATTTGTGTCTTTTTTAAATTCTCTCATGAATGTCTTATAGTTTTCAGAGTACATGTCTTTCACCTCCTTGGTTAGGATTATTCCTGATATTTTATTCCTTTTGATTTGGAAATGGAATGCAACAGATTTCTGTATATCAATTTTGTTTCCCTTGCCCAAGGAGATGTGTTCAGGAAAAAGTTGCTCATGTTTATATTCAAGACATTTTTGCCTATGTTTTCTTCTAAGAGTTTTATGGTTTCATGACGTACATTCAGGTCTTTGATCCATTTCCAGTTTACTTTTGCATATGGAGTTAGACAGTAATCCAGTTTCATTCTCTTACATGTAGCTGTCCAGTTTGGCCCACACCAATTGTTGAAGAGGCTGTCTTTCCTCATTGTATATTCATGGCTCCTTTATTGTACATTAATTGAACATATATGTGTGGGTTTATATCTCGGATCTCCATTCCATTTGGTACTGTTCTTGTGCTAGTACCAAATCGTTTTTGTTACTGTGGCTTTGTAATAGAGTTTGAAGTTAGATAGCATAATGCCCTCAGCTTTATTCTTCCTTCTCAGGATTGATTTGGCTATTCAGGGTCTTTTGTGGTTACATATGAATTTTAGAACTATTTATTCTAGTTACTTGAAGAATGCTATTGATATTTAGATAGGGATTTCATTGAATCTGTAGACTGCTTTGGGCAGGGTGGCCATTTTGACAATATTAATTATTATTACCCATGATTGTGGGATAGATTTCCATTTGTGTCTTCTTCAAATTCTCTCATGAGTGTCTTGCAGTTTTCAGAGTATAGGTCTTTCACCTCCTTGGTTAGGTTTATTCCAAGATATTTTAATCTTTTTGATGCAATTGTAAATGGAGTTATTTTCATGATTTCTCTTTCTGCTAGTTCATTGTTAGTATATAGGAATGCAATAGATTTCTGTATATTGATTTTGTATACTATGACCTCCGAATCTAGTTATTAGTTCCAATAGGTTTTTGGTGGAGTCCTTAGGGTTTTCCATACATAGTATCATGTCACCTGCAAAAAATAGTGACACTTTTACTTGTTCCCTACCAATTTGTACACATTTATCTATTTTTCTTGTGTGATTGCTGTGGCTAAGCTTTCCAGTACTATGTTGAATAAAAGAGGTGAGAATGGGCATTTTTATCTTGTTCCTGATTTTAGAGAAAAAACTCTGCTTTTCACCATTGACTATGATGGTAGCTGTGGTTTTGTCATATATGACCTTTATTATATTGAGGTATGTTCCCTCTACACCCACTTTGTTGAGAGTTTCTATCATAAATGGATGTTGAATTTTGTCAAATGCTTTTCAGCCTGTATTGAGATGATCATATGGATTTTATACTTCCTTTTGTTAATGTAGTATATCACATTGACTGATTTATGGATATCATAACATGCTTGAATCCCAGGAATAAATCTCACCTGGTTATAATGGATGAGATTTTTGATGTATTTTTTAATTCAGTTTGCTAATGTTTTGCTGAGGATTTTGCATCTATGTTTATCAGAGTTGTTGTTCTATAATTTTAATTTTTTGCATTTTCTTTGGTTTTGGTTTTGGAGTGATGTTATAGATAGTGATGTCATTATAGAATGAGGTTGGAAATATTCCCTACTCTTCTATTTTTGGTATACTTTAAGAAGGATGGGTATTAGCTCTTGTTTAAACATTTGGTAGAATTCAGCTGTGAACCCATCTGATTCTGGATTTTTTTGTTGGGAGTTTTTTTTATTACCAATTCAATTTCATTGCTGGTAACTTATCTGTTTAGATTTTCTGTTTCTTCCTGGCTCAGTCTTGGAAGGTTACATGTTTCTAGGAATTTTTCCACTTCTTCTAGGTTGTCCCATTTATTGGCATATAATTCTTCATAGAACTCTAATAATTCTATGTCTTTCTGTGGTTTCATTTGTACCTTCTTCTTTTTCACTTCTGATTTTACTTGTGCCCTCTTTCCCTTTCTCCGGGTATGTCTGAGTAGGGATTTGTCTATTTTATTTATCTTCTCAAAGAACCAGATCTTGTTTTCAGTTTTTTCCTATTGTTTTATTATTCTCTCTTTTACTTATTTCTGCTCTGATCTTTATTATGTCCCTCCTTCTACTAAATTTTGGTTTCACTTGTGTTTCTTTCTCTAGTTTCTTTTGTTGTGAATTTAGATTGTTTATTTGGGATTGTTCTTGTTTCTTGAATTAGGCCTGTATTGCTGTGTTCTTCCTTTTAGAACTGCTTTTGCAACATCCCACATATTTTGAGCTGTTGTATTTTTTTCCACTTGTCTTCATGTGTTGCTTGATTTCCTGTTTGATTTTTTTCATTGATCCATTGATTTTTTAGAAGCCTGTTGTTTAGCCTTTTGTTTTTTTTTCATGTAATTGATTTCTAGTTGCATCCATTGTGACCTGAAAAGATGTTTAACACAGTTTTAATCTTTTTGAATTTATTGGGGATTTTTTGTGTCCCAGTGTTACCTATTATCGAGAACCTTCCATGTGCACTTCAGAAAAATATCTATTTTTCTTCTTTTTGCTGGATCACTCTGTATATACCTGTTAAGTCTATCTGGTCTAGTGTGTCATTCAATCCCTGTTTCCTTTTTTATTTTCTGACTGCATGATCTGTTCGTTGATGGAAGTCAGGTAGTAAATTCCCTAATATGATTGTGTTGCTGTCTATGTCACCTTTTGGGTCTGCTAGCTTTTGTTTTATATATTTATGTACTCTTATGTTCAATTCATATATATTTAAAATAGTTATATCCTTTTATTGGTCTGATCCCTTTATCATTATGCAATGTCCCTCATTTTCTGTCATGATTTTCGTGTTGAAGCCTATTTTGATATATATATTGATATATATATATATATTGCTACTCCTATTTTTTTCTACCTTTTATCTGCATGAAATATCTTTTCCATCCCTTCACTTCAATCCATGTATGTGTTTAGATCTGTAATAAGTCTCTTGTAGGCAGTATATAGATGGGTCATGTTTCTTTATCTATTCTGCTACCCTGTGTCTTTTGATTGGTGCATTTAGTCTATTTGTATTTAAAGTAATTATTGATAGGTGTGTATTTAGTGCCACTTTATTATTTTCTTGTTTTTGTAGTTCCTCTCCATTCCTTTCTTGTACTGTGATTTAAAGGTTTTTCTTTAGTGTTATGCTTGGATTTGTTTTTGTTTTTTGTGTTTGTATCTATTATAGGCTTTAGGTTTGTAGTTACCATAAAGTTCTAGATAGTTTCCTAAATATAAGTTGATGGTCACTCTGTTTCAAATACAATCTTAAATAGTACTTTTTTCTTCATCCTTCTCCAAATTTTATGTATAAGATGCCCTAATCTATATCTTTTGTTATCCCTTGACTGATTTTGTGTATACATGATTTTACTACTTTTGATCTTAATACCAGCTTAATAATTCATTGTTCTATTATTTCTGTAGGATTATTTTCACTGATGGAAAATATTTAGGCTTAAGAACATTTCCATCTACAGAAGCTCCTTTAACTTATCCTGTGTGGTTGGTTTAGTGGTGGTGAAGTCTTAATTTTCATTTATCTGAGAACCTTTTAATTTCTCCTTCAATTATGAATGGTAACCTTGTTAGTTAAAGGATTTTTGGTTGTAGGTTCTCCCTTTTTCATTAAATATTTTATGCCTCTCCCTTCTAGCCTGTAATATTTTGCTGAGAAATCTGCTAATAGCCTTATGGAGTTGCCCTTATATATAACTGTCAGCCTCTCTGTTCCTGCTTTAAAAATTCTGTCATTATATATATTTTCCAATTTAATTACTTTATTTTTGGCATTGTATTCCTGTGGTTCCTTTTCTTAGGGGTTCTCTGATTCCAGGACCTCATGTCTATTTCCTTCCCCAAACTGGGGAAGATATCAGCTATTATTTTTTCAAACAGACTTTCTACTCCTTTCTCTCTCTCTTCTCCTTCTGGGACCCCTATTATTCAAATATTTTTTTTTTCATTTCTAGCTGTCACAAAAATCTCTTAGCACCTTATAATTTTTACATTATTTTTTCTCTGTTCCTCAGCTTGGTTGTTTTCCTGATCTCTAGTTTACATCTAATTTATTCTCTCTTCTACTTCCAGCAATCTACTATTCATTCCTCCATTGTATTTTTCAGTTTTGATTGGCTTTTCTTCAAATCTTCTATCTCTTTGCTGACATTCTCACTGAAATAACAAATTCTTTTCCCCAGTTCAATGAGCATCATGACTGTTACTTTGAAGTCTTTATTAGGGAGACTGGTAATCTCCATTTAACTTACTTTTTTCTGGTGTCTTATATTGTTCCTTTGTACCATTTTCCTGTGCCTCCCAATTTTGTCTGATTTTCTGTATTTCTTCCTTTGCATCAGATCTGCTTTGCCTCCTGTTCTAGAAAGTTGTGGTTTAATGTAGCATCCTGTGGTGCCCAGAAACTCAAGACTCTGCTCACCAGTACCTGATTCTCCTTTGTAGTAGAGCCAGTTGCTGTTGGTGGGCTCTGGGCTGGGCCACCTTACTACATGCCTATGACCAGTGGTTGATCTGTTGGCAGACTATTTTTGCCTCTGTGGGCCTTTTTTGTCCTATTGCACTTCTTCTGGGATCACTATGGGTGGGCCTATTCTCTGCCTAAAGGGTCAGCAATGGTGGCTTTTGCTGGGCTAACAGGTTGGGCTGGGAAAGTGCACATGAATTTTCTACCTTGGGACTGTCATGCCAGCAAGAGAGATGGAGCATTTGCAGCTGGCTTCTGACAATGCCCAACCAGTTCAGCTGAGGGAAGGCTGGGAATGCACCTTCCTCCTGCCCTTTCTCCTTTTGTGAGATCTCCCTCCAACCCCTGACCCTCTGGAATACTTCTTGCTGCTGGTAAATCTTTCCAACTTTCACATCTGTGTTGAGTTTCAGCAGTACTAACTGCGCCTGCTTGTCATTTACAATTGACAGGAGTCTTAGCCTCCCAGAGTTTGCTAACTCTCCCTAGTGTCCAGCTTCATTAATCACCAAAGCCAAGTTCAATGTTGTGTCGTGTTCCCAGAGCAGATATCCTCAGCTAGGTGTGCAGAGTTCCTGAGTGCTTATCCTCTCTCCACTCCATTCCTCTTCCTCCTGCATGTGGGCTGGAATCTGCGGAAAGGGATTAGGTTCCAAAGGGTCATGGCTCTGCCAATTTACCTTTCTCAATGTGGTTTGCTCTTACCACATGTAGATGATTTTTTCTCAGTCTTCAGGTCATTTTTTAGGGTTAGTTGTATTTGCTGTAGTTGCTACCTTGATGTGTGAGAGGATGTTTCTGCTACCACTTCATACTTTGCCATCTTTTTCACTGATGTCCCTTTAGTTGCCCTTTAAACTGCAGGTTTTTTTCCTGTGCCCCATAGCAATGCAATATATGCTTAGGTCCCTCAGTGATATCCCCCTCTACTGCAGGGCTACACTGGTGATGTGGTTTCCACTGGTACCATCTCTGTCTCTCCTGACATTTGTTTTTATTAAAACATCATTGATATACAATCTTATGATGGTTTCACATAAACAACACAATGGTTTCAACATTCACTCATATTATCAAGTCCTCACCCCCTCTATTGTGGTCACTGTCTCCTGACATTTTCTTACATGGTCTTTCTATCCCTCTATTTACAGAAGGTGTTCACGCACATCTGAGTTCTTCCTCAGGTATAATTGCTTTGTGTGTGTCTTTAGATTTGATGTGTATGTGGGAGGAGGTGGATTCAGGCTTTTCATATACCACCATCTTGGACTTCCTTTGTTATAGTATTCTTTATCTCATTAATATTCACTTCAGTCTTTATTATTTAATTTCTCGCTTTGGTTAATTTGCCACATTTTTCTCAAGTATTTTATGTTTGGTTAGATTATTGATGTGGGTTTTTGCCTCTTTTTAACTATAAGCATTTATAGCTATAAATTCCCCTTTAAAAAGCGTTTTAGCAGCACTGCATAAGTTTTGGTATGTTGTGTTCATTTTCATTCATCTCTAGGTATTTTCTAATTTCCCTTTGGTTTCTTCTTTGGCTCATTGTTTGAATGTGTTAACTTTCACATATTTGTCACTTTCACATATTTTCTTGTTATTTGTTTCCAATCTCATTCCATTATAGTCAGAGAATATACTTCGTATTGGTTATGGTCTCACATAGGGTTTATCCGGACAAATATTCTATGTGCACTTGAGAAGAATGTACATTATGTTTTTTGGGGGGCGGAGTTTTTTTTATAAACACCTGTTAGGACTAGTTTGTTTTTTGTGTTGTTGAAGTCTTCTATTTCCTGATTGATCCTCTATCTAGTGGTTGTATCCTTACTGAAAGTAAGGTAGAATTTTCTATTTTGTCTTTCATTTCTGTCTGTTTTAACTTCATGTTTATTTGTTCTATACTATTAGATGCATATGTTTATAATTGTTTTATGTTCTTGATTGAGTGGCTGTTTTATCATTATAGAATACTCCTATTTATCAGTAGTAACCTTTTTAAAAATATAATTTCTTTGACATGATTATAGCCACTCTAGTTTTACTGTGGTGCTGTTTACATGAAATAATTTTACCATCCTTTTACTTCTAAACTATTTGTGTCTTTGAATTTAAATGGGGTTTTCATTTGTCAGCATGTAGTTAGATCATGTTTTTAATCTAGTCTTATCACCTTTGCCTTTTGATAGAATTGTTTAATCCTTACACATTTACTGGTATTACTGATATAGTTGTATTCACATTTGTCATTTTACTTTTGGTTTTCTATGTGTCATGCCTTTTTTCTTGCTCTATTCCTCCTCTGTTGGTTCATTTATATTTATTGAATATCTTAAAATACAGCATTTAAGTATCATTAATTATTTTTCCCTTTTTAAATTTATATTTCTTGAGGTGTTAAAGTACTTCAGATATTCATCTTAATGTATCAAAAAAGCTTCAGATTTAAATTGGCTCATTTCCAGTGATATATAAGAAACTTTACTCCTATTTAGTTATACTTCCTTCTTCTCCTTTTTTAGTATTGTTTTATATATGTATATATCACATCTATAAATGATACAAACTCAACAATACATTGCTATAATTATTACTTTAACATTTGGATCATTTCTTTTTATTTGCCTACTTTCTCTTAGCTGTGATTAACAATATATCACACATACATCACCTTGTAATTCTTACAGAACAATCAAGACATATTTTTCATATTACTTATACTTTTACATTTTAAATCAGTTAAGAGAAAAAAGGAGAAAAATTTATAGTATTATTTATAATTACATAATTATTGTTATTGGTGCTTTGTTCACATGTATTCCAGTTACATTCTGGGCTCACTTTATTTTGGCCTGAACAACTTAGTTTTGTATTTTTTTCAGGATGAATCTGCTAAGAAGAAATTCTTTCAGTTTTTATCTGAAAAAGTTTTATTTTATCTTCATTTTTGATGATGGTTTTGTTGCACATAAGATTCTTGGTTGACAGGTTTTTCTTTGGCCAATTTAAATATGTGATACCATTGCCTCCCAGCCTCCACTGTTTTTGCACAGAAGTCAGTCATAATTTTATTTGCATTCTATTTTTCATGATATGTCATTGTTCTCTTGATGCTTTCAACATGTTTCTCTTTGTCTTTGACATTCAGCAATTTTAGTATGATACATTAAGTTGTGGGTACCTTTTTGGAGTTAATTGATCTTATACTGTAAGTTATTGTCTTTCCATCAATTTGGAAAGTTTCATCCATCATTTCTTTGAATATCTTTTCTCCTTTATGTCTTCTTTCTTTCTGGTACTCTCATTGTTTATATTGGCATGCTTAATGGTGTCCTGCATTATTTTTCCCAAACTATTTTTTTAATTAAGGTAATATTGATATACACTCTTATGAAGGCTTCACATGAAAAAACAATGTGGTTACTACATTTACCCATATTATTAAGCCCCCACTCATGCCCCAATTCAGTCACTGTTCATCAGTGTAGTAAGATGACACAGATTCACTGTTTTCCTTCTCTGTGCTACACTGTTTTCCCAGTGATTCCCCACACCATCTGTACTAAACATAATACCCCATAATCCCCTTCTTCCATCCTCCCCACCCACCCTCCCACAACCCTCCCGTTTGGTAACCACTAGTTCCTTCTTGGAGTCTGAGTCTGCTACTATTTTGTTCCTTCAGTTTTGCTTCATTGTTATACTCCACAAATGAGGGAAATCATTTGGCACTTGTCTTTCTCCCCCTGGCTTATTTCATTGAGCATAATATCCTCCAGCTCTATCCATGTTGTTGCAAATGGTAGGATATGTTTCCTTCTTATGGCTGAATAGTATTACACTGTGCATATGTACCACTTCTTTATCCATTCATCTACTGATGGACACTTGGGTTGCTTCCATATCTTGGCTATTGTAAAAACTGCTGCAATAAACATAGGGGTGCATATGTCTTTTTGAATGTGAGAAGTTGTATTCTTGGGTAAATTCCAAGAAGTGGGATTCCAGGGTCAAATGGTATTTGTATTTTTAGTTTTTTGAGGAACCTCCATATTGCTTTCTACAATTGTTGAACTAGTTTAGATTCCCAGCAGCAGTGTAGGAGGGTTCCCCTTTCTCCGCATCCTCACCAGCATTTGTTGTTCTTAGTCTTTTGGATGGTGGCCATCCTTACTGGTGTGAGGTGATATCTCATTGTGGTTTTAATTTACATTTCCTTGATGATTAGTGATGTGGAGCATCTTTTCATGTGTCTATTGGCCATCTGAGTTTCTTCTTTGGAGAACTGTTTCTTCATATCCTCAGCCCATTTTTAATCGGGTTATTTGCTTTTTGGGTGTAGAGGCATGTAAGTTCTTTATATATTTTGGATATTAACCCCTTGTCGGACATGTCATCTACAAATATATTCTCCCATACTATAGGATGCCTTTTTGTTCTGTTGATTGTGTCCTTTGCTGTACAGAAACTTTTTAGTTTGATGTAGTTCCATGAGTTCATTTTTGCTTTTGTTCCCTTCCTCGAGAAGATGTGTTCAGGAAGAAGTCCTTCATGCTTATATTCAGGATATTTTTGCCTATGTTGTCTTCTAAGAGTTTTATGGTTTCATGACTTACATTCAGGTCTTTGATCCATTTCGAGTTTACTTTTGTGTATGGGGTTAAACAATAATCCACTTTCATTCTCTTGCATATAGCTGTCCAGTTTTGTCAACACCAGCTGTTGAAGAGGCTGTCATTTCCCCCATTGTATGTCCATGGCTCCTTTATCATATATAAATTGACCATATATGGTTGGGTTTATATCATGGCTCTCTAGTCTGTTCCATTGGTCTATGGGTCTGTTCTTGTGGCAGTACCAAATTGTCTTGAGTACTGTGGCTTTGTAGTAAAGCTTGAAGTTGGGGAGCATAATCCCCCAGCTTTATTCCTTCTCAGGATTGCTTTTGCTATTCGGGGTGTTTTGTGGTTCCATATGAATTTTAGAATGATTTTCTCTAGTTTGTTGAAAAATGCTGTTGGTATTTTGATAGGAATTGCATTGAATCTGTAGATTGCTTTAGGCACGATGACCATTTTGACAGTATTAATTCTTCCTATTGATGAGCACGGGATGTGTTTCCATTTATTGGCATCTTTTTTAATTTCTTTCATGAGTGTCTTGTAGTTTTCATAGTATAGGTTTTTCACTTCCTTGGTTAGGTTTACTCCTAGGTATTTTATTCTTTTTGATGAAACTTGGAATGGAATTGTTTTCCTGATTTCTCTCTCTCATAGGACATTGTTAGTGTATAGGAACACCATAGATTTCTGCACATTAATATTATATCCCACAACTTTGCTGAATTCATATATTAGATCTAGTAGTTTTGGAGTAGATTCTTTAGCATTTTTTATGTACAATATCATTAAATCTGCAAACAGGGACAGTTTAACTTCTTCCATGCCAATCTGGATGCCTTTTATTTCTTTGTGTTGTCTAATTGCCATGGCTAGGACCTCCAGTACTATGTTGAATAGAAGTGGGGAGAGTGGGCATCCTTGTCTTGTTCCCAATCATAAAGGAAAAGTTTTCAGCTTCTCGCTGTTAAGTATGATGTTGGCTGTGGGTTTGTCATATATAGCCTTTATGTTGAGGTACTTGCCCTCTATACACATTTTGTTAAGAGTTTTTATCATGAATGGATGTTGAATTTTCTCAAATGCTTTTTCAGCATCTATGGAGATGATCATGTGGTTTTTGTCCTTCTTTTTGTTGATGTGGTGGATGATGTTGATGGATTTTCTAAGGTTGAACAATCCTTGCATCCCTGGAATAAATCCTACTTGATCATGATGGATGATCCTTTTGAATTCGGTTTGCTAATATTTTGTTGAGTGTTTTTGCATCTATGTTCATCAGGGATATTGGTCTGTAATTTTCTTTTTTGGTGAGGTCTTTGCCAGGTTTTGGTATTAGAGTGATGCTGGCCTCATAGAATGAGTTTGGAAATATTCCCTCTTCTTCTACTCCTTGGAAAACTTTAATGAGGATGGGTATTAAGTCTTCACTAAATGTTTGATAAAATTCAGTGGTGAAGCCATCTGACTAGGGGTTTTGTTCTTAGGTAGGTTTTTGATTACCAGTTCAATTTCATTGCTGGTAATTGGTCTGTTACGATTTTCTTTTTTATCCTAGGTCAGCCTTAGAAGGTTGTATTTTTCTAGGAAGGTGTCCATTTCTTCTAGGATATCCAGTTTGTTAGCATATAATTTTTCATAGTATTCTCTAATAGTTCTTTGTATTTCTGTGCTGTCCGCAGTGATTTTTCCTTTCTCATTTCTGATTCTGTTTATGTGAGTAGACTCTCTTTTTTTCTTGATAACTCTCAGTAGAGGTTTATCTATTTTGTATGTTTTCTCGAAGAACCAGCTCTTGCTTTCCTTGATCCTTTCTATTGTTTTATTCCTCACTATTTTATTTATTTATGCTCTAATCTTTATTATGTCCCTCCTTATAGTGACTTTGGGTCTCATTGGTTCTTCTTTTTCTAGTTTCGTTAATTGTTAGTTTAGACTGCTCATATGGGAATGTTCTTCTTTCCTGAGGTAGGCCTGTATTTCAGTATACTTTCCTCTTAGCAGGGCCTTCCCTGCATCCCACAGATTTTGTGGTGTTGAATTATTGTTTTCATTTGTCTCCATATATTGCTTGATCTCTGTTTTTATTTCGTCATTGATCCATTGATTATTTAGGAGCATGTTATTAAGTCTCTATGTGTTTGTAGGACTTTTCATTTTCTTTGCATAATTCATATCTAGTTTCATCCCTTTGTGGTCTGAGAAACTGGTTGGTACAATTTCAATCTTTTTGAATGTACCGAGGCTGTTTTGGGGGCCTAGTATATGATCTATTCTTGAAAATGTTCCATGTGCACTTGAGAAGAATGTGTATTCTGCTGATTTTGGGTGTGGAGTTCTGTAGATATCTGTTAGGTCCATCGGTTCTAATGTTTTGTTCAGTGCCTCTGTCTCCTTACTTATTTTCTGTCTGGTTGATCTGTCCTTCAGAGTGAGTGGTGTGTTGAAGTCTCCTAGAATTAATGCATTGCATTCTATTTCCCCCTCTAATTCTGTTAGTATTTGTTTCACATATGTAGGAGCTCCTGTGTTGAGTGCATAGATATTTATAATGGTTATACCTTCTTGTTGGATTAACCCTTTTATCATTATGTAATGTCCTTCTTTGTCTCTTGTGACTTTATTTTGAAGTCTATTTTGTCTGATATAAGTACTGCAACGCCTGCTCTTTTCTCCTTATTAGTTGCATGAAATGTCTTTCTCCATCCCTTCACTTTTAGTCTGTGTATGTCTTTGGGTTTAAAGTGAATCTTTTGAAGGCAGCATATAGATGGGTCTTGTTTTTTTATCCATTCAGTGACTCTATGTCTTTAGATTGGTGCATTCAGTCCATTTACATTTAGGGTGATTATGGATAGGTATGTACTTATTGGTATTGCGGGCTTCAGATTCTTGCTTACCAAATGTTCAAAGTTAACTTCCCTACTATCTAAGAGTCTAACAACTCACTTAACATGCTATTATAAACACAATCTAATGGTTATTTGTTTGTTTGTTTCCCTCCTCCTTTTTCTTCCTCCTCCATTATTTATATATTAGGTATCATATACTGTACTGTTTTTCTATCCCGTGATTGACTTTGGGGATAGTTAACTTAATTTTGCATTTTCTTAGTAATTAGCTGTTCTACTTTCTTAACTGTGGTTTTACTACCTCTGGTGATAGCTATTAAGCCATAGGAACACTTCCATCTGTAGCAGTCCCTCCAAAATACACTATAGAGATGGTTTGTGGGAGGTAAATTCTCTCAGCTTTTGCTTGTCTGGGAATTGTTTAATCCTTCCTACAAATTTGAATGATAATCTTGCCAGATAAAGTAATCTTGGTTCAAGGCCCTTCTGCTTCATTGCATTAAATACATCATGCCACTCCCTTCTGGCCTGTAAGGTTTCTGTTGAGAAGTCTGATGATAGCCTGATGGGCTTTCCTTTGTACATGATTTTATTTCTCTCTCTGGCTGCTTTTAATAGTCTGTCCTTATCCTTGATCTTTGCCATTTTAATTACTATATGTCTTGATGTTGTCTTCCTTAGGTCCCTTGTGTTGGGATATCTGTGCACCTCCATGACCTGAGAGACTATCTCCTTCCCAAGACTGGGGAAGTTTTCAGCAATCACCTCCTCAGAGACACTTTCTATCCCTTTTTCTCTCTCTCCTTCTTCTGGTACCCCTATAATGCGAATATTGTTCCATTTGGATTGGTCACACAGTTTTCTCAGTATTCTTTCATTCTTAGAGATCGTTTTTTCTCTCTGTGCCTCAGCTTCTTTGTATTCCTCTTTTCTAATTTCTATTTCATTTATCGTTTCCTCCACCATATCCAATCTGCTTTTAATACCATCCATTGTGTTCTTCAATGATTGGCTCTCTGACCATAATTCATTCCTTAGTTCTTGAATATCTTTCCGTACCTCCATGAACATGTTAATGATTTTTATTTTGAACTCCCTTTCAGGGAGAGTCATGAGGTCCATATCATTTAAATCTTTCTCAGGAGTTGTATTCATAATTTTACTCTAGACCATGTTCCTTTGGCGTTTCATATTTGTGTATGGCACCCTCTAGTGCCCAGAAGCTCTACTCTCTGGAGCTGCCAGCCCCTGAAACAATGTTGGGGATTGTAGGGGAGTGGTATTGGTGCCTCAGGGGAGGAAAGAGCTGTTTCCTGGTTCCTGGCTGCTATGCCTGTCTCCACTGCCTGAACCAGTGGGCCGAGCACACAGGTATAAGCCTGTGTGCTTTGCGTTTTTAGTTGCTGTAGACAGATCTTCCCTCTGGCTGGCCTAATGCCAAGGTAGGGTTTTCCGGTTTGCAAGCCCAGTGGGGCTGTCCAGGAGAAAGGTGCAGTAGTCTGCTTGCCACAAAAGGGGTTCTTGGAGCTGTGTAGGCAGCCAGGGAGATGGAGCACCTGAACACTGTGAAAACTCCCAATCTTCTGGGTACAGTGCAGCCAGACAGTTTTGTCTACTTGCCCTTTCTTCTGAGCAGTAAGCTCTGGGCAATCCTTGCCCCTTTATCAGCCCTCTTGCTAAGGGATTCTTTGTTCGGAAGTCTCTCAGACTGCCCACCTTTCTTTTGTCCCAGAGCAGCTGGATATGGATCCCTGCTTTCCACAAGCAGCTGGAATCTTAGTCTGTCCAGGAATTCTGCCTGTCTTAGCTTTACAACCCCCTAATTATGAGAGTATCATGCAAGCTCCATGAAATGTAGGTTTGTGCTCCCAGAGCAGATCTCCAGTGTTAGGTATTCAGCAGTACCAGATCTGCACTCCCTCCCTGCTCTGTTCCTCTTCCTCCTTCCAGAGAGCTGGGGTGGGGGAAGGGTTTGGATCCCTCAGGGGCACAGCTTTAGTACGTTACCCTTTTCTGTGAGGGCCACTCTTGTCTCCAGGTGTATGCAGTTTGTTGCAGTCCTCTTTCCTGTTGCTCTTTCAAGAGTAGATGTAATAGTTATATTTTCATATTATATGCGGTTTTAGGAGGAAGCCTGTCTCACCTTTCATGCCGCCAGCTTTAATCCTTCCTGCGTCCTGCATTTTTTGGGGGTCTTTTCATTTTTCTTAATTTTTTGGTCTACTTTTTTAGGTTGTATAGCTCTATTTATCTATTTTAAAATTTGCTAATCTTCTGCTAGTTAAAATCTACTGTTGTGCACTTTTAGTGGTGTTTAAATTTCTGTTACGGTACTTTTTAACTCCACACTTTCTATTTGATTCTTTTTAATAATATCTATGCCTTTATTGTTATTCTTTTTTTGATGCAACATTATTGTACGTTCCTTTAGTCCTTTACTCAAGCCTTCCTTTACTTCTGTTAGACTCTACTAATTGTTGGTTGATTGTCCCAATGCCCTGGGGCATAAACTGCTTTACAATATAATTTAACCAAATTGTTGTTCCTCTGATCCAATAGTTTCTGTGGTCAGTGTTTGATATTTGCTCTCACTCTAGAAGGTCTCTTATTAGACGGCTTACTACCTGGTTTCCTCCTAGGAGCTTGCCAGTCTACAATCTAAGGTTGCATTTCCATTAGCTCTGCAAATGTCCTCCAACTGCCTTCCACCAAACTCTACTGCTCTTGAGAACACACTCAGGTTTAAACTTCTCTCTCTGATGCAATTCTTCGAGAAAAGATTAGTAGCTGTCTCTTTTATGACAAAATCTCTATGCTAAGGATCTGGAACTATAGTTGGGACAATAGCAAACCTCTCTGAATGCTATTAGCATTCTAGCAGCTGAATGCTTGGTCAAGAGGCAGTAGCCTGAGGTCTTTTTGGCTTGCTTCTCTTGGTATAGAATCACTGCCTCATGAGCTACAGAAAGGCTACCAGAGCCCCAGTATTCTAAGTACACCATGTCCAAGGTAAAGTCTTTGTTCCATCCATGGGTGTTGGGCGGAATAGTGGAGACTTCCTCCTTCTTACTGTACTTTCCTAGGATTTAACCTCAACAACAGGAATCTGGGATCAGGATGAGAAACACCGAGGTCCTGTTTTTCTGAGGAAGAAAAACCCTCTGGCTTGAATCTGAGGAAGAGGGAGCCATGTTTTATTGGATGTAGAAGAATTAAGTAGTTTCTGCATCACTGAGCTGGGAAAGAGAGAGAGCAGCCATGGTTATACTATCACAGGCTTTCACATTTCTTAATTAATTTTGATAGATTCACTTGAATAGGTGTTTCTTGATTTGCTGCTTGCCTTAAGACCATTTCCAGAGGTTTTAAATATGTTTTTTTTTAGTTTTTACCAGTTTCTCTGGGGGAATTCAACAGAGCTCCTCATTCTGTTATGTTGGAAGTTGATCTGCATATTCAGTCTTGGTTCACATTTATTGAAGTGGTTAATTTATTAAAGATCTTGAGTTCATGCTAGCTAAAGTATATAGTAGATACTAGATACTTTATCTAGTAGATACTAGACTCCAGCACCATTCTTTTATGCCTTAATAACAAATTATATCCTATGAACTGCCTTATAATGCAAAATTATATTTTTAAGCAATAGGATATAATTCTTGTTGCTAATCATTTGGACTTACAGTTGATTTGATTTTGTGCATGGATGTTAAGACCCGTCCTCCACTTGAAAATAAAAAATGTCAACAGAATTGTAGAACACTTTAAAAGCAGACTTATACCTCAAGGATCATGTAGTTAAATGCAGAGGTAGATGTCTAGATGCTCAGCCTTGTAGTTGCACGTAATGCCCGTCAGACAGATTGTGCAATTTTCAGAGTTTATATAACATTTTAACCTATATATTATCTCATGTGATCTTCTCAACAACTCTGGAAGGCTATCTGAGCAGTGTACTATCATTTTCACTTCACAGATGAGCAAAGTGAATTTCAAATTTCTAACATGGAAGTATAATGTCTTACACCCCTAGGTGATTAAAATCTCCTCTTCTTTCCCTTACACTAGGTTTCAGACGAAGTGCCCAAGTTGGAGCACAAACCCTCAACCTTGAGACTATGAGTCTCAGATTCTACTAATAATGACAATATTAATTAATAGGCATAAATTGAACTAGGAAATAACACTTAGAGCAAGTTTTTAAAACATATTCTCACCCCATACCTTGCCACTTCTGACATGATGCTTCTTTTATTTCCTTCTATCCTCCTGCCTGATTTACATTACAGAAATTTCTATTTCTCCTTTGTTATATAAAAGTAGAGTCAATGAGGCAGTTGCAGCAGTAGATTGGTATCAATCAGAAAGGATGTTTTGGGCTTCCTGATGATACCTACTGGAGTAACCTCACTAGTCCCCAAGCACTTTATCTATTTGGAGAACCAAAATATTAAAATATACATAGTCAGCAACATTTTGGGACTCAGCATATTTTCTTTGAAATGCAAGACAGAACCAACTATGTAAATTTACTATAAAGGAATAAAGCAGCTTGAACGAAATCAGGTAAGCATATTTCTTACTCTTGCCACGTCTTGTTATACAAGTAGTAAGACACAGTTTGTGAAATGTTTAAGTCTGTGAATGGCTGGGTAAGAAATAATCCAACTTTTGATGTACACATGGATTCTTCCCTTTCCCTAACTCAAGATTTGAAGTATTTTGAGACTTATAGACCCTGATTCAAATTTTGACTCTACCACTTGCTAGTTGAGTGACCCATAGCTTTAGGCTCCTAACATGAAGATGTGAATAATAAAACAAATCAAAGTGTTCTCATGAGAATAAAATGAGATAATATATATTAAGGAATTAGCACATTGGTTAGAACACAGTAGACACTCAGATATTCTTTTTATTACTTTTCTTTTACAGTCAGTAAGGAAATTAGTAATCATGAAACTGTCAGAGAACAATTTAGTCTCCTTCATGGTATTAGTATTATGTAGGGAGAAGTTCAGAAAAGACAGACCAATGAGAGGACTGCAATTATCAGGGAAATATTCCTGAAGAATATGGGACTTGAGTTCAGCTTTAAGGGGTGTATACCCTTTTGGATAGAGAATCCCATTTTCTCAAATACTCCATTAGAACACAGATTCTGCACAATGGGCCAGGGTGCTCCATTATTTAAATGTGATCTTTTCTCAATTTTTGAAAAAATTAAGATAATGTTCTCTCAATCTGAAATTTCCCTTCTATACATTTCTTTGATTATTTGACAGCTTCTCTAAATTTAAATACAGAATAAAATAGCAATGAAATTTTCACAATAATATATTTAGCTATTTTATGTTTAATAAGGATATTTCATGATATTCTACAAAAAGAATCATGAATCCAGATACGTTGCCACCTGAGAACATTTGAGACTCACTGGGATGGGAAAAGATGAAACAGATGGGGAACAACATAAAAATAGCATAAGAAAAATTACTAGATGATATAGTGAGCAGACCCATCTGGAGTGGACAGTATGTGTTATGGATTAATAGAAAATAATGGTTTGGAAATACTAAGGTATGGTACTATACTGAGTACAGTAATTTACAATTTCCAAGGATTTGAAATATATCCAAACTCATCCTCATAACATCTTTGTGAAATGAAGAGGGAAAGTAATAATGTTTCCATCAATAATGGCACCTTTTAATTATTGAGCAATTACTATGTAACAGATATCATTATCAGATGATTTACATATTTATCTCTAATGCTCACAACATCTCTGCAATATAGGTGTTATTCTCCAATTTTAAAGTTGAGTGTACTAGGGCTCAGAAAGGTTCATTCATTTGCCCAAGGTCATACACCTAGAAAATAGTAAGATGCTTAAATTTGAACCTGAGACCTTTCTGATTCCAGCTACACTATACTATTCTAACAGCATGAAAAGAAGAGAGGAAAGAAGTGCAAAGGGAGAGGACAGTAAAAAGTACATGATATTATAAACTTACCTACAATAACCCTAATGCTGTAACCCTAATACCATAAAATAAACTAAAATAATTTTTAAAATCCATTTTACAAAAATATCCTGAACTCTGTGAGTCTTGAAAATCAAGAGACCCCAAATTTGAAGGCCCAGGTGCTACATTAAAATATTCTGGGGGCACTAGGTTTATTTTAGAACTCATATTCTGGAATCATTTATCCAACTTGAAATGGGAGAGAAAAAAACTTTTTAGATTTACATCCTTTACCACTTATTTGTTTTTCCTCCTTGTGGGTATGCCAGAAACCTACATAAAGTCCCTATGTAATGAGAATGTCTAAAGCAATCAACATTGTGAAGTATGAGGAATTTCCATGACTGGCTCCCTACCAAGACATTTTATTTCTTTGAGAGGTCCAGAGATTTCCAAAGCCAGGCATCAGCACCAAGGCCTGCTTCAGAGCCCTGCTGCCTCTCAAAAGGATAAAACATTTAGGATACTCATTCAGAAGGAATAAACAGTTCTGCCTGTGGGAAATGGTTTGGATTGTCCGTCAACACACTTCAGGGAGGAGATAAATACTGACAGAGTTTAGACTACAGAAAGGGCAGCATGATTTTTAAGGCCCAGGAAGAATGATGTAATCTGTCAGAAAATTTTGACTCTCATGGAAGGGAAGCTTTGCAGCCCCATCCCTCCTGGAGGTATACTTACAACCCAGAATTAAAAGGCCTCTGAGAAGCCTGAAAAGATGGCACTGAGTCTAGGAACTAATGCTCTTACAACTTTACTCATAGGAGAGTTTCTCCAATTTGTACTTAAAGCCAACTAACTTACATTATATGATTAAAACAACTCATTTTCTTAATTTAAAAGGGATACACAAACACCACTGAAAATATTTGATTTTGGAAAAATAGTATCTTTTGCAAAAATAACGAAGACTGTTACTGGTCTGATTTACAGAAAAGACTCTGGGTTAAAAGCATTCAAAAACAAAGTAAAGTAAAAATATTTATAAAGCACCAATATATAAGGTTCTGTGGCCTTACTACTCAAAGTTTGGCCGAGCCAGTAGCATAGGTATCAGGTAGGAGCCCATTAAAATGCTGAATTCCAGACCTATTAAATCAGAATATGCATTTCAACAAAATCCTCAGGTAAGTTTGAGAAGCACTAAGCTTGGGAAACATTTCTCCAAGGGCGTTTTTTCACTACTTTTATCAGAATAATCTGTGGTATTAAAAACGTAAGGATCTTAGGCTCTACCCTAGACCTATTAAATCACATATCTCAGTGTAGGACCTGGGAGTGTGCATTAATAAAAAGTATAGTAGGGCAATAGATCTCAAACTTGAGGGTACCTCAGAATTGCTTGGAGGGCCTTGAACAGATTGCTAAGGTCTACCTTAGACTATTGAATCTCTGATGCAATAAATTTGGAGTGGGGCCTGCAATTTGGCATTCTAATACGTTTCTTGGTGATGATGATACTGGTCCAAGGACCACAATAGGAGAACCACTGCATAGACATAATTTTAACAAGTTTAGTTATCTGTTTCTCCAGTCTAGATTAGCAAGAACAATTAGTGAGTATCCAGAGGCAGGCATGCCAATAGCAGCAAGAAGCAACATCTGAGAATGGGGGAAAACAGAAACTATAAAAAGAATCATAGGACTTCCGGGAAGATGGCGATGTGAACGGACCGGCAGAAAAATTTCTCCCAGCATTATATTTATTCACGAAAATACAGCAAATACAACTATCCCTAAAAGAGAGACCAGAATACACAGGAAAGTGCACAGCGTACAGGTACACCTGAGAGAACTTGGCAGCCATTGAGGCTGACAGGATACGGAGCCACTACCCGGTGGGACCGAGCGCTCCTCCCCCCCAGAGCTCTGGCAGTCAGACACTCCAGAGAGAGGACTCGGCACCCGGCAAGACGGGACAGAGCCACGACCCAGCGAGACCAGAGTGCTCCTCCACCCCAGCACTCCGGCGGGAGTCCTGGCAAGGTGGGTAAGGTACGGAGCCGTGACCTGGCGGGACCGAGTGCTCCTCTAACCCAGCGCTCCAGCAGGAGGAGGGGATTCAGAGCTGGGAGGGAGTGGAAGACTGTGCCGGGAGCACCGACACACAGCCTGCAGTGTAGTGGAGATTGGAGAGACAGAGGGCACAGGGTCCCAGCTGGGAACGTGCAAGTTGCCCGCGGCAGGCTCCGGGAAGGAAAAAGAAAGGGAAAAAAAGGGAAGAAAAGCACGTGCTCTTTCTCAGCAGTCTTAAAGAGACAGGAGCTCAGTAGAGGGGCTGGATAGCCCCGCAAGCTGAGCCCAGCACGTGGGAGTCCTGGGGAGCTTTGGACCCTTTAGCTGGCGATTGGGAAACGGTGGCTGCTATTAAGACCCCCCACAGAGATCAACAGCTTCCCATTCTTTCCCAACCCAGCCAGAGCTATAAAGGGCCTTGCGGAGCAGTGTGGCCATGGCTCTGGAATAGTGGAGCAACAACACCACCTACAGCACCACCTACAGCATTCACACAGAACCCACTCTCAGTGGCTTTTTTTTTCTTTTTAGTTATTGTTTTTTCTCCCCTTTCTTCTCCTTTTTTTCTTTCCCTCTCTTTCAACAGCCTCCCATTCATTCTCACCAGCTTTAAAGGGCCATGTGGAGTGACGTGCCCAAGGCTCTGGACTAGTGGAGCAATAGCGCCACCTACAGCATTCACACAGAAACCACCCACGGTGGGCGTTTTGGTGGGTTTTTTTTGTTTTTTTGTTTCTGTTTTTGTTTTCTTTTTTTCTTTTACGTGTTGCTGCTTTTTCGTTTTCTTTCTTTTCTTTTCCTTTTTCTCGCTCTCTTTTTACTTTTTTTATTAGTAGAAGTATATTTTTTCTCTTTGTTTTCTTTTTTTATTTTCTCTCCTCTCTTCTCTTTCCTTTTTAAAGTCATAAAGAGCCCAGCGGACATACATGACAACTACCAACAACTAATTCTATAGTCATGAGAAGACAGAAGAATATGATACAGACAAAGCTTCAGACAAACACCACCCCAGAGAGAGAATCTGAAAGAATCGACATGCACAGTCTTCCAGAAAAAGAATTCACAATAAAAGTCATAGCCATGCTGACGGATCTACAGAAAAATGTGCAAGAGCTGAGGGAGGAAGTGACGGAAGTGAGGAAAGACAATGCAGAAATGAGACAAGCCATTGACGGGCTCAACAGCAGATTGAATCAGGTTCAAGACACGATCAAGGAATTGCAAGACAGGGAACAGGAATACAAAGAAGCTGAGGCATAGAGAGATAAAAGAAACTCTAAGAATGAAAGAATATTAATAGAACTATGTGACCTATCCAAATGGATAATAGGAGTACCAAAGGAAGAGAGAGAAAAAGGGATAGAAAGTGTCTTTGAAGAAATAATTGCTGAAAACTTCCCCATGCTGGGGAAGGAAATAGTCTCACAGTCTACGGAAGCCCACAGATCTCCCAACACAAGGGACCCAAGGAAGACAACACCAAGACACATAATAAGTAGGATAGCAAAGATCAAAGATAACGACAGAGTACTAAAGGCAGCTAGAGAGAGAAAAAAGATCACCTACAAAGGAAAACCCATCAGACTGTCATCAGACTTCTCAACAGAAACCTTACAGGCCAGAAGAGAATGGCACGATATATTTAACGTAATGAGACAGAAAGGCCTCGAACAAAGAATATTGTATCCAGCATGATTATCATTTAAATATGATGGAGGGATTAAACAATTTCAAGACAAAAGAAAGTTGAGAGAGTTTGCCTCCCATAAACCACCACTACAGGATATCTTAAAAGGACTGCTCTAGAGGGAAACAACCCTAAGGCTAAAAAAGATGTCACCAGAGAAAATAAAATCATAGTAAAGAAAGCAGACCATCCAAATACCAACTAAAGGCAAAGAATAAAACACCTAATATATAAAGAAAGGAGGAGACAGAATAGGAAGGGAGAGATAAAGAAACATCAGACGGCGTTCACAATAACTTAACAAGAAAGTTAAGTTAGAATCCCAGATAGTAAAGAAGCAACCCTTGAACCCTTGGTAACCACGAATCTAAAGCCAGCAGTGGCAATAAGTACATATCTATCAATAATCACCCTAAATGTAAAGGGACTGAATGCACCAATCAAAAGACACAGAGTAACAGAGTGGATAAAAAAGCAAGACCCATCTATATGCTGCTTACAAGAGACTCACCTCAAACCAAAAGATATACACAGACTAAAAGTGAAGGGATGGAAAAAGATATTTCTAGCAAACAACAAAGAGAAAAAAGCAGGTGTTGCAGTACTTGTATCAGATAAAATATGCTTCAAAACGAAGAAAGTAGCAAGAGATAAAGACGGACATTACATAATGATAAAGGGGTCAGTCCAACAAGAAGATATAACCATTATAAATATATATGCACCCAACACAGGAGCATCAGCATATGTGAAACAAATACTAACAGAAGTGAAGGAGGAAATAGACAGCAATGCAATTATTCTAGGAGAATTTAACATGCCACTCACTCCAAAGGATAGATCAACCAGGAAGAGGATAAGACACAGAGGCACTGAACAACACACTAGAACAGATGGACCTAACAGATATCTACAGAACTCTGCACCCAAAAGCAGCAGGATTCACATTCTTCTCAAGTGCACATGGAACATTTTCCAGAATAGACCACATACTAGGTCACAAAAAGAACCTCAGTAAATTCAAAAATATTGAAATCCTACCAACCAACATCTCAGATCACAAAGGTGTAAAACTAGAAATAAATTTTAGAAAGAAATCAAAAAGGCTCACAAATACATGGAGACTTAACAACATTCTCCTAATGAATCAATGGGTTAACGACCAAATCAAAACAGAAATAAAAGAATATATGGAGACTAATGACAACAACAACACAAAGCCACAACTTCTGTGGGACGCAGCGAAGGCAGTCTTAAGAGGAAAGTACATTGCAATCCAGGCCCATTTAAAGAAGGAAGAACATTCCCAAATGAACAGTCTAAGGACACAATTATTGAAATTGGAAAAAGAAGAACAAATGAGGCCCAAAGTTACCAGAAGGAGAGACATAATAAAGATCAGAGAAGAAATAAATAAAATTGAGAAGAATAAAACAATAGAAAAAATCAATGAAACCAAAAGCTGGTTCTTTGAAAAAATAAACAAAATAGATAAACCCCTAGCC
>JAQQAC010016209.1:48663969-48692352 GCA_029783875.1 Phataginus tricuspis | reverse complement strand
ATATGTTCATGAAGAAGTCGCTCATGTTTATATCCAAGAGATTTTTGCCTATGTTTTTTTTCTAAGAGTTTTATGGTTTCATGATTTACATTCAGGTCTTTGATCCACCTTGAGTTTACCTTTGTGTATGGGGTTAGACAGTAGTCCAGTTTCATTCTCTTACATGTAGCTGTCCAGTTTTTCCAACACCAGCTGCTGAAGAGGCTGGCATCTCCCCATTGTATATCCAGGGCTCCTTTATCAAATATTAATTGACTATATATGTTTGGATTAATGCTTGGATTTTCTTTTCTGTTCCACTGGTCTGTGGGTCTGTTTTTGTGCCAATAGCAAATTGTCTTGAATACTGTGGCTTTGTAGTAGAGCTTGAAGTCAGGGAGCGTAATTCCCCCTGTTTTATTCCTTCTTCTCAGGATTGCTTTGGCTATTCGGGGTCTTTTGTGGTGATTGGATTTTATAGTACTATTCATTTATCCAAAATAAATTTATGGAGTACTTGCTTTATCAATGGCGCTGTGCTAGGAATTCGAACTATAGAAAAACACTAGAAATAATTATTTTCCTGGTGTTATGAATCTATTCAGGTATGTTTCTGGCTTAATTTAAAAAGCGACTTTATTATGCTGTTTGTGTATGGAGTCAGATCAGTAAAATGGTGAAGTAGGAAGCTCCAAACTCCTATCCTTCCACAGAAGCATGAAAATCAGGTAGAAACCATCAGACCCAACTTCATCAGAACTCTGGAAAATAGGTAAATGTTTATAGCAACCAATCAAACATGGAATTAAGAAAAAGCCAACTTAAAAACTGTAGAAAAGGTTTATGTTGTTTTTATTCACCCTTGCCCAACCCCCTCCTAGCTCAGCTGTGGGATTTTTTTATTAAGGTATTATTGATATACACTCTTCCGAAGGTTTCACATGAAAAAACAATGTGGTTACTACATTTACCCATATTATTAAGTCCCCACCCATACCCCAGTGCAGTCACTGTCCTTGGGTGCAGTAAGATGACACAGATTCACTATTTGCCTTCTCTGTGCTACAGTTTTCCCCATGATCCCTCACACCATGTGTACTAACCATAATACCCCATATCCCCTTCTCCCACCCTCCCACCCACCCTCCCACACGCTCAGCTGTGGTCTTGAAGATAATGGCCCTTACTCCCAGTGTGGGGTACTGGTCCCTGGTTTCAGAAGGAGATAACAAAACCTCATTTGAAAATTATTGTGTTAGTCTGTTCTAACCTGTCCGAGGGCTACATGAAAGAGTAATGCAAGGTGCTGACCTAGCTAAGAACTCAAAATGGAAAAGTGGAAGGCATAGTTTGAAAATATTTTAAAAGTGGATGTAAAAACTGCAGTCATCAGGGTCAAAAAACTACAGTTTAAGGTTCCAGTTCAAGAAGGAGATGTAGGAAGATCCTGAAATCACCTACTCCCATGGACACACTGAATATACAGCTATATATGGGACAATTTCCTCTGAAAATAACATAAAACTAGAAGAATGAGCCCTTCAATTTTGACAAATGAGAGAAAACAATATTGAAATGGGTAGGAGAGGCTAAGACACAATCTCTCCATAAATCCCATCCCCAACATAGCAACCCACAATTGAGGGGGAACTCAAAACCCAGAGATTCTCCATGAGCAGTGAAAGGTTCATACCCCACACAGGTATTGCAGTCATTAAGACTGGCATCTGAGATATGAACTTTCAAAATATTTAGTGTTGAGAACCACTGGCTCACATGTCTATGTTTTAATGAGAAATGTCTCTTAGAGGGTTCATACACAGACTCACTCAAACCAGGTCCTAGCACAGAAACAACCCTTTGAAAAGTGCACAGACTTTACGTGAAAGAGACTCACTTGCCAATTTTAAAGCATTGTTCTGATGGGCAGGTATACTTTAGGGAGTGAGGATGGTGAGCACCAGCTTTCTGCTCTCCCTCTGCCTTGCTTAAGCCAACAGGCACCATCATTTTTTCCTTTTCACTTTTAATTACTTTGTCTTTCTTTTAAATTTTCTTTTTTTTCTTGTTTATTTTTCCCTTTCTTTGGTACGTGCCATATTTACACTCCCTCTCTGTCTTTCTCAAGGCAGTGGGTGTCATCTTTGTGCTTTTCTTTTTCCATAATCCAGAGCACCAGCATCTCTTGTAAAATAGCCTGTAAACCCTCTTGGTACCCTGGATTTTGTGGCTACCACCGAGATGACACTCCATGATCATTGGCTCTGAAGACCAGGGAGACTGGCATTCCTGGGTCTCATGGGACTGTAACAGTTGGAGATAGTTTTTGGTAGTTACCACCACCAGAGCACTGCAAAGACAGCAGACTGAAACACCCCACACCATTCTCTAAAAGAGGCTTATTTGCTTGTCCAGGAACTTTGATCTGAGGGCTTATGGAGGTGGCCTCAGGGAATGGAGGCTGTTGAATACAATTTTTTTACTCTGCCTTGGCTTTGCTCCAACTTGTTGGTATTTTCAAAAAAGTAGCTTATAACTTTGTCTGGTGCCCTGATATTTATTGCTGCTATCAGGAGACACCTATATATCACCTGGTTCTGCTGGCGAGTAGGGCTTATGATTTCAGGTCCCTCAAGACAGTAAGTGATGGAAAAAGGAGTTCCCAAATAGCTATTACCACCAGGGCACAGCAAAAGGCAACAGACCTAGAAGTAGAGTATTTCTGTGAAAAATATCTATTGACTTATTATAATATCTGCAGCCTGAGGGACAGGCTTCTAAATAAACACACATCTAAGGCTAACTGTCAACACTTCCTGAGACCTTGGGTGGTGGCCACTACCTTTATCATCTCCTGCTGTGCTCCAGAGCATCAGCATCTCTCAGATGGGATATCTTATAGGTGTCTTCTGCGCCAATTTTTAGGTCTGGTACCCCAATTTTTGTGGCTGCTGTCCTTGGGATGCCTCTTATTACCTGGCTCTGGATGCCAGGGGAATTCTTATTTAAGGTCCCATGGGACTGTAACAATAGGAGACACATTTCATGGCAGGTTATCACTTCCAAGGCACTGTACAGAAGCATGCTAAAACACATCCCAAACCTTTCTGTGAAAGTGGCCTACTTTCTTGTTCTGGAGCTTCAGAATTAGGAAGAAGCTTCATGTTGTGCGGATATCTAGAGGCCACAGGGGTGCTATCAGGGAATATAGGTGGATGGGCACCATATTTGTGCTCTCCCTCTGCCTCCTACAGTGCACAGGTATCTCACAGAAAGGAGCTTCTATGGAGTCCTGAATTTTGTGACTGACGCCCAGGAGACACATCCAGTTCTCCTGGCTTTTGTGGCCAGTAGTGCTTATGTTTGTAGTCTCATAGAACTGTATACACTTGTGTTCTTTAAAAGCTGCTGCCTCAGGGTCTGCCTTCTAATCAGCCTGGATCTAGGTGCTGTTGGAAATTCTCCCTTTTAGAGCGCTGACTGGTCTTGACATATCATCAACTACTGGGAGTTATTAAAAATAAAACAGACTCTTTGAACAATCACAAATGTTTGAGAGACAAACAAGAGCTATGGAAGGGATTAATGATGAGATTCATTTCTTATATAGGGCCAACCCTTTAAGACTAGGAGAGATGGTATCTTTTATCTAATACATAGAAACCAAAACAAAGAGCAAAGCAAAATTAAGAAAAAGAGGAATATCTTGCAAACAAAAGAAAGTTAACAAAGTGGTGGTAGGTACATATCTATCAGTCATTACTTTAAATGTAAATGGACTCAAATTTCTAATTGAAAGCCATAGAGTAACTTAATGGATTTTTAAAAAAAGACCCATCTCTATATTGCTTCCAAGCAACTCATTTCAGACTTAATGACATACACAGACTGAAAGTGAAGGGATGGAAAAATATATTACATGCAAGTAGAAATAAAAAAGCTGTGCGAGCTATATTTATATTAGGGGATACAGACTTTAAAACAAAGTGTAATAAGTACAAAGGAGGACATTATATATGATAAAGGGATCAATCCAACAGGAGAATATAATAACTATAAATACATATGTACTCAACATAGTATCACCAAAATATATAAAGCAAATATTAATAGAACTAAAGGGAGAAATAGACAGCCATACAATAATAAAAAAAGGACTTTAAAACTCTTTACATCAATGGATAGCTCATCCAGACAGAAAATCAACAAGGAAATATTGGCCTAAAATGACACACTAGACTAGACAGACTTAGATATATAGAATAATCCATCTCAAAGAAGCAGAAGCATACTAACATTCAGACACATGGAACATTCTCCAGTATAAATCATATTCTAGGCTACCAAACAGGTCTTGATAAATTCAAGATTGAAATCATATCAAGCATCTTTTCCAACCACAGTGGTATTAAAACAGAAATAAATACTAGAAGAAAACTGGAAAATTTATAAATGTGTAGTGATAAACAACATGCTACTGAATAACCAATGGGCAACAAAGAAATCAAAAGATAAAAAAAGAATGTGAGCAAATGAAAATGTAAATACAATGTACCAAAACTTATGGGATGCAGCAAAAGCAATTCGACAGGGGAAGTTCTTGGTGATAAATGATATAAAGGAAAAAGAATGAATCTCAATAAACAACCTAATTTAATACTTGAAGAGACTAAAAAGGAACAAATGAAGCCCAAAGTTAGTAGAAGGAAGGAAATAGAAATCACAGCAAAAGTAAATTAAATAGAAGCTAAAAAGATAATAGAAAAGATCAATGAAATAAAAAACTGGTTCTTGGAAAATACAAACAAAATAGACAAGCTTTTACTTAGGCCCATCAAAAAAAAAGAGGACTCAAATAAATAAAACCAAATGAAACTGGAAGCATTATAGCTGATATCACAAAAATGCAAAGGATCATAAAAAACTATTATGATCAATTGTTCACCAACTGAAGAAATGTTGAATCCTAGAAACATACTATCTTTCAAGACTAGATAATGAAGAAATAGAAATTGAATATACTGATTACTAGTTAGATTAAATAAGTAATAAATAATTTACCAGGTAAAAAATGTTCAGGACCAGATGGCTTACTTCACTTGTGAATTCTACCAAACATCAAAGAAGAATTAGTACCAATGCTTCTCAAACTCTTCCAAAAAATAGAAGAGGAACACTTACAAACTTATTTTACAAATCCAGCATTACCATGATGCCAAAAACGAAAGAAAGTTATATGTTCATTGTTGATGAACATAGATGCAAAAATCCCAGTAAAATATTAACAAACATCAACAGTGCATAAAATGGATCATATACCATGATCAGGTGGGATTAATTCCAGGGATGTAAGGATGTTTCAACATCTGCAAATCTCAATGTGACACACAACATTAACAAAATGGAGGATAAAAATCATATTGCTATATCAATAGATGGAGAAAAAGCATTTGACAGAATATAACATCCATCTGTGATAAAAACTCTGAACAAAGTAGGTATAGAAGGAACATACCTCAATATAAAAGAGACCATCTAAGAAAAGCTCACAGCTCACATTAGACTCAAAGATGAAAAGCTGAAACTTTTTCTCTAAACAAGAACAAGGCAGAGATGCCCAGTCTCTTCATTTTTATAGTATTTAGAGTCCTAGTAAGAGTAATAATGTAAGAAAAAGAAATGAAATGCATCTAAATTGGAAATGAAGAAGTAAAACTATCACTAATTGCAGATGACATGTTATAAATACTAGAGTCCACCAAAATACTGTTATAATTAATACACCAATTCAGTAAAGTTGCAGGATACAAAATCAATATACAGAAGTTGATTTGTTTCTATATACTTTTAACAAACTATCAGAAAGAGAAATTAAGAAAATAACCCCATTAACAATTGCATCAAAAAGAATAAAATACCTAAGAATACATGTAACCAAGGAGGTGAAAGACCTATACAATGAAAACTATAAGACATCAAAGAAAGAAATATAAGAAGGCACAAATAAGTGGAAAGTAACTTGCTCTTGGATTGGAGGACTTAGTACTGTTAAAATGTCAATACTCCCCACAGCAGTCTACAGACACAATACAATCTCTATGAAAATACCAATGGCATTTTTCACAGAAATAGAACAACCAATCCTAAAATTTGTATGGAATCAGCATAAAAGACCCCAAATATCCAAAACAGTCTTGAGAAAGAACAAAGCTGGAGGCATCATGCTCACTGATTTTGAACTATATAACAAAACTACAGTAATCAAACAGTATGGTACTGGAATAAAAACAGAAACATGGATCAGTGGAACATAATAGCCCAGAAATAGTCCTGCATATGTTTGGTCAATTAATTTATGACAATGTAGACAAGAATGTACAATGAGGAAAGGATAGTTTCTTTAATAAATGAGCTTGGGAAAACTGGACAGCCACATACAAAAGATGAAATTGGATCACTTATACCTATACAAAAATTAATGCAAAATGGATTAAGACTTGAATGTAAGACCTCAAACCATAAAACTCTTAGAAGAAAACATAGGTGGTTAGTTCCCTTTATATTTGTGTTGCTGATCTTTTTTGGATTTGATACCAAAAACAAAGACAACAAAAGCAAAAATAAAGAACTGGGACTGGAGGTGCGCCTCGCCATAGAGCAGTGACCTGAAGCAGCTCGGAGGCAGTGAATAATAGCTCTTCAAGTCTGCAATAAAAAATGGCCTCCAATAAAACTACATTGCAAAAAATGGGGAAAAAACAGAATGGAAAGAGTAAAAAAGTTAAAGAGGCAGAGCCTCTTTATGGAATTTTCCATTCATAAAATAAGTAAGTCATGGGATATAATGTGCATAGCATTATGACTATAGTTAACAATAGTTTTGTATATTTGAAAGTTGCTAATATAGTAAATCTTAAATGTTCTCATCACAAGAAAAAAGTTCTCTAACTGATGGCTGTTAACTAGACTTACTGTGGTGATCATTTTGCAATGTATACAAAAACTGAAGCATTGTGTTGTACACCTGAAGCTAATATAATGTTTGTCCACTTTACTTCAATAACAATAAAAAGATTACACTTGAGACATACAGTAGTATGCTTAAAGCCTGGGAAGAAAATCTGGAAAGTTTCTTGGGGAAATTAGGCCTACCAAAAGTGTCTGTGTACTATGGGGCGTTCTCAAATTATCAGATGTGCCCAGGGCAAGATACATGCTCAGAAAAGACCTTAGAATATACAAAGTTTTCACCTTTGGTTGATCTCTGGACTCAGTTCAAGGAGAAAGGAAAGGATAACACAGTTTTGTATAGTCCAGCTAAACTGCTAAAGTAGTGTCTAGTACATAGCCATTCTTCAAAGATAGAAGATGTGTTCTACTTTTTAAATTTTTAACTCTTTCAATACAAGGAATTTTCTGTAAAAACTCAAGCTTAATGTAAGCTGAAGTGACAGAAACTTCAGTGACCACACCTGACAAGGAATATAGTCTTTGCAAAAACTAATTTGGAAAATTTACTAGACAAACAGATAACAGGAACATTCAACAATCAAAAACAGAAAGCCCTGAGTAAGGGGAGGAAATTCATATTTTCAGAGTTAACATATTACAATATGCAAGTGGAACAGGAAAGTATGGTGTAATCACTGGGAAAAAAAATAGAAACCATCCCTAAGGTAGCCTAGAGATGGGACTTACTAGACAGAACTTTTTAATCAACTGTCTTAAGTATTTTCAAAGAGCCAAAGGGCAATAATGCACAAAGAAATAAAGGGAGACTAGGAATTATATATGAAAGAAGAATAACAGTAGAGATAGAGAAATTATAAAAAAGAACAAAATAGAAGTTCTAGGGATGAAAAATAGAACTGAAAGGAAAAACGTCACTGGTAGTGTTCACCAGAACATTTGAGAAGTCAGAAGAAAGAATGAATGAACTTGAAAATAGGAAAATTGATGCTACTGATTCTGAGGACCAGAAAGGAAAAAATAATGAAGAAAACTAAACTGAGCCTAAGGAACCCATATGAAATCATCATGCATATCATCATATACATCATGGGAATCCCAGAAGTAGAAGAGAGACAGGGGCAAAAGAACATGTGCATAAATATCTGCCAAATTTCCCCAAATTTGATGAAAGACATGAATCTTCACATCTAAGAAAATCAATAACCTCTAAGAAGAATAAACTATGGGATCCACACTGACATACATAATCAAACTGTTGAAAGACATAAATATAATCTTGAACCAATGAGTGATAACTTGTCACTCACAGGGTTGTTAGTAAGATTAACACCAATTTCTCTTCAGAAACCATGGACAGTGAGATGACTTATTCAAAGTACTGAAAGAGAAAACCTGTCAGCAAAGAATCCTGTATCTGGCAAAAGTATCCTTCAAAAATGAAAGAGATATTAAGAAATTTTAGATAATGCAGAGGAGTTTGTTTCCAGTAGACTTCCCTACAAGATATGAGAGTCCTTCAAGTAGAAACGAAAGGAGAGTAGATAGTAAGTTGAAGGCATATAAATAAGTAATGATACTCAGTAAAGGTAACAACAGAGGTAAACACAAATTTCAATTTTTGTTTGTAATTACACATTTTATTTCCTACATATTTAAAAGACAAATACAATTATAAACCTAAGTTATTAGCCACATAATGTATAAAAATATAGTTGGTGTCAACAACAATATAAGGAGGGGGCTGAGCTGGAATAGGAGCAGAGATTGTATATGCTATATAAGCTAAGATGGCAACAATTGTTATAAATTTAGAGTGTTAATTGTAATATCCACAGCAACAACTAAGAAAACATCTTTAAAAAAGACAAAAATGAAAATGAGAACTGAACCATAATGAGATACTACAAAAACTCACCTAAACACAAAAGGAGGCAGTAATGGAGGAAATGCAGGACAAAAAGTTCTAAGATACACAGAAAAAGAAAAAACAGTGACAAAAGTAAGTCCTTCATTACCAGTAATTGCTTTTAAATGCAAGTGGATTAAACTGTCCAATTAAAAGTAGAGACTGGGATATTGGATAAAAATAGACATGATCCATCTATGTTTTCTGAGGTTCACTTCAGATCCAAAAGCACAAATAGTTTGAATGCAAAAGGACAGAGATAGTTTATGGAAATAGTAACAAAATACATCAAACAAAAAAACACTTTAAAAAAAAAGCCTGCTACAGGAGACAAAAATGGATGTTATATACTGATAAAAGAGTGAATTTTTCAATAAGATATAACAACTAAAACCATATATGTACCAAGTAACTGAGCTCCATATATAGGAAGCAAACACTGGCAGGTTTTAAGGGAGAGCTAGGCAGTTCAACAATAACAGTTAGAGATTTCAGTACTACATTTTTGATAATGGATAGAACAACTAGAAAGAAGATCAGTAAGGAAATAGGGAACTTGAACACTATAAACACACTAGACTAATAGACATATATAGTTTAGGACCAGATGGCTTCACTGGTGAAATTTATCAAACATTCAAAGGAAAATTAATATCAGTATTTCTCAAATTCTTCAAAAAACAGGATGGAACACTTCCTAATGTATTCTAAGAGGCCAGTACTACCCTGACACCAAAATCTGATGAAACATTACAAGGAAAGAATTACACACCAATATTTCTAAACAATATAGATGTAAAAATCTAACAAAATAGTGGCAAATCATATCCAACAGAATAATAAAAGAATTATGTGCCAGCAATGAACAATCTAAAAAAGAAATTAATAACACAATTCCATTTAACAATAGCATTCAAATGAATAGAATACCTAGAAATATATTTAACCAAGGAGGTGAAGGCTAGCACACTAAAAACTTTAAAATATTGCTGATAGCAATTGAAGACCTAAATAAGTGGAACAGCATCTTTTGTTCATGGAATGGTAGACAACATTGTTAAGATGGCAATAATACCAAAGTGATCTACAAATTCAGTGGAATGCCCATCAAAGTTCTAAAGGACATTTTTGCACATATCAATACACTGATCCTCAAATTCATAAGGAAATTCAAGGTACCCCAAATAGTTACAACATTCTAAAAATATAACAAATGTACATGAACAGATTAATGGGTAAAGAACATATATTATATATATACAAGGGAATATTATTCAGTTTCCAATAAAAAGAGAATTCTGCCATTTACTACAACATGAATAAATCTAGAGGACATTATGCCAAGTGAAATAAGCCAGTTACAGAAGGACAAACCTATATTATTCTATTCATATGAGGTGTCTAAAATAGACTCATAAAAGCAGAGAACACAATAGTAGTTGCCAGGGGCTGGAGAGAGAGGGGAAATGGGGAATTGATTTTAATGGGTATAAAGTTTTTGTGATGCAAGATGAATATGTTCTAGAGGTCTAGGGTACAACATAACACCTATAATTAACAATAATGTGCACATTAAAATATACTAAAAGGATAGATCTCATGTTAAGGGTTCTTATTCTTCTAATACAACAACCCATGAAAGAACACAAGGGAAGTTTTGGAGATGATGTGTATGTTCAGCACCTTTGGTTATAGTGATGATATGCATATGTTCAAACTCATCAACATGCATATATTAAATGTGTTTGATATTTTGTTATATCAATTGTACTTAAATAAAGCTAATAAACCGCATACACACACACAAAGAAGAATTCACACTCCCTGATTTTAAACATTAACACAAAAATGCAGTTATCAAAACAGTGTTGTATGACGTAAGGCTAAACATTGATCAGTGGAATAGAAATGGTAATCCAGAAATAAATCCATACATATATGGCCAATTGATTATCAATGATGCAAAGACTATTTGATGGGAAAAAATAGTCTCTTTAACAAGTGCCGCTAGGACAACTAGATATCAACATGCTAAAGAATTGTTTGACCCATACCTTATGCCATAAAAAATATTAACTAAAAATGGTTCAATGACTTAAATATAAGGGTAAAAACCATAGAACACTTGGGATAATACATATGGGTAAATTATCTTGGATTTGGCAACATAACTGTGGATATGACAAGGAACAACAATAAAACATTGATTAATTGGATTTGATGAAAATTAAAACATTTTTTGCAACTTTGGACAAAAGACAATCCACAGAATGAGAGGAAATATTTGAAGATCACATATCTGATAAGGGTCTAGTATCCAAAATATATAAAAAACTTTTGTAACTTAACAACAAAAAGACAGCCCAATTTTTTAAAATTAGAAAAGGATTTGAATAGATATTTCTCTAAAACAGGTATGCAAAAGCCACCAAGCACATGAAAGGTGCTCAACATCATTAGTCATCAGAAAAATGCAAAATAAAACCAAAATGTGGTATTGCTTCACATTCACTAGGATGGTTATAATAATAATTATAATAATATTATGAAAATAACAAGTGTTGATGAGGATGTGGAAAAATTAGAACCCTCATACTTTGTGGTGGGAAAATAAAATGGCTCAGTCACTGTGGAAAGCAGTTTGGCAGTTCCTCAAACAATTAGACATAGAATTACCATATGACCTCACAGTTCCAGTCCTAGATATATAACCCAAAAGAACTGGAAACAAGTGCATATAACACGTTTGTTGCAACATTTTTCACAAAAACCAAAAGGTGGAAATAGCCAAAATGGTCACCAAATGATGAATGGATAAATAAATGAATATTATTCAGCCATAAAAATGAATGAAGTACTAACACATGCTACAAGGTGGATAAATCTCAGAACAGACTAAGTGAAAGAAACCAGACATATTGTGTGATGCTATATACATGAAATATTCAGCATAGATAAATCCGTAGAGACAGAACACAGATTGGTAGTTGCCAGATTGGCAGAGGGGAATTGGAGAAATTGCTTAATGAGGAAGGAGCTTTACCTTGGAGGGATGGAAATGTCCAACTAGATAGACACAGTACCACAATATTGTGAATGTACTAAATGTCACTGAATTGTTCTTTAAAATGATCACATTATGCTATGTAATTTTCACCTCAATAAATTCTTTTTAAAAAGAATTATGCAATACATGATCACATTAGAAAAATTGGAAAACAAAGAAGCATACAAAGAGAAAATAAACATCACCTGGGTTTTTGCATCTAAAGATAATTATTTTTGATGTTTTGGTTAACTAACATTACAATATTATTGCTTTCATGGAATACATGTTTAGAATTACAGAAAAATGGCTAACATTACCATTGGAATTAACCCACATATACTGAGGACTGCCTTGAAATGGTTATCTACTATAAACACCAACAGAATTCAAATTAGTGTCAGGGTCATTCCTGAGATGAATTAGCATTCAGATGGAGATTCACATCAGATTAAGTGAGCTGAAGATGACAAATTATAGGTTCTTCTCTGCCTTTTCTGTGCTTTAGATTAGAACATCTCCCCCAAGGAGTCAGAGTATTCAATTTAGGAATGCAAAGCCCTGGGCTCTATTTTTAGGACCCCACTTCAAAAACAGTGAATAGAACTAAGCAGATTGCCTTCCAGTCATCCAGTTCCCTTGTTTTTGGAAGATGGCTATTAGAGGAACAAGAAAGAGTCTGCAATGAAACAAATATAACCCTTTAATAAAAATCATTATCATATTTAAAACAAAAGGTGAATTCAAGTTAATTTATAAGATTGATGAAAAAATCTGCAGCACTGTTATTTAAAAATAACAGAATTTGGGAGGGAAATGATTATATCAATATACAGATAAGTTCCCTTAAAAGACACCAGACATTTATCTACTTCACATTCACTTTTTAATGTGGTTAGATGAGATGACATTTTGGGTCTCTCTGTACCCTATAAACATTTTCTAATTCTCTGAATTGGTAGTGAGAGAGTTTCTCATCCTTGTTTTATTATTTTTTTTAATTTATTTTACTTTATAACGGCACCTACAATAAAATAAACAAATCTTATTGTGAGGCTTGATGAGTTTTGATATATGTATACATTCATGTAACCATTGCCCAGATCAAGATATCAAACATTCTCACCAATTTTTCCACCTTCACCTACTTCACCCATCCCCCTAACACCAAGGCAGTCTGTTCTGTGTTTATTATTATACATCAGGGTTCTTTTTTTGTTCGTTTGCTTTGTTTTTAGAATCTAGTTATAAGTGAAATCATACAGTATTTGTCTTTCTCTGACTTATTTCACTTACAATAATATGCTGTAGGCATATTTATGTTGTCACAAATGGCACAATTTTTCTTTTTATGGTGGAATAATGTTCTATTGTGTATATGTACCTCCTCATTTTTATCCATTCATCTACTGATAGACATTTAGGTTGTTGCCATACTTTTGCTAATATAAATAATGCTGCCATAAATATAGGAGTGCATATATCTTTTCAAATTAATGGCTTTGTTTATTGGGTAAATTCCCAATAGTGTAATTGCTGGGTCATATGGTATTTCTATTTTTAGATTTTGAGGCAATTCCATACCTCTCTTCATAATGTGTTCATCAATTTGCAATCCCACCAGCACTGTACAAGGGTTCCCTTTTCTCCACATCCTTCTTCAGACTTGTTTTTAATTGCCTTCTTTGACATTAGCCATTCTAATCGTATGAGGTGATATTTCATTCTGGTTTTGATTTACATTTCCCTGATGATTAGTGATGTTGAGCGTATTTTCATGTATCTTTTGGCCATCTGTATGTCTTTTTTTGAGAAATATATATTCAGGTCATCTGTCCATTTTTATATCAGATAGTTGGGTGTTTTTTTGGCATTCCTTTTGTATATTAGCAACTTATTGGAAATATCATTTGAAAATATACCCTCCCATATAGTTAGGTTGATTTTGCTGGTTTCCTTTACTGTGCAGAAGCTTTTAACCTGGATGCTGTCCCATTTACTTATTTTTGGTTTTGTTTCCCTTGCTTGGGGAGACATATCCAGAAAAAAATTACTATTGTTAATATTCAAGAGTTTACTGCCTATTGTTTTAAGAGTTTACTGGCTGCACCTTACATTCCCACCAACAGAGTAGGAAGATTCCTTTTTGTCCACATTCTAGCCAACACTTGTTATTTCCTGTCTTATGGATTGTGGCCATTCTAACATTGGTGAGGTGATATCCTATTGTGGTTTTGAACTGCAGTCTCTTGATGATTAGTGATGCAGAGTGTCTTTTCATTTGCCAGTTGGCTATCTACGTGTTTTCCTTGGAGGATGTCTATTCAAGTTCTCTTTCCATTTTTAATTGGGTTATTAGTTTTTATTGTGCTGAGTCATATGAATTCTTTATATATTTTGAATGTTAACCCTTTATTTGATATATAATTTATGAATATATTCTCCCATACTGTAGGATGCCTTTTTGTTGATGATGTCCTTTGCTGTAAAAACGCTTCTGAGTTTGATATAATCCCACTTACTCACTTTTGCTTGTTCCCTTGCCCGGGGAGATGTGTCCAGAAAAAAATTGCTCATAATCATCTTCAAGAGACTTTTGCCTATGTTTACTTCTAAGAGTTTTATGGTTTCCTCTCTTATATTCAGGTCTTCAATCCATTTGAAGTTTACTTTTGTGTTTGGAGTTCGATAGTAATCCAGTTTCATTCTCTTGCATGTAGCTGTCTAGTTTTCCCAACTCCATTTTTGAAGAAAGTCTTTCCCTCATTGTATATTCTTGTCTCTTTTGTCATATATTAATTTACCATATATATTAATTGACAGTATATGTGAGGGTTTATTTCTGGACTCTCTATTCTGTTCCACTGAGCCATGTGTCTGTTCTTGTGCCAGTAGCATGCTGTTTTGATTACTGAAGCTTTCTAGTACAGCTTGCAGTCAGGGAATGTAATACCTCCAGTTTTGTTCTTCTATCTCAAGATTGCTTTGGCTGTTTGGGGTCTTTATTGGTTCTAAATGAATTTTAGGATTATTTACTCTAGTTCATTAGAAATGCCACTGATATTTTGATAGGGATTGCATTAAATATGTAAATTGCTTTGGGCAGCATGGACATTTTGACAATATTAGTTCTTCTTTTCCATGAGCATGGGGCAGATTTTCATTTATTTGTGCCTTCAATTTCTTTCATCAGTGTCTTGTGGTTTTCAGAGTACAGGTCTTTTACCTCCTTGATTAGGTTTATTCCTAGGTAATTGATACTTTTGCATGTAATTGTATATGAAAATGTTTTCTTGATTTCCTGCTAGTTCATTGTGAGTATATTTGAATGCAACAGATTTCTGTGTATTGATTTTGGATCCTGTGACTTTGCTGAATGTAGTTATTAATTTTAACAGTTTTTTGCTGGAGTCCTTAGGGTTTTCTATATATAGTATCATGTCATCTGTAAATAGTGAGTTTTACTTCTTCCTTACCAATTTGGATTCATTTCATCTCTTTTTCTTGTCTGATTGCCAAGGCTCGGACCTCCGGTACTATGTTGGATAAAAGTGGTGAGAGTGGGCATTCTCGTCTTGTTACTGATGTTAGAGGAAAACTTTCATCTTTTTGCCATTTAGTGTGATGTTAGTTGTGGGTTTATCATATATGGCATTTATTATGTTGGGTATTATTCCTCTATATCCATTATGTTGAGAGATTTTATCATGAATGGGTGTTGAATTTTGTCAAATGCTTTTCAGCATCTATTGAGATTATCATATGGTATTTAGGCTTCCTTTTATTAATATGGTGTATCACAATTGATTTATAAATCTACTATTTTTGCATCCCTGGAATAAATCCTACTTGGTCACGATGGATGATTCTCTTCATGTACTTTTGTATTTGGCTTGCATCTCTTGAGGACTTTTCTCTCTGTTACTCAGAAATATTGATCTATAATATTCTGTGGTGCCTTTGTTTTTGGTATTAGAGTGATGCTGGTCTCATAAAATGATTTTGGAAGTACTCCCTTCTCTTCTGTTTTTTTGCAATACTTTAAGAATATGGATATTAGCTCTTTAAATGTTTGATAGAATTTACCTATGAAGCAATCCGGTACTAGAATTTTCCTTGTTAGGAGTTTTTTGATGACCAATTTATTTTCATTGCTGGTAATTTGCTCAGATTCTCTATTTATTCCTGGGTCAATCTTGGAAGGTTGTTTCTTTTGAGGAATTTGTCCATTTCTTCTAGGTTGTCCAATTTATTGGCATATAATTTTTTCATAGAACTCTGTAATAATTCTTTGTATTTCTGTGGTGTCAGGTATATCTTCTCCTTTTTTCTTAATAAGTCCGGGTAGGGGTTTGTTATTATGTTTATATTCCTAAAGAATCAGCTCTTGGTTTCATTGATTTTTTTCTTCTTTCTTAGTCTTTATTTCAGATATTTGTGCTTTGATCTCTATTATTCCATTCTATTAACTTTGTGTTTCATTTGCTCTTCTTTTTCTAGTTTTTTTAGCTAGGACTTTAGATTGTTTATTTGGGATTGCTCTTGTTTTTGAGGTCTGTCTGTATTGCTATTTACTTCCCTCCTAGAACTGCTTTTGCTCCATCCCACGTGTTTTGAACTCTTGTTTTTCTGTTTTCATTTGTCTCTATGTAGTTTTTTATTTTCTCTTTGATTTGTGCATTGATCCATTGCTTATTTAGAAGCATGCTGTTTAGCCTCCATGTGTTTGTGGGTTTTTCTGTTTTCTTCATATTAATTCATTTCTAGTTTCATACCATTGTTATCTGATAAGGTGCTTGATACAATTTCAATCTTTTAAAATTTATTGAGGCTTTTTCTATGTCCTAATGTGTGATGTGTTCTGAAGACCCTTCCATGTGCACATAACAAAAATGTGTATCCTGATGCTTTTGGGTAGAAGGTTCTGTATATATCTGTTAAATCCATGTGGTCTAATGTGTCATTCAATACGTCTGTTTCCTTATTGATTTTCTATCTGGATAATCTATACATCAAAGATAACTAGGGTGCTAAAATCCCCTAACATGAATGTGTTGCTATTTATCCCTTATGTCTGTTAGTATATGCTTCAAATATTTAGGTGCTTGTAGTTGGGTGTACAGGTTTTTATAGTTGTTGTATCCTCTTGTACTGATCACTTTATCATTAAGTGATATCCTTGACTCTTGTTACTTTCTTTGGTTTGAGATCTATTTTGTCTGATACAGTATTGCTACTCCTGCTTTTGTCTCCCTTTTATTTGCAAGAAATATCTTTTCCCATTCCTTCACTTTCAGTCTATGTATGTTGTTAGGTCTGAAATATGTCTCTTGTAGGCAGCATATAGATGGGTCTTGTTTCTTTATCCATTCTGCCACCCTATTTCTTTTGATTAGTACATTTAGTCCATTTACATTTATGGTATTTATCAATAGGTAAGTACTTATTGCCATTTAATTCATTGTTTTCTTATTGTTTTTGCAGTTCCTCTTTGTTCCTTTCCCCCTCTCTTATATCCTTCTCTTGTGTTTTGTTGGTTTTCTCTATTGTTATGCTTTATTTTTCCTTTTAAAGTTTTTTTTGTGTATCTATTATAGGCTTCAGGTTTGTGCTTATCATATGGTTCATAGGCATGCTCCTAAATATGTAACAGTCTAGATGAAGTTGATGGTAGCAATATTTTGAAAACAATCTAAAAGTACTATCTCTTTATTCTTCTTCCTCCTCCACATTTTATTTGTAAGATATAATAATCAACATCTTTTGTTTACTCCTTGCTTTATCTTTTTGTATAGTTGATTTTATTATTTTTGTTTTTAAACTTCATGCTTCCTTAGAAGTAATTGTTCTACTACTTTACTGTAGTTTTATTTTCACTGATGTAAAATATTTAGACTCAAGAACATTTCCATGTAAGAAAGTCCCTTTTTGTTAGAGGCTTTATGCATTTCTAGGACTTGGGTGTCTATTTCATTTCCCATATTGGGAAAGTTTTCAGCTGTTACTTCTTCAAAGAGACTTTCTAACACTTTTTCTTTTTTCTCCTTTGGGACTCCTATTATGTGAATATTGTTTAATTTGTAGGTGTCCCACAACTCTCTTTGCATGTTTGTACTTTCAGAAATTCTTTTTTCTCTCTGTTCCTCAAGTTGGTTATTTTGCTGCTCTTTATCTCCATCACATTCTTTTCTCTACTTCCAGTAGTATATTATTTATTCCCTCCACTGTGTTTTTCATTTTACTTATTGTACTATTCATCTCTGAGTGGCTCTTTTTCAAATCTTCTCTTTGTTGAAGTTCTCACTGAGATAATCCATTTCTATCTCCCAGTTCAGTGAGCACCTTTATGAATGTTACTTTGAAATTTTTATCAAGATGATTGGTAATATCCTTTTCATTTATTCATTTTTATGGTATCTTATCTTGTTGTTTTGTTTGGTAGATATTCCCCTGCTCCCTGATTTTGTCTGGGTGTCTGTGCCTCCTGGCCTAGAAAGTAATGGCTTTATGAAGTAGCATCCTGTAGTGTACAGAAGCTTAAGACTTTCCTCACCAGTGTCTGATTCTCTTGTGGTGGAGCTGCAGCTGCAGCCCCCATCAATTTCCTGTGAGCCAAGCCCACCTTTCTGTCTGCTGGCAGTAGCTGATCTCTGTCAGCAGAGGGTAATAGATCACCTCTGCACGTCTTTTGTATGATGTGTCACTTTTGTTGGGATTTGTTGTGGGTAGGGCTGCCCTCTGACTGCTAGTCAGCAATGGCAGGCCCGTTGGCCAGTAGGGGCAGTTGCACAGTGGAGCATCTCCACAGGGCTATGCTGATGGTGAGGGAGCTGGAGAATTTAGAGCTGTCTCTGGCAAGCACTCCACCAGTTGGACTGAGGGAGACCTGGGAAACCCTGGAAAGTGTCCTCTCTCTGCCAGGCAGCAAAATTGGACTGCTGCTGGCCTGAGGGTGCTAGACAAGGATAGTGAGCAAGGGAGTACTGTTTTGGGGCTGAGCCACCAGAGAGGAAGATGGAGCATTTGGAACTGGCTCCCATGAGAGCCTAAACAGCTGCACTTTTTTTTCCAGAGAGTGCTTACTCTGACCCCTGCCCCTCTGGCACACTTACTGCAGCATGTCAATCTGCAATGGGGTCTCATTGGGCCCCATGGAGCATCCCTGTCCTCCACAAGCAACAGGAGTCTTGACCCCACAGAGTGCTCCTACTGTCCTTGGTGTCCAGCCCTGTTACTCCCCAAAGTCCAGTACAATGTTGACTCATGCTCCCAGAGCAGATCTCCAGGGCCTGGTATGCCATATTTCTCAATGCTTATCCCCTCCCCAATCCTTTCCCCTCCCTTCCACTTATTGGCTGGAATGCATAAAGGCTTGGGTCCCAATCAATCTGGGCTCTCTCCCTTTTCCTCTCTCAGTGTGGTCCTCACTTCACAGGTGTAGATGGTCCATTCTGCAGTGTTCAGATCATTTCATGGTTAATGGTATTTGTTATAGTTGCTTCCTTGTTGTGTACATGGGAGGAAGTTTTACCTTGCCATCCTAGTCTGTCATTTTTTTGCCTCTCTCCAGACCCTTGTAATGTATTTTTGAGTTCAATGTAGTAATATTTTGTTGAGGATTTTTGCATCTATGCTCATGAGGGATATTTGTCTGTAATTTTCTTTTTTGTAGTGTCATTATCTGGTTTTGGTATTTAGGTGATGTTTGCCTCATGGAATGAATTTCAAAACTTTCCTTCCTCTGTAATTTTTTGGGGGATTATTTGAGAAGAATAGATATTAACTTTTTAAATGATTAGTAGAATTCTCCTGAGTAGTCAGGTGATCCTTGAATGTTGTTAGGGTTATTTTGATGACTGCTTCAACTTCCTTGCTAGTAACTGGTCTTCTCAGATTCTCTTTCTTCCTACTTAAGTCTTAGAAGATCGCACATCTTTAGGAATTTACCCATTTCTCTTAGGTTCTCTAATTTGCATATAATTTTTTACAGAAATCTTTTATAATTATTTGTATTTCTGTGGTGTTATTTGTATCTTCTCTGCTTTCATTTCTGATTTTATTTGAGTCCTCTTTCTCTTTTCTTGGTAAGTGTTGCTAAAGAGTTATTAATCTTCTTTATCTTTTAAAAAGCCACTCTGTTTCATTGTTTTTTGTATTGTAATTTTAAATCTGTATTTCATTTATTTTTGCCCTGATCTTTATTATTTCATTCTTTTGACTAACTTTTGGCTTTGTTTGTTCTTTTTCCAGTTCTTTAAGATGTACAGTTAGATCATTACTTGAGAGTTTTCTTGAGGTAGGTCTGCAATGCTAAAATCTTCCATTTTACACCTGCTTTTGCTGCACTGTTGTGTTCCTATTTTCATTATTCTCCAAGTGTTTTTTTTTAATTTCATCTTTGGTTTATTCTTTGAACCATTGGTTGTTTAGTAGAATGGTGGTTAGCTTATGCATATCTGGGCTTTCTCCAGTTTTTTGTTCCCAGTAATTGATTTTCAGTTTCATACTATTGTGATGTGACAATATACTTGGTATAATTTCAATCTTCTTAAATTTATTGACTTGCCTTGTGGCCTAAAATGTGATTTATCTGGAGGAATGTTCCATGTGCACTTGAAAAGAATGAATATTCTGCTGTTTTTGAATGTAATGTTCTGTATATAACTATTAGGTGTATTTGGTCTAATGTGTTGTTTAGAGCAACTGTTTCCTTATTAATTTTCTATCTTGATGAACTGTCCATTGATGTAAGTAGGATGTTAAAGTCTGATATTTTTATTATGTTACTGTATTACTATCAGTTTCTCCCTTCATGTCCATTAATATTTGCTCAGTGTATTTAGGTGCTTCTCTCTTGGGTGCATAGATACTTAAAATTGTTATATCTTCTTGCTGAATTGTACCCTTAATCACTATATAATATTCTGTGGGTCCTTTTCTATAGTCTTTTTTTAGTCTATTTTGTCTGATATAAATACCACTACTCCAGCTTTTAATTTTTCATTTCTATTTGAATGGAATATCTTTTTCCATCCCTTCAGTCTGTGTTTGTCTTTAAGTCTATAATGAGTCTTTAATATGAGAGGTTATAATTCTGTGAACTGTTAGTGGGAGGGTTGTCTATCTTTTTAAAAATATCCTCACAGTCAGCTATGTACACATACACATGCATTATTTAATGCTTTTTAATTTACTAAATGCTTTTACACATGCCATTTTATTCATTCTTCACAATGGTACTATGGGGTGGATAGCATCAACCTTTCATTACAAATGAACGAACAAGCTCAGTGACAGGGTTATTCCTTCCCCCTTTTCCTCTAATTAGACAAGATTACTTTCCTCTCATTAGACAAAATTTACAACACTTACCTTAGGTACTATATCCCTTGTGGGGAGTATGGACTGATTATAATCCAACTTGAATTCAGATCATCCTTCTCTGAATTCCTTTTGCACTTAAAGTATGTTCTATATTATTATTATTATTATTATGTTCTATACATTATATATTATTAAAGTGTTATTTTTCTCTTCATCTACCCTTTCCTGTGTTTTGTGTTAAGAAATGTATAGATCTTGCAATCAATGTGTTTGAAACCTGAACTTGCCAAATACTAACTGTGTGACTCTGGGCAAGGTTCCTAAATTCTCTGAACCTGAGTTACTCTATCTGCGAAATGAGAGTAATAATCTAGTTTTCTTCTCAAATGAGGTAAGGATGTAAGATATATTTCTGTGTCCTCTGTCACGCGGTAAGCCTGAGGAGGGCAGTGTCCATATCTTAAACCTCTGTTGTGTCCCTAAAAAAGTTGAGTTCTGAGGAGACGAGGGGAAGATGGCGGTGTGACCAGGGCAGCGGAAGTCTCCTCCCAAAACCATATATACTTATGAAAATACAACAAATACAACTATTCCTAAAAGAGAGACCAGAAGATACAGGACAACAACCAGGCTACAGCTACACCTGCGAGAACTCAGCACCTCACAAGTGGGTAAGATACAAAGCCATGACCCGGCAGGACCCGAGCACTCCCCAAACCCAGCACACCAGCAGGAGGAAAAGATTCAGAGCGGGGAAGGAGTGGAAGCACAGGCCCATCAAATAACCAGCCCTGGTGATCTGCGTAAGGAGCATTGACACACATCGCATGGTGTATCAGAAATTAGAGAAATAGAAGTGCCAGATCTGAGATGGAGAACGCAAGTGGGTCCTCTCAGCTGGATCCCTGGGACAAAACAAAAGCAGGCGTTTTTTAAAAAAAAGTCTTAAAGAGACAAGGGCCCAACAGCAGAACAAAATCTAACCAGCGCACTCAGCCCAGCAGGCTGGGAGTCTTGGGGAATTTCAGATCCCTTGGCTGGCGGCAGGGCAAAGCAGCCACACCAAGCCTTCCCACAGAGATCAACAGCCTGCCATTCGTTCCCTCCCAGGCTGGTGCTGCAGACTCCCGGCAGGCATGCAGCTAAGCAGATAGAGCCCCAGAACCAGATCTAGGCTGAGGGCGACCCCACACACAGGAAGTTCAGGGGATTATCACAGAGACTGCCTCCTGGTGAGCAAGAAAACAGCTCAGGCCTGGGAGAAAGGGCAAGGAGAACAACAAGCAAGAAGGGACTTTGTTCTCCCAGCTGACACATATGGAGCCTACTAGCGACCACTTCTATCTCCATGAAAACACAGAGGAATATGGTACAGACTAAGATCATCCAGAAAACCCAGAGAGGGAGCCTGATGGGGTGGACATGCACAATCTTCCTGAAAAAGAATTCAGAAAAAAAGTCATAACCATACTGATGCATCTACAGAGAAATATGCAAGAGCTAAGGGAGGAAGTGAGGGAAGTGAGGAAAGACAATGCAGAAATGAGACAAGTGATCAAAGGGCTTAGCAGCAGAATGAACAAGTTGGCAGAGACTGTTAATGGAATAGAAACCAAAGAACAGGAATACAGAGAAGCTGAAGCAGAGAGAGATAAAAGGATCTCTAGGAATGAAAGAATATTAAGAGAACTGTGTGACCAATCCAAATGGAACAATATTCACATTATAGGAGTACCAGAAGAAGAAGAGAGAAAAAGGGATAGAAAGTGTCTTTGAAGAAATAATTGCTGAAAACTTCCCAAGCTGGGGAAGGAAATAGTCTCTCAGACAATGGAAGCCCACAGATCTCGCAACACAATTGGCCCAAGGAAGACAACAGCAAGACACATAATAATTAAAATGGCAAAGATCAAAGATAAGGACAGAGTATTAAAATCAGCTAGAGAGAGAAAAAAGATCATCTACAAAGGAAAACCCATCAGACTATCATCAGACTTCTCAACAGAAACTTTACAGGCCAGAAGAGAATGGCATGATATATTTAACATAATGAAACAAAAGGGCCTCGAACCAAGAATATTGTGTCCAGCACGATTATCATTTAAATTTGAGGAGGTATTAAACAATTCCCAGACAAGCGAAAGCTGAGGGACTTTACCTCCCATAAACCACCTCTACAGGATATCTTAAAGGGACTGCTCTAGATGGAAGCACTCCTAAGGCTACAAAGATGTCACCAGAGAAAATAAAATCATAGCAAAGAAAGCAGACCATCCAAATACTAACAAAAGGCAAAAAATAAAACACCTAGTATATAAAGAATGGAGGAGGAAGAATAAGAAGGGAGAGAAATAAAGACTCATCAGACAGTGTTTATAATAGCTTAACAAGAAAGTTAAGTTAGACTTCTAGATAGTAAAGAAGCTACCCTTGAAACTTTGGTAACCACGAATCTAAAGCCAGCAATGGCAATAAGTACATATCTATCGATAATCACCCTAAATGTAAATGAACTGAATGCACCAATCAAAAGACACAGAGTAACAGAATGGATAAAAAAGCAAGACCCATCTATATGCTGCTTACAAGAGACTCACCTCAAACCCAAAAACATACACACACTAAAGGTGAAGGAATGGAAAAAGATATTTCATGCAAACAACATGGAGAAAAAAGCAGGTGTTGCAGTACTTGTATCAGACAAAATAGACTTCAAAACGAAGAAAGTAGCAAGAGATAAAGAAGGACATTACATAATGATAAAGGGGTAACTCCAACAAGAGGATATAACCATTTAAAATATATATGCACCCAACAAAGGAGCACGGACATATGTGAAACAAATACTAACAGAATTAAAGAAGGAAATAGAAGGCAATGCATTCATTTTAGGAGACTTCAACACACCACTCACTCTGAAGGACAGATCAACCAGACAGAAAATAAGTAAAGACAATGAGGCCCTGAACAACACACTAGAACAGATGGACGTAACAGACATCTACAGAACTCTACACCCAAAATCAACAGGGTACACATTCCTCTCAAGTGTACATGGAACATTTTCCAGACTAGGCCACATACTAGAACAGAAAAAGAACCTCAGTAAACTAAAAAATATTGAAATTTTACCAACCAAGTTTTCAGATCACAAAGGTGTAAAACTAGAAATAAATTGTAAAAAGAAACAAAAAGGCTGACAAATAAATGAAGTCTTAATAACATGCTCCTAAATAATCAATGGATAAATGACTAAATAAAAACAGAGATCAAACAATATACGGAGATGAATGACAACAATAACACAAAGCCACAACTTCTATGGGACGCAGCAAAGGCAGTTCTAAGAGGAAAGTATATTGCAATCAAAGCCTATTTAAAGAAGGAAGAACCATCCCAAATGAATAATCTAAAGACACAATTATTGAAATTGGAAAAAGAAGAACAAGTGAGGCCCAAAGTCACCAGAAGGAGGGACATAATAAAGATCAGAGAAGAAATAAATAAAATTGAGAAGAATAAAACAATAGAAAAAATCAATGAAACCAAGAGCTGGTTCTTTGAAAAAATAAAGTAGATAAACCCCTATCTAGACTTATTAAGAGAAAAAGAGAATCTACACACATAAACAGAATCACAAATGAGAAAGGAAAAATCATTACAGACCCCACAGAAATACAAAGAATTATAAGAGAATACAATGAGAATCTATATGCTAACAAGCTGGAAAACCTAGAAGAAATGGACAACTTCTTAGAAAAATACAACCTTCCAAGACTGACCAAGCAAGAAACAGAAAACCTAAACACACCAATCACCAGCAACGAAATTGAATCAGTAATCAAAAATCTACCCAAGAACAAAACCCCTGGGCCAGATGGATCACCTCTGAATTCTACCAGACATATAGACAAGAAATAATACCCATTCTCCTTAAATCTTTCCAAAAAAGAGAAGAGGAGGGAATACTTCCAATCTCATTCTATGAAGCTAGCATCACCCTAATACCCAAACCTGCCAAAGACCTCACCAAAAAAGAAAATTACAGACCAATATCCCTGATGAACATATATGAAAAAATACTCAACAAAATATTAGCAAACAGAATTCAAAAATACATCAAGGATCATACAACATGATCAAGTGTGATGCATCTCAGGGATGCAAGGATGGTACAACATTCGAAAATCCATCAACATCATCCACCACATCAACAAAAAGAAGAACAAAAGCCACATGATCATCTCCATAGATGCTGAAAAAGCATTTGACAAAATTCAGCATCCATTCATGATAAAAACTCTCAACCAAATCGGTATAGAGGGCAAGTACCTCAACATTATAAAGGTCATATATGACAAAACCACAGCTAACATCATAGTTAACAGCGAGAAGCTGAAAGCTTTTCATCTAAGATCAGGAACAAGACAGGGATGCCCACTCTCTCCACTATTATTCAGTATATTACTGGAGGTCCTAGCCATGGCAGACAGACAAAACAAAGACATACAAGGCATCCAGACTGCTAAAGAAGAAGTCAAACTGTCACTATTTGCAGATGACATGATACTGTACATAAAAAACCCTAAAGACTCCACTCCAAAACTACTAGAACTAATATGTGAATTCAGAAAATTTGCAGGATACAAAATTAACACACAGAAATCTATTGCTTTCCTAGACACTAATGATGAGCTAACAGAAAGAGAAATCAGGAAAACAATTCCATTCACAATTGCATCAAAATGAATAAAATACCTAGGAATAAACCTAACGAAGGAAGTGAAAGACCTATACCATGAAAAGTACAAGACACTCCTAAGAGAAATTAAAGAGGACACTAACAAATGGAAATTCATCCCATGCTCTTGGCTAGAAAGAATAAATATTGCCAAATGGCTATACTACCTACAGGAATCTACAGATCCAACGCAATCCCTATCAAAATACCAACAGCTTTCTTCAATGAACTGGAACAAATAGTTCTAAAATTCATATGGACCCACAAAGGATGCCGAATCGCCAAAGTAATCCTGAGAAGGAAGAAGAAAAACAGGTGGAATTATGGTCCCAGACTTCAAGCTCTACTACAAAGCTTCAGTAAACAACACAATGTGGTTACTAGATTTCCCCATTATCAAGTCGTCACCACCTACACCACTTCAGTAACTGTCTATTAGTGTAGTAAGATGCTATAGAGTCACTAGTTATCTTCTCTGTTCTATACTGGTAGGCATAATGAATTTTTGATTTTGGTATCCTTATTCTACAATTACATGTGCAACATTATGGTTAGTAAACTAATCCCTTCATCAGGTTCCCCCCACCAACTCCATTACATTCACTGTCCACCAGTGTAGTGAGATGCTATAGAATCACTACTTGTCTTCTCTGAGTTGTACATTCCTCCCCACGCCCCCAAAACATTACGTCTGCTAGTCGTAATACAACCTTTTCCCCCTTGTCCCTCCATTCCCACCCATCCTCCTCAGTTCCATTCCCTTTGGTAACTATTAGTCCGTTCTTGGGTTCTGTGAGTCTGCTGCTGTTTTGTTCCTTCAGTTTTTTCTTTGTTCTTATACTCCACAGATGAGTGAAATCATTTGATACTTGTCCTTCTCCACCTGGTTTATTTCACTGAGCATAATATTGTCTAGCTCCATCCATGTTGTTGCAAATGGTACGATTTGTTTTCTTCTTATGGCTGAATAATATTCCATTGTGTATATATACCATATCTTCTTTATCCATTCATCTACTGATGGACATTTAGGTTGCTTTCATTTCGTGGCTATTGTAAATAGTGTTGCAATAAACATATGGGTGCATATGTCTTTTTCAAACTGGGCTGTGAATTCTTTTTTTTATTGAGGTATGATTGATATACACTCTTATGAAGGTTTCACATGAAAAAAACTATGTGGTTACTACGTATACCCATATTATCAAGTCCCCCCCATACCCCAATGCTGTCACTGTCCATCAGTGTAGTAAGATGCCACAGATTCACTGTTTGCCTTCTCTATACTACACTGTTTTCCCCGTGATCCCCCACACCATGTGTACAAAACATAATACCCCTCAATCCCCTTCTCCCTCCCTCCCACCCGCCCTACGAGTCTGCTGCTATTTTCTTCCTTCAGTTTTGCTTCATTGTTATATTCCACAAATGAGGGAAATCATTTGGCACTTGTCTTTCTCTGCCTGGGTTATTTCACTGAGCATAATACCCTCCAGCTCCATCCATGTTGTTGCAAATGGCAGGATTTGTTTCCTTATTTTGGCTGAATAGTATTCCATTGTGTATATGTATGACATCTTCTTTATCCTTTCATCTACTGATGGACACTTAGGCTGCTTCCATATCTTGGCGATTGTAAAAAGTGCTGGAATAAACACACGGGGGCATATATCTTTTTTAATCTGAGAAGTTGTATTCTTTGGGTAAATTCCAAGAAGTAGGATTCCCAGGTCAAATGGTATTTGTATTTTTAGTTTTTTGAGGAACCTCCATATTGCTTTCCACAGTGGTTGAACTAGGTTACATTCCTACCAGCAGTATAGGAGGGTTCCCCTTTCTCCACATCCTCCCCAACATTTGTTGTTCTTAGTCTTTTGGATGGTGGCCATCCTTACTGGTGTGAGGTGATATCTCATTGTGGTTTTATTATTTTTATTTATTTTTTATTTTTTTAATAATTTATTTTGGTATCATTAATCTACAATTACATGTGCAATATTATGGTTATTAAACTACCCCCTTCAATAAGTTCCCCCACCAACCCCATTAGAGTCACTGTCCATCAGCATAGTCAGATGCTATAGAATCACTACTTGTCTTCTCTGAGTTGTACAGCCCTCCCCATGCCCACCAACATTACATCTGATAATTGTAATGCCCCCTTTTCCCTCTTCTCCCTCCCTTCCCACCCATCTTCCCCAGTCCCTTTCCCTTTGGTAACTATTAGTCCGTTCTTGGGTTCTGTGAGTCTGCTGCTGTTTTGTTCCTTCAGTTTTTTTCTTTGTTCTTATACTCCACATATGAGTGAAATCATTTGATACTTGTCTTTTTCGGCTTGGCTTATTTCACTGAGCATAATACCCTCTAGCTCCATCCATGTTGTTGCAAATGGTAGGATTTGTTTTCTTCTTATGT
>JAQQAC010016209.1:48588433-48663469 GCA_029783875.1 Phataginus tricuspis | reverse complement strand
TATTTCACTGAGCATAATACCCTCTAGCTCCATCCATGTTGTTGCAAATGGTAGGATTTGTTTTCTTCTTATGGCTGAATAATATTCCATTGTGTATATATACCACATCTTCTTTATCCATTCATCTACTGATGGAAAATTTGGTTCCTTCCATTTCTTGGCTGTTGTAAATAGTGCTGTGATAAACATAACGGTGCATATGTCTTTTTAAAACTGGGCTGCCGCGGTCTTAGAGTTAATTCCTAGGAGTGGAATTCCTGGGTCAAATGGTATTTCTATTTTGACTTTTTTGAGGAACCTCCATATTGCTTTCCACAATGATTGAATTAGTTTGCATTCCCACCAGCAGTGTAGGAGGGTTCCCTTTTCTCCACATCCTCGCCAACATTTATTGTTTGTGTTTTGGATGTTGGCCATCCTCACTGGTGTGAGGTGATATCTCATTGTGGTTTTAATCTGCATTTCTCTGATGACCAGCGATGTGGAGCATCTTTTTATGTGCCTGTTGGCCATCTGAATTTCTTCTTTAGAGAAGTGTCTATTCATGTCCTCTCCCATTTCTTAATTGGATTATTGGTTTTTTGTTTGTTAAGGTGCATGAGTTCTTTATATATTTTGGATGTCAACCTCTTATCAAATATGTAATTTATGAATATATTCTCCCATACTGTAGGATGTCTTTTTGTTCTACTGATGGTGTCCTTTGCTGTATAGAAACTTTTCAGATTGATATAGTCCCACTTGTTCATTTTTTCTTTTTTTCCCTTACCCGGGGAGATATTTTCATGAAGAAGTCACAAATGTTTGGGTCCAAGAGATTTTTGCCTATGTTTTTTTCTAAGAGATTTATGGTTTCATGACTTACATTCAGGTCTTTGATCCACCTTGCGTTTACCTTTGTGTATGGGGTTAGACAGTAGTCCAGTTTCATTCTCTTACATGTATCTGTCCAGTTTTTCCAACACCAGCTGCTGAAGAGGCTGTCATCTCCCCATTGTATATCCAAGGCTCGTTTATCAAATATTAATTGACTGTAGGTGTTTGGGTTAATGCTTGGATTTTCTATTCTGTTCCACTGGTCTGTGGGTCTGTTTTTGTGCCAGTACCAAATTGTCTTGATTACTGTGGCTTTGTAGTAGAGCTTGAAGTCAGGGAGCCTAATTCCCCCTGTTTGATTCCTCCTTCTCAGGATTGCTTTGGCTATTTTGGGTCTTTTCTGGTTTCATATGAATTTTAGAATTATTTGTTCCAGTTCATTGAAGAAAGCTTTTGGTAGTTTGATGGGGATTGCATTGAATCTGTAGATTATAGCCATTTTGACAATATTTATTCTTCCTAGCCAAGATCATGGGATGCTTTTCCATTTGTTAGTGTCTTCCTTAATTTCTCCTAGGAGTGTCTTCTGGTTTTCAGAGTATAGGTCTTTCACTTTCTTCATTAGGTTTACTCCTAGCTATTTTATTCTTTTAGATGCAATTTTGAATGGAATTGTTTTCCTGATTTCTCTTTCTGTTAGTTCATCATTAGTGTATAGGAAAGCAACATATTTCTGTGTGTTAATTTTATATCCTGCAACTTTGCTGAATTCAGATATTACTTCTAGTAGTTTTGGAGTGGAGTCTTTAGAGTTTTTTATGTACAGTATCATATCATTTGTAAATAGTGTATGTCGAAGAGATTTTTGTCTATGTTTTCTTCAAAGAGTTTTATGGTTTCATGACTTACATTCAGGTCTTTGATCCACCTTGAGTTTACTTTGCATAGGGGGTTAGACAGTAGTCCAGTTTCATTCTCTTACATGTTGCTGTCCAGATTTTCCAACATCAGCTGCTGAAGAGGCTGTCATCTGCCCATTGTATATCCAAGGCTCCTTTATCAAATATTAATTGACTGTATATGTTTGGGTTAATGTTTGGATTTTCCTTTCTGTTCCACTGGTCTGTGGGTCTGTTTTTTTGCCAACACCAAATTGTCTTGATTACTGTGGCTTTGTAGTAGAGCTTGAAGTCAGGCAGCGTAATTCCCCCTGTTTGATTCCTCCTTCTCTGGATTGCTTTGGCTATTCTGGGTCTTTTGTGGTTCCATATGTATTTTAGAATTATTTGTTCCAGTTCATTGAAGAAAGCTGTTGGTAGTTTGATAGGGATTGCGTTGAATCTGTAGATTGCTTTAGGTAGTATAGCCATTTTGACAATATTTATTCTTCCTAGCCAAGAGCATGGGATGCATTTCCATTGTTTAGTGTCCCCTCAATTTCTCTTAGGAGTGTGTTGTAGTTTTCAGAGTACAGGTCTTTCACTTCCTTGGTTAGGTTTATTCCTAGGTATTTTATTCTTTTTGATGCAATTGCGAATGGAATTGTTTTTCTGATTTCTCTTTCTGTTAGTTCATCATTACTGTATAGGAAAAGAACAGATTTCTGTGTGTTAATTTTGTAACCTGCAACTTTGCTGAATTCAGGAATTAGTTCTAGTACTTTTGGAGTGGACTCTTTAGGGTTTTTTATGTATAGTATCATGTCACCTACAAATAGTGACAATTTGACTTCTTCTTTACCAATCTGGATGCCTTGTATGTCTTTGTTTTTTCTGATTGCGGTGGCTAGGACACCCTGTACTATGCTGAATAACAGTGGAGAGCGTGCGCATCCCTGTGTTGTTCCTGATCTTAGATGAAAAGCTTTCAGCTTCTTGCTGTTAAGTATGATGTTAGCTGTGGGTTTATCATGTATGGCCTTTATGATGTTGAGGTCCTTGCCATCTATACCCATTTTGTTGAGAGTTTTAATCATGAATGGATGCTGAATTTTGTCAAGTGCTTTTTCAGCATCTATGGAGATGATCATGTGGTTTTTGTCCTTCTTTTTGTTGATGTGGTGGATGATGTTGATGGATTTTCGAATGTTGTACCATCCTTGCATCCCTGGGATGAACCCACTTGATCATGGTGTATGATCCTCTTGATGTATTTTTGAATTCGGTTTGCTAATATTTTGTTGAGTATTTTTGCACCTACGTTCATCAGGGATATTGGTCTGTAATTTTCTTTTTTGGTGAGTCTTTGCCCGGTTTTGGTATTAGAGTGATGCTGGCTTCATAGAATGAGTTTGGAAGTATTCCCCCCTCTTCTATTTTTTGAAAAACTTTAAGGAGAATGGGTGTTATTTCTTCTATATATGTCTGGCAGAATTGAGAGGTGATCCATCTGGTCCAGGGGTTTTGTTCTTGGGTAGTTTTGTGATTACTGATTTAATTTCGTTGCTGGTGATTGGTCTGTTTAGTTTTTCTGTTTCTTGCTTGGTTAGTCTTAGTAGGTTGTATTTTTCTAAGAAGTTGTCCATTTCTTTATGTTTTCCAGCTTGTTCTCATATAGATTCTTATAATATTCTCTTATAATCCTTTGTATTCCTGTGGGGTCTGTCGTTACTTTTCCTTTCTCATTTCTGATGCAGTTTATGTGTGTAGATTCTCTTTTTCTCTTAATATGTCTGGCTAGGGGTTTATCTATTTTGTTTATTTTCTCAAAGAACCAGCTCTTGGTTTCATTGATTTTTTCTATTGTTTCATTCTTCTCAGTTTTATTTATTTCTTCTCTGATCTTTATTATGTCTCTCCTTCTGGTGACTTTGGGCCTCGTTTGTTCTTCTTTTTCCAATTTCAGTAATTGTGTCTAGACTCTTCATTTGCGAATGTTCTTCCTTCTTTAAATAGGCCTGGATTGCAATATACTTTCCTCTTAGAACTGCCTTTGCTGCCTCCACAGAAGTTGTGGCTTTGTGTTGTTGTTGTCATTAGTCTCCATATATTGTTTGATTTCTGTTTTGATTTGGTCATTAACCCATTGATTTATTAGGAGAATGTTTTTAAGTCTCCATGTATTTGCGAGCCTTTTGAATTTCTTTCTAAAATTTATTTCTAGTTTTATACCTTTGTGATCTGATTAATTTGTTGGTAGGATTTCAATATTTTTGAATTTACTGAGGTTCTTTTTGTGGCCTAGTATGTGGTCTATTCTTCAAAATGTTCCATGTACACTTTAAAATAATGTGTATCCTGCTGCTTTTGGGTGCAGAGTTCTGTAGATATCTGTTTGGTCCATCTGTTCTAGTGTGTTTTTCAGTGCCTCTGTGTCTTTACTTATTCTCTGTCTGGTTCATCTGTCCTTTGGAGTGAGTGGTGTGTTGAAGTCTCATGAAATGAATGCATTGCTATCTATCTCCTTCTTTAATTCTGTTAGTATTTTTTCATATATGCTGGTGCTCCTGTGTTGGGTGCATATATATTTATAATGGTTGTATCTTCTCATTGGACTGACCCCTTTATCATTATGTAATGTCCTTCTTTATCTCTTGCTACTTTCTTTGTTTTGAAGTCTATTTTTTCTGATACAAGTACTGCAACACCTGCTTTTTTCTCTTTGGGTTTGCATGAAATATCTTTTTCCATCCCTTCACTTTTATTCTGTGCATATCTTTGGGTTTGAGGTGAGTCTCTTGTAAGCAGCATATAGATGGGTCTGCTTCTTTATCCATTCTGTTACTCTGTGTCTTTTGATTGGTGCATTCAGTCCATTTACATTTAGGTTGACTATCAATAGATATGTACTTATTGCAATTGCTGGCTTTAGATTCGTGGTTACCAAAGGTTCAAGAGTTGATTCTTTACTATCTAAGAATCTAACTTAACTTTCTTGTTAAGTTATTGTAAACACCGTCTGATGTTTCTTTATTTCTCTCCCTTCTTATTCTTCCTCCTCCATTCTTTATATACTAGGTGTTTTATTGTTTGCCTTTAGTTAGTATTTGGATGGTCTGCTTTCTTTCCTATGATTTTGTTTTCTCTGGTGACCTCTTATTGGCCTTAAGAGCACTTCCCTCTAGAGCAGTCCATTTAAGATATCCTGTAGTGGTGGTTTATGAGAGGCAAACTCTCTCAACTTTCATTTGTCTGGAAATTGTTTAATCCCTCCGTTACAGTTAAATGATAACCAATATTCTTGGTTCGAGGCCCTTTTGTTTCATTATGTTAAATATATCATGCCATTATCTTCTGGCCTGTAAGGTTTGTGTTGAGAAGTCTGATGGGTTTTCCTTTGTAGGTGATCTTTTTTCTCTCTCTAGCTGCCTTTAATACTCTGTCTTTATCTTTGATCTTTGCCACTTTAATTACTATGTGTCTTTCTGTTGTCTTCCTTGCGTCCCTTGTGTTGGGAGATTTGTGGGCTTACGTGGACTGCAAGACTATTTCCTTCCCCAGCATGGGAAAGTTTTCAGCAATTATTTCTTCAAAGACACTTTCTATCCCTTTTTCTCTCTCTTCTTCCTCTGGTACTCCTGTAATGCGAATATTGTTCCATTTGTATTGGTCACACAGATTCTCTTAATATTCTTTCATTCCTAGAGATCCTTTTATCTCTCTCTGCCTCAGCTTCTCTGTATTCCTGTTCTTTTATTTCTATTTCATTAACAATCTCTTGCATCTCATCCAGTCTACTGTTAAGCATGTTGATCCCTTGTCTGATTTCTGCATTGTCTTTCCTCACTTCCCTCACTTCCTCCCTCAGCTCTTGCACATTTCTTTGTAGATCCATCAGCATGGTTATGAATTTTATTCTGAATTATTTTTCAGGAAGACTGTGCATTTCCATTCCTTCAGGCTCCCTCTCTGGGGTTGTCTGGTTGATTTTAGTCTGGACCATATTTCTCTGTCTTTTCATGGCTATAGAAGTCGTCGCTGGTAGTTGCCACATATGTCAGCTGGGCTCTTTAAGACTTAAAGAAAGAAAGAAAGAAAGAAAGAAAGAAAGAAAGAAAGAAAGAAAGAGAAAGAAAGAAAGAAAGAAAGAAAAGAAAGAAAAAAAAACAAAAAAGAAAGAAAAAGAAGAAAAAACAAAAAACAAAACAGAATAAAACAAAACAAAAAACAAAACACCCATCATATTGTAGATTCTGTGGGGGTCCTGTAGGTGGTGCTGTTGCTCCACTATTCCACAGGCGTGGCCACACCGCTCCACAGGTCCCTTTGTAGCTCTGGCCTGGGTGGGAATGAATGGGAGGCTGCTGATCTCTGTGGGAAGTCTAAGTGTGGCCACCCTTTCCCAGTCACCAGCTAAGGGGTCCAAAACTCTCCAGGACTCCCAGCCTGCTGGGCTGAGTGTGCCGGGCCGATCTGGCTCCTTCACTGGGCTCCTGTCTCTTTAAGACCACTGTAAAAAGCACGCAGTTTTCTTTTTTTTTTTTCCTTCCCAGGAGCTGGCTGCAAGTACTCTGGTGCGTTCCCTGCTCAGATCCTGCTCCCTCTGTCTCTCCAATCTCTGCTACACCATACGATGTGTGTCAGTGTTCCCCGTGCAGATCACCGGGGCTGGTTATATCACGGGGTGTACTTCCACTCCCTCCCAGCTCTGAATCCTCCCCTCCCACTGGTGCACTGCGGTTGGTGAGTGCTTGGGTCCCACTGGGTCACGGCTCCGTAACTTACCCGCCTCACAGTGTGCCGAGTCCTCCCAGGTGTAGCTGCATGCTGTGCACTCTCCTGTGTACTCTGGTCTCTCTTTTAGTAATAGTTGTATTTGCTGTATTTTCATAGATATATATAGTTTTGGGAGGAGATTTCTGCCGCCCTGCTCATGCCACCATCTTCCCGGAAGTCTCCTCTCATTGTGGTTTTAATTTGCATTTCCCTGATGATTAGTGATGTGGAGCATCTTTTCATGTGTCTGTTGGCCATCTGAATTTCTTCTTTGGAGAACTGTCTCTTCATATCCTCTACCCATTTTTTAATTGGGTTATATGCTTTTTGGGTGTTGAGGCATGTAAGTTATTTATATATTTTGGATGTTAACCCCTTGTCAGATATGTCAATTACAAATATATTCTCCCATACTGTAGGATGCCTTTTTGTTCTGTTGTTGGTGTCTTTTGTCATACAGAAACTTTTTAGTTTGATGTAGTCCCATGAGTTCATTTTTTATTTTGTTTCCCTTGCTCGAGGAGATGTGTTAAGGGAGAAGTCACTCATGCTTATATTCAGGAAATTTTTGCCTATGTTTTCTTCTAAGAGTTTTATGGTTTCATGACTTACATTCAAGTCCTTGATCCATTTCGCATTTACTTTTGTGTATGGGGTTAAACAATAATCCAGTTTCATTCTCTTGCATGTAACTGCCCAGTTTTGCAAACACCAGCTGTTGAAGAGGCTTTCATTTCCCCATGTCCATGGCTCTTTTATCATATATTAATTGACCATATATGGTTGGGTTTATATCAGGCCTCTCTAGTCTGTTCCATTGGTCTATGGGTCTGTTCTTGTGCCCATACCATATTGTCTTGAGTACTGTGGCTTTGTAGTAAAGCTTGAAGTTGGGGAGCATAATCCCCCCAGTTTTATTCTTCCTTCTCAGGATTGCTTTTGCTATTCGGGGTGTTTTGTGGTTCCATATGAATTTTAGAATGATTTTCTCTAGTTTGTTGAAAAATGCTGTTGGTATTTTGATAGGAATTGCACTTAATCTGTAGATTGCTTTAGGCAGGGTGGCCATTTTGACAATAATAATTCTTCTTATCAATGAGCACGGGATGTGTTTCCATTTATTGGTATCTTCTTTAATTTCTCTCATGAGCATCTTGTAGTTTTCAGGGTATAGGTCTTTCACTTCCTTGGTTAGGTTTACTCCTAGGTATTTTATTCTTTTTGATGCAACTGTGAATGAAATTGTTTTGCTGATTTCTTTTTCTGCAAGGTCATTGTTAGTGTATAGGAATGCCACATATCTCTTCATATTAATTTTGTACCCTGAAACTTTGCTGAATTCAGATATTAGATCTAGTAGTTTTGGAGTGGACTTTTTAAGGTTTTTTATGTACAATATCATGCCATCTGCAAACAGGGACAGTTTACTTCTTCCATGCAAGTCTGGATACCTTTTATTTCTTTGTGTTGTCTGATTGCCATGGCTAGGACCTCCAGCACTATGCTGAATAGAAGTGGGGAGAGTGGGCATCCTTGTCTTGTTCCCAATCTTAAAGGAAAAGCTTTCAGCTTCTCTCTGTTAAGTATAATGTTGGCTGTGGATTTGTCATATATGGCCTTTATTTTGTTGAGGTACTTGCCCGCTATACTCATTTTGTTGAGAGTTTTTTATCATGAATGGATGTTGAATTTTGTCAAATGCTTTTTCAGCATCTATGGAGATGATCTTGTGGTTTTGTCCTCCTTTTGTTGATGTGGTGGATGATGTTGATGGATTTTTGAATGTTGTACCATCCTTGCATCCCTGGAATAAATTCTACTTGATCATGATGGATTATCTTTTCGATGTACTTTTGAATTCGGTTTGCTAATATTTTGTTGAGTATTTTTGCATCTATGTTCATCAGGGACATTGTAATTTTCTTTTTCTGTTGTGTCTTTGCCTGGTTTTGGTATTAGGGTTATACTGGACTCATAGAAAGATTTTGGAAGTATTCCCTCTACTTTTACTGTTTGGAAAACTTTAAGGAGGATGGGTATTAGGTCTTCACTAAATGTTTGATAATATTCAGTGGTGAAGCCATCTGGACCAGGAGTTTTGTTCTTAGGTAGGTTTTTGATTACCAGTTTAATTTCGTTGCTGGTAATTAGTCTGTTGAGATCTTCTGTTTCTTTCTAGGTCAGCCTTGGGTGGTTGTATTTTTCTAGAAAGTTGTCCATTTCTTCTAGGTTATCCAGTTTGTTAGCATATATTTGTTCATAGTATTCTCTTATAGTTCTTTGTATTTCTTTGCTGTCCGTAGTGATTTTTCCTTTCTCATTTCTGATTCTGTTTATGTGAGTAGACTCTCTTTTTTTCTTGATAAGTCTGGCTAGGGGTTTATCAATTTGTTTATTTTCTCGAAGAACCAGCTCTTTCTTTTGTCGATCCTTTCTATTGTTTTATTCTTCTCAATTTTATTTATTTATGCTCTAATCTTTATTATGTCCCTCCTTCTACTAACTTTGGGCCGCATTTGTTCTTCTTTTTCTAGTTTTGTTAATTGTGAGTTTAGACTGCTCATATGGGATTGTTCTTCTTTCCTGAGGTAGGCCTGTATTGCAATATACTTTCCTCTTACAGGGTCTTCGCTGTGTCCCACAGAGTTTGTGGTGTTGAATTATTGTTGTCATTTGTCTCCATATGTTGCTTGATGTCTGTTTTTATTTGGTCATTGATCCATTGATTATTTAGGAGCATGTTATTAAGTTTGCATGTATTTGTGGGATTTTTCATTTTCTTTGAGTAATTTATTTCTGGTTTCATACCTTTGTGATAGGAGAATCTGGTGGGTAGAATTTCAATCTTTTTGAATTTACCTAGGCTCTTTTTGTGGCCTATTCAAGAATATGATCTATTCTTGAAAATGATCTATGTGCACTTGAGAAGAATGTGTATTCTGCTGATTTTGGGTGTAGAATTCTGTAGATGTCTGTTAGGTCCATCTGTTTTAATGTGTTGTTCAATGCCTCTGTATCCTTACTTATTTTCTGTCTGGTTGATCTTTCCTTTGGAGTGAGTGGTGTGTTGAAGTCTCCAAAAATGAATGCATTGCATTCTATTTCCCCCTTTAATTCTGTTAGTATTGTTTCACATATGTAAGTCATCCTGTGTTGGGTACATAGATGTTTATAATAGTTATATCCTCTTGTTGGACTGACCCCTTTATCATTATGTAATGTCCTTTGAAGTCTATTTTTTCTGATACAAGTACTGCAACTCCTGCTTTTTTTCTTCCTATTAGATGTATGAAATATCCATTTCCATCCCTTTACTTTCAGTCTGCCTGTGTCTTTGGGTTTGAAGTGAGTCTCTTGTGGGCAGCATATAGATTGTTCTTGTTTTTTTATCAATTCAGTGACTCTAGGTCTTTTCATTGGTGCATTTAAATTTAGGGTGATTATCAATAGGTATTTACTTATTGCCATTGCAGTCTTTAGATGTGTGTTTACCAAAGATTCAAGGGTAATTTCCTTACTATCTAACAGTCTAATTTAACTCACTTCGTATGCTGTTACAAACACAACCTAAAGATTCTTTTTTTCCTCCTTTTTCTTCCTCCTCCATTCTTTGTATGTTATGAATCATATTCTGTACTCTTTTTCTATCCCTTGGGTGACATATATTTAGTCTTAGGAATACTTCCATCTATAGGAGTCCCTCCAAAATGCACTGTAGAGGTGGTTTGTGGGAGATAAATTCTTTCAGGTTTTGCTTCTCTGAAAATTGTTTAATCCCTCCTTCAAATAAATGATAACCTTGATGGGTAGAGTACTCTTGGTTCAAGGCACATCTGCTTCATTGCATTAAATATATCATGCCACTGCCTTCTGGCCTGTAAGGTTTCTGTTGAGAAATCTGATGATAGCCTGATGGGTTTTCCTTTGTATGTGATCTTTTTTCTCTCTCTAGATGCTTTTAAAAGTCTGTCTTTAACCTTGATCTTTGCCATTTTAATTATATGTCTTGATATTGTCTTCCTTGGGTCCCTTGTGTTGGGAGATCTGTGCATTTCGATGGCTTGAGAGACTATCTCCTTCCCCAGATTGGGGACTTTTTCAGCAATTACCTCCTCAATGAGATTTTCTATCACCTTTTCTCTCTCTTCTTCTTGTGGTATCCCTATTATGCGAATATTGGTCCGTTTGGATTGGTCACACATTTCTCTCAATATTCTTTCATTCTTAGAGATTCTTTTTTCTCTCTGTGCCTCAGCTTCTTTGTATTTTTCTTCTCTGATTTCTATTCCATTTACCGTCTCTTCTACTACATCTATTCTGCTTTTAAATCCCTCCATTGTATGTTTCATTTCAGATATGGAATTTCTTAATGATTGAATCTCTGTCTTAAATTCGTTCCTGAGTTCTTGAATAGTTTTCTGTACCACCACAAGCATGTTTATGATTTTTATTTTGAATTCTCTTTTGGGAATATTGGTGAGTTCAGTTTCATTTGGCCCTTTTTTGGGGTTTGTGAGATTTTGGTACCATGTTCTTTTGACATTTAATATTTCTGTGTGGTGCCCTCTATTGCCAAGACACTCCAGTCTCTGGGACTTCTCAGCTCCTAGGGTGAGGTTGGGAGACATATGGGAGTGGAGCTGTTGCCTGGGGGTAGGAAACATCTGTTTCCTGACTCCCATCTGCCCTGCCTGTGTCCAGTATCACAGCCAGTGGGCTGAGCACACAGGTGTAAGCCTCTGTGCTTGGCATCTCTAGCTGTTGTAGGTGAGGCCCTCTCTGGCTGGCCTGACACCAGAGTAGTGACTGCCAGTTTGCAATCTGGTGCTGTCAGGCCAGGAGGAAGATTCAGCAGGCTGCGTATCACAGTGGGGGCCTCAGAGCTGAGTAGCCTGCCAGGGTCTTGGAGTGCCTGAAGCTCCCCAAAGTTCCCAATATGCTGGGCAACTTTGTCCCCCTATCCCTTCTGCCATGGAGGAAGCTCCATGAAAACCCCATGTCTTCAGCAGCCCTCTCGCTGCTAGGAAGCCTCTCAGACCACCTGCCTTTCCCTTGTCTCAGAGCAGCCTTGTGTGGATCCTGTGCTCCACAAATGGCCAGGATCTGTCTCTCAAGCACTCTGCCTGTCCCAGCTCCCATCCTCCAGAGCATCACAGAATATCGATTTCTGCTTGCAAAGCAGATTTCCAGGACTATGTGTTCAGCAGTCGCAGGCTTCCACCTCCTCCCCTGCTCAATTTCTCTTCCTCCCACCCATGAGTTGGGGTAGGGGAAGGGCTCAGGTCCTGCTGGATCAGGGCTTTTGTATGTTACCCTGTTTTGTGAGGTCTGCTGTGTTCGTGATGTCTGTATGCAGTCTGATGCAGCCATCTTTCCTGTTGCTGTTTTAGGGTTAGTTGTATTAATTATATATTCACTCTATCTGTGGTTTTGGGAGGAGTTCTTTCTCTCACCTCTCACACCTCCATCTTAATGTGTGAGGTCACTAGGGAATCCTGGAGCCAGGAACATAGCCCTTGGGGATGCTGCCCTCCAGCAGATTGCAAGGAGTAGGGTATGCCAAATTGTGTTAATGGCTGTCCAAACCCCAGGGATGTCCAAGAGGTGCTTCTTGGATTCTTCACCTTTCATCACAAGCCTTACCCTAATCGAGTGGTAGGGCTCCTCACCCTAGGAGGTTGGATCTAGATACATGGGAATTAATGGCAGTGTTAAGGTACTGTTTCACTGGCTGTCATCAATGCAATTGGCAGAGACATCCATCCAGAGCACTGTTTGGCACTAGACATATGCTAGGCCACCAATTATGACCCTGGGACACCAGGTTCTTGTACTTAGTAGTCCTTCTTCCTATTCATTCTAGATGGGGAATAAACACTCAACTCCCTGTGATAGGCCTCCGGGTTGCATCCTCTGACAATGGGAACACTTTAACTGCAGACCCTGAGGAGATCAAGGCTCAAATTCTTCTGCAAAAAGGCTGGACTTAAGGCTGCAGATAGGTTATCAGCTGTATGAAAGTCTCTGCTGTGGCCGAAGAGCCCACTGAGAACACAGCTGCCTTTCTTGAAAGGCTTAAAGAGGTACTCATTAAACATACCAATCTGGACCTGGACTCATATTAGGGCATGGTCATACTGACGGACAGATATCTGACCCAGTCAGCACCAGATATTAGGAGGAAACTCCAAATAGTAGTTCAGATTCAGAGGCCATGATAGATGACATGCTTACTGCAGCAAGATCAGTGTTTTATAACTGAGAGCAGGATATGGAGGCTTGGGCTCAGGAGAAAGAAAGGAAGAAGAAGGTAAGGTACCAGAAGGATGAACAGGAAAGAGAGGCTAGACATGCCCAGATGATGGTGGACTCACAGGGCCAAGGATATTTCATTGGTACCCCAACCACACCCAAAGTTGTCTCCACAATGTGCTATATCTGCCACCAGTCAGGACATGGTACCAAAGAATGTCCCTGAATATACAGGCTGCCTGTCACTGACTGCCAAAAATGTGGAAAGTCAGGGCACTAGGCTGCCCTCTGTCTCTCAAACTGAAGGGTTCAGGGGTCTGAGGCAGTCTCAGGCCTACAACTGCTCAAGACTGATGCAGCGCCATCCAGTTGGTCCCGCCACAGATCACCATCACTGTACTGGAGCCAAGGGTATCAATGGACGTTGCAGGTAGGACAGTAACTTTCCTTTTGGATACTGGGGCCACCAACTCTGTTCTGACATCCTTCTCTAGACCCCTCACCTCAAGGGCCTCTACTATCTTGGGACTTACCAGTAAGCGAACTTCTCTGCCATTTACTCCCCTTTTGTACTGTCTGTGGGAAGGTCATACCTTTTCCCACAGCTTCCTGTTAATGCCTGAATGTCCCATCCCATTGCTAGGCATGGATATTCTACAAAAACTGGGAACTTGAGTCACTCTGGGAGAATTGTCCTCCCATTGGACTCACCTACAAATGCTTGTACTGCCTGATAAAGAGAACCCAGGACAGAAACCAGCACCTTGGGAAAATCTTATCAACCCTAATGCCAGACCAAGGCATCTCTGAGATCACCCCTGTGATAGTTGGACTAAAGAATCCTACTAAGTTCCAAAACTTAAAACAATATCCCATCAGGCTTGAGGTCCAAAAGGGACTTCAGCCTTTAATATCCAAGTTTATCCAACATTGACTCTTAATACCCACTAACTCTCCCTGCAACACCCCAATTCTGCCTATAAGAAAATGAGACAGCTCTTACCATCTGGTACAAGACTTAAGGATATAAATGAAGCAGTAATTCCCCTTCATCTGGTGGTTCCAAACTCCTATACTTTGCTGGGAACCCTTCCTCCAGAGACCTCATGTTTCAGCACCTTATATCATAACGAAGGCTTTTTCTGTATACCACTAAGTCCCCACTCACAATATCTTTTTGCCTTTGAATAGGATACTCCAGGTACTTCCCACCTATGATTAATCTGTACTGTGTTTCTACAGGGCTTTCAAGACAGCCCCCTCCTATTTGGAAGGTCTTATCCCAGAATTTATAAGACTTACAGCTTTAGGGGGGCACCATCCTCCAATATGTAAATGATCTTATCTGCTCACCCACCCAAGCTAAGGCCTAAGAGAATGCCATCCAGGCCCTAAATTTTTTGGCAGAGCATGGGTAAAAAGTATTCTGATCTAAAGCTCAATTAGCACAACGAAATATCTATTACTTAAGGATCCCATTGACACCTGGCAACCGGAGGCTTTCCTCTGAGTGGGTCCAGGGCATTATCCAGCTACCAGAGCCAACCACCCATAAACAACTAAGGGCTTTCCTGGGGCCCACAGGGTACTGACATATTTGGATGCCAAATTATGGCTTAATAGCCAAGTCCTTATATGACTGCTTAAAAGGAAAATATGATTGGGAACACCTTTTATGGGTGCCTGAACAGCAAAACTCAATGCAGCAGTTAAAAGACCTCCTGCTTCAGACACCTGCTTTGGGACTGCCTGATCCTTCCAAACCTTTTCACTTATATGTGCATGAAAGGGAAGGAATGGCCCTGGGAGTAATATCCCGGACACTAGGTCCAGCACGAGATCTTTGGGGTACCTAGCCAAGAGACTTGATTCAGTATCCCAATGATGGCCAGCGTGCTTGAGACTTATAGCTGCTTTTGCCCTGCTTGTGGAGTTCACCTTGGGGTCTCCCTTTCAGGTTTTCACCAACCGTCAGGTGGCTCCCCTATTACAGAACAAAAGCCATATTTAGTTGTCTGACAGTCAAATATTCCAGTTAGAAAACCCAGAGATTATTGTCTCCACCTGTAATATTCTTTAAACCCCACTACCGTGCTGCCCACTTCTGACAATACTCTCCTACTCCATTCTTGTGAAGAAACATTCTCCTTATCCACTAGTCCCCACCCTGATCTAACTGACCAGCCCTTGAACAATCCTGATGAAATCTGATTCACTGATGGGAGTAGCTTTATGTCAAATGGGAGGCAAGTAGCTTGATATGCTGTGGTCTCTGACTCCAGGACAATAGAAGCCAGGTCCTTACCCTCTAGCACTTCTGCCCAATTGGCTGAATTTTTTGCCCTGACCTGAGCCCTTGAACTAGCTGAGGGAATAACAACCACTTTCACAGACTCCAAGTACACTTTCCTTGTCCTCCATGCACATGCTGCTGTATGGAGGAAGTGAGGATTTCTAATTTCCTGAGACTCTCAGATCAAATATGCTGACCAGATCAAATGTCTCTTGGAAGCAGCCTGGCTGCCCAAATCAGTGGTTATTGTACACTGTAAAGGCTACCAAAATGGATATACTATAGTGGCCAAAGGGAACCAGATGGCTGATGAAACAGCCAGAGTGGAAGTCTTACAGGAACCTCTTCTGGACACTGTGGTACCAGATCTGAAAACCCTCCCACACCTACCCACATACCAGAGGGAAGGACCTGGGCACACCAAAAAGGTTTGAGCCCCTACCTTCAGGATGGTTTCAAAAAGTAAAGGTTCTTTTTCTACCCCCAAACTTCCATTGGAAGCTATTAACATCCTTACATGATGCTAAACCCATCTAGGGAGAAATGTCATTGTCACTCTAAAATCCAAGGTGTTCTCAGGGAGGGACTTGTCTAAGGTCACTGAACAGGTGTCCAAAGCCTGTCCTACCTGTACCTTCAATAACGCTCAAGGGGCATGAAAGTCTTCCCTAGTTCAGGCCACATAAATGAGCAGGGACATACCAGAGGAGGACTGGCAACTAGATTTTACAAAAACGTCTTCCACCAGGCAGTCTAAGTTCCTACTGCTGTTTGTAGACACCTTCACAAGATGGATAGAGGCCTTCCCAACTCAGACCAAGAAGTTCACTGAGGTAGCCAGCAAGCTGTTGCATGAAATTATTCCCAGGTTTGGGCCTCCACTCCTCATTCAGAGTGACAGTGGCCCTGCATTCACAGCTTCCATTGTTCAGAATGTGTCTAAGGCTCCAGGGATTAAATACTGCTTACATTGCTCCTGGTGAACCCAATCCCGTGGCAAGGTGGAACAGGGCAAGTGATTCTTAAAATTAGCCATAAGAAAAATCAGCCAGGAGACTGCCCTTCAGTGGGCAGAGGCACTCCCAATTGTCCTCATAAAAATGAGGGTAACACCCAAGGCATCCTTGGAATTCAGCCCATTTGAGGCAATTGTGTGGAAGTTCCTTCATTCAATCAGAGATTCTCCTTGATTCAGAAGCCTTAGCTTTACATTGATATGCAAGTTAATTAAGTCAATTCCAGGAGGTCCTAAGAGAATATGGGTTGTCAAAGATTCCCAATAAACCCAAATGACCCTTTATATCCATCAGGACCCCAGGTCCTAATCAAAGTATGGAAGGAGGGCTCTCCAGCCTCCCAAATACAAACAACCTGGAAGGGACCATATCCAGTACTCATCTTCTTCTAGCATAATTTAAGGCACCTGGGATCACTAGCTGGATTCACTACTCATGGGTCAAGCTCTGGACCATGCATGGGCTTGAGACAAAACAACCAGCTTACACTTGTGAACCAGTAGAATATCTAAGATTCTTTATCAAAAGGACCACAGCAGAAGTCTCAGATAAGTAATGCTATTATCTTGACTGACATAGTTCTGTTTTTGGCCTCAGCCAGTGCCAAGGCCACAACTGACCACCCACCAACCTACGGCTTTCCCGTAAAAAACTCAGCCCTTGATCTAGTAAACCAGAAGTTTGAACTCCTTTCCTCACCAGATACTGTTGGCTATGTGTTACCACCAAGGGGTGGAGTTTTGTCATTCCAGTGCCAGCAGTTACATGGGCCATCACTCTAGCCCTGCTGGATGTGAAAACTCACCCAGTAAGCCTGGGATGGGAATTCTTAGCCATAACAACCATTAACCAAGATTACCTCATCAGATCACTGGAAACTTACCCACTCTGCTGGAATAGTTTCACTTCTACTCCTGAAGGACCCCTATTTTCCTATCTAACAAATAGCCAGAAGGTTGTCTACCCCTTTTACATTATTAGCAACCTTTCCTCTGGGCCCAATGTTAGGCTTCTCCAGCCTTGGCAGTGTAACTACACTTTCCATGTCAAGGTCCAGGTTTCCCTTAATATCTCTGTGGAATTGCTTCAGTGAATGGCCACACTACTGTAGTGATCAACTTCTTACTCAGTCCACTAGAAACTCCGATCAAACCCCTCTTTTCAATTCCCACCAAACAGACTTATTTTTGTCAAGGGTGGCCCACAACCCACACAGTTATCAGTCCACTCTTAAAATAGTCATCCACTAACTGTTCCATCTTATTCACACAAGAAGGCCACCAACTACTCTGGAACCCAACCCAAGGCACCCTCTTTCCCAGGCACATGGGTCAACCTAATCAAACCACACCCCTTGACCTGACTGTTTTTCCCTTTATAGCAGCCAATTCAGCTGTCCAGACTACTCAACTTCAAGGGCATAAATTTCCAAATGGATGGAGAGGGACCGTACCATAACTCCCCTGTTCGTTACCTCATTCACTGCCCAACTGTCCCCTCTTTGGAACTATACTGGGTGTGTGGACATAGAGCTTAATTTAAGCTCCCTTCCAGCTGGACTGGATGCCACTCTTTGGGTTTTATAGTAAAAGACAACATGTCCTTGGCTATGGCCAGTATGTCCTTCCCTTATGCAGTGTATCACCAAAGTTGAGCAAATGAGTGGGACACCTTCTCCCACTAGCAGTGGGGCTCTCAGTCCTGGGAACTGCAGGGGCAGCCACTGGAGGCTCCTCCCCAGGCATTCAATCCCAATTATCCAAGGAAATAGCTGAGAATTTCTAACAAACAGCTGCTGCCTTTACAGGGCTTCAGAGCCAATGAGACTCACTTGTTGGGGTGGCTCTTCAAAACAGCATAGCATTAGACCTCCTCACTGTAAGAAAGGGAGGAACCTGCTTGTATCTAAGGGGAGGAATGCTACTTCTGCATCAATCAGTCAGGCCAAGTACAAGAAGATGTCTGCCAGATCCTAGACTCCACAGATAAGTTTCAAACTTTAGGCATGGCAGCCTCAAGCTGGAAATCATGGTTAATGTCCCTCCTTCTACCTTGGTATTTCCCTTAGTTTTACTAGTTGTACCCCTTGCCACTGAACCTCCTTTACTTAACCTCTTTATTTGATTTCTCTCTTCCAAGTTTCAGGCTCTACATCTACAAATGATTCAAAATGGCTGTCAGCCAGTTCCGATATCCTTACCCTCTATCTATATAGGACCTCTGGATCAACCAGAACCTTCATCTGGGCATGGTCTCCTAGACCCTGGGCCGGACAGTACTTAACCAACCAGTCATAACCTTCATACCCTGACTGACAGAGAGAAAGCACTGGGACCCAGTCTGTGTACACCGCCTCTCCATCAGCAGGAAACAGCCAGAGCATTTGTTGCCCAAGGCCCAAAGAATTGGGTCCCAACTGCTTGAGGGGGGAATGTTAGGTAGAAAGACAGACATGAACATTTGGGGAAGGGGGAGATAAGTTTCAAGGAAAAAGACCATTCAGGGGGTCCCACTTGAAGACAACAAAGGCTTTATAGGGAGATATAACTTCCTTGCCTATCAGAACAGGCTAAATTGGTCCCAACCCAATCCCAATATGGGTACAATAAAAAAAAATTAGGAACTACCCAAAATGTTCCTCATCATAGGAAAGGACATGCGCACTGAGAGGGATGGCTATATAGATGGACCCGCCAATCAAATAACTACACCTTGTTAATCAATGAGGCACCTCCTAGCCAGAATGCAATATATAGGCCTCCCACCTAACAGATATGGAGGCCTTTGTCTTGATGGGAGCATCAAAGAAAAAATCAATTACCAACTACCACCATAGTAAGTGTTCCCTTAGTGTTCACTTGATTACCTTTCCTTCACATTGCCATTGTTATTGTCTCCGAAGTTCATTCTTATTTATTATCTCAAGTTATTCTCACAATTATATGAGGTAGGGGTTATTATCCCAATATTATAGATGAGAAAACTGAGGTTCAAAGAAATCAAATGGATCACCCAAATGTACATGGTAAATAAGAGGCAGAACTGAGATTTCAGTTCTGATTCCATGACTTCAAATCAAGGGATCTAGCCACTATACCACAGATGCCTATAATTTTGGCATACTTAATGAATTATTAAAAACAGTTTTAAATATCTAATTAAAAGTTAATAAATGCCATGTGAAAGAAGTTCTAGAAGCTGTAACTTAATAGACTAATTTGTGACATTTCTTTAAAACTACCTAAACATATCTAAATTATAAAAATAAAATAGACTTAAATTCCTTATATTGATCATATGTCCAAAGTATGTATCATAAATCTAGAATCAGTGAGCATGAACTTTGCATTTGCATTTTAGTTAAATAAATTAAATATCTCAAAATGGAAGGCTTCATTTCCACATGGCAAAGGCTATACCTGCTCTGGGAAATTCAGAAGAAGGAAAAAGAAAAAAAAGTCAGAACCACAGCTATTTTCATTGCTGAGAATGACTGCTTTATTCTCTACTACTGATTTTTCTTCAGTTGCATAAAGCATTTTCTGGATATACTATGAGAAAAACTTTCCTCAGAGAACTAAAATGAAGTGGAGGTACAATTCTTCATAAGAGAAACCATGAAATGATATAGTCACAGTTTTCTCTTACATGTTTAGTCCTCTAGCTGTTAGAAGTTGAGAGAACTGCATCTAAAACACAACCATGAACTATATAGCTATATGACCTTCTTCAAGTCAAGTAACCTGTTAAAGACTGTTTTCTATGTGTAAAATGGACATAATAATACATACATCATATGATTGCTATGAGTATTAAATGGGATGACACATGTAAAGTTCCTGGTATTTGATTAGTAAAACTAAATAAATGATGACTCTTTTTCTTTCACCCCCACCTAGGCTGATTTCCTGTTACAAAAGCCTACATTTTTTTCAACATAAGAAGATAATGTTATTAGCTGTGTTCTTCATATTATCACTACTGCTTTGATAGTTCAACTTTCTAAAAGAAACTTAACTTTCTTATAAAAATAGCCTCAGCTTTTCATATGATACAGATCATGATAATCTCATAACATTCTACCCTTTCCTACACACACACACACCCCTCAACAACCACCACCAGTGTACATACCTCTTAACATCTCAGACATTTCCCGTGTCTGGCACAGATCCTCAGCAAGCTCAATTCTTTGGAGGCCTACAGTCAGCATTTGTATTTATTTGTGTGGCTTATACATCACATCATAGCTTTTATCCTCTGTTGCTGATTCAGAAATGTCAAAGAGTCCAAACCCTTGGGAAAGGAAGATTTCCATAGAGTTGCATGAGCAGAAAGCAAACCTACAGTGAGAACTCAATAAACCATCCTATAAAACATGTTTTACCTATTTAAAGTTCAGTACTGTAGTCAGGACAGCAAGAGATTTGGATTTCAAAGGCTGACACTTCGTTTCAATAATTGTGCTAATCTGATGCATAGCATTCTTTTAGTCTCTTACTTGTATGCTGATACTCAGAATCTTATACAGGCATGAGAGAACTTATGGATGTGGATAAGACTCAGTCTAAAGAATAATGGCTGCATTATGCATACACGGACACATAGTTTAAAAAAAGAAAAACACAGATGAACAGTGAATTTAAGAACTACTTTATCTAGACTTTTCATTAAGATTCAGACTGTTTCCAGAAATATTCTATGTACAATTTACAGATTAGGTATTACTATTTCCTCTTGATCTTATATGCAAAACAAGATCATAAGTATTAAAAGGCCACAGTTTAGAATAAACATTAATTTCCAAATGACTTGAAATATATCATATTTCCACCTTGAGAATTTTCTATTGTTTAGTTCACTCATGGTCCAATTAACTAAAAAATCACATATGCAGTTTACAGTTGACAGAAATAGGAAAACACACTTGGATAAGACTAGTCTTGAACCTTCTACCCATTTCCTTCTCACTTAAAAATAAATTAAGTCATCTTTTTGGAAAATTAAATTGCTAAATCATTATACTAATAATAAATTACCATTTTCTAATTTTAAGTGGTTTAAAACATATTTCCCTTCCAGAAGTTTGAGCATTGTACTATGGTCCAGAAGTAAATTATATCCATAACAAAGGTTTCTAGAGGTCCTTATCATTATTTCCCCATTCCCTTGCTGTGCATATTTTTTTATTCTCTGAATATTACTTTTAGTAGTGTCATGACTATATTTTCCAAACTCCAGATCCCATAAGATCTGATAAATAAGGTTTTTGTGTTGCTTCTTGGTGCCAGATGCAGTCCAGGAGATGTAACTTGGATGTTGAAATTGTGACTTGTTGGACTCTGATGGTTTAGAAGGATAATAGAAGGAAATGTTTAAAATTAAGAATGTCTTGGAAAATTTGGTTACTGTATGAATAGGACGTCTGAGTCAATGACACTAAATTGTTGAAAAAAATCAGTTAAAAAGTCAAGACTGGAGAAACTGGCAATAATATTTAACCTGAAATCATTACAGCATATATTCTGCAACTCATTTAGACATATGAACTTTAAGAAAATGACATTCAGCTTTATGCAAATAAACCCATGACCCTCTATTAGATCTGAAACATGTTCAGGAATTTAAACTGTTCTGAAGTTGATACCCTATGTATATATTATCAGGTTCTTAAGGTTACTGCTCAACCTGGCATCACCAATCAGTAGGGAAATATATCACATAAGGTACTGACATCTCAGCTGGCCATACCAGCAAATATGTTGTTAGCGGTAGCTCCTTATTGCCACAACTATCATGATGAAAAGGTCAACCTTGTTTGCCTTGTTTACCCTTATCTGCTCTTGAGAGATCCCCTTCTGATTCTAGTTTTAGTGATTTATAGATGCAATAATATTACATTTGTGGGCAGCCATGAAAAGGCTCATGACCTGCCTCTAGAGTCTGGAAGGACACTTCTATAAGAAGAATGTTCTCAGTAGCCTTCATTCTGCTATACTAAGCTTCTTGAGGACAGGGTGAGTCTTATTAAACCCTATGTCTCCTGTGCTAAGCTCACATATAATATATGCTCCACAAATACCTTCCAAATAGTTTATAAGATCCCCAAGGAGGGAAGCATTTTTCTGACCTTCCAAGTTTTTCTTTTTGTCCTCATCAATGAATAGCAGCTATTTCATTGAGTTGACTGTCATCTTATAAGCAAGTAGGATAGGAAGTAGGATAAGCAAGTAAAATAGGAAGCAAAGTTTTGGGGAAGGAGATAAAATGGTTCACACAATGGTGCAAATGAGGATATGTCCTTTGGAATATCTGCTATTTAACTTACCTTCCTGTATGCTCAGGATAAAGGAGATAGGTGGTCATTATCTCATTTTCCAGGTGTCACCTATGAAACTCATGGCCCTTAGAAGAAGTAGCAGCTTGCAACTTGGCTATTAGGCTACCTCCTCATAGAGGGGTAAGAAGAAGCACAATTGATGCCTATTAACTAAACGTCCTCCTTAGAATGTAATCTTGGTAGAATACAGACTGTGGTGAAGAGGGATAAATGTATCAGTCTTCATTAGCTTTCCAGAGTCTTATCTTCACAATGATTTAACTGAACAGAAAAAAAGAGAGAGAGAAAGAAAAACAAAATAAATGACCAAGAAATAGCAAAGAACAAATACACACACAACATGATCCCAAGAATTTTCTAAATTTCACGAGCAAGTTAAAGGGCTACCTATCAGAAGAGATGACAATCACAAGGAAGAAACAAGTCTATATTCGAAAAAGAAACCAAATTACTGAACTTGTTTCCAATTTCTACCAGCTGGAAAAAAGAATAATTCCTCTTTGTATAGGTGATAAATCTGAAAGTGTTTTTCCCCTAATTGAAAAAAGTCATACCCTTTCTCTTGCTCTAATACACACACACATACACACACAAAGCTGAGCAATATGGGTGTTGGGAGCACTGGCCCCCCACACTGTTGAAAATCCATGTATATAAGTTTTGACTCCCCCAAAATTGAACTACTAATAGCTCACTGTAGACCAGAAATCTTACTGATAGCATAAACAATTAACACATTTTGTATGTTGTATTATATACCATATTCTTACATTTAAGTAAGCTAGAGAAAAGAAAACATTGTTTAAATTGTCATAAATCTTCAAAGCTTTTTATATTTATTGAAACCCATCTACATACAAGTGGATCTACACAGTACAAACCCAAGTTCTAGGGTCTAAGAACATAAATATATATACATACACTGCAAATATATATTTATTCTATATGTACCTAGGAATGTATTACTGCAATAGACAGTTCACATGTGGTAAGCCATTAATATAGGTTAAGCCAATGAGTCAAACAGATCCAAATTTACACTATTAAGCAATCTGATGCTGTGTATTCATTCAATGATCGACATATTTTTGTATATTTTCTTTGGTGGAATTACTTTTGTAAGTATTTTTATGTTTTTATACAATTATTGCTTTAAGAAGGTCACAAAACCAAATAAAGAGAAGAAATTCGCACAATTCTGGAGCCCAAATTGCACGTGTAAGTAGTAATCATGTTTCTTCATAATAAGGATATGCCCCATTCAGAAGATTTTGAGTTTCACCATGTAAGAGTAATAGATTAAATGATTTAGTATTCCAAATCACTTATTGGGGTCCAGAAGTCAGGGAATACAATTCAAAGACTGAGTTGATATTCTAAAAAGTACAGTCATAATGATATTCTTGCCACCTCTTAGCAAACACAAAAAATTTCCAAGAGTATTAATTATTACTTAGGACTTAAAGATCTCAGACTACATAGCCTTTTTAAATAGAGAAAATATTACAGGAAAATTAAAATTTCAGAAAATATATTTTCATAAATGTAATCAGTATAAGTTAAAAGACCAATATAAATGTAACATAAATATAGTTCAACAAATAATTTCATGTATTTAACTTATTTGAGTATTACAACCAAAATACTAAGTAAAGTAATTATATTTTCTCCATTACTTAAATGAAGAAACTGAGACCCTGAAATGTTATGTGACTTATTCCACATTATAAAACATCACACTGATGGAGATAGAATGGTAATACAGGTTTTCTGACCCGTAGTATATTTTTACTTCTGCCTTCTAGACTGCTGCTGAGTAGTATTGCACTGTATGTATATATTATAATTTATTTATTGACTTGTAAATGAATCTTTGGATTATTTCCAACTTTACGAATAAAGATTCAATGAATATTTGTCTGCAAATATTTGTTTGGACATATGCTTTCCTTTTGATTGGTTAAATAACTGGCATATGCTTTCATTTTTTCAGGTTAATAACTAAGAGTGGAATGACTGCTTCACGTGGTACTTCTATTTTTAACTTTTTAAGAAGCTGCCAAACTGTTTTCCAAAGTAGCTGTATCAATTTACATTCTTACCAGTATGAGTTCTAGATTTTCCACATCCTTGCTAACATTTGGTACAGTCAGTTAAAAAAAAAATTAGTCATTCTAGTAGGTGTATAGTAGTATCTCATTGTGGCTTTAATTTTCATTTCTGTAATGATTAATGCTATTGAATCTTTTTAAGTGCTAATTTGTGATTCCTATCTCTTTCATGGTGAAGTGTCTATTCAAATATTTTCCCCCTTTTAAAATTAGGTGGTTGTTTTCTTCTTACGGAGCTTTTTTTTAGGGCAAGAAAAAATAATATTTTAGTTAAAAGATTTTGTAAATCAGTGAACTATTTTACAAATCTCTCTTACTATAGATAACAACTATGCATTAGAATCTCAATTTATACATGTTGAAATCAAATGAGAATAGTAATGGAAGCAAAAAACGATTGTCTGAAAAGATGAAAACAGTATGAGCAAAATAACTTTTGTCTTCTGTCTAAAAATAAATATGTTCAAAAAGTAGTCACAGGTAATTAATCATGATAAAGGACCCTGTTAGAAATAACTGGAGTTTGCCTATAAATATATCTTCCCTACTACCCAATCAGTTGAGAATCTGAAAGAGCTTATTTTGGCTGCTGGAGAAAAAAAGCACAGAAATACATTCCTGACTCAATAATGAAACAACTAAAACATTTTGTTTCTTCAGAGAGCACATTTGAGAAAAGAGAAATACTATTTGCCTTCATTTCTGATTATGCTTTTCTCTATTACACACCGTGTTAATTTTATATTTTGACTAGTTCTACATTTTTATTGACTGTATATGCTAATAATTTATATCAGACTGATAATATGCACTTAACATTTACATAAAATAAATGTTTTTATTTAAATTTGATATAATGAAATATTCCTATATTTGAACTATATGCAATACTTAGTTTCATAGCATTTAAAAAATTTATGGATTAGGAACACTAAAAATATGTTAAAAATACCAAGAAAATGTGAAATAAATATGGAAATAGTGAACTTTTCAAGAACAGCTTTATAGAAAACCCATGCATATATGGTCAAATAATACATTACAAAGGAGCCATGAATATACAGTGAGGAAAAGTCCCTTCAATAAATCAATAAATGGTGTTGGGGAAACTGGACAGCTACATGCAAAAGAATGAAAATGGATTAACTCCATACACAAAAGTATACCTGAAATGGATTAAAAGCCTAAATATAAGACATGAAACCATAAAACTCTTAAAAAAAAACATAGGCAAAAATCCTTTGCACATAAGCATGAGTAATTTTTTTTCTGGACATGTCTTCCCAGGCAAAGGAAGCAAAATCAAAAATAAACAAGTGGGAGTACCTCAAACTAAAAAGCTTCCACACAGCAAAAGACACCATCAACAAAATAAAAAGACAATTCTCCTGCACTATGGGAGAATATATGCATAAATGATATATCTGACAAAGGATTAACATCCAAAATATATAAAGAACTTGTATGCTCAACAGCATAAAAAATACCTGATTAAAAAATGGGCATAGGCCCTGAATTTCTGCAAAGAAACATGCAGATGGCCAACAGACACATGAGATGGTCCACATCACTAATTATCAAGGCAATGCAAATCAAAACCACAATGAGATATCATGTCACACAAGTCAGAATGGCCACTGTCCAAAAGGCAAGAAATAATAAATGCTAATAGGTATGTAGAGAAAGGGAAATGCTCCTACATTGTTGGTGGGAATGTAAATTGGTACAGCCACTAAGGAAAGCAGTGTGAAGTTTCTTCAAAAAAGTAAAATTATATTTGCAGATGACATGATACTGTACATAAAAAACCCTAAAGACTCCACTCCAAAACTACTAGAACGCATATCTGAATTCAGCAAAGTTGCAGGATTTAAAATTAACACACAGAAATATGCTGCTTTCCTATACACTAATGAACTAACAGAAAGAGAAATCAGAAAAACAATTCCATTCACAATTGCATCTAAAAGAATCAAATACCTAGGAATAAATGTAACGAAGGAAGTGAAAGACCTGTACTCTGAAAACGACAATACACTCCTAGGAGAAATTAATGAAGACACTAACAAATGGAAATGCATCCCATGCTCTTGGATAGGAAGAATAAATATTGTCAAAATGGATATACTACCCAAAGCAATCCTCAGATTCAATGCAATCCCCATCAAACTACCAACAGCTTTCTTCAATGAACTGGAACAAATAATTCTAAAATTCATATGGAACCAGAAAAGACCCTGAATAGCCAAAGCAATCCTGAGAAGGAGGAATAAAACAGGGGGAATTACGCTCCCTGACTTCAAGCTCTACTACAAAGCCACAGTAATCAAGACAATTTGGTACTGGCACAAAAACAGACCCACAGACCAGTGGAACAGAGTAGAAAATCCAAGCATTAACCCAAACACCTACAGTCAATTAATATTTGATAAAGGAGCCTTGGATATACAATGGGGAGAGGACAGCCTCTTCAGCAGCTGGTGTTGGAAAAACTGGACAGCTATATGTAAGAGAATGAAACTGGACTACTGTATAACCCCACACACAAAGGTAAACTCAAGGTGGATCAAAGACCTGAATGTAAGTCATGAAACCATAAAACTCTTAGAAAAAACATAGGCAAAAATCTCTTGGACATAAACATGAGCGACTTCTTCATGAACATATCCCCCCGGGCAAGGGAAACAAAAGCAAAAATGAACAAATGGGACTATATCAAGTTGAAAATCTTCTGTACAGCAAAGGACACCATCAGTAGAACAAAAAGACATCCTACAGTATGGGAAAATATATTCATAAATGATGCATCTGAGAAGGGTTGTCATCCAAAATATATAAAGAACTCATGCACCTTAACAAACAAAAATCAAATAACCCAATTAAGAAATGGGCACAGGACATGAATAGACACTTCTCTAAAGAAGAAATTCAGGTGGCCCACAGGCACATGAAAAGATGCTCCACATCGCTAATCATCAGAGAAATGCAGATTAAAACCACAATGAGATATCACCTCACACCAGTGAGGATGGCCAACATCCAAAACACAAACAACAAATGTTGGCGAGGATGTGGAGAGAGGGGAACCCTCCTACACTGCTGGTGGGAATGCAAATTAGTTCAACCATTGTGGAAAGCAGTATGGAGGTTCCTCAAAAAACTCGAAATAGAAATACCATTTGACCCAGGAATCCCACTCCTAGGAATTTACCCTAAGAATGCAGCAGCCCAGTTTGAAAAAGACAGATGCACCCCTATGTTTATTGCAGGACTATTTACAATAGCCAAGAAATGGAAGCAACCTAAGTGTCCATCAGTAGATGAATGGATTAAGAAGATGTGGTACATATACACAATGGAATATTATGCAGCCATAAGAAAAAAAACAAATCCTACCATTTGCAACAACATGGACGGAGCTAGAGGGTATTATGCTCAGTGAAATAAGCCAAGCCTAAAAAGACAAGTATCAAATGATTTCACTCATATGTGGAGTATAAGAACAAAGAAAAAAACTGAAGGAACAAAACAACAGCAGACTCACAGAACCCAAGAACGGACTAATAGTTACCAAAGGGAAAGGGACTGGGGAAGAAGGGTGGGAAGGGAGGGATAAGAGGGTAAAAGGGCCATTACGATTAGCAGACGTAAGGTAGGGGGGGCATGGGGAGGGCTGAACAACTCAGAGAAGACAAGTAGTGTTTCTCATCTCACTACACTGATGGACAGTGACTGTAATAGGGTTGGTGGGGGGGGGGCCTGATGAAGGGGGTAGTTTAATTACCATAATATTGCACATGTAATTGTAGGTTAAAGATACCAAAATAAATTGTAAATAAATTAATAAAAAAAAAGTAAAATTAGAAATAGCATATGACCAGGCAACTCCACTTCTAGGATTTACACATAGAAAACAAAATCTCTGATTTGAAAAGATATGTGAACCCCTACATTTATTGCCACATTATTTACAAAAGCCTAGATAAGAAAGCAAACTAAGCATCCATCGGTAGATGAGTGGATAAAGAAGATGACGTACATATACACAGTGGAATATTATCAACAATAAAAATAAAGAAACCTTGTCATTTGTGACAACATGGATGGACTTAGTGGGTAATATGCTAAGTGAAATAGACCAGGTGGAGAAAGACAAATACATCATTTCAGTTTTATGTGGAATCTGAAACAAATCAACAAAACAAAAATGAACAAAACAGCAGTAGACTCACAGACATTGAGAAGTGACTGGTGGTTACCATGGGGGACGGGTGGGGGTGGATATTTGAAATTGATAAAGGGGATAAAGAGGCACAAAAACTCAATCATAATATAAATTAGTCACAGGGATGAAAGTACAGCATACAGATTATAGCCAATGGTTCGGTAATATCCTTCTATGTTGACAGATATTAACTACACTAGTTGGGGTGAGGATTTAAAAATGTACGTAACTGTAGAATCACTTTGCTGTATACTTGAAGCCATTATAATATTACATATCAACTATACCTTAATAAAATGTAAAAAACCAAAAACAAATTTATTGAGATATCATTCACATACCATACAACTCATACATTCATATTAAAGTATAAAGTTCAGTGAGTTTTAGCATATTTAGAGGTGTCCAAACATCATCAATACTAATTTCCAAAAATTTCATCATCCCAAAAGAAACCCAGTACTCGTTAAGAGATATTCCACTTACTGAGTTTTGTTAATTCTTTACATATTTCATATTCAAGGCCTTTATCAGATATGTGATTTGTTAATATCTCTTCCTTACCCCACTCTGTGGCTTATCTTTTCATTCTCTTGAGAGTGTCTTATGAAGAGCAGAAGTTCTTAATTTTAGTGAGGTCCAATTTATCATTTTTATTTCTTTATAGATTGAGCTTTTGGTGTTGATTCTAACAAATCTTGGCTTAACCTAAGGTCTCAGAGTTTTTCTCCTCTGTTTTCTTGCTTTAAATTCTTATAATTGTTTTGGCTTTACATTTAGATCGAGGATCCATTTTTTAGTTAATTTTTGTTTATGCTGTGAGTTAAGTGTTAAGTTTTGAGGTTCTTTTTTTTCTTTTGCATATGGATGTACAATTGTTCTAGCACTACTTGTTGAAAGATTACCCTTTTTCCATTAAATGAACTTTGCATCTTTATCAAAAATCATTTGACAATATATGTATGGGTCTATTTATGGACTATCTAATCTGTCCCATTGATTTATGTGTCCATACTTTCACCAATACCACACTGTATTGCCTACTGAAGTTCTTTGAGCTCTCTTTGAAGAAAGAACATTATATGAGTGGTTGGAAATAATACTTCAATGAGTTAATTGATGGTGCTTGTGGGTCCCAAAGGACATGCTTGTATGGTTTAAAAACCTAAATATAAGACACGAAACTATAAAACTTAGAAAAAAGTTGGTTGATAGACTGTCTTCTGAGGCGTGGGGGTTTCTTCTGGTTTTAGTGCCAGATCTGAAGTGTCTGTAACATAAAAATAATGGAGTTACAGAATTCAAGCTATATACACTCCATGAAGACAGGGACTTGTGCCCACTAAGTATTCAGCCCACAATAGATAGTGTATATTTGAATGAGTGAATACAGCAGTCCACCTCTTTCGCCTCATACAGCTTTCAGTCCCATCTTAAATACATGCTGAACCAACATTTAAAAGTCAATCTTTAAGTATTCCCTATTATTAGCCTACTTAAGGTACTCATGGAACTCCACCTGAACCTGAAGCTAAAAATACTTACCTCACAGGACTCCTGAAGATAAAATATATAATATGTAAGAAAGTGGCTATCTCAGTGCCCAATACATTGTAAGCACTCAATTAATGTTAGTTGCTTTCCATCACATCCTGGAAGAAGCATCTATTTATTTCTGCAGTGAGGACACGCATTTCTCCTCTGTATCTTGATAGATATTATATTTGTACCCTTATCCCAATCCCTAAAAAATCTTGCAGGAGTAAGAAGACAATAATATTTTGTTCCATCATTCTCTCTTTCAAGCAGGGACCATGATAATTTGTGTCATTCTTGACAGCACCCCACTCCAATTCTCTGTGTCCCAGGCCAAGGGAAACCACACCAATTTGTAGCAATTTTCAAGTAGGCTCTGGCCAGTTCTATGGGTTATTTTTTCTATAGTGTTACAATTAATATATGCAAAGGGTTAGCAAGAATGGGTCCCCAATTTTTCATTCATTGAGCTACTTCTTTGTTCCAAGACCTCATAACTGGATTATTTTCTATAACCATATGATACTTGCCATAATTACTTGCCAAAGGAATTTATGAAGATAAAAGCAATGTATACATTGTTGAATAATGTAGCTCCTGATAGAAACAATTTACAAATAATCTTGAACATAATTTACTCAGAAAGAACACAGGCTAGGAAAAACTGAGTAACCTCTCAACTCTTTGTGGAAGGTGCCACTAGATGTAATGTTCACTTGCAAAACCCAATGGAAAATAGAATAAAATATATTGAAGTGAAGCCATGTTAAAATCACTATAGCTCCAACTCAAGGAACATGGAGTATGGACTTAATTACCAGCTGCTTAGAAATCACATAGAAAGCCTTTTAGTTTAACCACACAGAATCTGGGTTTTGTTTTGAAACTAACCAGCATCCAGAACCATAAACAACAGCTGATAAGAATGGATAAGAAGACTACATTTTAGGGAGAGACTTCTTATTTTAGAAAACAGAAACTAAAACCACAATGTTTATGAAATAATAAAGGAACTTGCTTTATATTTTATTTATTGAAGTATACTTGACACAGTATATTAGTTTTAGGGGTACAACATAGTGATTGACATTTAAATAATTAAAAAATGCTAACCACTATAAGCGTAGTTATCATCTTTCAACATACACAGTCATAAAAATGTTATTGATTATGTTCCCTATACTGTACTTTTCAACCCCATTACTTATTTTATAAGTGGAAGTATCTACCTCTTAAATCCCTTCACCTGTTTAGGCTGTCCCCCTACTTTCCTCCACTCTAGCAATCACCAGTTTGTTCTCTCTATTTATTAGCCTGTATGTAGGTTTTTGTTTGTTTATCAGTTTGTTCATTTTGTTTTTAGATTTGACATATAAGTGAAATATATTGCTATTTTTCTTTGCATAACTTATTCCACTTAGCATAATAGTCTCTAGGTCTTTCTACCTTGTTGCAAATGATAAGACTTCATTCTATATTATGGGTGAGTTATATTCCATTGTATATGTACCACATTTTCTTTATTCATTCATCTATTGATGGACACTTTGGTTGCTTCTATATCTTGGCTATTGTAAATATTATGGCAATAAATTTAGAGGTGCATATATCTTTTATAATCAGGGATTTTGTTTTCTTTAGGTATTCCTAGAAGTGGAATTAGTGGGTCATATGGTACTTCTATTTGTAGTTTTTTGAGGAAACTCTAATGTTTCAATATGGGCTGCACCAGTTTACATTTCTACCAACAGTCCATGAGTGTCTTATTTTCTCTACATCCTCATCAACACTTGTTATTTCTTGTCTTTTTCATACTAGCCATTCCGACATTGAACATCTTTCCATGTCTTTTTGCCACCTGTATTTCTTCTTTGGGAAAATGTAAATTCAGGTCCTCTGCCCATTTCTAAATGAGATTCTTTGTTTTTTAGGTGTTGAGTTATATGAGCTCTTCGTATAGTTTGCATATTGACCTCTCGTTGGGTATACCATTTGCAAATATTTTTTCCCACTCGGTAGGTTGCCTTTACATTTTGTTGATGATTTCTTTCATTATAAAGAAGTTTTCAGTTTGAAGTTATCCCACTTTTTTTGTTTCTGCTTCTTTTGCTTAGGGAAATGTATGCAGAAAAAATTTGCTAAGACCAATGTTCAAGAGTTTACTGTCTGTGTTTTCTTCTAGGAGTTTTGTCATTTCAGGTTTTAAATTTATGTATTTAATCCATTTCAAGTTTATTTTTGTGTCTGTGATTTTTAAAATTAAGTTTAAGAATCTCAAATAACTTTATTGGCTAGTATGTTACTTCAGGACAGTATAGGGACTTATTTGAAAACAGCGTCTAAATCTCTTTGGTTACTTCAACTGTAAATCTTCCTACATTCTCTCTTTAGTGAGGAAGAACTTATTTACTTACTAAGAAATATACTTTATTACATATTTATAATATAATCTTCCACAAGTTTTATATACTTGTATTCAACTGCTGTGTGAGGTAAGAAAGCAGTTATTATTTTAGACTAAGATTAGTTATGTACAACTAGATTTGCTGTGGTACATGGCGCTTATTTTCACATATTTTTTGTTTTAGTGATAAACTGCAGAAAACAGTACTAAAGGAGCTATGAATAAATGAAGACACTTCATTCAATTAGGATTTACTAACAAGCACAAAAAGTAACAGGGCTTTGTTTTAATTATAAGTTGGGGGAGAGCAAGAAACTGTTAATGGAAAGAAAAGAACCACTGTTTCCACAAAAGGAGAACAATTATTTTGGTGGTTAACTGTTAGAAAAGTAGTTTCCAAAGTGTGGTATAAAAGGCAATACACCTGGATACAGAAAGATTTGTAATAGAACTTTTTATATTTATATTTTATCTTATTCTTTGAACATTTCTATTTTGCATATATTTTACAATTTATATAATATACTGGTATAGTAGTCCATATCCATAATTTATAAATAAATATTTGTAAATATACGCAAATGTTTATGTATATTAATGTGCATGTTTATATATACATGTACATAATTATAAAATATTAGGGCACATATTGCACTTTTTTCTAGAATTTTTATTTCATTTTAACAACCTTATTGAGATAACTTTGGCACATAAAATTGTTTATGTGACAGCATAGATGAACCAGAACAGAATTATGTTAAGTGAAAGAATCTAGACACAAAAAGACAAATACTGCATGATCACATTTATACATGTAATCTAAAATAGTCAAATTCACAGAGAGTAGAAGGGTGATAGTCATGGGTAGATGGGAGGAGGGAATTCATCAAAATGTAAAAGTTTCAATTATTCAAGAATGAATTCTGGAGAGCTAATGTACAGCATCATGATGACAGTTAATACTATATTATATGCTTCAAATTCACTAGGAGGATAGATCTTAAGCTAATGTCTTTTTTTAAGGGTGATTTTTTTAGTTTTTATTTTGGTATCATTAATGTACAATTACATGGGCAATATTATGGTTAGTAGACTCCCCCCATTATCAAGTCCCCACCACATACCCCATTACAGTCACTGTCCATCAGCAGCTAATGTCTTCTTAAGTGATAAACATAGGTGATCAAAAGTTTTTGAGAACATTGGGTTACAACATGGTTCTTGTTTGAACCAAGGTGGTCTGCAGTTTCCATAAATGGTTTAGCCTCTCATTCAAATTATTACTCCCTGATTGTAACCAATTGTACCTGAATAGATATTACTGATAGCAATGGGGCTGAATAACATAATATGGAAAAAATTCCAAATTGATTGTCTTGCTAACACTAGAGAGTATTATAATCTTTACAGAAGAGGGAAAACATATTTTTTAATTTAAAAACTAACCTAATACTAAAATAAGAGTTTAGATATGGGGACAAAAGTCCTCACAAAGTTGACCTCAGGCATTCAAGTTAAATACCTGGTGTTTCAGGTTAAAAATCCCCCAACTTTCCCAAGATCTCGCTGAAAGTAAAATGGAACTAGCTCCAGGGAGGTCAGGCAAATTGTAATTGTTTTCCACCATAGAATTCCACATAGGAAAAGTTCATATGAAAAGTTTTGGCAAATGTTAATAAAGATTGTGTGGGAAGAGATTGTTTTGTTTTTTCTTCAGGTCACAAATATGTTTTTTATTTGGATTTGGGGGAGATGTGCATAAAGAAAACTTGTACATTGAGTCGCCTTAAAATTTGATCTTATTTAACTAGAAAGGGTGTATTTCTAAAGGTCATTTAACTATTAAGAAAGGACAGGCTCTGAAAAAAGTAACAGGACCTAGTTAAAAATATGGAGAGTGGTCTTTGATAAAAAACATATAACTAAAGCAATTAAATTTTGATAGTCTGAAGTGGAACATACATCAAGGTTTAGTACATTTACTGTTATGCTATTTTAATATTTAATACATAGCAGAGATCAATTCAATAGAAACATCTTGCTAAGCAGTAATGGAAGAAAAATTGTACATGTCTTTCAAAAAACACTAATTTTATGAAAACTTTTAAGTCATGCTCAGTACTGACAATGGCTTTTGCCAAAGTCATCATATGGGGTTCTCAACTGTCAGCCTATCTTTGTCAGTCAGCTTTGGTTAGGCCTAAATTGCATGTTCTTTGTAGCTTAATGTCAGAAGTTGATAACTTGTTGAATTTTTTAAAAATTTGTCAGTATTAAACTTTTTCAAGTAGCAGTACAAAGACCACTGTCATTATGTAGTTGCCAACATTTTTTTTAATTGTGAGTAAATATATATTTTTTTATTTCTAGTTTTTAAAAAATATTAGAATATAGATGACATACAATATTATGTTGGTTTCAGATGTATAACATATCTCCCTTGTGAATACTGAGGATTGTGCTGGATATGGAGAATTTGAGTTAGTGGCAGAAACTAGAATATTTCCATAGATTTTGTAATTGATGACCTCCAATACATTTTTTTATCTGTTCCTCCAACTTCAGAATAAATTTTGTGCTTCAGAATAAATTATGTTACATTACCACACTAGCTGATTTTCTGACATATTCCACAGATATTAGTAAATGTCTATGGTAAAAATCCAAGTATGCTTCATTATATGCTTAGTGAAATTAAGAGGTCAAAAATGGGTGATTGCCATTAACTTTCCATTGTTAACAGTAGAAAACCCATTTTCCTATTTGGTCCTGGCTGTTCTTTCCAACATTATATCTCACAACTCCACTCCACATACCCTACATTTTAGTCTCATTGTACTTTTCACAGTTCCTCAGAAATATTATGTCTTATCAGGATTTTCTGCTTTTGAATATTCTACTCCCTCTGAAATGGCAACCTCTCCAAAATTCTACCTTTAGAAAGTTGTACACCCATCAAGTCCTAGTTCAAAAGTCACTTCTGTGATTTTCCTCAACTCTCTCCAGGCTCAGTTAATAACTGTTTCCTCTGTTTTCTGACAGCATTTTGTTTCTACCTCTCCTAGAGTATCTGCTATGCTGGTTTGAGTGGTCTAGATGAGCTAAGTGAACACAGACATAAAAATGTGGAAGGGAAAATTGGCACCACAGACCTTTGACATTTCTTTCACATCCCTGATAGTAGGAGTGTTTCCCTGCATGACAGTATGAGGGTCAGTAGCAGTTGTGCTCAAGGAATCTGGGCCTTAGTTTTTCCCTTTCCGCTATGGCCCTACATTCTGTTCATAATGCAGTTGATCTTAATTATTTGAAGATTCTGTATTTGTAAATTTGCCTACTTGCTAAAATTTATTTGTAACCCCAAAATCAATACTTGAAGCACTTTTGCAGCCATTTTAAGATGTGCAGAGCAGCAAAAAAATTGAGTAACCTGATGTGCATATTCCTTGCTGAGGTTGAACAAGACAGCACTCTGCCTTACTGCTTCAGCTCTCATACTCTAAATAAATATGTGTCCTTTCCATGGTCTACTTAGTGCCACATTTTGTATATTTTTGTGCTATTTTTTGGTTATTTTATTTTTTATTATTTATTTATTTTATAGTTTTTATTGCAATATAGTTGATATAAAATATTGCATTGGTTTCAGATGTACAGCACAATGATTCAATAATTATATACATTACTAAATGCTTACCACAGTAAGTGTAATTACCCCATTAACATACCAGGATATTACAATATTATTTGTTATATTTTCTATGCTGTAATTCTATTCCTATGGTGATTTTACTACTTTAAATGGATCCTCAGGTATAGTTCTGAAGTGCTTTTCATTGTTCTTCAGGGCAAGAAGGCTGTAATGTACCTTATGGAGAAAAAAATGTGTGCAGATAAGCTTACTTCAGGCATGCATTATAGTGCTGGTGGCATTGAATTTAATGTTAATGAATAAAAAATATATTAAATAAGGATTCCTTAAACAAAACACACATAAAATAACAAAATTATGTGCTGATAGTTGATAAACATGTTGTGAGTCGAGGCTTTTAGGAATCTAACACAACCCTGCATTTCCCCTAGGACCAATGGATTAGCATTCATGAATTTACAATGATTTTATAAACCATAACTATCACAAATAAAGATAATTGGCTGTTGTCTACTCTCAACAAAAATCAAGCAGCTACATTAAATCCAGCCAGCTTGCCTTGACAGAGCTTTCTAAAATTAAAGCAAGAGAATGTGGCTTCATTTTGTGGCAGTTGCTGTTTATAACAAAAGTTCCTAAGTGACCAATGGTACATTTTAAAATTCTATAATAAAATCCAGGAAAAAAGTCTATAGAAACAGTTTCTGATTACAAAGGGTAACAAACAGCAGAACAGTCTTGTATGTACTAATAGGCTATGATAAGGGAAGAGTTGTTTTTAAATTTCATTGTGGATTCAAATTATGGTATATGTAGGTATAGCCTTTGCAGAAAAAAAATACTGTGACTTTTACTTTCAAATATGATGTGTCCAAAAAATTCAGAAAGTGCCTCCTATTTAAAACTGTGAGTCAACCTGGAAAATGGGTTTAAACTGATGTACTGTCTTGTATGTATTCATATATATAACCAGTTGATGAAACACAGCTGCATGTCACAGACTACCTCTAATAGCAAATACTATATATACTGAAATTATGAATAAAAATAAATCAACAGTAGAATAAAACATACAAAAATAGCCTTATTGTCACAAGTCTAAATTCTCTTTGACATATTTCCAATTAAATACAAGGTTTGATCAAAAATTACCTATTGATATAAAATTTTGATTTCCAGAAAGATGAATTAAAGATGGTGGAATAAGAAGGCAAGAGCGAAACCTACTCACCAAAACACATAAAAGAGTAAAATACAGCAAATGCAACTACACCTGGAAAAGGTGTGGAGACTTCAGAACAGGTGCCCTACACCTGGGGAAGAAGAGAGGACCACATAGAAAAGGATGAGGTGGCAAAGCTGAGATAGAGGGAGACACAAGCTCTCCCTCCATTACAGCTTACAGGCAGGAGAAAGAGGAACAGAGTGGGAAGGGGTAGGATCCCAGAAACACTACACACCTGGCTCTGAGATCTGCCCTGGGAGTACAAGCCCACACTACATTTGGTTCTGGTGATTATTGGGGCTGGACACCAGGGGAAGGTGGAACACACTGGGAGGCTGATGCTCCAGCCAGTGGGGAGGGAAGGCAACTCTTTCAGTTCTGGGATACAAAGTAGAAGAGACAATTTGAAAGACTTGCCATAAGTGGGAGGGGTACAAGAGAGTATGAGGGTTGGATGGAAATCTCTCCTCAGGCGAAAGGGCAGGTGGAGGATACCTCCCCAGCCCTTCCTCAGCCCAATGGATTGGAACTCTTGGAAGCCCCAAATGCTCCACTCCCCTTCATGGCAACACAGCCCCAAGGCTCCTCCCTGCCTGTGCTGAGAACAGACAACCCACTTGGCCCACTGGCAGCATCATACTGTGATGCCTCGCAGGAAGAGTCTCCCAGCTTCCTTGGCTCCATTTCAGCCCAGCCAGAGAGTTGCCTGGAGGAGCCAGCCCCAAGAGCTCCTTCTTCCCTGTGGGTGTTCAAACCCAGTACTGCACATCTGGCCAGGGCACATTGGTCTGTCCACTCCATTAATCTTGGAGCCCACAATTGATGCAGGACAGGCAGAGGGTGGCCCAGCCCACAAGCTCAACATAGATTCCTGAGCTAATCACAAAGTCAGCTGCTCAAGGAAACTGCTCACCCAGACGTAGATCATGACAGAAACCAGACAGAAGGAAAGCCCCACCCAGAGCATGACAACAGCTGCAGCCCCCACAAAATAGAACCAGGAGCTTCTGGGAAGATGGTGGCATGAGCAGGGCAGTGGAAAACTCCTCCCAAAACCATATATATTTGTGAAAATACAACAAATAACAGCTATTCCTAAAAAAGAGACCAGAAGATACAGTACAACAGCCAGGCTACAACTACACCTGTGAGAACTCAGCGCCTCACGAAGCGGGTAAGGTACAAAGCCGCGACCCGGCAGGACCTGACCGCTCCCCCACCCCAGTGCACCAGCAGGAGGAAAAGATTCAGAGTGAGGAGGGAGTGGAGGCAAAGGCCTGCCAAATAACCAGCCCTTGGTGATCTGTGCCGGGAGCACTGACACACACCGCATGGTGTACTGGAGATTAGAGAAAGAGGGTAGGATCCAAGAGGGAGACTGCAAGCTGGTCCCCTCAGCTGGCTCCCCGGGACAAAAGAAAAGTGGGTGCTTTTTAAAAAAAAATCTTAAAGAGACAAGGGCCCAACAGCAGAACAAAATCATCCCAGCGCACTCAGCCCAGCAGACTGGGAGTCTTGGGGAATTTCAGAACCCCTGGCCAGTGACCAGGCCAAGTAGCCATGCTGAGGCTTCCCACAGATATCAGCAGCCTGCCAGTTGTTTCCCCCCACTGGCCAGCACTGCAAAGGGTCCGGGATCCACCACTGCTGCAGAACAGCAGAGGAGCAGCCCTGCCCACAGCAATCTCACAGAATCTACTCCCAGCTGGTATGCAGCTAAGAGGGAAGGACTCCAGAACGCACAACAAGGGCTGAAAAGCACCAAGGGAACCAGAAGGCACCCAGCGAGACTTCAAACACCCGCAGTACTATAGGCTAGGCTGAGGGCGACCCCCACACAGGCAGCTCCGGGGATTATACCAGAGACTGCCTCCTGGTGTGCAAGAAACCAGTTCAGGCCCCAGAAAAGGGCAAGGAGAACAACAAGCAGGAAGGGACTTGTTCTCCCAGCTGATACACGTGGTACCTATGAGTGACCACTTCTATCACCATGAAAAGACAGAGGAATATGGTGCAGACAAAGATTACCCAGACAACCAAAGAGAGAGGGCCTGATGGGATAGACTTACACGATCTTCCTGAAAAAGAATTCAGAATAAAAGTCATAAACATGCTGATGGATCTACAGAAAAATATGCAAGAGCTAAGGGAGGAAGTGAGGAAAGACAATGCAGAAATCAGACAAGCGAACGACGGGCTTAAGAGCAGAATGGACGAGGTGAAAGAGACTGTTAACAGAATAGAAATCATAGAACAGGAATACAGAGAAGCTGTGGCAGAGAGAGATTAAAAGGATCTCTAAGAATGAAAGAATATTAAGAGAACTGTGTGACCAATCCAAATGTAAAAATACTCGCATTATAGGAGTACCAGCAGAAGAAGAGACATAAAAAGGGATAGAAAGTGTCTTTGAAGAAATAACTGCTGAAAACTTCCCCAAGTTGGGGAAGGAAATAATTTCTCAGACCACGGAAGCCCACAGATCTCCCAACACAACGGACCCAAGCAAGACAATACCAAGACACATAATAATTAAAATGACAAAGATAAAAGATAAGGACAGAGTATTAAAGGCAGCTAGAGAGAGAAAAAAGATCACCTACAAAGGAAAACCCATTAGACTATCATCAGACTTCTCAACAGAAACCTTACAGGCCAGAAGAGAATAGCATGATATATTTAACGTAATGAAACAGAAGGGGCTTGAACCAAGAATACTGTATCCAGCACGATTATCATTTGAATGTTAGGGAGGGATTAAACAATTTCCAGACAAGCGAAAGCTGATGGAATTTGCCTCCCATAAACCACCTCTACAGGATATGTTAAAGCGCCTGCTCAAGATGGAAGCAATCCTAGGATAAAAAGATGTCACCAGAGGAAAAAAATATCATAGCAAAGAAAGTGGACCATCCACATACTAACTAAAGGCAAAAAGTAAAATCAACTATCCACATAAACAGTCAAAGGAAATGGAAAAGAAAACAGAATAAAACACCTAGTATATAAAGAATGGAGGAGGAAGAAGGAGAGAAATAAAGATTCATCAGACTGTGTTTATGACAGCTTAATGAGAGAGTTAAGTTAGACTGTTAGATAGTAAAGAAGCAACCCTTGAACCTTTGGTAACCACGAATCTAAAGCCAGCAATGGCAATAAGTACATATCTATCAATAATCACCCTAAATGTAAATGGACTGAACCCACCAATCAAAGGACACAGAGTAACAGAGTGGATAAAAAAGCAAGACCCATCTATATGCTGTTTAGAAAAGACTCACCTCAAACCCAAAGATATACACAGAATAAAGGTGAAGGTATGGAAAAAGATATTTCATGTAAACAAGAAGGAGAAAAAAGCAGGTGTTGCACTACTTGTATCAGACAAAATAGACTTCAAAATGAAGAAAGTAGCAACAGATAAAGAAAGACATTATATAATGGTAAAGAGGACAGTCCAACAAGAGGATATAACCATTTTAAATATATATATACCCAACACAGGAGTGCCGACATAAGTGAAACAAATACTAACAGAATTAAAGGAGGAAATAGAAAGAAATGCATTCATTTTAGGAGACTTCAACACACCACTCACTCCAAAGGACAGATCAACAGACAGAAAATAAGTAAAGATACAGAGGCACTGAAAAACAAACTAGAACAGATGGACCTAACAGACATCTACAGAACTCTACACCAAAAAGCAACAGGACACACATTCTTCTCAAGTGCACATGGAACATTTTCCAGAATAGACCACATACTAGGCCACAAAAAGAACCTCAGTAAATTAAAAAATATTGAAATTATACCAACCAACTTCTCAAATCACAAAGGTATAATACTAGAAATAAATTGTACAAAGAAAACAAAAAGGCTCACAAATACATGGAGGTTTAATAACATACTACTAAATAATCAATGGGTCAACGGCCAAATTAAAACAGAGATCAGACAATACATGGAGACAAATGACAACAACACAAAGCAACAACGTCTGTGGGACACAGCAAAGGCAGCTCTAAGAGGAAAGCATATTGCAATCCAGGGCTATTTAAAGAAGGAAGAACATTCCCAAATGAATAGTCTAAAGACACAATTACTGAAATTGGAGAAAGAAGAACAAATGAGGTCCAAAGTCACCAGAAGGAGGGACATAATAAAGATCAGAGAAGAAATAAATAAAATTGAGAAGAACAAAACAATAGAAAAAAATCAATGAAACCAAAAGCTGGTTCTTTGAAAAAATAAACAAAATAGATAAACCCCTAGCCAGACTCATTAAGAGAAAAAGAGAATCTACACACATAAACAGAATCAGAAATGAGAAAGGAAAAATAATGATGGACCCCATATAAATACAAATAATTATAAGGGAATAGTATGAGAATCTATATGCTAACAAGCTGGAAAACCTAGAAGAAATGGACAACTTCTTAGAAAAATACAACCTTCCAACTCTGACCAAGCAAGAAAGAGAAAACCTAAACAGACCAACCACCAGCAACTAAATTGAATTGGTAATCAAAAACCTACCAAAGAACAAAACTCCTGGACCTCATGGATTCATCTCTGAATTTTACTAGACGTATAGAGAAGAAATAACACCCATTCTCCTTAAAGATTTCCAAAAAATAGACGAGGCGGGAATACTTCCAAACTCATTCTATGAAGCCAGCATCACTCTAATACCAAAACCGGGCAAGACCTCACCAAAAAAGAAAAATACAGACCAATATCCCTGATTAACGTAGATGCAAAAATACTCAACAAAATATTAGCAATCCGAATTCAAAAATACATCAAGAGGATCACACACCATGATCAGGTGGGACGCATCCCAGGGATGCAAGGATGGTACAACATTCAAAAATCCATCAACATCATCCACCACATCAAGAAAAAGAAGAACAAAACCACATGATCATCTCCATAGATGCTGAAAAAGCATTTGACAAAATTCAGCACCCATTCATGATTATAACTCTCAACAAAATTGGAAAAGAGGGCAAGTACCTCAACATCATAAAGGCCATATATGACAAACCCACAGCTAACATCATCCTTAATGGTGAGAAGCTGAGAGCTTTTCATCTAAGATCGGGAACAAGACAGGGATGCCCACTCTCTCCACTGTTACTCAACATAGTACTGTAGGTCCTAGCCACGGAAATAAGACAAAACAAAGACATACAAGGCATCCAGATTGGTAAAGAAGAAGTCAAATTGTCACTATTTGCTGATGACATGATACTGTACATAAAAACCCTAAAGACTCCACTCCAAAACTATTAGAACTCATATCTGAATTCAGCAAATTTGCAGGATACAAAATTAACACACAGAAATCTGTTGCTTTCCTATACAATAACGATGAACTAACAGAATGGGAAATCAGAAAAACAATTCCATTCACAATTGCATCAAAAACAATAAAACACCTAGGAATAAACCTAATGAAGGAAGTGAAAGACCTGTACTCTGAAAACTACAAGACACTCCTAAGATAAATTAAAGAAGACACTAACAAATGGAAATGCATTCCATGCTCTTGGATTGAAGGAATAAATATTGTCAAAATGGCTATACTACCCAAAGCAATCTACAGATTCAATGCACTCCTATCAAATTACCAACAGCTTTCTTCAATAAACTCGAACAAATAATTCTAATATTCTTATGGAATCACAAAAGACCCCAAAGAGCCAAAGCAATCCTGAGAAGGAGGAATAAAACAGGGGGAATTACGCTCCCTGACTTCAAGTTCTACTACAAAGCCACAGTAATCAAGACAATTTGGTATAGGCACAAAAACAGACCCACAGAACAGTGGAACAGAGTAGAAAATCCAAACATTAACCCAAACATATACAGTCAATTAATATATGATAAAGAGGCCTTGGATATACAATGGGGAGGTGACAGCCTCTTCGGCAGCTGGTGTTGGAAAAACTGGACAGCTACATGTAAGAGAATGAAACTGGACTACTGTCTTGCCCCATACACAAAGGTAAACTCAAGGTGGATCAAACACCTGAATGTAAGTCATGAAACCATAAAACTCTTAGAAAAATACATAGGCAAAAATCTCTTGGACATAAACATGAGTGACCTCTTCATGAACGTATTTCCCTGTGCAAGGGAAACAAAAGCAAAGTGAAGAAGTGGGACTACATCAAGCAGAAAAACTTCTGTACAACAAAGGAGACCATCAGTAGAACAAAAAGACATCCTACAGTATGGGAGAATATATTCATAAATGACGTATCTGATAAGGGGTTGACATCCAAAATATATAACAAACTCACGCACATTAACAAACAAAAAGCAAATAATCCAATTAAGAAATGGGCAAAGGACATGAATAGACAGTTCTCTAAAGAAGAAATTCACATGGCCAACAGGCACATGAAAAGATGCTCCACATCGCTAAACATCAGAGAAATGCAGGTAAAAACCACAGTGAGATATCACGTCACACCAGTGAGGATGGCCAACCTTCAAAACACAAACAAGAACAAATTTTGGCGTGGATGTCGAGAAAAGGTAACCCTCCTACAGTGCTGGTGGGAATGCAAATTAGTTCAACCTTTATGGGAAGCAGTATGGAGGTTCCTCAAAAAACTCAAAATAGTAATACCATTAGACCCAGGAATTCCACTACTAGGAATTTACCCTAAGATTGCAGCAAGCCAGCTTGAAAAAGACATATTCACCCTTATGTTTATCACAGAACTATTTACAGTAGCCAAGAAAAGGAAGCAACCTAAGTGTGCATCAGTAAATGAATGGATAAAGACGAGGTGGTACATATACACAATGGAATATTATTCAGCCATAAGAAGAAAACAAATCCTACCATTTGCAAAAACATGGATGGAGCTAGAGGGTATTATGCTTAGTGAAATAAGCCAAGCCAAAAAAGGCAAGTATCGAATTATTTCACTCATATGTGGAGTATAAGAACAAAGAAAAAAACTGAAGGAACAAAACAGCAGCAGACTCACAGAACCCAAGAACAGACTAATAGTTACCAAACGGAAAGGGACTAGGGAAGATGGGTGGGAAGGGAGGGATAAAGGGGCATTACAATTAGCAGATGTAATATTGGGGGGCATGGGGAGGGCTGTACAACTCAGAGAAGACAAGTAGTGATTCTATAGCATCTCACTACACTGAGACAGTGACTGTGGTGGGGTTGTTGGGGGGGACCTGATGAAGGGGGTAGTTTAATAACCATAATATTGCACATGTAATTGCAGATTAATGACACCAAAATAAATTATTAAAAAAAAATCTATTTGAAAAAATATTAAAAAACAAAAGTAGTAAAATCAACTATACACAAAATATGTCAAAGGTAAACAGATGTATATTATGACATTTTATACATAATGTGTGGAGGAGGAAAAATAAAAATATATTACTTTTAGATTGTGTTCAAAATACAACAACCATTAAATTAATACACTGTTTTATGTATTTAGCACACTAATAACCTTATGGTAACCACACACCTAACACCTATAAGAGAGACAGAAAAAGTTCAAAAGAAGAAATCCAAGTATGACACTAAAGAAAACCATCAAACCACCACAAAAGCATATGAGGCAAAGAAAGAAACAGAGAGGAACTACAAAAACAACAAGGAAGGATGAATAAAATTGCAAAAGTACATACCTGTAAATAATTATCAGAAACATACATGAACTATATGTGGCACTCAAAAGACATAGAGTGACTGAATGGATAAAGAAACAGGACTCATCTATATACTGTGTACAAACGACTCATTTAAGACCTAAAAACACACAGATTGTAGGTGAAGAAATGGAAAAAGATATTTCATGTAAATAAAATGGAGAAAAAAGCACCAGTACTTATATAAGACAAAATAGACTTCAAAACAAAGTAACAAAAGACGTAATAGGAAAATATATAATGATAAAGGGATTAGTCCAACAAAAGGATATAACAATTGTAAATATGCATTCAACATAGGAGCACCTAATTACATAAAACAAATACTAACAGACCTAATGGGTGAAATAACAACATAGTCATATTAGGGGATTTTCACATTCCAGCGACATCAATAAATAGGTCATCCAGGCAGAAAATAAATAAGGAAAGAGAGGCATTGAATGACACATTAGACCAGGTGGACTTAAGAGATATAAACAGAAGTTTTGCCCAAAAGCAGCAGAATACACATTTTTCTCAAGTGCATATGAACATTTTCCAGAATAGATCATGTATTAGGCCACAAAAAGAGCCTTAATAAATTTAAAAAGATTGAAATTGTATCAAATATCTTTCAGTCACAGTGAAGTGAAACTAGAAATCAATTACATGAAAAAAAACACAAAAGCCCACAAACAAATGGAGACCAAACAACATCCTTCTAAATAATAAATAGATCAATGAACAAATCAGATGAGATTAAAAACTACCTGTACACAAATGAAAACAGGAAAACAAGTGTTCAAAATATGTGGGATGCTGCAAAAGTTGTTCTAAGAGGGAAGTACAGAGCAATACAGGCTATCTGAAGAGACAAGGACAGTTCCAACAGTCTAAACACAACTAAAGAAACTAGAAAAATAAAAAATTCAACTAAAAATTAATAAAAGGAGGAACATAACACATATTAGAGCATAAGTAAATCAAATAGAGACTGAGAAAACAACACAAAAATTAATGAAACGAGAAGCTGGTTCTTTGAGAAGATAAACAAGATAGCAAAACCTTAGACTGACTTATCAAGAAAACAAAAGAAAGAATACAAACAAAATCAGAAATGAAAAAGGAGAAGTTACAACTGACACCACATAAGTATGAACATTAGATAATTCTATGAAAAATTATATGTCAATAAATTAGAAAACCTAGAAGAAGTAGACAAATTCCTTGAAAGATGCAACCTTCCAATACTGATCCAGGAAGAAAAAGAAAAGCTGAACAGACCAATTACCAGTAACAAAATTGATTTGGTGATCAAAAAACTTTGAATACACGAAGGTCCAGGACTGGAGGGCTTCATAGCTGAATTCCACATAACATCTAAACAAGAGCTAACACCCATTCTTCTTAAAGTATACCAAAAATAGAAGATTAGGGAATATCCCAAACTCATTCTATGAGGCCAGGATCACTCTTAAACCAAAACTAGGCAAAGACACTACAAATAAAGGAAATTAAAGACCAATATCCCTGATATACATAGAAGCAAAAATCCTCAACAAAATATTGTGAACTGAATTTAAAAATCATCAGTTCAAAGATCAAAAAGATCATCCATTATGACCAAGTGTGATTTATTCTAGGAATGCAAGGATGGTACAATACTCATAAATCAATGTGACACACCACATTAACAAAAAGGATAAAAATCATATGATCATTTCAATAGAAGCTGAAAAACCATTTGACAAAATCCAGCATCCATTCATGATAAAAAAAAACTCTCAGCAAAATGGGTATATCTCAACATAATGAAGGCTATATAAACAAACCCACAGATAGTATTATACTTAATGAGCAAAAGCTGATAGCATTTTCTTTAACATAAGGAACAAGACAAGGATGCCCACTTTCAAAATTTTTATTCAACATAGTACTGGAAGTCCTAGCCACAGCAATCAGAGAATAAAAAGATAAAAATCATCCAAATTTGCAGGAAAGAAGTAAAACTGTTGTCACTACTTGCAGATGACATGTTTCTATATATAGAAAACCCTAGGGATTCTATTAAAAATCTATTGGAACTAATAAATGAATTCAGTAAAGTCTCAGTAAACAAAATCATTCCACAGAAATATGTTGCATTTCTACATAGTAATGATGAATTAACAGAAACAGAAATTAAAAATAAATTTAATTTACATAAAAATATAATACCTAGGAATAAAACTAAGGAGGTGAAAGACCTGCACTGTGAAAACTATAAGACACTGATGAAGGAAGACACAAATAAATAGAAATCTATCTCAAGGTCATGGCAGGAAGAATTAATATTGTCAAAATGACCATTCTGCTTGAAGTAATTTATCGATTCAATGCAATCTCCATCAAAATATAAATAGAAATTTTCTATGCACTAGAGAAAATAATCCTAAAATTTATATGGAAGCAGAAAAATCCCAAATAGCGAAAGCAATCTTGACAAAGAAGAACAAAGCTGGGATTATTACACTCCCTCACCTTAAAATGTACTGCAAAGCTACAGTGCTCAGAACGGTATGGTAGTTGCACAAGAACAGATCTATAGATCAATGGAACAGAATAGAGAGCCCAGAAATAAACCCATAAATATATGGTTCATTAATATATTACAAAGGAGCCATGAATATATAATTGGGAAAAGACAGACTCTTCAATAACAGGTGTTTGGAAAACTGGACAGCCACATGCAGGAGAATGAAACTGGATTACTGTTTAACTCCACACACAAACTAAACTCAAAATGAATTGAAGACCTAAATATAAGACATGAAAACATAAATCTCTTTAAAAAACAAAGGCAAAAATCTCTTTTTGAGCCTTAAGAATTTATTTGGAGAATAAATTTCAGAAAAAAATTAGAGCTTATTTGGAGAATAAAGTTCTGAGAAAGTCTGAGAGTTGAGGTGCAGGCAGACCTAGAGGAGGTTGCTCAAAAATCTCTTGAACATAAGCATGTGCAATATTTTTTTCTGGACACATCTCTGCAGGGAAGGTAAACATAGACCAAAATGAACAAATGGGACTACATCAAACTAAAACGCTTCTGTACACCAAAGGACACCATCAACAAAACAAAAATGCAATCTGCAGTATGGGAGAATATATTTGTAAATGATTTACCTGATAAGGGGTTAACATCTAAAATATATAAAGAAATCATATGGCTCAACACCAAAACAAAAATAACCCAATTAAAAAATGGGCAAAGGACATGAATAGGTATTTTTCTAAGGAATAAATACATATGGACAACAGGAATATGGAAAGACACTCCACATCACTAATCACCAGGGAAATACAAGTTAAAACCACAATGAGATATCACCTCACACCTTTTCAGAGTGCTCAGTATCCAAAATACAAGAAATAACAAGGGTTATTGAGAATGTGGGGAAAAAAGTGAATCTTCTTACTCTGTGGGAATGTAAATTGCTGCAGTTGCGTTGGAAAGCTGTATGGACGTTCCTCAAAAAGTTAAAAATAGAAATACTCTATGACTCAATAAGTCCATTTCTAGGAATTTACCTGAAGATAACAAAAACTCTAATTCTAAAGGATATATGTATCCCTATGTTTATTGTTGCATTGTATACAATAGACAAGATGTGGAAGCATCTAAAGTGTCCATCAATAGAAGAATTGGTAAAGAAGGTGTGGTACATATACACAATGAAATTTTATTCAGCCATATAAAAGAAAGGAATCCTGGCATTTGGAACAAAATGGATGGTCTCATGTTAAGTGAAGTAAGCCACATGGAGAATGACAAATACCATGTGATTTCCTTATATGTGGAATCGAAGAACAAAATAGCAGTAGACTCATAGACACTGAGAAGTGACTAGTGGTTACCATTGGGGAGGGATTCGGATGGGTGGTGAAATAGGTGAACGGGATAAAATGGAACAAAATCTCAGTCATAATATAGGTTGGTCTTGGGGATGGAAATGTATCGTTGAGAATATAGCTGGTGACTCTGTAACATCTTTTTATTTTGACAGATAGTAATCGCACTAGTTGGGATGAGGATTGAATAATGTAATGGTTGAATCAGTGTGTTGTATATTGAAACCAATATAATATTATCCACTATACTTCAATAAACATTTAATTATAAAATAAGATAAATAAAACAATATAAGATGACAGAAAAAATATGTCCAAATATAATCCTGTTAGTGTCAAATGATTTAGTTTATGAAATCTAGTCATGCTATTTTCAAATTACAAATGAAACAAAGTGGTATAGAAGATTGAAAATAAAGTGACAATTTTATAAGTAAGCTTTATCAAATCTCTATAGCTATAATCTCTATGTTTATAAGCTATATCAGAATATAGAAAAATATTAAACTTCTAAACTCATTCTTCTATTTCTTCAAAAACGTCCCTTGTGTCACTTTGAATTCAGTCTTTTCCTTATTCATGGCTCAAGTGAACCAATGGTGTTTAATGTAATTATAAATTATTTTGTTTCTTCCAGAACTTCACATAAATGGAATCATATAGGTTATGTTATTTTGTGTGTGTTGGTTTCCTGAATAGTCAGCGTAATGTTTCTGAAATTCATCCAAATTGTGTGTATCAGTAGTTCATTCTTTTTAATTGAATATTTTTTATTGTATGGTTATAACATATTTTATTTATCCATTTGTCTGTTGAGGGGCATATACACTGTTTTGAATTTGGAGCTATTGTTAATAAAGTGGTTGTGAAAATTTGTATTTGGACATATATTTCCATTTATCTTGGTTAAATATCTAGGAATGTAATGGCTGAATCATGAAGTAGAGTGGTTTGTTCTTTTATAACATGACTTCAAATCATATACCATTTCACAACACTCTACAGGAGTACAGGAGTTCCACTTATTTCATGTCCTTGTCAACACTTGATATTTTCAGACTTTTTAGTTGTAGCCATAATAGTGGGTAAGTAATGATATTTCCCTATGGCTTTTGGTATTCCATTTTATTTCCTCTATTCGCTTATTAGTTGTACCATTTTCGTTTCTCTGTGATTGTTATTTGGCTTATAGTATCTATCTTTCATTTATCAGATCCACCTTCAAATGGTATAACACTTTATGTACAATGTGTGTACATTTAAATCTGTGTACTTCCATTTCCCCCTCCTTTCCATCATGTGCTACCTTTGTCATACATTTTATTTCTATATATGCTAAAAACCCCAAGATTTATTACAATTTTTTGTTATTCAATTATATTTCCAACACTTGTAATCTAATTTAAATATCATTATAATTTAAATATCAATGTAATTTACATATCATTATATTTAAAGAGACTTTCTTGTATACAGAATGTAGTTGAGATTTTCTTTATTTTCCAAATTGAAATCATTTTCGTTTAAATGCTGTAGGTAGTTTAAATTTAATAAAATTATTTATATTTGTATTTAATTGTATATATTAAATAGAAATTAATTGTATTTACATTTAGGTCTGCCATTTATTATTTTTCTGTTTTCTCCCTTTGTTTCCCTGTTCCCAGTTTCCTGACTTCTTCTAGATTATAAACTATTTTACGGTTGCATTTTGATTCATCTATTAGATTTTTGGCTACAACTTTTTGTATTACTTGAATGGTTGCTCTAGGGATACATAACTAATTGCTCATAGTTTATTTAGTTAACATTTTACTACTTCATGTAAAATACAGATGTCTTACAACCATATTGGTCCCTTAATTCTTCCCTTTTGTATTAAAAATGTCATATGCATAATATTGCTTTTAATTATATATTTATTATTCACAGTTATACATATTTTAAAGAACCAAAGAGGACAAAATAGTGTATAATATTTACTCAGAAATTTACTATTTCTGCTCTTTCATTCCCAAATCATCATTTTTCTTTTGGTATCTTTTATGTCCAGCCTACGTAACATTTTATTTAATTTTCAGCAGGTCTCCTGGCAAAAAAAAAAATTAACTTTCTTTTATATGAGAATATCTTTATTTCACTTAAAATCCTGATGAATATTGAATATTAATATCCACCATGGCATTATTCTTTTCCATTTGTTGCCTTATATTCTTATTCTTACTTTTGCCTTTCACTTTTTTCTCTTTGTGGTTTCTTGTTTATATTTCTGGTGGCTATGTTAGAATTTGCAATATACATTTGCATATCATGCAAATCTGCACTCAAATAAAGCTATACCACTATATGTGTGTTGTACACCTTATAATAACAAAACAATCCTAATTCCTCTCTCCTATCCCTTGTATCATTGTTGTCATTTATTTCACTTATATATTAGCATACACTGTCATATATATATGATATATACATAAGTATAAATAATCAATAAATTGCTGCCATTATTTTGAAAAAATAACATTATCTGTTAGATGAATTAAGAATAAGAAAAATTGAAGTCTTTTAATTTACCTTCATCTGTCCCTTCTTAGATGTTCTTCCTGCCAGGCAGTCCTATTGGCAACAAATTCACTCAATTTTTGAGAGAGCCTTTAATTCTCCTTCACTTTTGAAGAATAGTATCACAGAGTACAGAATTCTAGATCGGTAGATTTTTTTCTGAAGACTTTAAATATTTCACTGTATTTCTTGCTTGCATCATTCCTGAGAAGTTGGATGTAATTATTATTTTTGTCCCTCTGTCCCCCTGCTGGCTTCTTTCAAGATTCAAACATTTTTTCTGTAATTTGAAAGTGATGTGCCTAGATATTTTTTTTGGCATCAATCTTTCTTGATATTCTCTGAGATCCTGTATTTGTTGTTTGGAGTCTTACATTAGTGTTTTGGAAATTCTCAGTCATTATTTTTTCAAATATATATTCTTTTCCTTCCTGCCTTTTCTTTGCATATTCCCTTTACATGTATGTTATATTTTTTGTAGTTTTCTAACAGTCCTTGGGTATTCTGTTCTGTTTTTTCAGTATGCTCTCTTTGATTTTTGGCTTTTGAGAATGGTGTTGATATATTCTCTAGCTCACAGATTGCTTTTTAAGCCAAGTTCAGTCTAATTAATAAGCCCATCTAGGCATTTTTCATTGCAGTTAGTGTTTTTTATCTCTAGCACTTTTTGTTATTTCTTAGCATTTCTATCTCTATGATTACCTTGTTTATCTGTTGGTGCATGCATTTTATCCATTAGATCCCTTAGCATAAAAATCATAGCCATTGTAAATTCAGTCCGATAATTCTAATATCTCTATCATGTGGGGTCCTGATGCTTGCTCTCTCTTCATTTACTATTTTATGTTTTTGGAGGGATGAATTGTAATTTTTTTGATACACATAATGCACACTATAAAAGCAACTGCTACAAATAGGCTTTTAATAATGTATTGGTGAGGTTAATGTGTGGCGGTAATGTTCTATAGTCCTATGATCAAGTCTCAGTCTTTTAGTGAGCTTATTCCTCCTGACTGAAGCTTAAAAACTTTCTCAGTTTTTTCTCTCCCCTGTGTTGAGACAAAATGGCTAGAGTGGGCTTAAGTTTGGTATTTCCCTTCCCCCAGGTCAGTTAGGCTTTAATAGTACCCCAGAAGTTTAGGCTGTGGCTAAGTAGTTTCTCCTGATGGAGACCTCATTAAGAATATGGTGCTCTGGCATATTTCAAAATGTTTCCTTCCCCCCACTTCTGGAAGTGTGAGGACTTTTTTCTCTGATATTTACTGTGGAACATGTTTGAGCTCCTGAAGGTAAATCTCACAATACTGTGGGGTCCTTCCTATGACTGGGTATCCTTGGAGTCGTCCACATTGAATTTCCAGCAATTAGTCAATGATAGTTCAGGTTTTCCTACCCAGACACTGCTTCCATTGTTGTTTCTCCTCATGATTTTCTGCTCTGGTAAGCCATAACCATCTGTCTCTCCAATCTTGGAGGCATTAGTTTGCCATATATCTCCTCTTAAAGATACCACAAGTTATTGATATTTCTGTCTATTCAGGTTTTTGCTTGTTGTTAGCATGGAGTGATGACTCCTGTGGAACCAGAAGTCCTTACTGCAGTACTTTAAAGATGTTTCACTTTCTACACTTCATATTTTCTGATGAGCCACTAGCAGTAATTTGAATTATCATTCCCTGTAATATATCATTTTTCTCTGGCTCATTCAGCATGGTTTCTTTAACTTTGGTTTTTCATTGATTTGATTATAGTGTGTCAATGTTGTTTCTTTTGTATATTTTGTGAGATTCTTCAATGTATGAATTTAAGTATTTAATCAAGTTTGGGTACCTTCAACTATTATTTTTTCAAAATTTATTTTTCTCTGTGTCAATGTATTTATCTCCATTGGAGACAACACTGATACCAATGTCAGACCTTTTGATATTGTTCCACAGGTCCGAGATTTTTGTTTATTTTTTCAAGCTTTTTTCATGTTTTCTTTAGACAGCATAATTTCTACTCTATCTTAGATTTGAATTTGATTTAATTGATACTTTCTTCTATCTTCATTCTGCTATTGAGTCTACCCTGTAAATGTCATTTCAGATGTTGTATTTTTTTCTGTTATAAGATTCTCATTTAATTTTTTATACTTCCTATTCTTTTGCTGATGACTATATTTCCATTCTTCTCAAGAGAAGATTCTTAGCTTTGGGAATATGTTTATAGAAGCTGCTTTGAAATATATATCTTATAATTCCATCATCTGGGTCACCTCAAGGTTGCCATCCATTGATTGTCTTTTCTGTTGGGAAATGGTCAGATTTTTTCTGAAATAATTTTGGATATCATTGATACTTTAATGTCATGATTTGAGACTCTAGGTCCTGTTAAAATCCTCTAAGTAATATTGATTCTTTTGTTTGCTTTGGTAGGTAATCAATTTAGTTACATGCATATTAAAAGTTATTTTACCTCCTGTGAATGGATATTACAATGTCTTTTAAGCTTCCAAAGCCTTTGTTAAGCTGTTTGTGTCTACCGTTTATGTGCCAATCAGGGGGTTACTTGAGACTTAGACATTAGTTGATATTATGTACTTCAGTTCTTAAAACACTTTTTATGTATCTTTGTGCATATCTGTGCATCTACAACTTGTAGATGAGCCTGGAGTTATGTTTGCTCATAAATAGATTTGGGAGATCTCTTTCTTTAGCTCTCTTCTCTCCAGCATTTCCTGCAGATTATCTGCATGCTAGTAGCCATTTTCCTGGTTTATCTGGCTAGACACCAACTTTCCAAGTTTCTTTAGCTAGAATGATCGGCTTCTCTCAGAATTTTACCATCCATAGTTATGAAACTAGAAGTACCCTCATGGTGAATTAGTGAGAAAATAATAATGTCAATTCCTCAATTTTTGCATAAGAGTGCCTGTCCCATTTTTCTGGTTCTCCTGTGTGAAGAGATGCATTTACTTTCATAGTTTTTGGTGTTTTTGTCACCACCACTATAGTGAAGATTTGTCACCTTGGAGAAGGGCTTACAAGAAAAGAGGGGGGAAAAAACCTCAACTATTCCTACCACACTGTCCACCCTGAAGAGGCCCCTATTCCCAATCCTCTGACCAGAAAGATAGGTTTCTCTCAGAGATTTTTTTGTCTGCTCCTGTTATTCAGTTGCCCATTTCAACCTGCCTTCAGATGAAGTTTAGGATATAAAGGAAGGGAAAGCCAAGAAATTCAGTTATCATACTGATTGTTCTTCAAGTTTTATTTCAGTCCCTAGACTGCCTACTCTTAGTTACTTTTCGGTCTTCTGATATTTTATTTTGTATTTTTTATAGGTTTTAGTTGTAATCAGTGAGAAGGGTAGGCTGTAGTGGGACTAATCTATTTTTCTCTAGGAACAGAATTCTTATTTTTTAAAGATTTTAAAAATTGAAGTACAAAAGTTTTTCATATTTACCCACATAATTAACATTTTTGGCACTCTCCATTATTCTGTGTAGGCCCAAGTTCTCAACTGGTATAATTTTGGTCAGTGTGGAGAACTTTCTTTAATGTATCTAGTACTGCGGGATTGTTAACAAGAAACTTCCAGTTTTTCTATGAAAATGTATTTATTTTACATTTGTTTATGAAAGATATTTTTGCTGGATATAAGAATTTAAATATTACAGTCTAAATCTTTTCAGTATTCTAAAGATGACATTCGTTTGTCTTTTGGCTTGCATTGTTTCTTACAAGAATTCATAGTAATTTTTTGTTCAATATAAGTTTTGTGTCTTCTTTCTGCTGATTCCTTTAAACGTTTCTCTTTATTGATGGTTTCAACAATTGGATTATGGTTATTTCAGTGTGTGGCTTTCCTTTTTTTACTGGAATATAGTTAATATACAGTATTATATAGGTTTCAGATGTATAAGTGATTTGACAATTAGTGTGTGTCTGTGTTTATTCTGCTTGTGGTTTGCTCAGCTTCTTGCATCTGTGAACATCATTTATTCAAAAAATGTCTCTTTTCTGTCTTGGCTTCTGAATTCACACACATTAGACTGCTTGACATTGTATCACAGATCACTAAGAATCTGCTGATTTTTTCAGGAAAATTTTCTTTGATTTATTATAGATTGTTTCTATTGCTACGTATCCAAATAATCACTTATTCTCTTCATTGTCTGTTCTGCTGTAGAGCCCACCAAGAGATTTTTTAATTTCAGATATTGTATTTCTCAGTTCTAAGTTTCTTTAGATTCCTTTTACAATGTCAATTCCTCTGAACATAAAGTTCACGCCTTCCTTTACATACTTGAGCATATTTATAATTGCTGCTTTAAAGTCTTTGAGAATTACACAATCTTAGTAATTTGAGACTACTTTTCCATTGACTAATTTTTCTTCCAATTTTTAGTCACATGTTTCTTTTAGGCTTACTAATTTTTGATTGACTGGCAGACATTATGTGTTACATTTTACCTGGATTTTATTACATTCAAGAGTGTCCACTATATTTTTAAAGCTATACTGAGATATAAGTACATAAAATAAACATGTATTTAAAGTGTATATATTGATACATTTTAATGTATGTACACTCATGATACTGTTATCAGAATAGGGAAAATGAATATATCCATTACCCTCAATAATTTTCATATTTGTTTGTTGTCCATCATTTCCATGCGGGCTGATATTCCATCCATAGGCAAACAATTATTTATTTTCTGTAATGATAGTTTGCATTATCTAGAAATTCATATAAATGGAATCATACAGCATATACTTTGTATATCTAGCTTCTTTCACTCAATTATTTTAGATTTATTCACCTTCTGTAATAATAGCAATTCCTTTTTATTGTTGAGTTGTATTCCATTGTATGGACATATAACTATTTCCTCATTCATTCACTTTTTGATGGACCTTGGGGTTATTTTCAACTTTACAAGTACAGCTACTATGAATATTTGTATACAAATTTTTGTGTGGACATATGCTTTTATTTCTATTGTGCAAATATCTAGATGTGGAATAGCTAGATCAAAGTAAATGTACACATAACATTTTCTAAAAAGCCAAATGTTTTCCCAAAGTATTGTATAATTTTGCATTCCCACTAGAAGATTTTGAGAGTTCTAGTTCCTGTACAACTCTACCAATTGTTCTTATGATTAAGTTTTAAATTTGATAGTTTAACTTGATATAGTCCCATTTGTTCATTTTTGCTTTTGTTTCCCTTGCCAGAGGGGATATGTTCATGAAGAAGTCACTCATGTTTATGTCCAAGAGATTTTTGCCTATATTTTTTCTAAGAGTTTTATGGTTTCATGATTTACATTCAGGTCTTTGATCCACCTTGAGTTTACCTTTGTGTATGGGGTTAGACAGTAGTCCAGTTTCATTCTCTTACATGGAGCTGTCCAGTTTTTCCAACACCAGCTGCTGAAGAGGCTGTCATCTCCCCATTGTCCTTTATCAAATATTAATTGACTGCAGGTGTTTCAGTAGAACAAAAAGACATCCTACAATATGGGAAAATATATTCATAAATGATGTATCTGATAAGGGGTTGACATCCAAAATATACAAAGAACTCACGCACCTTAACAAACAAAAAGCAAATAATCCAGTTAAGAAATGGGCACAGGACATGAATAGACACTTCTCTAAAGAAAAAATTCAGATGGCCAACTGGCACATGAAAAAATGCTCCACATCGCTCATCATCAGAGAAATGCAGATTAAAACCACAATGAGATATCACCTCACACCAGTGAGGATGGCCAACATCCAAAACACAAACAACAACAAATGTTGGCGAGGATGTGGAGAGAGGGGAACCCTCCTACACTGCTGGTGGGAATGCAAATTAGTTCAACCATTGTGGAAAGCAATATGGAGGTTCCTCAAAAAACTCAAAATAGAAATACCATTTGACCCAGGAATCCCACTCCTGGGAATTTACCCCAAGAATGCAGCAGCCCAGTTTCAAAAAGACAGATGCACCCCTATGTTTATTGCAGCGCTATTTACAATAGCCAAGAAATGGAAGCAACCTAAGTGCCCATCAGTAGGTGCATGGATTAAGAAGATGTGGTACATATACACAATGGAATATTACTCAGCCATAAGAAAAAAACAAATCCTACCATTTGCAACAACATGGATGGAGCTGGAGGGTATTATGCTCAGTGAAATAAGCCAGGCCGAAAAAGACAAGTATCAAATGATCTCACTCATATGTGGAATATAAGAACAAAGAAAAAAAACTGAAGGAATAAAACAGCAGCAGACTCACAGAACCCAAGAACGGACTAATAGTTACCAAAGGGAAAGGGACTGGGGAAGAAGGGCGGGAATGGAGGGATAAGAGGGTAAAAGGGGTATTATGATTAGAAGACATAAAGTGGGGTGGCACGGGGAGGACTGTACAACTCAGAGAAGACAAGTAGTGATTCTCATCTCACTACACTGATGGACAGTGACTGTAATAGGGTTGGTGGGGGGGACCTGATGAAGGGGGTAGTTTAATCTTCACAATATTGCTCATGTAATTGTAGGTTAATGATACTAAAATAAAATAAATTGTAAAAAAAATAATAAAAAAATTGATAGTTTAATTGGTGGGCAGTGGTATTTCATTGTGGTTTTCATGGCATTTCTTTAAAAAATAGTGATGTTATTTTACTGAATTGCCATAATGTGTTCAACTGCCATCTGTATATATTCTTTTGTAAAGTATCTGTTCAAGTATTTTGTCCATTAATTATTTGGTGGTTTATTATTGAGTCTTGAGGTTTTTAGAAGGCATATTCTGTATTCAATCCTTTATGACATATGCAAGTTATAAATATTTTCTTCAAGACTATAGTTTCTCTTTACATTAAAAAAAAGTCTTTCAAACAGCAGAAGATCTTAATTTGATGAAGTCCAATTTATAAATTTTTTCTTTCTGAATTGTTCTTTCCGACTCATATCTAATGCCTAACTTAAGGACATAAAAAATGTATCTCATGTTTGTTCTAGAAGTATGTATTTTAATTTTAGGTTTTGCATTGAGATTTATGATCCATTTTGAGTTAATTTTTGTATCCAGTGTGAGATATAGGTCAAGGTTCATTTTGTGTGTTTGTGAATATGGGTATCCAATTTTCTCACACACAAATGAGGAGGATATCCTTTTTTCCCTGTACTTAGCATTTGTTGAAAATCAATCAAACATATATATGTGGCTCTGTTACTGAACTCTCCTTGATCTTCCCTTGATATATTAATTTATATTAATCCCACTAATCACAATGTCTTGAATATATTATTTATATAATAAGTCTTGTAGACAGGATAAGTCCTCCAACTTTACTCTTCATTTTCAATTTGTTTGGCTAATCTAGGTACTTTGTAATTCCAAATGAATATTGAAATCAGTTAATTTCTACAAGTACGCCTACTGAGAGTTTGATTGACATTGCACTAAATCAATATATCAGATTTGGGAAGAACTGACATCTTAACAGAGTTGAGTATTGAAATCCATGACATTGTACATATCTCAATTTTATTTAGGTCTTTAATTTTGGTCAAAAATTTCTTGTTATTTTTAATGTAAAGGTCTTATATATCTTTTATCAGGTTCACCCATCCTTATGTATTTGGCATTTTTAAATGCCATCGTAAAAAGTATTGATTTTCCAAATTCTTACTGTTCCTTGCTGTTATACAGAAATACATTTGACTTTTGTAAACTAATGTAACATTCTTCAAACTTTCATGCTTTATTGTACTGACTAGAACCTCAAGTACAGTATTAAATTGAAGTGGAACATGGAGTTCTTGCCCTGTTGCTTATCTTAGTGGGAGAGTATTTATTATTACGTTATCTGTGTATTTTTTATAGAAGGCAGAGGAAGACCCCTTTTATTTCTACATTGCTGAGAGATTTTATTAGGCATGTATGATGGCTTTGTTAAATGTGTTTTACTTGTACCTACTGAGATGATCATGTGATTTTTCATTTTTAGTTAGTAAAGTGAATTACATTGTTTCATTTTCAAATGTTAAAATGACCTTACACTCTTGGAAAACTTCCACTTAGTCATGATGTATTCTTTTTATTTTTGGATTTTATTTCCTAAGATTTTATAAATAACATTTACTTCATGATCATGAAGTTTATATTTGAAATTTACTTATTATAAGGCCTTTCTCTGATTCTTTTTGAGAGTAACACTGCCCCTGTAGCTTCAATTGGGATGCATTTGTTACTCTTCAATATTTTCAGAGTTTGCTCAGAATATGTATTTTTTTATTTCTTAAATATTTAGTAGAATTCAGCAGTGAAGCTATCTGGCTCTGGCATTTTCTTTGCAGGAATTTTTAAGAAATGGACTTTAATTTTTAGGGCAGTTTTTGATTCACAGAAAAATTTAGAGGAAAACACAGAGTTCCCACATATTCTCTGTCTCCACACATGCACAACCTCCTCCACTATCAGCACTCTGCATCACGGAGTTATATTTATACAATCAACTTATACTGACACATCATTATCACCTTGAATTCATAGTTTACATTAGGGTTCACTCTCAGAATACATTCTATGGGTTCTGACAAATGTATAATGGTGTATATTCACCATTTTAGTATTATACAGAATAATTTCACTGCTCTAAAAAATCCTGGGTTCTGCCTATGAATCCAACCCTCCCCCTAACTTTCTGGCACCCATTCATCTTTTAACTGTCTCCATAGTTTAGCCTTTTCCAGAATATCATATAGTTGGCATCATACAGCATATAGTCTTTTCAGATTGGGTTCTTACACTTAGAAATATGCACTTAATGTTCCTCCATGTCTTTTCATGACTTTATATCTCATTCCTTTTTTTTCCAATTTATTTTGGTATCATTAATCTACAATTACACGGACAATATTATGATTATTAAATAATCCTCTTCATCAGGTCCCCCCCACCAACCCCATTACAATCACTGTCCATCAGTGTAGTGAGATGCTATAGAGTCACTACTTGTCTTCTCTGAGTTGTACAGCCCTCCCCGCACCCCTCCCAACATTACGTCTGTTAATGGTAATGTCCCTTTTTACCCTTGTTCCTCCCTTGCCACCCATCCTCCTCAGTTGCTTTTCCTTTGGTAACTATTAGTCAGTTCCTGGGTTCTGTAAGTTTACTGTTGTTTTATTCCTTCAGTTTTTTTCGTTGTTCTTATACTCCACATATGAGTGAGATGATTTGATATTTGTCTTTTTCCACTTGGCTTATTTAACTAAGCATAATACCCTCTAGCTCCATCCATGTTGTTTCAAATGGTATGATTTGTTTTCTTCTTATGACTGAATAATATTCCATTGTGTATATGTTCCACATCTTCTTTATTCATTCATCTACTCATGGACACTTAGGTTGCTTCCATTTCTTGGCTATTGTAAATAGTGCTGCGATAAACATAGGGGTGCATCTGTCTTTTTGAAACTGGGCTGCTGCATTCCTAGGGTAAATTCCTAGGAGTGGAATTCCTGGGTCAAACGGTATTTCTATTTTGAGTTTTTGAGGAACCTCCATACTGCTTTCCATAATGGTTGAACTAATTTGCATTCCCACCAGCAGTGTAGGAGGGTTCCCTTTTCTCCACATCCTCGCCAACATTTGTTGTTGTTTGTGTGTTGGATGTTGGCCATCCTTACTGGTGTGAGGTGATATCTCATTAAGGTTTTAATTTGCATTTCTCTGATGATTAGCCATGTGGAGCATCTTTTCATATGCCTGTTGGCCATCTGAATGTCTTCTTTGGAGAAGTGTGTACTCATGTCCTCTGCCCAATTCTTAATTGGATTATTTGCTTTTTCTTTGTTGACGTGCATGAGTTCTTTATATATTTTGAATGTCAACCCCTTATCAGATATGTTACTTATGAATATATTCTCCCATACTGTAGGATGTCTTTTTGTTCTACTGATGGTGTCCTTTGCTGTACAAAAGCTTTAAAGCTTGATATAGTCTCACTTGTTCATTTTTGCTTTTGTTTCCCTTGCCCGGGGAGATATGTTCATGAAGAAGTCACTCATGTTTATGTCCAAGAGATTTTTGCCTATATATTTTTCTAAGAGTTTTATGGTTTCATGACTTACATTCGGGTCTTTGATCCATTTTGAGTTTACTTTTGTGTATGGGGTTATAAAGTAGTCCAGTTTCATTCTCTTACATGTAGCTGTCCAGTTTTTCCAACACCAGCTGCTGAAGAGGCTATCTCCCCATTGTATATCCAAGGCTCGTTTATCATATATTAATTGACTGTATATGTGTGAATTAATGTTTGGATTTTCTACTCTGTTCCACTGGTCTGTGAGTCTGTTTTTGTGCCAATACCAAATTTTCTTGATTACTGTGGCTTTGTAGTAGAGCTTGAAGTCAGGGAGCGTAATTCCCCCTGTTTTATTCTTCCTTCTCAGGATTGTTCTGGCTATTTAGGGTCTTTTGTGGATCCATATGAATTTTAGAATTATTTGGTCCAGTTCATTGAAGAATGCTGTTGGTGTTTTGATAGGGATTGCATTGAATCTGTAGATTGCTTTAGGTAGTATAGACATTTTGACAATATATTCTTCCTGCCAAGAGCATCGGATGCATTTCCATTTGTTAGGGTCCTCTTTAATTTCTCTTAGGAGTGTCTTGTAGTTTTCAGAGCATAGGGCTTTCACTTCCTTCATTAGGTTTATTCCTAGGTATTTTATTCTTTTTGATGCAGTTGTGAATGGAATTGTTTTTCTGATTTCTCTTTCTGTTAGTTTATCGTTACTGTATAGGAAAGGAACAGATTTATGTGTGCTAATTTTGTATACTGCAACTTTGCTGAATTCAGATATTAGTTCTGGTAGTTTTAGAGTGTAGTCTTTAGGGTTTTTATGTACAATATCATGTCATCTTCAAATAGTGACAATTTGACTTCTTCTTTACCAATCAGCATGTCTTGTTTTGTTTTTCTGGTTGCCATGGCTAGGACCTCCAGTAGTATGTTGAATAACAGGGGGGAGAGTGGGCATCCCTGTTTTGTTCCTGATCGTAGATGAAAAGGTTTCAGCTTCTCGCTGTTAAGTATGATGTTAGCTGTGGGTTTGTCATATATGGCCTTTATGATGTTGAGGTTATTGCCCTCTATACCGATTTTGTTGAGAGTTTTTATCATGAATGCATGATGAATTTTGTCAAAGGCTTTTTCAGCATTTATGGAGATGATCATGTGGATTTTGTTATTCTTTTTGTTGATGTGGTGGATGATGTTGATGGATTTTCGAATGTTGTACCATCCTTGCATCCCTGGGATGCATCCCACTTGATCATGGTGCATGATCCCCTTGGTGTATTTTTGAATTCGGTTTGCTAATATTTTTTTGAGTATTTTTGCATCTATGCTCTTCAGGGATATTCGTCTGTAATTTTCTTTTTTGGTGAGGTCTTTGCCCGGTTTTGGTATTAGAGTGATGCTGGCTTCATAGAATGAGTTTAGAATTATTCCTTCCTCTTCTATTGTTTGAAAAACTTTAAGGAGAATGGGTGTTATTTCTTCTCTGTATGTCTGATAGAATACAGAGGTGAATCTATCTGGTCCGGGGGTTCTGTCCTTGGGTTGTTTTTTTGAGTACCGATTCAATTTTGTTGCTGGTGATTGGTCTGTTTAGTTTTTCTGTTTCCTGCTTGGTCCATCTTGGAAGGTTGTATTTTTCTAAGAAGTTGTCTGTTTCTTCTAGGTTTTCCAGTTTGTTAGCATATTGGTTCTCATAATATTCTCTTATAATTCTTTGTATTTCTGTGGTGTCCATCGTTATTTTTCCTTTCTCATTTCTGATTCTATTTATGTGTATAGATTTTCTTTTTCTCTTAATGAGTCTGGCTAGGGGTTTATCTGTTTTGTTTATTTTTTCAAAGAACCAGCTCTTGGTTTCATTGATTTTTTCTATTGTTTTATTCTCCTCAATTATATTTATTTCTTCTCCGATCTTTATTATGGTCCTCCTTCTGCTGACTTTGGGCCTCATTTGTTCTTCTTTTTCCAATTTCAATAATTGTGTCTTTAGACTGTTCATTTGGGAATGTTCTTCCTTCTTTAAATAGGCCTGGATTGCAATATACTTTCCTCTTAGAACTGCCTTTGCTGCATCCAACATAAGTTGTGGCTTTGTGTTGTTGTTGTCATTAGTCTAAATATATTCTTTGATTTCTGTTTTGATTTGGTCATTAACCCATTGATTATTTAGGAGCATGTTGTTAAGTCTCCATGTATATGTGAGCCTTTTTGTTTTCTTTGTACAATTTATTTCTAGTGTTATACCTTTGTTGTCTGAGAAGTTGATTGGTAGAATTTCAATATTTTTGAATTTACTGAGGTTCTTTTTGTGGCCTAGTATGTGGTCTATTCTGGAAAATGTTCCATGTGCACTTGAGAAGAATGTGTATCCTGCTGCTTTTGGGTGTAGAGTTCTGTGGATGTCTGTTAGGTCCATCTTTTCTAGTGTGTTGTTCACAGCCTCTGTGTCTTTACTTATTTTCTGTCTGGTTGATCTGTCCTTTGGAGTGAGCGTTGTGTTGACGTCTTCTAAAATGAATGCATTGCTTTCTATTTCCTCCTTTAATTCTTTTAGTATTTGTTTCACATATGTCGGCGCTCCTTTGTTGGGTGCATATATATTTATAATGGTTATATACTCTTGTTGGAATGACCCCTTTATCATTATGCAATTTCCTTCTTTATCTCTTGCTACTTTCTTTGTTTTGAAGTCAATTTTGTCTGATACAAGTACTGCACCACCTGCTTTTTCTGCCTTGTTGTTTGCATGAAATATCTTTTTCTATCCATTCACTTTTAGTCTGTGTATATCTTTGGGTTTGAGGTGAGTTTCCTTTAAGCACAATATAGATGGATTTTGCTTTTTTATCCATTGAGTAACTCTGTGTCTTTTGATTGGTGCATTCAGTCCATTTACATTTAGGGTGATTATCAATAGATATGTACTTATTGTCATTGCAAGCTTTAGATTCATGGTTACCAAACGTTCAAGGGTACCTTCTTTACTATATAACAGTCTAACTTAACTCTTTTATTAAGCTATTATAAACACAGTCTGACGAGTCTTTATTTCTCTCCCTTCTTATTCTTCCTCCTCCATTCTTTATATATTAGGTGTTTTATTGTTTGCCTTTAGTTAGTATTTGGATGGTGTGCTTTCTTTGCTATGATTTTATATTTTCTGGTGACCTCTTTTTAGCCTTAAGAGTGCTTCCATCTACAGCAGTCACTTTAAGATATCTTAAAGAGGTGGTTTATGGCAAATTCCCTCAGCTTTTGCTTGTCTCGAAATTGCTTAATCCCTCCCTCAAATTTAAATGATAATTGTTCTGGATACAATATTCTTGGTTCAAGGCCCTTCTGTTTCATTATGTTAAATATATTATGCCATTCTCTTCTGGGCTGTAAGGTTTCTGTTGAGAAGTCTGATGATAATCTGATGGATTTTCCTTTGTGGGTGATATTTTTCTCTCTCTAGCTGGCTTTAATACTCTGTCTTTATCTTTGATCTTTGCCATTTTATTTATTATGTGTCTTGGTGTTGTCTTCCTTGGGTCCCTTGTGTTGGGAAATCTGTAGGCTTCCATGGTTTGAGAGACTATTTCCTTCCCCAGCTTGGGGAATTTTTCAGCAATTACTTCTTCAAAGACACATTCTATCCCTTTTTCTCTCTCTTCTTCCTCTGGACTCCTGTATTGTGAATATTGTTATGTTTGGATTGGTCACGTAGTTCTCTTAAAGTTCTTTCATTCCTAGAGATCCTTTTATCTCTCTCTAACTCAGCTTCTCTGTATTCCTGTTCTCTGTTTTCTATTCCATTAACAGTCTCTTGCATCTCATCCAGTCTGTTGTTAAGCCCGTCAATCACTTGTCTCATTTCTGCATTGTCTTTCCTCACTTCCCTCACTTCCTCGCTTAGCTCTTGCATATTCCCTGTAGATCCATCAGTATGGTTATGACTTTTATTCTGAATTCTTTTTCAGGAAGATTGTGCATGTCCATCCCATCAGGCTCCCTCTCTGGGGTTGTCTGGTCTGGGGTTGTCTGGGTAAGCTTTGTTTGTACCATATTCCTTTGTCTTTTCATGGCAATAGAAGTGGTCAGAAACAGAAAAAAGGAAGAAAGGTAAAATAGGGAAAAAATAATGTCGTGGGGTGTAGTTTCTGTGAGGATCCTGTAGGTGGTGCTGCTATACCACAGCCACACCACTACTCCACTATACCGCAGCCACACCACTCCGCCGGGCCCTTTGTGACTCTGGCTAGGGAGGGAATGAACGGGAGGCTGCTGATTTCTGTGGGAAATCTCGGTGTGACTGCTTTTCCCAGCCTCAGTCCAAGGTGACCGATATTCCCCAGGACTCCCAGCCTGTTTGGCTGAGTGCACTGGGATGATCCTGCTCCTCCATTGGGCCCCTGTCTCTTTAAGACCCCCCAAAAATTGTGCGCTTTTCTTTTGTCCGAGGGAACTGCCTGAGTGGACCTGCCATCTTGGATCCTGTATCTCTGTCTCTCCAATACACCGTGCAAAGTGTGTCAGTGCTCCAGGCACAGATTACCAGGGCTGCTTATTTCATGGGTCTGTGCTTCCACTCCCTCCTAGCTCTGAGTCCTCTCCTCCCACCAGTGCGCTGGGGTGGGGGAGTGCTGGAGTCCCGCCGGGTCACAGCTCCGTATCTTACCTGCCTCTTGGGGTGCTGAGTCCTCTCAGGTGCAGCTGCAGGCTGGGTGCCATCCTGTATCTTCTGGTCTCTCTTTTAGGAATAGTTGTATTTATTGTATTTTCATAAATATATATGGTTTTGTAATGAGATTTCCACCACCTTGCTCACACCACCATCTCCCCGGAAGTCTACAAGACACTCACATATGATGTGAGTAAATATGGCCATACCATTTTCCTGCTGTTTAGAAATGGTTTTTTTCAAGATGAGCCCTCCAAAACTGTGGGTGACCATCACTAGGATGACTGGTAACCACCCGAACTTCAGGATCTTCATGATGGGTGGATTCTGCTTAACAATGAAGACCCAAAGTTCAGGGCTATGAAGCCAATGCATAGCAGTGGCATCAGATACCAAATGTCCTGCCTGGTGGGCAACGGCCCACAACAGGCCCGGCCAGCCAGTGGCTCGGCAGATGCCCACGACCATTCAGAGCTCACTCATGGCGGCATGTGGTGGGCCAGGGGCCGCTCGTCATCATCCTCCCCGCCACGCTGTGGATAGCGTCTGGCTCCACGGACCCAACGCGAGGACCAGAGGCCAGTCCAGCTCCCACCACTGTGACAAGGACCAGGCTCAGGTCCGGCACCACGTCTTCCGGGTAGGGAAAAATGCCCTCATTCCTTTTTAACACTAATATTCCATATCTGGATGTAACACAGTTTATCTGCTCACGTACTGAAGGATATCTTGGTTTCTTTCAAGTTTTTACAATTATAAATAAAGCTGCTTTAAAGAGCCATATTCAGGTTTCTCTGCGGAAATAAATTTTCAACCCCTTTGGATAAATATCAGGGATCATGACTGCTGGTTTGTATGGCAAGAATATGTGCAGTTTTTTAAGAAGATACAAAACTCTCTTCCAAAGTGGCTGTACCATTTTGCATTTTCATCAACAATGTTTAAGAGTTCCTTTTGCCCCACATCCTTGCTAGGATTTTAGGTTGTCAGTGTTCTGGGTTTTGGCCAATCTAGTAGATGTGTCATTGTATCTCATTATTATTTTAAATTCTTTTTGAAAGAGACTTATGCCAAATATAGAATTCTAGTTCACGTGCTTTTTTTCAGTACTAAAGGTATGTCATCGAAATCTTTCTGGTTTCCATCATTTTTGAAGATAATTTGGCACTTATTGAGGATCTTTTGTAGGTCATGCGTTATTTTCTTTTGCTGCTTTCAAGATTCTTTGTCTTTGACATTTTTTTAACAATTTATTTTGGTATCATTAACCAACAATTACATGAGCAATATTATGGTGATTAAACTACCCCTTTCATCAGGTCCCCCCACCAACCCCATTACAGTCACTCTCAATCAGCGTAGTGAGATGAGTATCACTATTTGTATTCTCTGAGTTGTACAGCCCTCCCTGTGCCCCCCCAACATTACATCTGCTAATAGTAATGCCTATTTTTCCCCCTTGTCCCTCTATTCCCACCAATCCTACCCAGTCCCTTTCCCTTTGGTGACTATTAGTCCATTCTTGGGTTCTGTGAGTCTGCTACTGTTTTGTCCCTTCAGTTTTTTTCTTTGTTCTTATACTTCACATATGAGTGAGATCATTTGATAATTGTCTTTTTTGGCTTGGCTTATTTCACAGAGCATAATACCCCCTAGCTCCATCCATGTTGTTGCAAATGGAAGGATTTGTTTTTTTCTTATGGCTGAATAAGAAATATTTCATTGTGTATATGTATCACATCTTCTTAATCCATTCATCTACTGATGGGCACTTAGGTTGCTTCCATTTCTTGGCTATTGTAAATAGTGCTGCAATAAACATAGGGGTGCATCTGTCTTTTTGAAACTGGGATGCTGCGTTCTTAGGGTAAATTCCTAGGAGTGGGATTCCTGGGTCAAATGGTATTTCTATTTTGAGTTTTTGAGGAACCTCTATACTGCTTTCCACAATAGTTGAACTAATTTGCATTCCCACCAGCAGTGTAGGAGGGTTCCCTTTTCTTCACATCCTCGCCAACATTTGTTGTTGTTTGTGTTTTGGATGTTGGCCATCCTCACTGGTGTGAGGTGATATCTCATTGTGGTTTTAATCAGCATTTCTCTGATGATCAGCGATATGGAGCATCTTTTCATGTGCCTGTTGGCCATCTGAATTTTTTCTTTAGAGAAGTGTCTATTCATGTCCTCTGCCCATATCTTATTTGGATTATTTGCTTCTTGTTTGTTAAGGTGCGTGAGTTTTTCTATATTTTGGATTTCAACCCCTTATCAGATACATCATTTATGAATATATTTTCCCATATTGTAGGATGTCTTTTGTTCTACTGATGGTGTCCTTTGCTGTACAGAAGCTTTTCAACTTGATATAGTCCCATTTGTTCATTTTTGCTTTTGTTTCTCTTGCCCGGGGGATATGTTCATGAAGAAGTCGCTCATGTTTATGTCCAAGAGATTTTTGCCTATGTTTTTTTCTAAGAGTTTTAAGGTTTCATGACTTACATTCAGGTCTTTGATCCACCTTGAGTTTACCTTTGTGTATGGGGTTAGACAGTAGTCCAGTTTCATTCTTTTACATGTAGCCGTCCAGTTTTTCCAACACCAGCTGCTGAACAGGCTGTCCACTCCCCATTGTATATCCAAGGCTCCTTTATCAAAATTAATTGGCTGTAGGTGTTTGGGTTAATGTTTGGATTTTCTACTCTGTTCCACTGGTCTGTGGGTCTGTTTTTGTGCCAGTACCAAATTGTCTTGATTAATGTGGCTTTGTAGTAGAGCTTGAAGTCAGTGAGCTTAATTCCCCCTGTTTTTTTACTCCTTCTCAGGATTGCTTTGACTATTCAGGGTCTTTTCTGGTTCCATATGAATTTTAGAATTATTTGTTCCAGTTCATTGAAGAAAGCTGTTGGTAGTTTGATAGGGATTGCATTGAATCTGTAGATTGGTTTAGGTAGTATAGCCAGTTTGACAATATTTATTCATCCTAGCCAAGAGCATGGGATGCATTTACATTTGTTAGAATCTTCCTTAATTTCTCCTAGGAGTGTCTTGTACTTTTCAGAGTACAGGTCTCTCACTTCCTTCGTTAGGTTTATTCCTATGTATTTTATTATTTTACATGGAATTGTGAATTGAATTGTTTTCCTGATTTCTCTTTATGTTAGTTCATCATTAGTGTATAGGAAAGCAACAGATTTCTGTGTGTTAATTTTATATCCTGCAACTTTGCTGAATTCAGATACTAGTTGTAGTAGTTTTGGAGTGGAGTCTTTAGGGTTTTTTATGTACAGTATCATGTCATCTGAAAATAGTGACAATTTGACTTCTTCTTTACCAATCTGGATGCCTTGTATGTCTTTGCTTTGTCTGATTGCCGTGGCTAGGACCTCCAGTACTATGTTGAATAACAGTGGAGAGAGTGGGCACTCCTGTCTTGTTCCCGATCTTAGATGAAAAGCTTTCAGCTTCTCGCTATTAAGTATGGTTTTAGCTGTGGGTTTGTCATATATAGCCTTTATGATGTTGAGGTACTTGCCATCTATACCCATTCTGTTGAGAGTTTTAATCAAAAATGGATGCTGAATTTTCTCAAATGCTTTTTCAGCATCTATGGAGATGATCATGTGGTTTTTGTTCTTCTTTTTGTTGATGTGATGGATGATGTTGATGGATTTTCTAATGTATCATCCTTGCATCCCTGGGATGAATCCCACTTGATCATGGTGTATGATCCTCTTGGTGTATTTTTGAAATCGTTTTGCTAATATTTTGTTGAGTATTTTTGCATCCACATTCATCAGGGATATAGGTCTGTAATTTTCTTTTTTAGTGAGGTCTTTGCCCGGTTTTGGTATTATAGTGATGCTGGCATCATAGGAAGAATTTGGAAGTATTCCCTTCTCATCTATTTCTTGGAAAACTTTAAGGAGAATGGGTGTTATTTCTTCTTGATTTGTCTGGTAGAATTCAGAAGTGAATCCATCAGGTCCGGGGGTTTTGTTCTTGGGTAGTTTTTTGATTACTGATTCAATTTCGTTGCTGGTGATTGGTCTGTTTAGTTTTTCTGTTTCCTGCTTGGTGAGTCTTGGAAGACTGTATTTTTCTAAGAAGTTGTCCATTTCTTCTAGGTTTTGGAGCTTGTTAGCATATAGATGCTCGTAATATTCTCTTATAATTCTTTTTATTTCTGTGGGGTCTGTCGTTATTTTCCCTTTCTCATTTGTGATTCTGTTTATGTGTGTGGATTCTCTTTTTCTCTTAATAAGTCTGGCTAGGGGTTTATCTATTGTGTTTATTTTTTCAAAGAACCAGCTTTTGGTTTCATTGATTTTTTCTATTGTTTTATTCTTCTCAATTTTATTTATTTCTTCTTTCATCTTTATTATGTCTCTCCTTCTGGTGACTTTGGGCCTCATTTGTTCTTCTTTTTCCAATTTCAGTAATTCTGTCTTTAGACTGTTCATCTGGGAATGTTCTTCCTTCTTTAAATAGGCCTGGATTGCAATATACTTTCCTGTTAGAACTGCCTTCTCTGAGTCCCACAGAATTTGTGGCCTTGTGTTGTTGTTGTCATTAGTCTCCATATATTCTTTGATTTCTGTTTTGATTTTGTCGTTAACCCATTGATTCATTAGGAGAATGTTGTTAAGTCTCCATGTACTTGTGAGCCTTTTTGATTTCTTTCTAAAATTTATTTCTAGTTTTATACCTTTGTAATCTGAGAAGTTGGTTGGTAGGATTTCAATATTTTTGAATTTACTGAGGTTCTTTTTGTGGCCTAGTATGTGGTCTATTCTGGAAAATGTTAGATGTGCACTTGAGAAGAATGTGTATCCTGCTGCTTTTGGGTGCAGAGTTCTGTAGATGTCTGTTAAGTCCATCCGTTCTAGTGTGTTGTTCAGTGTCTCTGTGTCTTTACTTATCCTCTGCCTGGTTGATCTATCCTTTGGAGTGAGCGGTGTGTTAAAGTCTCCTAAAATAATTGCATTGCTGTCTATTTCGTCCTTCACTTCTGTTAGTATATGTTTCACATATGCCGGATCTCCTGTGTTGGGTGCATATATGTTTTTAATGGTTCTATCTTCTTGTTCGACTGACCCCTTTATCATTATGTAATGTCCGTCTTTATCTCTTGCTACTTTCTTCGTTTTGAAGTCTATTTTATCTGATACAAGTACTGCAACACCTGCTTTTTTCTCTTTGTTGTTTGCTTGAAATATCTTTTTCCATCCCTTCACTTTTACTCTGTGTATATCTTTGGGTTTGAGGTGAGTCTCTTGTAAGCAGCATATAGATGGGTCTTGCTTTTTTATCCACTCTGTTACTCTGTGTCTTTTGATTGGTGCATTCAGTCCATTTACATTTGGGGTGATTATTGATAGATATGTACTTATTGCCATTACTGGCTTTAGATTCGTGGTTACCAAAGGTTCAAGGGTTGCTTCTTTGCCATCTAAGAATCAAACAACTTTCTTGTTAAGTTATTGTGAATGCCATCTGATGTTTCTTTATCTCTCCCTTCCTATTCTTCCTCCTCCCTTCTTTATATATTTGGTGTTTTATTGTTTGCCTTTAGTTAGTGTTTGGATGGTCTGCTTTCTTTGCTATGATTTTACTTTCTCTGGTGACATCTTTATAGCCTTAGGGGTTTTTCCCTCTAGAGCAGTCTGTTTCAGGTATCCTGTAATGGTGGTTTATGAGAGGCAAACTCTCTCAACTTTTGTTTGTATTGAAATTGTTTAATCCCTCCATCATATTTAAATGATAATCGTGCTGGATACAATATTCTTGGTTCGAGGCCCTTCTGTTTCATTACGTTAAATATATCATGCCATTCTTTTCTGGCCTGTAAGGTTTCTGTTGAGAAGTCTGATGACAGTCTGATGGGTTTTCCTTTGTAGGTGATCTTTTTTGTCTCTCTAGCTGCCTTTAATACTCTGTCTTTATCTTTGATCTTTGCCATCTTAATTATTATGTGTCTTGGTGTTGTCTTCCTTGTGTCTCTTGTGTTGGGAGATCTCTGGGCTTCCGTGGACTGTGAGGCTATTTCCTTCCCCAGCATGGGAAAGTTTTCAGCAATTATTTCTTCAAAGACACTTTCTATCCCTTTTCCTCTCTCTTCTTCCTCTGGTACTCGTATAATGCGAACATTGCTCCGTTTGGATTGGTCACACAGTTCTTTTAATATTCTTTCATTCTTAGAGATCCTTTTATCTTTCTCTGCCTCAGCTTCTTTGTATTCTTGTTCCCTGTTTTGTATTTCATTGATAGTGTCTTGAACCTGATTCAGTCGGCTGTTAAGCCCGTCGATGGCTTGTCTCATTTCTGCTTTGTTTTTCCTCATTTCCTCCCTCAGCTCTTGCACATTTTTCTGTAGATCCGTCAGCATGGCTATGACTTTTATTCTGAATTCTTTTTCAGGAAGAGTGTGCATGTCCATTCCTTAAATTCTCTCTCAGGGGTGTGTGCCTGAAGTCTTGTCTGTATCATATTCTTCTGTCTTCTCATGACCATGGAGTTGGTTGTTGGTAGTTGTCACGTATGTCAGCTGGGCTTTTTATGACCGCCTCGCCGGGTGCCAAGTCCTCTCTCAGGTGTAGCTGCCCGCCGGAGCACTGGGGTGGGCGAGTGCTCGTGTCCCTCTGGGTCAGGGCTCCATATCTTACCCTCCTCACTGGGTGCTGTGTCCTCTCTCAGGTGTAGCTGCATGCTGTGCCCTTTCCTGTGTATTCTGGTCTCTCTTTTAGGAATAATTGTATTTGCTGTGTATTCGTGAGTAAATATAATGTTGGGAGGAACTTTTCTGCCAGTCTGTTCACGTCGGCATCTTCCCAGAAGTCTTGTCTTTGACTTTTAATATTTTGATTATTATGTTTCTTGTATGGATCTCTGAATTTATCCTGCTTGTATTTTGTTGAACTTCTTTGATGCGTAGATTCATGTCTTTAAACAAATTTTGGAGATTTTTGACCATTATATATTTAAATAACCTCTCTAGACCCCTCCTTTCTTCCCTTTCTGGAGAACCAATTTTATGCATGTTAGTATACTTTCTGGTGTCCCACAGTTCTCTTTGGATTTGTTCACTTTTCTTATTCCTTTTCCCTTTCTGATCCTCAGTCTGGATAATCACATTTGGCCTATGTTCAAATTCATAGATTCTTTCTTCTGCCTGCTCAAAACTGCTATTGAGCCCTGTTAATAATTTTTACATTTTAGTTATTTTACTTTTAAGCCCCCAAGTGTCTATTTGGTTCTTTTTTATACTTTCTATTACTGATAGTTCCAATCCATGAGACATTATGCTCATGGATTCCTTTAGCTTTCCTAAATGGCATATTTAACATAGTTTATGTTAAAATCTTTATGTATTAAGTGCAATACCTAGGCTTCCTTTTGGAAGTTTCTCTTTCTCCTGTTTTATTTATTTACTTATTAAACAATTCAATTTTTATTGAAGCATAATTGATATACAAGGTTGTGTTGGTTTCAAGTATAGTACATAGTGATTCAACAGTCATTATTAGATCCTCACCTCAATTCTGGTGTAGTTAACTATTTGTCAACATAGAAAGATATTACAGAATGATTGATTATATTATCTATGCCTGGATTTATTATTTTCCTTTGTATGGAGCATACTTTCTTGTTCCCTTGCATCTTTTAATTTTTGCTTGAAACTTGAAAATTTTTAAGTATTATAATTTTGCTCTCTGTAAATCAGATTGTCTCCCTTCTTTGTGGTTTTCTGTAGATGCTTATTGTGGATTGCTATTGTTTGATTCTTAGTACATTTTCTAACTAATTTTGTAAAGCTGTATTCTTTTTCATGTGTCTTGTGAAAACTGTGTTTTGTTAGCTTAGTGGCCAGCTAGTGTTTTCAGTTTCTTTAAACAGCTGTCAGCAAATCACTTCTCCCTACCCTCAATTTCTGATCCATACACTAGATGGTCTTTTATATTACATTCAGTTTGTACCTTCTATGATTTTATTTGTGGGCATTCTTGACCAATATGTGTGAGTAGGAGCATTGCTTATACACAATACTTCTTCCAGCTTGAGATCTATTCCCAAAATTAGTACATCTGCAGAGAAAGGTGCACAGGAATTTTGATTCAGAAATGTGGGCATAAGCCTTGTATATACCTGCATGACCTAAAGCAAATCATCTAGGTTAAAGTTTCCTCATCTGTCAAATAATAGTAATAAATCTTTCCCTTTTTAAAAAACCAGTTGGCAGGAACAAATAACAGTAAATATAAAGATATTCAATAAATTAAAATGTTCAATAAATACTACTAATTTAAATTAAACTTTTTCTGATATTCAAGTTTCCCATCTCCCATTTTGTAATGAAATGAAATATGGATAAATTCTGTGTAGGTCAAATTTATGCACAGAAAATAAAAGAGATATAAAATTATGTGCATAATTTTATGTAGAAATTTAAAGAAATGTCAAATTCAGTGTTGCAAAAATAAATTTTTAACTTGAAAATTGATTATGAATGGGCTGTATACACTTGTCGTCATTTCCATTATATTTCAAGCACTTATTTTATGAGAACTTGTTACCATTAAAAATATTAATTTTCTGATATTAATATTATTCTTCTTTTAGACCATAATGATCTATCCTTCAT
>JAQQAC010016209.1:48509183-48588423 GCA_029783875.1 Phataginus tricuspis | reverse complement strand
TATCTGTTGTATTTGTTTGTGAATTTCTCAATAATAGCTAATAAATCCATTTATCAAGTGATATTATCTGCCAACCACTATACAAAAGAGTCATATACATATTATTTCATTTATTTTTAAGCTCACAAAAGCTTAATGAGAAAGAATATTATCCTCATTTTAAAAGTGAGAGAGTGAAAGTTTTGTAAAGTTAACTTTCCAAAAGTCATACATTAATAAGAGCTGGGACATGAGCTCAGGTTTATATGACTTATAAAATGGTACTTTTTACCACTATGCAATACTTAACTATGTATACCATGTCTTAACTGTATTCCCTATTCCTTCACTTACATATATTTAATAAGTATATATACTGAGTATACATATATGCTATATATATACTATATATATACAGTATCTAGCACACAGTAGATATTTAGTAATATATTTACTATGCAATCCAGCACACAGTATAAATTTAATACATATTTTCTGATTTAATGAAAATAATCCATGAAAATTAATTAATATAATAGACATCTTAATGAGGGAGAAAATAATCCTATTTAACATTATGGCCTTGGACAAGTAATTTCACTTCTCGGAATCTGTGTCTTCAACTCTAAAAAGATAATCAACATTTACCTTACAATGTTTTTGTAAGGTTTAGATAGAATAATATATACAAAAATTACCATGTGATCCCCTTCTTTAATTCTCATCTGTCATGGTAGTAGGAATCCATTTGTATAGCAGGTAGATGGTTATGATTTTTTATCTTCATCACTAGTAAACCATCGAGAAGGTGACCCAAACATTGCTCAAATTGGCCAAAATGGTCAAATTTCTACCACTGAAGACTCAGAAAATAATCACTGAAGTCAGAATTAAGTTTGTCAGAAGCTGCTGCTGCCAGAAGGTGCTTATTTATAGGGGAACAAGATCTCAGAAAACAATATTACACTCCTTTCAGAGGGCTTCTCTTGAGAACTTTTCCTTCAGCTTTTTCTCAAACTAGTCTTAAAATCATACATAGGTGCTAACTCCAGGTACATGTGGCCAAGTGAGTAAATCAGAAAACTGAGAGAGCATGTATTTCTGAACAATTAAGTATCCTGTCAATTATATGTTAGGTTTTATTTGGCAAAGAGATAATGGAATGACTCTTCTTTTTAAATAAGTCCACTTGCAACTGAAGAATTAATATGACTTTAAAAGACCTATAAAAATAAGCCTGATGAAGGGGGTAGTTTAATCATCACAATATTGCTCATGTAATTGTAGGTTAAGGATACTAAAATAAAATAAATTTTAAAAAAAGAAAAAAAAAGAAGCCTATAATAGAAGAGGATGGCAGTAGAAAAAAGTTACATAAAATCTACTAAAGTTACATGAACTCTTCAAAGACCTGAAAGAGAGAGAAAAAGGGTGTGCTATGATAAATTATCTTTCAGGGCTCAAACCTAATATACATGTGAAGAATCTGCATTTTGGGGCATTTTGTTCCTTTGGATGAATGATTCTGACAACTCAGTTATTTCAGGCCATTTTCACAAGTTTTTACATATCTGGGTACTAACTCTATTATAATTTACTCTTCTTTAAATTGACTTGCATTTTTATTTAGCCTACTCTAAAGCAATACATTAATGAAATTATAGGTTTGATGTGATGGGTAGGTGATTTTTCCTAATAAATATTAAACACATAACTATTAAAATAAAATGTACCCACCTCAAATAATCTTGGGTGGTATGGATGTACACCACATTTGGGTAACATTGCTTTAGATTAAGTGAGACCACTGAAAGTCTACATATTTGGACCTACTATCTTATAGAATCATCTCTGCAAGATGTATTTTAATGTAATGCCTGAATAACATAATGAAAATCCATTCCTAGAAATAGCTATCTGCAGTGATTAGATATCACAAATTGTCATGTGAAAAAGTTAAGGATATTAATATTATTCTTCTTTTAGACCATAATGATCTATCCTTCATATTCTCTCATTACAATTATCCTTTGACCTTGCATCCAGTTTCTTATGCATTTCTCTAGGTAGCCCTGGTTCAGCCACGAAGTTTTAGATCTTGATACCTTTTCTCATGTTGTTTGCTCTATGTAGGTTGCCTTTTGTCTGTCCACTGAATCCTGTAAGTCCCAGATAACATGTGCTTTCTCTATGACACTTTCACTATCCTTACAAGGCACAAATAACCATCCCTCTTTTATGATTACAAAAGTGTTTAAAAATATCTCAAAGCCCTAATCACAATGTATTAAAATTACATATGTATCTGTTGTATTTGTTTGTGAATTTCTCAATAATAGCTAATAAATCTTGTTTAATATTTGTATAAAGTCTCAAATAAAATTTTTACTTTCAGATTTACTGCCAGAGAAATGTTGGTTACCTCGGTTCTCTTCGATAATGAGAGCTGTGTTATTATGTGCCCCTTTTTGCTTTGGTTGCTAAGAAGCTCAAAGATACATTTGATGTTCAGTCTCAACAATAATGTTAATCATTATAGTTTGCATTCTAAACTACTTTTACTTTACTGGTTCTGAGTTTCTAATATGGTTCATGAATTTTAATTTATGTGCACTAAGTGTTTGAACTCATTTTTATAAAGGAAAATGGAAGTAGAGGGAGAAAGCTAAATATTCGTTGAATGTTTATTATATAACAAACATTATTATAAGGATTCTCATTTACTTACCTCATTTATTACCTACAATAATTGTGAACTCCATATTATTTTCTTTTTAAAATTTTTATTTATTTTAATTGAAGTAAAGTTGACATATAGTATTATATTAGTTTCAGGTGTACAACACAGTGATTTGACAACTATATACATTACAAAACTCTCACCATGGTGTATAAACACCATATAAAGTTATTAAAATATTATTGAATATTTTTCCTATGCTGTACTTTTCATTCCTGTGACATTTATTTTATAACTGGAAGTTTATACTTCTTCATTTCCTGTGCTTATTTCACCCATTCCCCCCACATCGCCTCCCCTCTGGCAACTATGAGTTCTCTATATTTATGAGTCAATTTCTGTTTTTTATATTTCTTTGTTCATTTGTTGGTTTTTGATTCCATATATAAGTGAGATCATGCATGGTATTTCTTTTTTTCTGACTTATTTCACTTAACATATTACCCTCTGATGTCACAAGTGGCAAGATTCGATTTATTTTTATGGATGAATATCCCATTGTGTGTGGGTGTACATTCAAAATACATCTTTATCCATTCATCTACTGATGGACACTTAGGTTGCTTCTATATCTTGGCTATTATAAATAATGCTGCAATAAACATAGGGGTGCATATATCTTTTCAAATTAGTGTTTTCATTTCCTTCAGGTAAATACCCAGAAGGGTAGTTACTAGATTGTATGGAATTTCCATTGTTAGGTTTCTGGATGAACCTGCATACTGTTTTCCACAGTGGCTGCACAAGATTATATCCCAATCAACAGCACACGAGTGTTCCCTTTTTCCCATATCCTTGCCAACACATGTTGTTTTTCTTTTTGATACTAGCCATTACAACTGTGAAGAGGTGATATCTCACTGTGGTTTTTTAATGCATTTCTCTGATGATTAGTGATGTTGAGCATCTTTTCATATATATGTTGACCAATTGTATGTCATCTTTGGAAAAATGTCTACTCAGTTCCTCTGCCATTTTTTAATCAGATTTTTAAATATTGAGTTGTATGAGTTCTTTATATATTTTAGAACTTATATATTAACCCCTAATCATATATATCATTTGTAGATATCTTCTCCCATTTAGTAGCTTATCTTCATTTGTTGGTAAGTTCTTTGGATATAGAACAGCTTTTTAGTTCAATATAGTCCCAATTTTTTATTTTCCCTTTTGTTTCCCTTTCCTGAGGAGACAGATTGAGAAAATATTGCTAAGGCTTATGTCTAAGAGGTCACTGCCCGTGTTTTCTTTTAGTAGTTTGATGGTTACAGGCCTTACATTTAGGGCTTTAATCTATTTTGATTTTATTTTTCTGTATGGCTTAAGAGAGTGATCCAGTTTCACTCCTCTGTATGTAGCTGTTCAGTTTTCCCAACATCATTTATTAAATAGAGTCTTTTCCCCATTGTATATTATTGTTTCCTTTGTCATATATTAATTGACCATATAATAGTGGGGTTCTTTCTGAGATCTATATTCTGTTTCATTGATCTGTGTGTATATTTTTCTGCCAGCACTGTACGTTTTTTATTACTATAGATTGAAATCAGGGAGTGTGATACAATCACCTTTGTCTTCTTTCTCAAGATTGCTTTGGCTACTCCAGGTTTTCTGTGACTCTATAGAAATTTTAGGATTATTCTTTTTCTGTGAAAAATGTCATTAGGAAATTGATAGGCATTGCATTGAATAATTTTCAATTGCTTTGGGTAGTATGGACAGTTTAAAAATATTAATTCTTCCAATCCATGAGCATGGTATATTTTTTCATTTATTTGTGTCATCTTTAATTTCTTTCATCAACTTATTATAGTTTTCAGGGTACAGGTTATTCACCACCTTAATTAGATTTATTCCAAGATATTTTATTCTTTTTGATACAATTGTGATTTTTTTCTTTATTTTTTCTTTTTATTATTAGTGTGTAGAAACATAACAGATTTCTGTATATTAATTTTATATCCTATAATTTTATTGAATTCATTATTCTAATATTTTTAGGGCTTTCTATATATAGTGTCATGTGAATTTATATATTTCTTCGAGGTTGCTCAGTTTGTTGACATAGAATTTTCAGAGTAGTCTCATAACCTTTTGTATTTCTGTGTTGTCAGTTTTAACATCTCTTTCATTTCTTATTTTGAGTACTCTCTCATTTTCTTCATGAATATGGCTAAAAGCATATCAATTTTCTTTATTTTTTCAAAGAATGTCCTCAGTTTCATTAATTTTTTCTCTTGTTTTCCTTGTCTCTGTTTGATTTAGTTTTGCTCTTATTATTTCTTTTCTTCTACTAACTTTGGGTTTTGTTCTTTTCTACTTCCTTTAGCTGTAGTGTGAGATTTATTTGAGATTTTTTATTTCATGAAATAAGCCTATATTGCTATAAACTTTCCTCTTAGAACTACTTTTGCTGTGTCCCAAAGATATTGAACTGCTGTGTTTCCATTTTTATTTTTCTCCAGGTATTTTTTATTTCCTCTTTGATTTATTTGACTCATTGGTTGCTTAGTAGCATGTTCAGCTTCCACATGCTTGTGTTTTTTCTAGATTTTTTCTTGCAATTGATTTCTAGTTTTATATTGCTGTCACCAGAAAAAAATGTTTGGTATGATTTCAATCTTAAATTTATTGAGACTTGTCTTGTGGCTTAACATGTGATCTATCCTGGATGTTTCGTGTGCACTTGAAAAGAATGTGCATTTGTTGATTTCAGATGGAATATTGTGTTGGTAAAGATATTGTAAATATCTGTTAAGTCCATGTGGTATAATGTGTTGTTAAAAGCCAGTGTATCTTTATTGGTTTTATGTCACAGCCATCTATCCATTGATGTCAGTAGAGTATTAAAGCCCCCTACTATTATCATATTACTGTCAATTTCTCCTTTTAGGCCTGTATTTGTTCTGTGTATTTAAGTGCTTCTATGTTGAGTGCATAGATATTTGAAGTTGTCATATTCTCTTTTTGGATGGATCCCCTTATTATTTTGCCCTTTGTTGTTGCAGTATTTGCTTCAAAGTCAATATCTTATAGTATAAGCATTGCTACCCTAGCTTATTTTTCACTTCCACTTCAATGAAATATCTCCTTCCATCCCTTCACTTTCAGTCTGTATGGGTCTTTAGGTCTGAAATGAGTCTTTTATAGGTAGAACATAGATGGGTCTTGTTTTTTATCCATTCAGTCAGTCTATGTCTTTTGATTGGAGGTTTAGTCCATTTAATTTAAAATAATTATTGATATGTTATTATTGCCATTTTTTAAAATTGTTTTCTGGTTGTTTTGTATTTCTCTTTTTCATTCTTCTCTTGCTCTCATCCCTTGTTATTGGTAACTTTCTTAAGTGTCTTGCTTGGATTCTTTTCTCCTTAATGTTTTATGTCTATTATAGTATTTGGTTTGTGTTTACTATGAAGCTGTTATATAACATTACATGTATGCAGAAGTCTATATTAATTTCATAGTACATAATTTGGAACACATTCTAAAAGCACTCTATTTTTACCTATTCCCTCTATGTTTAATGTCTATTGTCATAGACATAAAATTGTCATTTACATTTTAAAATTGTATTCCTTAACTAATTTTTGCAAATCTGATTTTATTACTTTCATCTTTTAACTTTTATATTAGCTTTATAAATGATTATTCTTGTACTTTTATTATGTTTGCTTTCTGTGAGTGAAACTTGTTCTTTTCATAATTTTCTTACTTTGAGTTATGACCTTTTCTCTTCGGCTTAATGAAGTCCCTTTAACATTTCTTGCAAAGCCAGTTTAGTGGTGATGAACTCAAGTTTTGTTTGTCTGGGAGAGTATTTATCTCTCCTTCAATTCTGAATTATAATCTTGCTGCGTAGGGTATTCTTGGTTGTAGGTTTTTTCCTTTGAGCACTTTGAATATATCATGCCATTCCCTTCTGGCCCGTAATGTTTGTGCTGAAAAATCAGCTGATAACTTTGTGGGGGTTCCCTTGTATGTAACTGCTTTTCTCTTGCTGCTTTTGTTTCTCTCTTTAATCTTTGACATTTTAATTATTATGTGTCTTAATGGGGACTTTCTTTGGTTCAACTTGTGTGGGGCTCTTTGTGCTTCCTGGACCTGGATGTCTGTTTCCTTTCCCAGGCTAGGAAAATTTTTGGCTATTAATTCTTCAAATAGATTTTCTGCCCCTTTCTGTCTCTTCTTCTGAGACCCCTATAATCTTTGAATGTTAGCATGCTTAATGTTGTTCTATGTCCCTTAACCTATCATTAAAAAATATTTTTCTTTTTGCTCAACTTGGGTGCTTTCCATTGCCCTGACTTCCAGATCCTTTATATGATTTTTGCACTTTATAACCTGCTGTTGATTCTCTATAGTGTTTTTTTAAAAATTTATTTTATTTTAGTATCATTAACCTACAATTACATGAGCAATATTGTGATGATTAAACTACCCCCTTCATCAGGTCCCCCCCACCAACCCTATTACAGTCACTGTCCATCAGCGTAGTGAGATGAGAATCACTACTTGTCTTCTCTGAGCTGTACAGTCCTCCCCATGCCCCCCAACCCTATGTCGGCTATTCGTAATGTCCCTTTTACCCTCTTATCCCTCCCTTCCCGCCCTTCTTCCCCAGTCCCTTTCCCTTTGGTAACTATTAGTCCGTTCTTGGGTTCTGTGAGTCTGCTGCTGTAAACACAAACAACAACAAATGTTGGTGAGGATGTGGAGAGAGGGGAACCCTCCTACACTGCTGGTGGGAATGCAAATTAGTTCAACCATTGTGGAAAGCAGTATGGAGGTTCCTCAAAAAACTCAAAATAGAAATACCATTTGACCCAGGAATTCCACTCCTAGGAATTTACCCCAAGAATGCAGCAGCCCAGTTTCAAAAAGACAGATGCACTCCTATGTTTATTGCAACACTATTTACAATAGCCAAGAAATGGAAGCAACCTAAGTGCCCATCAGTAGATGAATGGATTCAGAAGATGTGGTACATATACACAATGGAATATTACTCAGCCATAAGAAAAAAACAAATCCTACCATTTGCAACAACATGGATGGAGCTGGAGGGTATTATGCTCAGTGAAATAAGCCAGGCCGAAAAAGACAAGTACCAAATGATCTCACTCATATGTGGAGTATAAGAACAAAGAAAAAAACTCTATAGTGTTTTTTTATCAGCTATTATATTCTTCACCTCCAACTAGTTCTTTTTCATTTTTCCTGTATCTCTGTTGAAGCTATCACTGAGGTCACCCTCTCTTCTCTCAATCTGATAAGAATATTTATGACCATTACTTTGAACACTTTGTTTATCACAATTTTGTTTAGTTATTTTCTAAAGTTTTGTCTTTTTCTTTTCTTTGGAACATATTTCCAGTCTCATTTTTTAAATCTATGTGTTATTTCTATGTATTATGTAGGTCAGATGTGTCTATTGGTATCAAAAACAGTTGTCTTGTGTTATGGTGTCCTTCAAGGCCCAATAGTGCTATCCCCCTGGTCACTAGAACAAGATACTTTGGGCATCTTCTGTGTGTACTGCATGTGCCTTTGTAGTTGGAGTCAGTACCCAGATTATCTGGCTGAGGATACCATGGGCATACATGTGGGTGTGGCCATTCCCTGACATGGTTGACTGAGGCCTGGCACAACTGTTGAGTATGTGCTGTGGGTGGAATTAGCTCTTGGCTCTGCTGGCTGGAAGGCATAGCTGTATCCCCTGAAGGTGTATTGATGGGTAGGGCTGGAGCTTCCCCCCAAATTGCTTTAAAGGGGTGATGATCCCAGCTGTGTCTGTCTATGAGGTGTGCTACGGTTATAGTCACTTTGAGGGAACACTGGGACCTACTGAGATCATCTGATGCATATTGCATGGCAGGCCACTTTGGATGGGCACCTGCCTGGGCTGGTGTGTTGGGTGGTACAGTTCAGCAGGGGGTTACCTGGGCAGGGTGAATGGTGCTAGCATGGTAGATGGAGAATGTCAGAACTGATTTCCACAAGTGTCTGGCCAGCTAGGCTGAAGGAAGTTAAGAAAAAATGGCACCCTCTAGCACTCCTGTTCCCAGTGAAAGCTCCTGCATACATATCCCTGCCCCTCTAGCATATGCCTTAAAATTAGTCAGTAAATTTCCTTCATGTATAACCCAGGTCTTATTCAAACTACTGCCTTTTCAACTACTTTTCTAACTATGTTGGGTCTGAGACTTTGTGATATAGCACCCTAGCCCTTTAAGAGTGGTGTCTTGGTTTCCTATGGCCCTCCAGCTTTCCCAAGGTTAAGTCCCACTTATTTTCAAGGCTCCCAGAGTTAAGCCCCACTTATTTTCAAAGCCAGATTCTGTGGGTGCTCATCTTCCTACTGCAAGTCCTCAGGGCTTTATCCCCTTGTTCCTCAGGGGTGACCTCCATGCCTGTGGTATCCCTCCCACCTATGGTCACTGCACTGGGAGTTTGGTTTCCAATCGTACTTCTGCCCCTCCTACACTTTTTGTTGTGGCTTCTTTATTTTTTTTACTATGGAAGGTCTATTCTTCTAGACTTCAGGTTGTTATCAGGGTGAGTTGCATTATATGTGGTTTTTGACTCAGTGTGTCCGTGGGGAAATGTGGGCTCACTATCCTTCTGTTTTGCCGTCTTCCCCTGGTTCTTCAGTTGCATCCCACACATGAATCTTGAAGGTTAGGGTCATGAAGAAATAAGAAGTCAATTCAGAGTACTTTCAGACAAAGAAATTTTGAGTGTGTATCCTCCAAGTAAGTCCTATTCAGCTCTCCTGTCAACTTTCCAGTGGCATCCACAATTTCTTTACTCTTCTTCTATTCCAGCATGCACAACCTCATTGAGCAGTGGTCTGCCAGGGCCATGCCCCTTGATTACTAGAAGGATACTATGAATGTGAGGTAATGGCCATGTGTCAGGGAGAGAGAGACAACTCAGGCTCATGTGATGCAAAGTAGCTAGCTTTCTGGATCCATGCTATTTTCTTAATATTATAGATGTGACATCCAAGGCTCAGGTAATCTAACTTGCTCAAGGTTAAACAGTTAATAATTAACACAGTTATGAATTCACCCCAGTCTTTTAATTTCATGTTCTTTCTGTTATACCATGCTGGCCTCCATGGGAAGATAAAAGACATCTACTACATATTTTAAAAAGAAGAAAATAATTTTATTTTTATGTAGGGTACAAATTGGCTATAATAAATACTTTAGTTTCTTGCCTTAAAAAATTCAAATTTCCTAATCAATTTACTAACTTATTGCTGCTCCTTTTGTTACATATAAAAATATTTATACAATAATAAGAAAAAAACAACAAAGACTAGTATTACATCTAATTAAAGCTATATCAATGGTCAGTTTAAGAAGTGGGTAGTATTAATTGTAAGCTAAATGGAGAACTGGCAAACTATGATTGCAGAAGAAGCCTGGCTGAATCCATTACTCAGGTCTACCACTTTCTTGCTCTTTGATCTTAAAGAAGTCCCTTAAGTTTTCTGTGCTTTGGTCTTTCATCTATAAAAAGGGGATAATAAGAGTACTAACATCATAGAGATTAAATTAGTTAATATATATAAAGTTCTTAGAACAGTGCCTGGTCCATAGTAAGAACTATATAAATGTTGATCATTATCATTATTATAGTAAATTAAATACAACCTCATTGTTTGAAGACAAGATCAAAACTCAAAAAATTTCAATTCATGAACTCACATTTTTCAATATTTGGCTTCCATGAATAAAAGCAAAAGAAACACTCCAGTATTTGTAGCAGTATTTTTTTCCTATTTTGTTTTTATAAGGCTAATGTCAAATTATTTGGATTAATACCTGTCAAGTAGGAAAGTCCATGCAAGAGATAAAAATATAAATAAAATGATATTACTCATCTGCCTCTTCCAACTTATAACTGATATTTTTAGTAGCTGAGTTGCCTGATTTTCCTGAGACACATGGTAGGTGAAAATAGTTATTCTCCAGCTTCAATAGTTAATCATTGTCCTCTGCAGAGACAGACAAGTGTTTATTCTATACACTAATGATCACAGGGTTCTGCAGTGTAGTTACTGACATTAGGTAGATACACAGAATGAGAGTAAAGAGAGAATCATTTCATTCATTTAGGGTTGGAATGAGTTAGAAGTAAAAATCAAACCACAATGAGATATTCCCTCACACTTATTAAAATGACTATCATTTGGAGCACGAGAGATAATAAGTGCTGGTGAGGGTGTGGGAAAAAGATAATTCTTGTACATACTGGTGGGAATGTAAATTGGTTCAATCATTATGGAAAGCAATATAGAGGTTCCTCAAGAAATTAAAAATAGACCTACCAATGATCCAAGAATTCCACTTTTGCGTATATGCCCATAGGGAATGAAATCATGACATTGAAGATGTACATGCAGTCTTGTGTTTATTGTAGTATTATTCAAAATAGTTGAGATGTGGAAACAATCTAATGCCCACCAATGAATGAATGGGTAAAGAAAATGTGTGTGTGTGTGTGTGTATGTATACTTACACAAACAATGGAATATTATTCAGCTATGAGAAAAAAATATCATGCCATTTGTGACAACACGGATGGACCTTAAGCATATTAGGCCAAATAAGATAAATCAAAGACAAGTACTGTATGACATCACTTATATGTGGAATCTAAGAAAACAAATTTAAAACCAGAAAATAAAGTGGTGGTTCTCAGAAAGTGGGGAATAACATGTGTTGTTTAAGGGTAAAAAATTGCAACACATACTAAATAAGCCCTAGAGATCTTATGTACAATATATTGCATATAGGCAACACTTTATTGTAATCATAAAACATTTTGAGACTAGAACTTATTGATTCCAACCGCTAAAAAGAATGGATAAGTATGTAATGTTATAGGTGTAGTAATTATCACTACAATGTCAATCATTAAAATATGAAAATACATGAAATAAACACGTATACCTTACATTTGACTTTCCTACTTTTAGTCCTTAAAGGTAAAAGCTACTGAAATTGTTATATGTCAAATATATTTCAATAAAAATATTTAAACATTATCATCCACCTTTACTCTGTTGAAAAGAAATTTAGTAGCATCCAAGTTGTACATAACACAAAAACATCTAAAAGGTAACACCTTAAAATGTAAAGAAGAAAAGTATAAGTGGCTGTTATTTCTGATTATTAATCTAAAGATCCAGGCTAAGAATAGAGTCCACTATACAGCCTTTTTGTTTAGACAATAGAGTAAAATAAACTTAAGTTTAACTAAGCAGTCAAGAGGAAAATACAGTGATACTAAAAATCTCTACAAGGATGAGGAAACAAAAACCTCAGCAATATTTTCGGCAATGTTTAGGATTACCTTTTTTAGGAAAACCTTCCCAGGACTGTGAGTTAGCCAATAATAGGCTAAAATGTATCCATGTGGTATACGGTATCATGGAGAAATGATAAGGGCAAGTACATTTATTCATATTTGATACTAAGTGAAAACACTCTAAAATCACATACATGCAATGAGATGAAACTTAGCCTGCTTATTGCAGACACTTGAATAAGCGATCACATCCAGATGGCCTGATTATCAAAGGCTCATATGATTCCTGCAGAATGCTACGTGGGGCGAGATATTTATTCAGTTACTTCCCTTAAGATTACTAAGCGACACAAATCACTAAATCAATTTATATAGTTGTTACTAAGTGTCTTGGGTTTACGTTAAGATTGTTTCTGTAGCAAAGATTTCAAACTGAAGTGGTGCAAGTATAACAGGATGTCAGCAGTACAGTTCTGTGGTATTTTGACTGTTAGATTAAGATGGAAATAAAATAAGGTCTCCCCTACTTTCCACTTTAATAATGTAAGAAATGTTTGTTAATGTTTCTTAGAAAAAGGAGCACATTTTCATAGTTTTGAAATATTACCAGGAAATTTGGAAGAGATTAGGAGGGACACAGTGAACTCACACCATCAGGTAAGAGAAGTCCTCTCTCCCAAATCCAAGTACACAAAGGGAAGATGTCATGGCATTGGCTTGAAGATCAGCCAAAGAAAGCTTTTAGATATATTTACAAAGAACCTTAATTTAAAATAATGAGAAGGATTTTTTTCCTTTTTTTCATCCTTAATTTTTTTCAGGGTTGGAAAGTTAAAGTCAGTTAATCAGTTCTGGTAAGTGTTTTTTAAAATTCTGCCTATCATATTACAGGGCAAAGTAATTAATTCTTTCTTGCATGTGATATGCCCAAATTTTCTACCATCTGGCCAAAATGCTACCTAGAATATGATAAAAATATACTATTTAGGGAGTGATGGAAGTATGCTAGATGAACTTGGGGAAGAAACCTTATCTTTAGTCCTAAAGAAATGATTGGCATAACATTGCAAACCACTCTAATTTTAATCAAGCATGACAAACTTTATTTACTCAAACACCCAACTAGGTATTCATAAATTATACAGTTAAAAGTGGTTTATTAATTTCAAATGATCTCATCTGTGTTCAATTGTCTGAGTTCTCTGATTCTTGCTGAGCTTCCTTAAAATATTTAGTTTGAATTCGTTAACAAGTAACTCACAGATCTCCATTTCTTTGGTGGCAGTTACTAGAAAATTATTGTGTTACTTTGGTGGTGTAACATTTCGTAGGATTTTGAATTTCTGGTGGCTTTGCATTAATGCATGCTCATTTGAGTGAGCAGTCATCTCTCCTAGCCTTTTGGACTGGCTTTACTGGAGAAAGACTTTCATATGAAGGTGGCTGTGAAAGTGCCAGCTGGGGGAGGTGTAGTGTCTCTGATCATCAGAGGGAACAGTAGCACAGTGTCTGTGAAGCTCCATCAGCTGAGATCAACATCAGCAAATACTGTGGAGGTTTGGCAGTGGCAGTTGCGAGTAGGGCTACTGGGGTCCTTAAAGGTAAAAGCTACTGAAATCTTCAATTTTGTCCATAGGAGTAATTTCTACCAATGCAGATCCCTCTTCTTGCCAGGTCTGGCATGTTGGTACTCAGAGAAGTAGTGGAGCCAGGGTCTTAAGATCAGGGGCAAGTGGAACTATAGCAGTTCCTGGATCTTGGGGCAAAGGTATACTTTTTGTGGCAGTGGTGTTGGTGTCTTTGGTGAGGGAATGTGCAGATATGTAGAACTGGGTCTCTGGATCTTGCCACCCAAAAACATGAGGTAGGGGATAGGACACAGCAGTGGCATGGATTCTAGGATTATAGGGTGAAGTTGTGGCCTGGGCCTAGGGGGTTCAGTAGCAGCATGGCCTGGGGGATGGTGGGTCAAGGTTTTAACTCTGTCTCAAAGGATAAGTCACAGAACAGCAGTAGACAGTCCATAGTGATAGCCCACTAAAGCTGAGTGACAGGACCCAAGGGATGTGATGTAGAATAGCAGCATCTCTGTCCCCCCAATGGCAGGCCTAAATTATGAATTAAGACTGTGGAGACCACAGAGCATCAGCTGTGCAGCCCTGGTAATGACAGATAAAACCTGTGACCTGGGACTCAAGGGCGAAGCTCAGAGAAGCAGCAGCACATCTCAGTAACAGAGAATTAATGCCATGACCTGGGATATTAGGGGCAGGCCTCAGAGCAGTGGCAGCAATGTCTTGTAAGGGCAGATCAAAGCTAAGACCTGGAACCCATGGCTAGGGATCAGAGCAGCAGCAGCTGCAGTTTCATAGATGGCAAGGTTCTGTCGTGTCCCAAAACTTGAGAGAAGGGCACAGAAATTAGAACCTGTAGGATCAGGTCTCACAACAGTGAGAAAACTCCAGCCCCAAGGATGAAACATAATGGTGGGGACTATGGGAAACTCTGTTGCTTGACTCAACATTGGTGTAGACTGTGGGAATCCTCAATAGCAAAGGCTGCAAATATTCACAGCAGCGAGTCTTGTTTGGACTCTTTTGCTCTCCTTTACCCTGTGAGATAAAATCACTCCAAGAGGATCCTTCCTGGCACCAAGAGACCCTGGACTGAGATATGGGTTGGTGCAGGTTAACTGTTTCCTATGATTTTCTAGGTGGCCATCTTCCGTTTTTGAGCTCCTTTGAGTTTAAGCTGCTTCTCAATTATAGTCCAGGAGTTTCTCAGGGCTATTTTCATTGCTTTATAATTGTGTCTTTATAGGTTTTTATGTTTTTATAGAAGAAATAAGAGTTGAGACTCCCTAGTCCTCCGTATTGCTGATGTCACTCGAGGGGAATTTTTAATTAAGAAAAAAATCTGAATTTCAGAGAAAGCTTCATAGCATTTGAACTTACCCTGGCCTTATTCCTTTGGATCCCCCTTGGAGGTGACATTGAGGACAATAACCTATATTCCTAGTATATGTTCCTAGAACTAGAGGAGTCAGAAAATATCTTATTCTCAACAAATTTTGCTTGTTAATTTGACAGGTCTTATGGCTCCGTGAATGTCCAGTTCAAAGGGCTTGCCTTTTTTTATGTAATTCAGAATTTTACCAGGGCTTAGGAAGTTACCTGGAGTCATTCAATAAAATATTTAAGGGCAAATGTATTAGCTGCTGCTTCCTTGATCAAAGGGTAACAACAGAGGCAAACAATACATAATGCTTGAGAGGAGAGGCTGGGGAAAGAAACACTGTGTGAATAAAGATTTGAAAAAGCTCCCAGATATTCCTGGAAGATAAAAGGCCACAAGCATGCCCATAACCAGGTACCTGCTCAGAAAAAATCTACAAAGACCCTAAGTTCTCACGGCTGTCATTCACACTTCTAACAAGCAGGAAGTGAAAGCTAAGGAGGGGTTGTAAACTGCCAAGTTGAATAGTGAAGGTGTACCCCAACACATACAGGGTTAACCTTCAAATACTAGACAGTATTTTGATTTCTTTTTTTAGTTTCAGACATTTCAGAAAGTCACCACTGAATCACTAGCTGACTTCTAAATCAGTGGAATATAAACTTTAGTGGCCACACATGAAAAATAATACAGAATTTGCAAAAATAGCTCAGAAAAGTCACTAAAGAACAATTTACAACATGCAACAATAAACTCTTGAAAGGAAGAAAATTATAAGTTGAACAAATGTCATATTATAATATCAAAATGTTTAGTTTTCAACAAAAAATTTACAAGGCATGCAAAGAAAAAAGAAAGTATAGCATATACATGAGAAAACAAAAGAAATAAATAGAAGCAGTCCCAGAAGAAGCCGAGTTATTGGACTTGATATGCAGAACTTTAAATAGACTATTTAAATAAACACAAATAACTAAAGGAAAACATATACAAAAAACTAAAACAAACAAAAATGTGGAGATGGAAAAATGATGGCAGTGTACAAAGGTGAGGCAAAACTTCCTCCCAAAATCACATAGAACATGAAATTACAGCAAATACAATTAGACCTGAAATCAACCTGAAGACCTTAGAATTAACCACGTATATCTGAGGAAGAAGAGAAGACCCTACTTAAAAGGGTAAAGTGGCAAAGCCAGAATCTTGTGGACCCCAAGTCCACCCCCACCCCTGGACCACAGGAGAGAATAAGAGGAATGGAGTGTGGAGGGAGTAGAAACCCAGGACCTCTGAACACCTGGCCTTGGAGATCTGCAATGGGAACAAGAACCCACATTCATGGTGCCCTGGTGATTGGTGGGAATGGACACAGAGATAGGCAGAACATTCAGGGAGGCTAAGAGCCAGCTGCCTGTGGAGAACAGGCATGTTCTACTGGCTCCCTTGAGAAAAAAAGCACAGGGAAGTTTGAAAGACTTCACAGCAGTGAAAGGGGTGCCAGAGGGGCAACGATTGCACAGTGCTCTCTGTTTAGGAGAAAGGTCAGGTGGACAATACATCCCAAGCCTGCCCTCAGTCCAACAAGCTGGGAGCCTTCAGGAGCTTCAGATGCTCAATACCCTCATTGGCAACACAGCATTGAGACTCCTCACAGTGGCACATGGCCTCACAGCAGAAAGTAAAATCAGATTTTACTCCTGATTAGGCAAGGGGAGAACATCCAGCCTGCTCATCTCTATTTTGGGCCAGCTGGGGAGCTGCAGGCAAGAGCCAGACCTGGGAGCTCTTTCCTCCCAGGAGGAAATGGTACTGTTCAACAGCAGCCTGCACCATCACAGCAGACCAGGAGGAGGTCAGCTTCAAACATGACAACTCTGGCCTCACATGCCTGCACATCTGCATGCAGCACAGCACCAGGAGATCTTTCCTACCAACAGGTTCAGGTCCCATTCACCAGAAGCATCTGCCAACACAGCAGGCTAGGCAGAGGTGGCTCTACCCACAGCAGCTCCAGACAGTATTTTACCTGCTCCTGTGATGAGCTAACAGCCCACACAGCCCTTATGAATTCAGAACACTACTAGCAAGGCAGACAGGTACCACACCCACTGCATGCCAACAGCTGGGGATCTCATACAGGAAATTGAGCTTCTGGGAATTAGAGGGTACCTCCTACACAAACCTGTTATTTCATAAAAACACTAAAAATAAAATGAAGAGAAGGAGGAATTTGGTCCAAATAAAAATTCAAGGAAAAACAGAAAGAGGGCTTAGTGAAACTGAAACCATCAATTTTCTCCATAAATATTTCAAAATAAAAGTCATAAACATGCTCACATATTTACAGAAAAGTAATTCAAGATCTCAGAGAGTACTTCAACAAAGAGAGATCCTCAAAAAAAGCCACTCAGAAATGAAGAATACAGTATCTGAAATGAAACATACAGTGGAGGGATTTAAAAGTAGATAAGATGAGGTAGAGGAGACAGTAAATGAAATAGAAGTTAGAGAACAAGAAAACAAAGAATCTGAGGAACAGAGAGAAAAAAGGATCTCTAATAATGAATGAACAATAAGAGCTGTGTGACCAATTTAAACGGAAAACATGGGCATTATAGGGGTACCAGAAGAAGAGAGACACAAAGAGATAGAAAGTCTCTTTGAAAAAATATTTGTTGAAAGCTTCCCCAATCTGGGGAAGAAAATAGATACCCAGGTCATGGAAGCACAAAGATCACTCAACAAAAGGAACCCTAGGAAGCCAACACCAAAACACATTATAATTAAAATGGCAAAGATAAATGACAAGGAGAGAGTACTGAAAGCAGTCAGAGAGAGAAAAAACATCATTTATAAAGGAAATCCCATCAGGCTATCAGCAGCCTTCTCAGCAGAAACATTGCAGGCCAGAAGGGAGTGGCATGATATATTTAATAAAATGAAGAAGAAGGGCCTCCAACCAAGAGTACTCTACACAGCAAGAGTATTATTTCAATTTGAAGCAGGGTTTAAACAAATTATAGCTAAGTAAAAGTTGAGGGAATCAGTCACCAACAAAACAGTTCTACAAAATCTCCTAAGGGGACTGCTCTAGATGAAATTCTTCTAAGGGTAAATAGCTGTCATCAGAGAAAATAAACCCACAGTAAAGGTAGTAGACTGATTAATTACTAAGCAAATATGAAATTAAAATAAACTACTCACAAAGTTACTCAAGGGATACACAAAGAGTACAGAGTATGACACCTAATATATAAAGATTAGAGGAGGAATAAGAAGGGCAGAAAAAAAGAATCATTAGATTGTGTTTGGAATACAGTAATAAGCGATTTAAGATAGATTGTTAGACAGAGAGGACGCTGCCCTTGAACCTTTTGTAACCACAAATCTAAAGCACACAATGGCAATAATGAAATATCTATCAATAATAAACCTAAATGTAAATGGACAAAATGCACCAATCAAAAGACATAAAGATGAAGAATGGATAAAAAGTAAGACCCATCTATATACTGTCTACAAGAGACTTAGTTCAAACCCAAAGACATACACAGACTAAAAGTAAAGGGATGGAAAAATATATTTCATATAAATGATAGGGACAAAAAAGCAGTACCACTATTTTATCAGACAAAATATATTTCAAGACAAAGAAGGACATTACATGCTGATAAAGGGGTCAGTCCAACAAGAGGATATAACCATTTAAATATCTATGCACCCAATATAGGAGCATTTAAATATTTGAAACAAATCCTAACAGAATTGAAATGGGAAATAGAAAGCAATGCACTCATTTTAGGAGACTTTAACACACCACTCACACCAAAAGACAGATCAACCAGACAGAAAATGAGTAATGAAACTGAGGCACTTAACAATGCATTAGAACAGAAAGACCTAACAGACATTTACAGAAAACCCCAGTAAAAAGCAACAGGATACATATTCTTCTCATGTGTACATAGAATGTTTCACAGAATAGATTACATACTAGGATATAAAAAGAACCTCAATAAATTTAAAATCATTGGAATTGTACCAACCAGCTTCTCAGAACACAGAGGTATGAAACTAAAAATAAATTATGCAAATAAAATTAAAAAGCCAACAAACACATGGAGACTTAACAACAAGCTCGTAAATAATCAACAAATCAATGACCAAACAAAATACTGATAAAGCAGTAAATGGAGACAAATGAAAACAACTCAACAGCCCATAGCCTATGGGATGCAGCAAAGTCAGTTCTAACAGGAAAGTACATAGCAATACAGGTTTACCTCAAGAAAATCAATCTCAAATGAACAGCCTAAACTCACAACTAATGAAACTAGAAAAAGAAGAAAAATGAGGCCCAAAGTCAGTAGAAGGAGAGACATAATAAAGATCTGAAGAAAATAAATAAAATTGAGAAGAATGTTGGTTCTTTGAGAAAATAAACAAAATAGATAAACCCCTAGCCAGACTTATCAAGAAAAAGAGTGTACAGACATAAACAGAATCAGTAATGAAAAGGAAATAATCACAACCGACACTGGAGAAATGCAAAAAATTATTAGAGATACTATGAAAAATTATATGCCAATAAATTGGACAATCTAGAAGAAATGGACAAATTTCTAGAAAAATACAACTTTCCAAGACTGACCCAGAAAGAAACAGGAAATGTGAACAGAACAATTACCAGCAATGAAATCGAATAGGTAATCAAAAAATTAAGAACAAAAGTCCAAGCCCAAATGGTTTCATGGCTCAATGTTATCAAACATTTAAAGAAGAGCTAATACCCATCCTCCTTAAAGTATTCTAAAAAGTAGAAGAGGGGGAAATACATCCTAACTCATTCTATGAGGCCAGCATCAGTCTAATACCAAAACCAGGCAAAGACACCATAAAAAAGGTAATTATAGTCCAATATCCCTGGCGAACATACCTGCAAAAATCCTTAACAAAATATTGGAAAGCTGAATTAAAAAATACATCAAAAAGATCATTCATCATGAGCAAGGGGGATTAGCTCCAGGAATGGAAGGATGATACAATATTCAAGAATCAATATCATATACCACATCAACAAAAAGGACAAAAATCACATGATCAGCTCAATAGACAATGAAAAAGCATTTGACAAAATTCAACATCCATTCATGATGAAATTCTCAACAAAATTGGTACAGAGGGTATGTACCTCAACATAATAAAGGACGTATATGAAAAATCCACCACCAATATCATACTTAACAGTGAAGAGCTGAAACCTTTTCCTCTAACATTGTGAACAAGACAAGGATGCCCACTCTCACCACTTTTATTCAACATACTACTGGAGGTACTAGCCACAGCAATCAGACAAAACAAAGTAATAAAAGGCATCCAAATTTGTCAGGAAGAGGTTAGTTAAATTCTCACTATTTGCAAATGACATGATTTTATACATAGAAATCCCTAAAGAATCCACCAAAAATCTACTAAAACTAATAACTGAATTCAGCAAAGAGGCAGGATACAAAATTAATATACAGAAATCTGTTGCATTCCTATGTAAAAACAACAAACTAGCAGAAGGAGAATTCAGGAAAACAACTCCATTTACAATTGCATGAAAAAGAATAAAATACCTCCCAAAAAACCTAACCAAGGAGGTGAAAGACCTGTACTCTGAAAACTACAAGGCACTCATGAAACAAATTAAAGAAGACACCAATAAATGGAAATACACCCCATGCTCATGGATAAAAAAACGAATATTTTCAAAATGGCCATCCTGCCTAAAGTAATCTACAGATTCAATGCAATCTCTATCAAAATACCAACAGCAATCTTCAGTGAACTAGAAAAATAGTTCTAAAATTCATATGGAACACAAAAGACCCCAAATAGCCAAAGAAATCCTGAGAAGGAAGAACAAAGCGGGGGGAGTATGCTTCCTAAAGTCAAGCTCTATTACAAAGCCACAGTAATCAAAACAATTTGGTCCTGGGCCGAGAACAGACCCATGGATCAATGGATCAGAATAGAGAGTCGAGATATAAGCCCACACATACATGGTCAATTAATAAACAATAAAGGAGTCATGAATATACAATGGGGAAATTACAGCCTCTTCAACAACTGGTGTTGGCAAAACTGAACAGCTACATGTAAGAGAATGAAACTGGATTATTGTTTAACTCCATATACAAAAGTAAGCTCAAAATGGATCAAAGACCTGAATGTAAGTCATGAAACCATAAAACAGGCAAAAATATTTTAAATATAAACATGAACAACTTTGTCCTGAACATATCTCCTTGGGCAAGAGATATAAAATAAAAAATGAACAAGTGGGTCTACATCAAACTATAAACCTCTGTACAGCAAAGGACACCATCAGCAGAACAAAAAGGCATCCTACAGTATATGAGAATATATTTGTAAATGAGTTATCTGATAAGCGGTGAACATCCCACATACATAAAGAACACACATGCCCCAATACCCAAAAAATGAATAACCCAATTAAACAATGGATGGAGGATTGGAACACTTTTCCAAAGAAGAAATTTGGATGGCCAACAGGCACATTAAAAGATGCTCCACACTGATAATTACCAGGGTAATTCAAATTAAAACCACAATGAGATATCACCTCATACCAGTTAGGATGGCCAACATCCAAAAGACAAGGAACAACAAATGCTGGCAAGGATGTAGAGAAAGGGGAGCTCACCTACACTGTTGGTAGGAATGTAAATTGTTTCAACCATTGTGGAAAGCAATATGGAGATTCCTCAAAAAATTAAAAATAGAAATATCATTTGACCTAGCAATTTCACTCCTGGAATTTACCATAAGAAAACAATATCCCTTATTTGAAAAGACATATGCACCCCTCTGTTTATTGCTGCACTACATACATTAGCCAAGACATGGAAGCAATGTACATGTCCATCAATAGATGAAATAGATGAATGGATAAAGAAGATGTGGTACATATATGCTGTGGAATATTATTCAGCCATAAAAATAAAAGATATCCTACTATTTGCAATAACATGGATGGAGCTACAGAGTATTACGCTCAGTGAAATAATCCAGGGGGAGAAAGAAAAGTACCAAATGACTTCACTCATTTGTGGGATATGATAAAAAGCAAAAGTAAAGGAAAAAATAGCAGTAGACTCAGAGTCCAAGAAAGGACTAGTGGTTACCAGAGAGGAGGGGTGGGAAGGGTGGATGGGTAAGGAAAATGGTATAAAGGGGCACTATAATTCCCAATTACAGTATAGTTAGGTCACAAGGAAGGCAGCACAGCATGGAGAAGACAAGTAAACTCTATAGCATCTTAGTACACTGATAGTGACTGTAATAGGGGGGTTAGGGCTTGATAATATGGGTGAATGTTGAAACCACAGGGCCGTTCATGTGAAACCTTCATTAGAGAGCATACCAATGATGCTTTAATAAAAAAATGAAAAAAAACATGATCTCATTATATGGAAAATATCAATAAAAACAGAAATTATAAAAAGGAAACAAACAAATATTATGTAACTGAAAGTACCATAATTGTAATTAAAAATCATATCAGTAAAGGGGTTCAATAACATATTTGGGCAGGCAGAAAAAGTAATCAAGAAACATGATGATAGGTCAATTGAGATCATACAGTCTATAGAGAAGAAATAACAATGAATAAAAATTGGCAGAGCCTAGAGATTTGTACTTGACACTAACAAGCATACCAACAACTACATATTTGGAGTCCCAGAAGAAAAGAAGAGAGGCAAAAGGGTAGGGAGAATATTTGAATAAACATTACTGAAAACTTCCCAAATTTGATAAACTACACTGTTCTACAAGTCTAAATAGCTCAATGAACTCCAAGTAGGATACAATCAAAGAGATGTACATAAAACATATTACAGTTGAATTATTGAAGGCTAAGTACAAAGAGAATTTAGAATGCAGCAAGAATCACTCAACTTCTCAGACATGGTGGAAGCCAGAAAGAAGTGGAATGACATATTGAAAGTGCTGAATGGAATAAGTTATCAATAAATAATTATATATTAAATAATTTAAAATGGCAACTAAAGGCACTACAAAAGTAACAAATGAAAGACATAATTAGTAGGAGCAGGGAAATAATAAATATCAGAGAAGAAATACATAAAATAGTACAAAAATAGTAAAAAAAGATCAATGAAATCAAGACCTGCTTTTTCAAGAAGAAAAAGAGACAAACCCCTAACCAGATTTATCAAGAAAAAGAAATGACACAAATAGAATTGGAAATGAATAAGGAGTAATTACAATTGACACCATAAAAACTCAAAGAATTAGTAGATAATTCAATGAAAAATTACATGCCAATAAACTGGGCAATCCAGAAGAACTGGACAAATTCCTAGAAATGTACATACTTCCAAGATTGACCCAGGAAGAAAGAGAATATCTGAACAGAATGATTACCAATAAATAAATTGCATTGGTAATGAAAAAAAAACTTCAAAGAAACAAACATCCTGTTCCAGATAGCTTCACAGCTGAATTCTACCATAAATTTAAAGAACAGACAACACCCATCCTTCTTAAAATTTTCCAGAACACAGAAGAGGATGGAATATTTTCATTCTATGAGGTCAGGATCACTCTAATACCAAAACCAAAGGCACTACAAAAAAAGAAAATTACAGACCAATATCCCTGATGAAAATGTATGCAAAAATCCCAACAAAACATCAGTAAACCAAATTTAAAAATACGTCAAAAGTATCATCCATCATGACCAAGTGGGATTTATTCCAGGATACAAGTATGGTACAATATTCCTAAATAAATCAATGTGATGCACTACATTAACAAAAGGATGGATGAAAAATATGATCATCTCGAGATGCTGAAAAAGCATTTGAAAATATTCAACATCCATTCATTATAAAAACTCTCAGCAAAGTGGGTAGAGAGGGAACATACTCAACATATTAAAGGCCATGTAGGGAAAACCCACAGCTAACAACATACACAATGACAAAAATCTGAGAGCTTTACTTCTGAGATCAGGAACAAGAAAAGGATGCCCATCACCACTTTTATTCAAGAAAGTACTAGAAGTCGTAGCCATCACCATCAGACAAAAGAAAGAGATAAAATCATTTGAAATTGGTCAGGAAGCAGTAATATTGCCACTACCTACAGATGACATGATCCTGTATATAGAGAGAACCATAAAGACTCCACAAAAAACTATTAGAAGTACTAACTGGTTTTATCAAAGTCAGTTTAAAAATCAATATACAGAAATTTGTGGCATTCCTATATAAGAATGAACTAGCAGATATAGAAATTAGAAAAACAATTCCATTTATAATACCATCAAGAAGAAAAAAATAGCTAGGAATAAAACTAACCAAGGAGGTGAAAGATCTGTCCTCTGAAAACTATAAGATATTGATGAAAGAAACTGAAGAAAACACAAATAAATGGAAAGCTTTCCCATGCTCTGGGATAGGAAGCATTTCTACTGTCAAAATAGCCATTCCTGCTCAAAGCAATTTACAGATTTGACCCAATCCCTATCAAAATACCCATGGCATTTTTCAATGAACTAAAGCAAGTAAATGTAAAATTCATATGGAAACACAAAGTACCCAGAATAATAAAGGAATCTTGAGAAAGAAGAACAAAGCTGGGAGTATCATGCTTCCTGAATTCAAGGTATACTACAAATCTGCAATAATCAAACAGTATGGTACTGTTCAATATAATATCTTTATACAGAGAAGTAAACTCAAAGTGGATCAAAGACCTAAATAGACATGAAACCATAAAACTCTCAGAAGAAGAAGAAAACATAAGCAAAAATCTTTTAAAGACAATCACAAGCAATCTTTTTCTTGATACATGTCCCTGGGTGAGGGGAAAAAAGTAAAAAATGAACAAGTGGGACTACATCAAACTAAAAACCTTCTGTACAGCAAAGGACACCATCAACACAACAAAAAGGCCTCCTACAGTATGGGGGAATATATTTGTGAATTATTTATTTGATAAGGGGTTAAATACAAAATATATAAAGAACATAGACTACTCAACACCAAAAAAAAAAAAAAAAAGAATCTGATTTCAAAGTTGACAGAGGACCTGAATAGACATTTTTCCCAAGAAGACATACAGATGACCAACAGGGTCATGAAAAGATGCTCCTCATCACTAATCATCAGGGCAATGCAAATAAAGACCACAATGAGATATCACCTCACAGCAGTCAGAATGGGCACTATACAAAAGACAAGAAATAGGAAATGATGAGGATGTGGAGAAAAGGAAACCCTCCTACACTGTTGTAGGAATATAAATTGGTGCCGTTATTGTGGAAAGTAATATGGAGGTTTCTCAAAAATCTAAAAATAGAAATACCATATGACCCAGAAATCCCACTTCTACTAATTTACCCAAACAAAACAAATTCCCTGATTCTAAAAGATATATGCATCCCTATGTTTTTGGCCATATGGTTTATAATAGCCAAGATATGGAAGCAACCAAAGTTTCCATCAATAGATGAATGGAAAAAGAATGTGTGGTATATATGCACAATGGATTATTATTCAGCCATAAAAAGAAGGAAATCCTGTCATTTGTGACAACATGGATGGATCTAGAGGGCATTATGCTAAGTGAAATAAGCCAGGCAGAGAAAGACAAACACCATATGATTTCACTTATTTGTGGAATCTAAGAACAAAAAAAAAAGAAAATGAACAAAACAGCAATATACTCATAGACACTGAGAAGTGACTGGTGGTTACCACATGGGAGGAGTTGGTGCGGGTGCGTTGGCATGCTGAGGTGGATAAAGGGGCACAAAAATTTTCAATCATAATATAAGTTTGTCACAGGGATGGTAGTACAGAATGGAGAATGCAGCCAATGATTCTGTAATATCTTTCTATGTTGACAGATAGTAACAGCAGTAGTAGGTGTGAGGATGTAACAGTGTGGGTAACTGCTGAACCACTGTGTTGTATACTTGAAACAAATTTAAGATTGTGTATCAATTCTACTTCAATCAAAAAAGTTAATAAAATAAATAAATGAAAACAAATGTCATAAAACAAAAAAGAATAGAATTCTGCTCACATATTCTGGGGACATATATTGAAGAATGAATTCATCTGCTTAATTTCTAAATTTAAAATATGAAATAAAAACACACATAAACACTACAAATAAATAGAAGTGTCATATTTACACAATGGAATATTATTCAGCCATAAAAAGAAAGAAATCTGGCCATTTGTAACAACATGGATGGATTTAGAGCATATTATGCTAAATGAAATAAACCTAGTGGAGAAAGGAAATTTAATATGATTTCATTTATATATGGGATGTAAAAATAAAAATAAAATAATAAAAAAAGAAGTAGACTAATAGACACTGGGAAGGGACTAGTGGTTACCATGGGTGAGGCTTTCAGATGGGTGGACAAAAAGGCGAAGTGAAAAAAGGCACAAAATGTCAATAATAATATAAATTATTAATGGAGATGAAAATACAGCATAGAGAACATAGTCAATATTTCTGTAACATCTTTCTGTGTTGACAGACAAATAGGAACCACACTAGTTCGGGTGAGGGTTTAATAATGTATATAATTTTAATTAATTAATTAATTAATTAATTTTTATTCTTTTTTTATTAAGGTATTATTGATATACACTTTTATGAAGGTTTCACATGAAAAAACAATGTGGTTACTACATTTACCCATATTATCAAGTCCTCACTCATGCCCCAATTCAGTTACTGTCCATCAGTGTAGTAAGATGACAGATTCGCTGTTGCCCTTCTCTGTGCTACACTGTTTTCCCCGTGATTCCCCACACCATGTGTACTAAACCTAATACCTCACCATCCACTTCTCCCACCCTCCCACACCAATCCCCTTTGGTAACACTAGTTCTTTCTTGGAGTCTCTGAATCTGCTGCTATTTTGTTCCTTCAGTTTTGCTTCGTTGTTATACTCCACAAATGAGGGAAATCATTTGGCACTTGTCTTTCTCCACCTGGCTTAATAATGAATATAATTTTTAAATCACTATGTTGTATACCTGAAAACAATATAATACCGTATATCAACTATATTTCAATAATACATATATATGGTAAAAAATGCCCTCTAATTAAAAACTGGTGGAAAAATTAACACATTTCTAGATAAACCAACACTTGGGGGTTGGGAGGGATTTATCACAAATAGATCTGCCCTAAAAAACTTTAAAAGGAGTCTTTCAGGTTGGAATGAAATGGTAATATAGAGTAACTGAAATCTAAGTGATGAAATAAAGAAAAACAGTAAAGGTAGCTACAAAGGTAAATATAAAAGCCATTAGTATTTCGTTTTCAGTTTATAACTGTTCTTTTTGTTCTTATATAAGATAAATGCATAAACAATTACAAATATATGTTAATGGGCACAATATATAATGTCATTTGGGACAATAACAATAGAAAGAGGAGAATGGAGATATATAGGAGCAGATATTTTGTATACTATTTAGAGTAGTTGACATTAATTTTAAGCTAGGTAGTTATAAATGTAAGATGTTGATTTTAATTCTGATGGTAAACACTAAGAATAAACTCAACTACATATACAAAAGGAAATTAGATGGGAATAAAACAGACAATATGCTTGGAAAAAAATTAAAGACAAAAGAATGTTTAGAAAAATTGAAAAGAATTTTTATTTAGGAAAAAATTTTTAAATGACACAATTCTTGCATATCAATAGTTACTTTAAATGTGAGTAGATAAAACTCTCCAATTAAAAGGCATATATTTACAGAATGGATAAAAATCATGATCTTACCATGTGCCATATATAAGAACTTCACTTTAGAGTTTAACACATAAGTACTTTGAACTTTTAAGTTTGGACAAATATATTTTATCCAAATAGTAATCAAAGGAGTGTTAGGGTAGCTATATTATGAGAAAAAAACAGGTTGTAAGACAAAAATTGTTATGAGACAAAGAAGGACATTATATATTGATAAAAGCATCAATTCTTCAATAAGATATAACAATCATAAACATACATGTACCTAGGAAAGGAGTGTCCAAAATATATGAAACAAAACCTAACAGTACTGAATGTAAAATAGATACTTATAAAATTAGGAAAATTCAATAGCCCATTCTCAGTAATGGATAGAACAACTAGACAGAAATTCAGTAAGAAAATAGAAAATGTGAGCAATACTATAAATCAAGTGGACTGAACAAAGATATAAAACTAACCACCAAACACTAGAATACAAATTCTTCTAGCGGGCATATGGAACATTCTCCAGTGTACCATATGTTAGGCCTAAAATAAGCCTCAATAAATCAAATTTAAAAGATTGAAATCATACAAAGTATCTTCTCAGACCACAATGAAATCAATCTGGAAATCAATAATAGAAGGAAACTGGGAAATTCAGATATATATGGAAATTAAATAACACACTACTAAATAACCAATGTCACAAAGAAGAAATGAAATGGGAAATTAGAATATACTTTGAGGAGTGTAAACTAAAACTGAACATAACAAAATTTATTAGATGCAGTGAAAGCAAGGAAAGAATGTTCAAAAGTAAATGTATTGATGTAATCCTTATATTAAAAAAGAATGATTTCAAATCAATAACCTAAATTTACACTTAGGGAACTAGAAAATTATACTAAACTAAACCTGTGTTGGCAGAAGGAAAGAAATATAAAGATAATAGCAGAAATAAAATAGTAGAAAAATAGTAGAGAGAATTCATGAAATCAAAGTGGGTTATTTGAAAAGTTAAAAAAAGTGACAAATTTTAGCTAGACTGAACAAAGGAAAGAAGAAAGAAGTTTCAAATTACTAAAACCAGAAGTGAAATTGGGAACGTTATTACTAACCAGACACAATAAAAGAGAATAAGGGAATAATATGAACAATTATGCACCAGCTAATTTGATAGTCAATGAAATTGACAAAATGCTAGAAATACAAAAACCACATAAACTGACCCAAGGAGATATAGGAAATATAAACAGATATATAACAATGAAATTGAATCATTAATCAAAAACTGCAACAAAGAGAAACCTAGTACTACATTGGGTTCACTGGTGAATTCTGCTAAACACTTAAAGAAGAATTAACATGAAATTCTCAAAAAACAGAAGAGGAGGGAGCAATTCCTATATCAGTCTATGAGACAAGGATTAACCTGATATGAGACTGATAAAGACATCACAAGAAAGGAGACATAAAATAGAGGAAGAAAATGCTAAAACAAAACAACAAAAAATAAGTAGCAAAATGAATTGAGCAGCATATAAAAGGGTTATACATGATGACCAGATGGTATTTATCCTGGGAATGCAAGAGTCAATCAACATAAAAATCAGTCAAAATTAAAAAATAAACCATGTTAAAATAAAACTTGGAAAAATACCCCCACAAGATAATTTCTATTCAGAAAAGGCATTTGGCAAAAACCAACACTCTTTCATGATACGACTCACAAAGCTATGACTAAAAGGGAACTTCCTTAACATGTTAAAGGACATTTAGGAAAACCCACAGCTAACATGATATTTGATGGTAAAAGAGTTAAAGCTTTTTCTCTAAGATCAGGAACAAGATGAGGATGCCTGTTTTAACCATTTTTACTGAAGTATTGATGGTATACATTATATAAGTTTCAAATGTATAACAGAGTGATTCAACAGTTATATACATTAATAAAAACTTATCCCAGTTGAGAACCAGAAAAAGATGGTGGAGTGAAATGTGAGGAAGAAACCTCCTCCCAAAGCCACATATAACATAAAAATACAACAAATACAACTGATACTGAAAGACTGACCCAAAGATTTCAACAGACTGCATACATCTGGGGAAAAGAGGTCTCACAGAAAAGGGTAAAGTAGCAAAGGCATGATCCGGCAAGACCCAAGCCCTCCTCCCATCCCAGCTCACAGGCAGGAGGACGATAAACTGATCCAGGATGGAGTAGAAGCCCAGGACTGCTTAACACCCACTCCTGGAGGTCTTCTCTGGGGCCACAAACCCACATTACATGGTGCTCTGGAGATTAGAAGGGTTGGAAAGCAAACACAGGAAGAATAGTCTGAGACACTTAGATTCCAGCCACTTGTGGAGAATGGATACCCACAACTGGCTTCTCTGGACAAAAGAAAGGCGGGCACTTTGAAAGACTTCCCAACAGTGAGAGGGCTACTAAAAGGGCAAGGATTACACAGAGCTTGCTGCTCAGGAGAAAGCACAGTGGACAAAATGATGCAGGCACACTCAGCCCAGCAGGTTGGGGACATTCAGGAATTTCAGATGCTCCATCCCCTGGCTGGTAACACACCACTATGGCCCCCACTGTGATATGCAGCCTGCCTCTCTTTCTATCTGGCAAGCACTGGTCTGCACAACTGCTGCCCATGACTTCATGCCAGGCCAACAACAGTGCAGCCCCACCTATGGCAGCTACAGGGGTGTAATGGAGAAGCTCCATCCTGGATACTCAGCCCACTGGATGAGACAGTGAAGGTACGCACTGCATCAGGGAAGCAGAAAAGTTTTCTTTACTCCAAGTAGGTGGCAGTGGTATGCGCCTGTGACCACCACCATTACTTGATGTGCTGGGAAGCTCTAGAGAGTAGAGCTTCTGGCCACTAGAGGGCATAGCATGCAAAAGTTATTATTCCATAGTACTCATTAGAAATATGAAATGGCAGAAGAATTTTGTACAAACCCCATCCCTCAAACACAAGAAAAAGGGTTAAGTGAAACTGAACTCACAGTCTTGATAAAGATTTCAAAATAAAAATCATAAACATGCTCAAGGAGCTGCAAACAATATTCAAGATCTTAGGGAGGACTTCAAGGAAGAGATAGAAACATTGAAAAATACAGTTTCTGAAAGGAACCATACAATGGACGAATTTACAAGCAGATTATATGAGGTAGAGTAGACAGTCAATGAAATAGAAACGAGAGAACAGGAAAAAAAAGAAGCTAATGCACAGAGAGAAAAAAGGAGTTATAGGAATGGAAGAATAATAAGAGAACTGTGTGACCAATCCAAACAGAACAATATTCACATTATAGGGGTACCAAAAGAAGAAGAGAGAGAAAAAGGGATAGAAAGTCTCTTTGAAAAAATAATTGCTGAAAATTTCCCCAATATGGGGAAGGAAATAGTCTCTCAGGTCATGGAAGTTCAAAGATCTCCCAACACAAGGGACCCAAAGAAGTCAAAACCAAGACATATAATAATTAAAATGGCAAAGATCAAGGACAAGAACAGAGTAGTAAAAGTAGCCAGAGAGAGAAAAAATATCATCTACAAAGGAAAACCCATCAGGCTATCATCAGACTTTTCAGCAGAAGTGGCATGATATATTTAGTTCAATGAAACAGAAGGGACTTCAACCAAGAATAATCTCTCCGAAAGATTATCATTTAAATTTGAAGCAGGAATTAAAATTTTCCATAAAAGCAAAAGTTGAGGGAATTTACCTCCCACAAAGTATCTCTACAGTGTATTTTAAAGGGTCTACTCTAGATGGAAGTGCTCCTAAGTCTAAGTAACTGTCACCAGATAAAATAAAAGCACAGTAAAGGAAGTAGACCAATTAATTACTAAGCAAATGCAAAATTAAATCAGCTACCTACAAAATATGTCAATGGATACAGAAAGAGTACAGAACATGACACCTAATATATAAAGAGTGGAGGAGGGTGAAAAAGGTTGGAAAAAGATCCTTTAGACTTTTATCTAACTTAACTCATAATAAGTGAGTTAAGTTAGAGTTTTAGATTGTAAAGAAGCTTCCATTGAACCTTTGGTAACCACAAATCTAAAGCCTGCAATGCCAATACATATCTATTGATAAGCACCCTAAATGTAAGTAGACTGAATACAACAAAAGCATAAGAATTACAGAATGGATAAAAAAGCAAGACCCATCTATATGCTGCCTACAAGAGACTCACTTCAAACTCAAAGACATACACAGACTAAAAGTGAAGGGATGGAAAAATATATCTCAGGCAAATAATAGGGAGAAAAAAGTTGCAGTACTTGTATCAGAAAAAATAGACTTCAAAACAAAGAAAGAAACAAGAAACAAAGAAGGAAATTATATATTGATAAAGGGTTCAGTCCAACAAGAGGATATAACCATTATAAATATCTATGCACCAAACATAGGAGCTCCCAAATATTGAAACAAATACTAACAGAATTGAAGGGGGAAATAGAATGTAATCATCATTTTAGGATACTTCAACACTCCACTCACTCCAAAGGACAGGTCAACCAGACAGAAAATAAGTAAGGAGACAGAGGCACTGAGCAACACATTAGAGCAGATGGACCTAACAGACATCTACAAAACACTCCACCCAATAGCAGCATGATACAATTCTTCTCAAGTGAACATGGAATATTTTCTAGAACAGATCACATACTAGGACACAAAAAGATCTTCAGTAAATTCAGGAATATTGAAATTGTACCAAACCACCTCTCAGACCAAAAGATATGAAACTAGAAATAAATTGTGCAAAGAAAACAACAAAGCCCACAAACACATGGAGGCTTAACAATATGTTCCTAAATAATCAATGGATCAATGACCAAATTAAAACAGAGATCAAACAATATATGGAGGCCAATGACAACAATAACACAAATCCACAACTTCTGTGGGATGCAGCAAAGGAAATTCTAAGAGGAAAGTATATAGCAATCCAGGCCTATTTAAATAAGGAAGAAGAATCCCAAATGAACAGTCTAAATTCACAATCATTGAAACTGGAAAAGAAGAAGAAATGAGGTCCAAAGTCAGCAGAAGGGGGGATATAATAAATATCAGAGAAGAAATAAATAAAATTGAGAAGAATAAAACAATAGAAAAAAATTTATGAAACCAAGAGCTGGTTTTTTGAGAAAATAAACAAAATAGATAAACCCTTAGCCAGACTTATCAAGAAAAAAGAATCTACACACATAGACAGAATCAGACATGAGAAAGTAAAAATCTCTATGGACACCACAGAAATACAAAGAATTATGAGAAAATACTATGAAAGATTATATGCTAACAAACTGGATAACCTAGAAGAAATGGACAACTTTCTAGAAAAATACAACCTTCCAAGGCTGACCCAGGAAGAAACAGAAAATCTGTACAGACCAATTACCAACAGTGAAATTGAATTGGTAATCAAGAAAGTACCTAAGAACAAAACTCTCATACAAGATGACTTCACCACTGAATTTTATCAAACATTTAGAGAGGACCTAACACCCATCCTCTGCAAAGTTTTTCAAAAAATAAAAGAGGAGGGACTACTTCCAAACTCATTCTATGAGGCAGAATCACTCTAATGCCAAAACCAAGAAAAGACACCACAAAAAAAAAAAAGAAAATTAAAGACCAGTATCCCTGGCAAGCACAGATTGAAAAATATCAACAAAATATTAGCAAACCAAATTCAGAAACATATCAAAAAGATCATACATCATGACCAAGTGATATTCATTCCAGGGATTCAAGGATGATACAATAATTGAAAACCCATCAACATCATCCACCACATCAATAAAAAGGAGGACAAAAACCACATTATCATCTCCATAGATGCTGAAAAAGCATTTGACAAAATTCAACATCCATTTATGACAAAAACTCAACAAAATGGGTATAGACTGCAAGTACCTCAATATAATAAAGGCCATATATGACAAACCCACAGCCAACATCATACTTAACAGCAAAAAGCTGAATGCTTTTCCTCTAAGATCGGGGAAAAGAGAAGGATGCCCACTCTCCCCACTTTTATTCATAGTACTGGACGTCCTCGCTCTGGCAAGCAGACAACATACAGAGATAAAAGGCATGCAGATTGGTAGGGAGTAAGTTAAACGGTAACTGTGTGCAGATGACATTTTATAAATAAAATACCCTAAAGAATCTACCGCAAAACTATGAGAATGAATTCAGAAAAGTTACAGGATACAAAATTAATATGCAGAAATATGTTGCATTCCTATATACTGATGAAGTAGCAAAAAGAGAAATCAGGAAAACAATTCTATTCAAAATTGCATCAGAAAGAATAAAATAACTAGGAATAGACCTAACAATGGAGGTGAAAGGCCAATACCCTGAAAACTACAAGACACTCATAAGAGAAATTACAGAAGAAACCAATCAATAAATGGAAATACATCCTGTCCTCATGCATAGGAAGAATTAATATTGTCAAAATGGCCATCCTGCCTAAAGCAATCTACAGATTCAATGCAATCTGTATCAAATACCCACAGCATTCTTCAATGAACTAGAACAAATAGTTCTAAAATTCATATGGAACCACAAAAGACCCCAAATAGCCAAAGCAATCCTGAGAAGAAAGAATAAACTGGGGGGACTATGCTCCTGGACTTCAAGCTCTACTACAAAGCTACTGTATTCAAGACAATTTGGTACTGGCACAAGAACAGACACATAGCTCAATGGAATAGAAGAGAGAATTCAGGTATAAGCCCACAAATATATGGCCAATTAATATATGACAAAGGAGCCATGGATATACAATTGGAAATGAGGGCCTCTTCAACAACAGGTGTTTTCAAAACTGGACAGCTACGTGTATGAGAATGAAACTGGATTATTGCCTAACTCCATACACAAAAGTAAACTCAAATTGGATCAAAGACCTGAATATATGTCATGAAACCATAAAACTCATAGAAGAAAACATAGGAAAAAATCTCTTGAATATGAGCAACTTTTTCCTGAACGCATCTCCTTGGGCAAGGGAAACAAAAGCAAAAATGAACATATAGGACTACATCAAGCTAAAAAACGTCTGTACAGCCAAGGACACGATCAACAGAACAAAAAGGCATCCTACAGTATGGGAGAATATATTTGTAAATGACATATGCGACAAGAGGTTAACATCCAAAATATATAAAGAGCTCACACACCTCAATACCCAAAATGGAAATAATCCAATTAAAAAATGCACAGAGGATACTAACAGACACTTCTCCAAAGAAGAAATTCAGATGGTCAACAGGTATATGAAAAGATGCTCCACATCGCTAATCATCAGGGAAATAAAAATTAAAACCACAGTGAGATATCACCTCACACCAGTTAGGATGGCCACCATCCAAAAGACAAGGAACAACAAATGTTTGTGAGGATTAGAGAAAGCGGTACACTTGTATACTGTTGGTGGGAAAGTAAATTAGTTCAATCATTGTGGAAATCAATGTGGAGGTTCCTCAAAAAACTAAAATAGAAATACCATTTGACCCAGAATTCCACTCCTAGGAATTTACACAAAGAAACAAAATCCCTGATTCAAAAAGACATATGCAGCCCTATGTTTATCACAGGACTATATACATTAGCCATGATATTGAAGCAACTTAACTGTCCATCATTAGATAAATGGATAAAGAAGAGGTGGTACATATACACAATGGAATATTATTCAGCCATAAGAATAAAACAAATCCTACCATTGGAACAACATGGATGGAGCTAGAAGGTATTATGCTCAGGGAAATAAGTCAGGTAACAAAGACAAATTCCAAATGATTTCACTCATTTATGGAGTATAACAGCAATGCAAAACTGAAGGAACAAAACAGCAGCAGACTCCAGGCTCCTATAATGGACTAGCAGTTACCAAAGTGATAGGGTTGGGGAAGGTGGATGGGGAGGGAGCAAGAAGGGGATTTAGGGGCATTATGATTAGCACACATAATGTAGGGGGTCCTGGGCCTGGGTAAGGCAGTATAGCATGGAGAGATAGTGACTCTATAACATCTTACTATGCTGATGGACAGTGACTGCAACTGGGTTTGTGGGGGGTACTTTATAATATGGGTGAATGTTGTAATCACAATGTTGCTCATGGGAAACCTTCACAAGATTGTATATCAATGCTACCTTAATAAAAAAAATATCGTTAGAGGACCTGAACAGACATTTCTCCAAAGAAGAAATTCAGATGGCCAGTGGGCACATGAAAAGATGCTGCACATTGCTATTCATCAGGGAAATGCAAATCAAAAGTAACCATAGTGAGGTATCACCTCACACCAGTTAGAATGACCACTATCCCTAAGAGAAGAAATAACAGGATATGGAGAAAACGGAAGTCTCCCATCCTGATGTTGGGAATGTAAATTGGTTCAACCCCTGTGGAAGGTAGTATGGAGGTTACTCATAAAACTAAAAATAGAAATTCCATACTACCCAGTAATTCTACTTCTAGGAATTTTACCCAAAAAAGCAAATTCCCTAATTCCAAAAGATATATACACCCCTATGTATGGCCACATTATTTACAATAGCCAAGATATGGAAGCAACCTAAATGTCCATCAATATATGTATGGATAAAGAGGAGATTTTACATATACACAATAGAATATTACTTAGCCATAAAAAGAAAGAAATCCTGCAACTTGTGACAACATGGATGGACATAGAGGGTGTAAGCTAAGTGAAATAAGTCAAGCTAAGAAAGACAACTACCATATGATTTCACTTATTTGTGGAATCTAAGAACAAAACAAAACAAAATGAACAAAACAGCAATAGCCTTATAGACACTGAGAAATGACTGGTGATTACAATGGGAGAGGATGATAAAGAGGCACAAAAATTCTGAATCATAATATATATATAATTTTGTCACAGAGATGATGGTACAGCATGGATAATATGGCCAATGATTCTGTAACATCTTTCTATGTTGACAGTAACTGGACTAGTTGGGTTGAGGATTTAATAATGTGTTTAACTATTGAACAACTGTGTTGTATACTTGCAATGAATATAACATTGTATGTCAACTAAACTTCAATAAAAAATACACAACTAACTGAATTTGAAATACAGTATATTAGAATTTGTGGGACACCGCTGAAGCAGTATTGAGAGAGAAATTTATGTACCAAACACATTAGAGGCATAAAGAATGGCTTTAAAATATATGTGTGTGCATACACAAAAACATTACAGAAAAATATATTTCCTTAACCATTTATTATATTTTGCTATAGGAACATTAAGATTTTCTGAAATATCAGAAATTCAAACACAACATATATACTGGGAAAATGATGTGAATATTATGTACATAATCCTATTTTGATTACCTCTGTTAACTTCCATTTCCATGAAAATACTCCATTCAGTTGTTTCTTTTGCTTTGTTCTTTATGCGGATCATGAGACAGATATGGATGAAATTGGGTTTTTTTTGCCATATTTTATACACATTTATATGGCTAGCAGACAAAAATAGGTGACTCTGAAAACTTAAAAAAATTTATTTTTTGATAGAAATTTGTCTGGATTTTTTCTATGACTGGTAGTTTCACAAATCTGGAGCACGGTCAGTGATGTTTATAGCTATGACCTTATGGAGTACTGTTCACAATCAAGTAAACACTAAGTTCTGAATGGCTTTTGTGTTTTTAAAATAAAATTTCGATAAATGAAATGCCACATATGTGACTTGTCATTAATGAATTTGGATAAAGAAGCGAAGCTTTACCTTTTTCTTTTGATTTTATAATTTTACTCAGAAGTTGCATATACATGGGTATAGTGGTACATATCACAACATATGTAAAATCAGCTAGACATTAGATGTTATCTACTAAATCCATATTTACCTACAGTGGCTCAATGTCTTGGTCTACTGCAAATATAAATACAAATTGCGACTAGGACATTGCAAAAACATTTAAATGGAGAAAATTTTACATTATAAACAATTCTTTTGGATTGTAATCTTTTTAAATTTTTAATTAAGTTATTATTGATATACACTCTTATGAAGGTCTCACATGAAAAAACAATGTGGTTACTATTTTTACTCATATTATCAAGGCCACACCCATAACCCAATGCAGTCACTGTCCATCAGTGTAGTAAGATGCCACAGATTCACTTTTTGCCTTCTCTGTGCTACACTGTTTTCCCCGTGAACCCTCACACCATGTGTACTAAACATAATACCACACAATCCCTATCTCCTACCCTCCCAACCCGTCCTCCCACACCCCTCCCCTTTGGTAACCACTAGTTCCTTCTTGGAGTCTCTGAGTCTGTTGCTATTTTGTTCATTCAGTTTTGCTGTGTTCTATGCTCCACAAATGAGGGAAATCATTTGGCACTTCTCTTTCTCTGCATGAGATTTTTCACTGAGCATAATATCCTCCAGCTCCATCCATGTTGTTACAAATGGAAGGATTTGTTTTTTTCTTATGGCTGAATAGTATACCATTGTGTATATGTACCACTTCTTCTTTATCCATTCATCTACTGATGCACAGCTAGGTTGCTTCCATATCTTGACTATTGCAAATAGTGCTGCGATAAACATAGGGGTGCGTGTGTCTCTTTGAATCTGAGAAGTTGTATTCTTTGGGTAAATTCCAAGGAGTGGGATCCCTAGGTCAAATGGTATTTGTATTTTTAGTTTTTTGAGGAACCTCCATATTGCTTTCCACAATGGTTGAATTAGCTTACATTCCCACCAGCATTTTTTGTTCTTAGTCTTTTTGATGGTGGCCATCCTTACTGGTGTGAGGTGATATCTCATTGTGGTTTTAATTTGCATTTCCCTGATGATTAGTGATGTGGAGCATCTTTTCATATGCCTGTTGGCCATCTGAATTTCTTCTTTGAAGATCTGTCTTTCATATCCTCTGCCCATTTTTTAATTGGGTTATTTGCTTTTTGGGTGTAGAGGTGTGTAAGTTCTTTATATATTCTGGATGTTAACCCCTTGTCGGATACGTCATTTACAAATATATTCTCCCATACTGTAGATGCCTTTTTGTTCTGTTGATGGTGTACTTTGCCATACAGAAGATTTTTAGTTTGATGAAGTCCCATGTGTTCATTTTTGCTTTTGTTTCCCCTGCTCGAGGACATGCGCTCTGGAAGAAGTTGCTCATGCTCATATTCAGGAGACTTTTGTTTATGTTGTCTTCTAAGAGTTTTATGGTTTCATGACTTACATCCAGGTCTTTGATACATTTTAAGTTTCCTTTTGTCTATGGGGTTCAGCAATAATCCAGTTTCATTCTCTTGCATGGAGCTTTCCAGTTTTGCCAACACCAGTTGTTGAACAGGCTGACATTTCCCCATTGTATGTCCATGGCTCCTTTATTGTACATTAATTGACCATATATGGTTGGGTTTATATCGGGGCTCTCTAGTCTGTTCCATTGGTCTATGGGTCTGTTCTTGTGCCAGTACCAAATTGTCTTGAGTACTGTGGCTTTGTAGTAGAGCTTGAAGTTGGGAGGCATAATCCCCCCAGCTCTATTCTTCCTTCTCAGGATTGCTTTGGCTGTTCGGGTTATTTTGTGGTTCCATATGAATTTTAGACTGATTTGCTCTAGTTCATTGAAGAATGCTCTTGGTATTTTGATAGGAATTGCCTTAAATCCGTAGATTGCTTTAGGCAGGATGGTCATTTTGACAATATTAATTCTCCCTAACCATGAGCATGGGATGTGTTTCCATTTATTGGTATCTTATTTAATTTCTCTCATGAATGGCTTGTAGTTTTCAGAATATAGGTCTTTCACTTCCTTGGTTAGGTTTATTCCTAGGTATTTTATTCTTTTCAATGCAGTTGTGAATGGAATTGTTTTCCTGATTGTTCTTTCTCCTAGTTTGTTGTTAGTATATAGGAATGCCACAGATTTCTGCCTTTTAATTTTGTATCCTGCAACTTTGCTGAATTCAGATATTAGATCTAGTAGTTTTGGATTGGATTCTTTGGGGTTTTTTATGTACAATATCATGTCATCTGCAAACAGGGACAGTTTAACTTTTTCCTTGCCAATCTGGATGCCTTTTGTTTCTTTGTGTTGTCTGATTGCTGTAGCTAGGAACTCCAGTACTATGTTCAATAGAAGTGCAGAGAGTGGGCATCTTTGTCTTGTTCTGATCTTAAAGGAAAAGTTTTCAACTTCTCACTGTTAAATATAATGTTGGCTGTGGGTTTGTCGTATATGGCCTTTATTATGTTGAGACACATTCCTTCTATACCCATTTTGTTGAGAGTTTTTATCATGAATGTGTGTTGAATTTTCTCAACTGCTTTTCCTGCATCTATGGAGATGATCATGTGTTTTTTGTCCTTCTTTTTGTTGATGTGGTAGATGATGTTGATGGATTTTCGAATGTTGTACCATCCTTGCATCACTGGAATAAATTCTACTTGATCATGATGGATGATCTTTTTGATGTATTTTTGAATTCGGTTTGCTAATATTTTGTTGAGTATTTTTGCATCTATGTTCATCAGGTATATTGGTCTGTAATTTTCCTTTTCTGTGGTGTCTTTTCCTGGTTTTTGTATTAGAGTGATGTTGGCCTCATAGAATGAGTTTGGAAGTATTCCCTCTTCTTCTACTCCTTGGAAAACTTTAAGGAGGATGGGTATTAGGTCTTCACTACATGTTTGATAAAATTCAGAAGTAAAGCCATCTGGTCCAGTGAATTTGTTCTCAGGTAGTTTTTTGATTAGCAATTGAATTTCGTTGCTGGTAATTGGTTTGTTGAGATTTTCTGTTTCTTTCTGGGTCAGCCTTGGAAGATTGTATTTTTCTAGAAAGCTGTCCATTTCTTCTAGGTTATCCAGTTTGTAACATACAATTTTTCATATTTTTCTCTAATAATTGTTTGTATTTGTGTGTTATCCGTAGTGATTTTTCCTTTCTCATTTCTGATTCTGTTTATGTGAGTAGACTCTTTTTTCTTGATAAGTCTGGGAAAGGGTTTATCTATTTTGTTTATTTTCTCGAAGAACCAGCTCCTGTTTTCATTGATTCTTTATATTGTTTTATTCTTCTCAAATTTATTTACTACTGCTTTAATCTTTATTATGTCCCTCATTCTACTAACTTTGGGCCTCATTTGTTCTTCCTTTTCTGGTTTCATTAATCATGAGTTTAGACTGCTCATATGGGATTGTTCTTCTTTCCTGAGGTAAGGCTGTACAGCAATATACTTTCCTCTTAGCATGCCTTTTGCTGCATCCCATAGATTTTTCAGTGTTGAATTATTGTTGACATTTTCTCCATATATTGCTTGATCTCTGTTTTTATTTGGTCATTGATCGATTTGTTATTTAGGAGCGTGTTGTGTAGCCTCCATGTGTTTGTGGGATTTTTTCATTTTCATTGCATAATTTATTTCAGTTTCATACCTTTGTGGTCTGAGAAACTGCTTGGTACACTTTTAATCTTTTTTAATTTACTGAGGCTCTATTTGTGGCCTACAATATGATCTATTCTTGAAAATTATCCATGTGCACTTGAGAAGAATGTGTATTCTGATGCTTTTAGGTGTAGAGTTCTGTAGATGTCTGTTAGGTCCATTTGTTCTAATGTGTTGTTCAGTGCCTCTGTCTTCTTACTTAGTTACTGTCTGGTTGATCTGTCCTTTGGAATGAGTGGAGTGTTGAAGTCTCCTAGAATGAATGCATTGCATTCTATTACCCCTTTTAATTCTGTTTGTATTTGTTTCACATATATAGGTGCTCCTGTGTTTGGTATTTATAATGGTTATACCTTCTTGTTGGATTGACCTCTTTATCATTATGTAATGTCCTCCTTTGTCTCTTGTGACTTTATTTGTTTTGAAGACTATTTTGTCTCATACAAGTACTGCAACTCCTGCATTTTTCTCCCTATTAGTTACATGAAATATCTTTTTCCATCCCTTCACATTTAGGGATGTCTTTGGGTTTTTAAGTGAGTCTCTTGTAGGCAATACATAGATGGGTCTTGTTTTTTCATCCATTCAGTCACTCTATGTTTTTGTTTGGTGCATTCCAACCATTTACATTTAGGGTGATTATTGATAGTACATACATACTTATTGCCATTGCAGGCTTTAGATTTCTGGTTACCAAAGGTTCAAGGGTAACTTTCTTACTATCTAAGAGAATAACTTAATTCATTTAATATGCTATTACAAACATAGTCTAAAGGTTCTTTTTTTTCTCCTCCTTCTGCTTCCTCCTCCATTCTTTATATCTTAGGTATAATATTCTGTACTCTTTGTCTATCCCTTGAATAACTTTGGGGATAGTTGATATAATTTTGCAGTTGCTTAGTAATTAACTGTTCTACTTTCTTTACTGTGGTTTTATTACCTCTGGTGACAGCTATTAAAACTTAGAAAAACTTCCATCTATAGCAGTCCTTCCAAAATACACTGTAGAGATGGTTTGTGGGAAGTAAATTCTCTCAGATTTTGCTTATCTGGGAATTGTTTAATCCCTCCTTTGAATTTAAATGATAATCTTGCCAGATGAAGTATTCTTTGTTTGAGGCCCTTCTGCTTCATTGCATTAAATACATCATGCCACTCCCTTCTGGTCTGTACAGTTCCTGAAGAAAAGTCTGATAATAGCCTGATGGGCTTTCCTTTGTATGTGATCATATTTCCTTCAGTGGCTGCTTTTAATAATCTGTCCTTATCCTTGATCTTTGCCATTTTAATTACTTTATGTCTTGGTGTTGTCTTCCTTGGGTCCCTTGTGTTGGGAGATCTGTGCACCTCCATGGCCTGAGATACTGTCTCCTCCCCCAGATTAGGAAGTTTTCAGCAATTACCTCCTCAAAGACACTTTCTATCCCTTTTTCTTTCTCTTCTTCTTCTGGTACCCCTTTAATGTGAATATTGTTCCGTTTGGATTGGTCACACAGTTCTCTCAATATTCTTTCATACTTAGAGATCTTTCTTTCTCTGTTCCTCACTTTTTTTGTATTCCTCTTCTCTAATTTCTATTTCATTTATCGCCTCCACCACCATATCTAATCTGCTTTTAAAACTTTCCATTGTATGTTTCATTTCTGATACTGTGTTCCATGATTGGATCTCCGACTGGAATTCATCCCTGAGTTCTTGAATATTTTTCTTTACTTCCATAAGCATGTTAATGATTTTTATTTTGAAATCTCTTTCAGACAGATTCATGAGGTCGATTTCATTTGAATCTTTCTCAGGGGTTGTATTCATATTCACAATTTTACTTTGAACAACATTACTTTGGTGTTTCATATTTTCATATGGTGCCCTCTAGTGGCCTGAAGCTCTCCTCTCTGGAGCTTCTCAGCCCCTGAAGCAATGTCACGGATTGTAGAGGAGTGGTATTGGTGCCTGGGGGGAGGAAAGAGATGTTTCCTGCTTCCCGGCTGCTGTGCCTGTCTCCACTGTGAGAACCAGGGGACCGACCGACCACACAGGTATAAGCCTCTATGCTTTGCATTTGTAGTTGCAGTAGTCAGGGCCTCTGGCCAGCCTAACACCAGGGTAGGGTTTGCCAGTTTGCAAGCCAGGTGGGGCTGGCTGGGAGAAAGGCACAGTAGGCTGCTACTCATGGAGTGGGTCCTTGGCGCTATTTATTTTATTATTTATTTATTTATTTATTTATTATATATTTTGATTTTGGTATCATTAACCTACAATTACATGTGCAATATTATGGTGATTAAACTACCCCCTTCATCAGGTCCACCCCAACAACCCCATTACAGTTACGGTCCATCAGCATAGTGAGATGCTATAGAATCAATACTTGTCTTCTCTGAGTTCTACAGCCCTCTGCGTGCCCCCCCCCATCTTACGTCTGCTACTCGTAATGCCACTTTTACCCTCTTATACTTCCCTTCCCACCCATCTTCCCCAGTCCCTTCCCCTTTGGTAATTATTAGTCCGTTCTTAGGTTCTGTGAGTCTGCTGCTGTTTTGTTTCTTCAGTTTTTTCATTGTTCTTATACTCCACATATGAGTGGAACCATTTGATACTTTCCTTTTTCGGCTTGGCTTATTTCACTGAGCATAATACCCTCTAGCTCCATCCATGTTGTTGCAAATAGTAGGATTTGTTTTCTTCTTATGGCTGAATAATATTCCATTTTATATATGTACCACATCTTCTTAATCCATTCATCTACTGATGTACACTTAGGTTGCTTCCATTGCTTGGTTATTGTAAATAGTGCTGCAATAAACATAGGGGTGTATCTGTCTTTTTGAAACTGGGCTGCTGCATTCTTAGGGTAAATTCCTAGGAGTGGGATTCCTGGGTCAAATGGTATTTCTATTTTGAGTTTTTTGAGGAACCTCCATATTCTTTCCACAATGGTTGAACTAATTTGCATTCCCACCAGCAGTGTAGGAGGGTTCCCTTTTCTCCACATCCTCACCAACACTTGTTGTTGTTTGTGTTTTGGATGTTGGCCATCCTCACTGGTGTGAGGTGATATCACATTGTGGTTTTAATCTGCATTTCTCTGATGACCAGCGATGTGGAGCATCTTTTCATGTGCCTGTTGGCCATCTGAATTTCTTCTTTACAGAAGTCTCTATTCATGTCCTCTGCCCATTTCTTAATTGGATTATTTGCTTTTTGTTTGTTAAGGTGCGTGAGTTCTGTATATATTTTGGATGTCAACCCCTTATTGGATACATCATTTATGAATATGTTTTCCCATACTGTAGGATGTCTTTTTGTTCTACTGATGGTGTCCTTTGCTTTACAGAAGCTTTTCAACTTGATATAGTCCCACTTGTTCATTTTTGCTTTTGTTTCCCTTGCCCAGAGGGATATGTTCATGAAGAAGTCGCACAATTTTATGACCAGGAGATTTTTGCCTATGTTTTTCTCTAAGAGTTTTATGGTTTCATGACTTACATTCAGGTCTATGATCCACCTTCAGTTTACCTTTGTCTATGGCGCTAGACAGTAGGCCAGTTTCATTCTCTTACATGTAGCTGTCCAGTTTTTCCAACACCAGCTGCTGAAGAAGCTGTACTCTCCCCATTGTGTATCCAAGGCTCCTTCATCAAATATTAAATGACTGTAAATGTTTCAGTTAATGTTTGGATTTTCTATTCTGTTCCACAGGTCTGTGGGTCTGTTTTTATGCCAACACCAAATTGTCTTGATTACTGTGGCTTTGTAGTAGAGCTTGAAGTTATGGAGGGTAATTCCCCCTGTTTGGTTCCTCCTTATCAGGATTGCTTTGTCTGTTCGGGGTTTTTCTGGTTCCATATGAATTTTAGAATTATTTGTTCCAGTTCATTGAAGAAAGTTATTGGTTGTTTGATAGGGATTGCATTGAATCTCTACATTGCTTTAGATAGTATAGCCATTTTGACAATATTTATTCTTCCTAGCTAAGAGCATGGGATGCATTTCCATTTTTTAGTGTCCTCTGTAATTTCTCCTAGTAGTGTCTTGTAGTTTTCAGAGTATAGGTCTTTCACTTCCTTCATTAGGTTTATTCCTATGTATTTTATTCTTTTTGATGCAATTGTGAATGGAATTGTTTTTATGATTCCTCTTTCTATTAATTAATCGTTAGTGTACAGGAAAGCAACAGATTTCTGTGTGTTAATTTTGTATCCTGCAACTTTCCTGAATTTAGATATTACTTCTAGTAGTTTTGGAATAGAGTCTTTAGGGTTTTTTATCTACAGTACCCTGTCATCTGCAAATAGTGATAGTTTGACTTCTTCTCTACCAATCTGGATGCCTTGTATGTCTTTCTTTTATCTGATTGCCGTGGCTAGGACCTCCAGTACTACGTTGAATAACAGTGGAGAGAGTGGGCATCCCTGTCTTGTTCCCGATCTTAGATGAAAAGCTTTCAGCTTCTCCCTGTTAAGTATGATGTTAGCTGTGGGTTTGTCATATATAGCCTTTATGATATTCAGGTACTTGCTGTCTATACCCATTTTGTTGACAGTTTTAATCATGAATGGATGCTGAATTTTGTCAAATGCTTTTTCAGCATCTATGGAGATGATCATGTGGTTTTTGTTCTTCTTTTTGTTGATGTGATGGATGATGTTGATGGATTTTCGAATGTTGTACCATCCTTGCATCCCTGGGATGAATCCCACTTGATCATGGTGTATGATCCTCTTGATGTATTTTTGAATTCGGTTTGCTAATATTTGTTGAGTATTTTTGCATGTACGTTCATCAGGGATATTGGTCTGTAATTTTCTTTTTTGGTGACGTCTTTGCCCGGTTTTGGTATTAGAGTGATGCTGGCTTCATAGAGATCGTTTGGAAGTATTCCCTCCTCTTCTATTTTTTGGAAAACTTTAAGGAGAATGGGTGTTATTTCTTCTCTGTATGTCTGGTAGAATTCAGAGGTGAATACATCAGGTCCGAGGGTTTGTTGTTGGGTTGTTTTTTGATTACCGATTCAATTTCGTTGCTGGTGATTAGTCTGTTTAGTTTTTCTGTTTCTTGCTTGGTCAGTCTTGGACGGTTGTATTTTTCTAAGAAGTTGTCCATTTCTTCTACGTTTTGCAGCTTGTTAGCATATAGATGCTCATAATATTCTCTTATAATTCTTTGTATTTCTGTGGGGTCCGTCGTTATTTTTCCTATCTCATTTCTGATTCTGTTTATGCGTGTAGATTCTCTTTTTCTCTTAAAGAGTCTCTCTAGGGGTTTATCTATTTTGTTTATTTTTTCAAAGAACCAGCTCTTGGTTTCATTGATTTTTTTCTATTGTTTTGTTCTTCTCTATTTTATTTATTTCTTTTCTGATCTTTATTATGTCCCTCCTTCTGGTGACTTTGGGCCTCATTTGTTCTTCTTTTTCCAATTTCAATAATTGTGTCTTTAGACTGTTCATTTGGGAATGTTCTTCCTTCTTTAAACAGGCCTGGATTGCAATATACTTTCCTCTTAGAACTGCCTTTGCTGCATCCCACAGTAGTTGTGGCTTTGTGTTGTTGTTGTCATTAGTCTCCATATATTCTTTGATTTCTGTTTTGATTTGGTCGTTAACCCATTGATTCATTAGGAGAATGTTGTTAAGTCTCCATATATTTCTGAGCCTTTTTGATTTCTTTCTAAAACTTATTTCTAGTTTTATACCTTTTTGATGTGATAAGTTGGTTTATAGAATTTAATATTTTTGAATTTACTGAGGTTCTTTTTGTGGCCTAGTATGTTGTCTATTCTTTAAAGTGTTCCATGTGCACTTGAGAAGAATGTGTATCCTGCTGCTTTTGGGTGCAGAGTTCTGTAATATCTGGTAGGTCCATATGTTCTAGTGTGTTGTTCAGTGCCTCCGTGTCTCTACTTATTCTCTGTCTGGTTGATCTATCCTTTGGAGTGAGTGGTGTGTTGAAGTCTCCTAAAATGAAAGCATTGCTGTCTATTTCCTCCTTCAATTCTGTTAGTATTTGTTTCACATATGCTGACTCTCCTGTGTTGGGTGCATATATATTCATAATGGTTATATCATCTTGTTGGATTGACCCCTTTATCATTATGTAATATCCTTCTTTATCTCTTGCTACTTTCTTCGTTTTGAAGTCTATTTAATCTGATACAAGTACTGCAACACCTGCTTTTTTCTCTTGGTTGTTTGTATGAAATATCTTTTTGCGTCCCTTCACTTTTAGTCTGTGTATCTCTTTGGGTTTGAGGTGAGTCTCTTGTAAGCAGCATATAGATGGCTGTTGCTTTTTTATCCACTCTGTTACTCTGTGTCTTTTGATTGGTGCATTCTGTCCGTTTACATTTAGGGTGATTATCGATAGATATGTACTTATTGCCATTGCTGGCTTTAGATTCATGGTTACCAAAGGTTCAAGTGTTGCTTCTTTACTATCAAAGAATCTAACTTAACTTTCTTGTTAAGTTATTGTGAATGCTGTCTGATGCTTTTTTATCTCTCCCTTCCTATTCTTCCTCCTCCTTTCTTTATATATTAGGTGTTTTATTCTTTGCCTTTAGTTAGTATTTGGATGGTCTGCCTTCTTTGCTATGATTTTATTTTCTCTGGTGACATCTTTTTAGCCTTAGGCGTGCTTCCCTCTAGAGCAGTCCGTTTAACATATCCTGTAGTGGTGGTTTATGAGAGGCAAACTCTCTCAACTCTCATTTGTCTGGAAATGGTTTAGTCCGTCCATCATATTTAAATGATAATCATGCTGGATACAATATTCTTGGTTAGAGGCCCTTCTGTTTCATTACATTAAGTATATCATGCCATTCTCTTCTGGCCTGTAAGGTTTCTGTTGAGAAGTCTGATGACAGTCTGATGGGTTTTCCTTTGTAGGTGATCTTTTTTCTCTCTCTAGCTGCCTTTAATACTCTGTTTTTATCTTTGACCTTTGCCATCTTCAGTATTATGTGTCTTGTGTTGTCTTCCTTGGTCCCTTGTGTTGGGAGATCTGTTTGCTTCCATGGACTGCAAGACTATTTTCTTCCCCAGAATGGGAAATTTTCAGCAATTATTTCTTCAAAGACACTTTCTATCCCTTTTTCTCTCTCTTCTTCCTCTGGTACTCCTATAATGCGAATTTTGTTCCATTTGGATTGGTCACACAGTTCTCTTAATATTCTTTCATTCCTAGAGATCCTTTTATCTCTCTCTGCCTCAGCTTCTCTGTATTCCTGTTCTCTATTTTCTATTCAATTAGCAGACTCTTCCACCTCATCCAGTCTCCTTTTAATCCCGTCAATGGCTTGTCTGATTTCTGCATAGTGTTTCCTCACTTCCCTCACTTCCTCCCTCAGTTCTTGCACATTTCTCTGTAGATCCGTAAGCATGGCTATGACTTTTATTCTGAATTCTTTTTCAGGAAGACTGTGCATGTCCATCCCTTCAGGTTCCCTTTCTGGGGTTGTCTGGGTCTGAAGCTTTGTCTATCCGATATTCCTCTGTCTTTTCATGGCTATAGAATTGGTTGCTGGTAGTTGCCACGTATGTCAGCTGGGCTCTTTATGACTTTAAAAAGGAAGAAATAATAATAATAATAAAAAGAGAAAGAAAGAAAAGAAAGAGAAGGAATAACAACTAAAAAAAAAAACGCCCACCGGGAGTGGATTCTGTGTGAATGTTGTAGGTGGCGATGTTGCTCCACTATTCCAGAGCTGTGGCCGCGCCACTCCACAAGGCCCTTTATAGCTCTGGCTGGGGTGTGAATGAATGGGAGGCTGTTGAGCTCTGTGGGAGTCCTACGTGTGGCCACCCTTTCCCAGTCGCCAGCTAAGGGGTCTGAAGCTCCCCAGGACTCCCAGCCAGCTGGGCTGTGTGCCGGGGCGATGCGGTCCTCTGCTGGGCTCCTGTCTCTTTAAGACTGCTAAAAAAAGCACGCACGTTTCTTCTTTTTTCTTTTCCTTCCTGGAGCCTGCTGCAAGCACCCTGGCATGTTCCCCGCTGAGACCCTGTGCCCTCTGTCTCTCCAATCTCCGTTATACTGTGCACTGTGTGTTGGTGCTCCTGGTGCAGATCACCGGGGCTGGTTATTTCCCGGGTCTGCACTTCCACTCTCTCCCGGCTCTGAATCCTCTCCTCCCGCCGGTGTGCTGGGGTGGGGGAGTGCTCACGTCCCACCTGGTCATGGCTCCGTATCTTACCCACCTCACTGGGTGCTGAGTCCTCTCAGGTGTAGCTGCCCGCTGGTGCGCTGGGGTGGGTGAGCACTCGGGTCCCTCTGGGTCATGGCTCCGTATCTTACCCACCTCACCGGGTGCCGAGTCCTCTCAGGTGTAGCTGCACGCTGTGTACTTTCCTGTCTATTCTGGTCTCTCTTTTAGGAATAGTTGTATTTGTTGTGTTTTCATGGATAAGTATAATGTTCAGAGGAAATTTCTGCCACTTCGTTCACATCGCCATCTTCCCAGAAGTCCCCCTTGGAGCTATTTAGCCAGCCTCGGAGCTGGAGCACCTGAAGATCATGAAAGTTCCCAACCTGCTGGGCAGAGTGCACCCAGACAATTTTGTCTACCTGTCCTTTCTCCTGAGAAATAAGCTCTGTTCAATCCTTGCCCCTTTAGCAGCCCTCTTGCTGTTAGGAAGTCTCTCAGACTGCCTGCCTTTCTTTAGTCCCAGAGCAGCTGGATATGGATTCCTACTTTCCACAAGCGGCTGGAATCTCAGTCTCTCCAGGTATTTTGCCTGTGTTAGCTTTCCAACCACCTAATCATGAGAGTACCATGAAAACACCATGAAATGTAGTTTCTGCTCCCAGATCAGATCTCCACACTTAGGTATTCAGCAGTCCCAGGCCTTCATTCCCTCCCGGCTATGTTTCTCTTCCTCTCCCTGTAGAGCTGGGGTGGGCAAAGGGCTTGGGTCCCTCTGGGCCATGGCTTTGGTACATTACCCTGTTCCATGAGGTTTATTCTTTTCTCCAGGTGTACGTAGTTTGGGGCAGTCCTCTCTCCTGTTGCTCTTTCAGGATTCGTTCTATTAGTTATATTTTCGTATTATATGTGGTTTTAGGAGGAAGCCTCTGTCTCACCCCTCATGCTGCCATCTTTTCGTTTGTAATCTTAAAACATGCAAAAATCAGTAAGATTGTATCAAACAGAGATATTTGTGGAACTGGTCTCGTAGGTACAGTGTAAAAATCTACACAAAGAAATACGGTCCTGCAAAGCTTACAAATAGTTCTGTTTTACAACATTATTCATTTTCCTAAGTATGAAGTTTGTCTGCTTAGGGCATCCATTTAGCCTTAAAAGCCTGTATAATTTCTAGAACTAACTTTCTTTAAAAAAATTTAAAACTGTAATTTTTTTGTTTTCTCCCTGTTAAAATTCTGGAATTATGTACTTATTAAGAGATCATCCCTTTTATGTTAGTTTCATTTTGTTTTAGTCTTTCAGAGTTAAAATGGAGCTTAAGATAATGTATTCTACCTAATTATTTTCCAGATGAGGCAACACTGACTTGGCTGCATAGCTGCTTGTAGTAGAGCTTAATTCAAAGCTCTTTTCATTAGATGATACTTCCTGTAATTTTAATTTTCTTACCTTATCTATAAAAATTTCCTATTTCATAATATTTTCTGATATTCGTCTCTTCATTTTCTCCTAAAAAATGAGAATGACAGGCAGTTTTGTCTCAAGTACTATTCAGAGGAGAGGATCACTTGATTCTATACAATTGTTCTAGTTATTTAAACTAAATAACCCTTGAATTAAGAACAGTAACTCACCAGAATATCTAGTTCCAAGTAAAAACTGAGGACTCCAAGTCACTAAAGTATCAATGCTAAATGTATCAAGAGGTTATACAACCTTACATAAATAAATATGGTATTTTCAGAGACAACTAATACTCTTCCACAAAATAGTTTATACATATATATATGTATACATAGTTTATACATATGTATATATGTGTATATATATATACATAGTTTATACATATGTATATATATGTGTGTGTATATATATTCTGATTATGTCACATTTCATGCCTATAGTCTACACCACTCTTTTGAATTTAACATTTGTAACATTCACCAAAACTTGTTCATTCAGTTGTATTCCTCTATTTTGGGTAATGACATCACTATTTAAGTAGTGGATAGCCAGAAACTAGGACTGAATCATCCCAAACTCTGCTCCTATAAACTTTCACATGCAGCTGATTTCTATAGCCTCTTGATTATTTCCTTAACAGCTTGTTGTCTATGCTTTCCTTTCACCACTGCAGCTGTTCTGTGATATCTCTCACCTGGATAATTGTCATAACTTCTTAACCATTCTCCTGGTCCCTAACCTTCTCTGTTTTGTATTAATTGTCAATTCTTCTGAGTTTTCTTGCTAACATAATTTTTATGGTGTCACTGTGCTTAAACTCTTCATTAGCTCCTCAGAATTCCATGATCAGTCTTCAATATTTTCACTCTTTTTTAGGTTGTCACTCAATGTTTGTTTAGTTTGTTGCTCAATGCAAGTACTGACTCAATTTGAATATATTCTGACTGTTAAAAGTGAGATGTTGTACAACAATGATAATTTTAGTTCCATATGATTAGGTATAAAATTCCACTACAGCTTTGTTCCTACTTGCTGGCACCCACATGTATCTAGTGTATTTTTTCCTCTATAGTAAAATTACCTAATTCTATATTTGTGAACTGGCATGTTACACTAGTCTCAATTTTTTTCGCAACAATTGCCATTACTTCCACACATCATCATTGTTAACTCTGTTAAAAGATTCAGGTGTACAAACCCAAAGGACTCACAATCTATGTAGCAAATAATTGAATGATATTTTAATGTTAAGAGAAAATAAGACAGTATGTGTGTCCTGGGCATGATAGGAGAAAAATGGTAGTTACAGGGATAATATATTTAGAAAGAAGCCTGGAGGAATGCCTTACTTGTTTAGCATTTATTAAAGATGTCTTTGTGTTTCTTGGATTGGTGGTGGATATATTGGTGTTCATTTTGTTGTAATTTTTTAACTGTACAAGTTTTCATAGTTTCTAATGTATGACACAGTTCACAGTGTATAAAATGTGTTTAAGTCTTTAGAAGAGGTCATACTTCAGGAGTTGCTTGAATGAATAGAATACCTGGAAGGGTAGTCTAAGGAAGGTATACTGATGGTAGTACATGTACTTATATGGGTTCCCTGGGCAGAAATTTCACATGTGTTGCTGTATTTTCATTGCTGTAGGAGAGTGGAATCTTTGTGACCCCGCATGGAAGGGAGGGAGCACAAGAAAAACTATAGAGGGATTACTCCAGACTGTTGCCTGTGTTGTTTCCACTTACAATTCAGCTGCATAGCCTAACTTCACTTCTATAATGAATCTTAGCAATCAGTAGAACTATATTCTAATGAATCTTTGAAACTGGGGTTGTTGTCTGAAGGACCTCTTATACAGCTTCTATTAACAACTTTTTCTACATAAAGATAACTAATAGATGCCTAGATATGTTTCCTAGAATATTTTGAAAGCTCCTGAGTTTCAGAAACAAACAAATATATTTGGGATTAAATGGAGAGAAACAAACCACATAACAACACAACCAAGGCCATAATTTAAACATTTACTTAAAGAAATAACAAAAGAAATTCTCTAAATATTTGTATGTTTATTGAATATTTTATTATTTATAAATGCTTTTATAGAAATTTTTTCTAATGAGTTTAAAAAAAATAATTCAGTACTGTGTGTCAATAGTTAATATTAAAAAGGCTGTAATAGACCATAGTTTTCATAACTCTAATAAGGTATATTTTATACTTTTCCAAAGATCAAGTTATAAGTGTGTTGAACTTGTATACTAGAGAATTGAATTCTTATAGGGAATTTATTATCATTATACAAATATTTAAATCAATTTGGTGGCAATGGAGGTGTGCAACTCATCTCTCCTTTCAAGAGAGAAATTGCCACAAGGAGTCCAGTTAGATGACAAATTCTAGCTGCAGTCATTTTTGGATCAGCCACAGTATTTCAGCTAAAGCCATACTCTTCTCAGGCAGCCCCAGCCAATAACTGAACATAGTCAAGGAACTAGGGTCTGGCTATTTTCTGCATAATATAGGGCCCCTCTATGGGAAATCTTTGCATTGATACTCCAAATTTGGCTGAGACTTCCCAGAACTGTACCACAGACAGGTTTTTCTCACCTAATTCTCCCTACCTCCCCACTCTCCCTTCAGAGATGTTAGACTTTCATTTCAGCCTGAAGCTTTTGATGTTTGTATCTACTTAGTGGGAATAATATTCCATAATCATCACCTCCAATAAATCTCTAGCACTTCTAAATTCATCTTAGTTCTAATTTCCAGAGGACCCAAACTGATAGTTGGTACCATAAGTGTTCTGACAAAACAGGCAGTAAGATATGTTTTTGAGAATAGGTCACTCACTTGCTGGCTGGCAAGGATCCCAACCTGAATGGTATGTGGCCTGGATAAACCCCAGCATAAAGTAGCAGACCAATTGTTAAATAGTTCACTTAAGGGGACAGGAAAACATCTCAGTGGAAGGGGACACCTTAGTCAATGAGATGGTTCAAGCATTTGAAAAGTATGAAGGAAAACACATAGAAAGACAATGGAATTGGCTAGTTACCATTATGCTGCATTGGCAACTTACAGAGACATAATAAGAAAACTGACCACAAATAGTTCAAAACTAAGTTTGAGAGACATAATGTCTTTCTATTAGGTTATAAAGAGATCATTATCTCCTTCAGCTATAGCAAACACAGGAGAAGATCAAACTTAGCATCTATCAGAGTAGGAATTTATGTTAAATGAAGTTTATGGATGTGGTCTGAAAAACATAGAAACCTAAAATATGAGATGGGACATTTGGGTGGATGATGCCAAGGGTATGATGGAGGAATTTGAAACTGGTGGTACCAAGAGCACCAACAAAATGCAAACCAAATACAACTTACAACTTGATCTCAACCTGCCTCAGTCTCAAACCTTTACATTAATGTGGGGGGCAAAGAAGCATAAGAAGAGGCATGCCCTTTTCTAGTCATAATTATTATTACCTCAGACTCAACTTTGCTACATATGCTATATAATATTTATTTTAAAAGTACAATAGTCACAAAAAGGCAAAAAAAGAAATAACTCAATGTAAACAGACAAAATAATGAAAAGAACCAGACTCAAAAGTGAATCTATTAAGACTACCACGCAGGAAATTTTAAATAAATATGATAAATATGTTAGAGAGTCTAGTGTAAAAGGTGGACCACATGTATAAACAAATGGCGAATTTGGGCAGAGATGGGAACAATGAGATATAGTCAAATAGAATGTTAAAAATAAAAACGTGAACCAAATTGAAGAATGCCTTCAAAGGGTGTGCTAGTTTTCTATTAATGCTCTAACAAATTACCACAAGCTCAGTGGCTAAAAACAAATTTATACTCTTACACTTATATATATAAGTCAATGGTAAGATGTAAGTCTCAGCAGACTAAAATGAATGTGTTCACATGGTTGTAATCCTTTCCAGAGGCTCTAGAGAAGAATCCAATTCTCTGAAATTTCCAAATCTAGAGCCGCCCACACTACTTGGTTCATGGACATTTTTTTTTAATTTTGATCTTTTTTTTTATTAAGGTATTATTGATATACACTCTTATGAAGGTTTCACATGAAAAAACAATGGGGTTACTACATTTACCCATATTATCAAGTCCCTACTCATACCCCAATGCAGTCACTGTTCATCAGTGTAGTAAGATGCCACAGATTCACTGTTTGCCTTCTCTGTGCTAGTTTTCCCCATGATCCTGCACACCATGTGTACTAAACATAATACCCCACAATCCCCATCTCCCACCCTCCCAACCCGTCCTCCCACACTCCTACCCATTGGTAACCACTAGTACCTTCTAGGAGTCTCTGAGTCTGCTGCTATATTGTTCCTTCAGTTTTGCTGTGTTCTTATGCTCCACAAATGAGGGAAATCATTTGGCACTTGTTTTACTCTGCCTGGATTATTTCACTGAGTATAATACCCTCCAGCTCCATTCATGTTGTTGCAAATGGTAGGATTTGTTTCATTCTTATGGCTAAATAATTTTCCATTGTGTATATGAACCACATCTTGTTTATCCATTCATCTACTGATGGACACGTAGGTTGCATCCATATCTTGGCTACTGTAAAAAGTGCTGCAATAAACACAGGGGTGCATATATCTTTTTGAATCTGAGAAGTTGTATTCTTTGGGTAAAATCCAAGGAGTGGGATACCTGGGTCAAATGGTATTTGTATTTTTAGTTTATTGAGGAACCTCCATATTGCTTTTCAGAATGGTTGAACTAGCTTACATTTCCACCAGCAGTGTAGGAGGGATCCCCTTTCCCCGCATCCTCACCAGCATTTGTTGTTCTTAGTCTTTTGGATGGTGGCCATCCTTACTGGTGTGAGGTGATATCTCATTGTGGTTTTAATTTGCATTTCCCTGATGATTAGTGATGTGGAGCATCTTTTCATGTGTCTGTTGGCCATCTGAATTTCGTCTTTGGAGAACTGTCTCTTCATATCCTCTGCACATTTTTTAATCGGGTTATTTGCTTTTGGGTATTGAGGTGTGTAAGTTCTTTACATATTTTGGATGTTAGCCCCTTGTCGGATATGTCATTCACAAATATATTCTCCCATACTGTAGGATGCCTTTTTTGTTCTGTTGATGGTGTCCTTTGCCATACAGAAACTTTTTAGTTTGATGTTGTCCCATGAGTTCATTATTGCTTTTGTTTCCCTTGCTCAAGGAGATGAGTTCAGGAAGAAGTCACACAGATTATATTCAGGAAATTTTTGTCTATGTTTCTTCCTAAGAGTTTTATGGTTTCATGACTTATATTCAGGTCCTTGATCCATTTCGACTTTACTTTTGTATATGGTGTTAAACAATAATCCAGTTTCATTCTCTTGCATGTAGCTGTCCAGTTTTGCCAACACCAGCTGTTGAAGAGGCTGTCATTTCCCCATTGTATATCCATGGCTCCTTTATCACATATTAATTGACCGTATGGTTTGGTTGATATCAGGGCTCTCTAGTCTGTTCTGGTCTATCGGTCTGTAATTGTGCCAGTACCAAATTGCCTTGACTACTGTGGCTTTGTAATAAAGCTTGAAGTGGTGGAGCATAAGCCCCCCAGCTTTATTCTTCCTTCTCAGGATTGCTTTTGCTATTCTGAGTCTTTTGTGATTCCATATGAATGTTAGAATGATTTTCTCTAGTTCGTTGAAAAATGCTGTTGGTATTTTGATAGGAATTGCATTGACTCTGTAGATTGCTTTTGGCAGGATGTCCATTTTGACAATATTAATTCTTCCTATCCATGAGAACGGGATGTTTTTCCATTTATTGGTATCTTCTTTAATTTCTCTCATGAGTGTCTTGTAGTTTTCAGAGTATAGGTCTTTCACTTCCTTGGTTAGGTTTATTCCTAGCTATTTTATTCTTTTTGATGCAACTTTGAATGGTATTGTTTTCCTGATTTGTCTCTCTGCTAGTTCATTGTTAGTGTATAGGAATGCAACAGATTTCTGTATGCTAATTTTGTATCCTGCAACTTTGCTGAATTCAGATATTAGATCTAGTAGTTTTGGAGTGGATTCTTTAGGGTTTTTTATGTACAATATTATGTCATTCACAAACAGGGACAGTTTAAATTCTTCTCTGCCAATCTGGATGCCTTTTGTTTCTTTGTGTTGTCTGATTGCTGTGGCTAGGACCTCCAGTACTATGTTGAATAGAAGCGGGGAGAGAGGGCATCCTTGTCTTTTTCCCAATCTTAAAGGAAAAGCTTTCAGCTTCTTGCTGTTAAGTATAATGTTGGCTGTGGGTTTGTCATATATGACCTTTATTATGTTGACGTACTTGTCCTCTATACACAGTTTGTGGAGAGTGCTTATCATGAATGGATGTTTAATTTTGTCAAATGCTTTTCCTGCATCTATGGAGATGATCATGTGGTTTTGTCCTCTTTTTTGTTGATGTGGTGGATGATGTTGATGGATTTTCGAATGTTGTACCATCCTTGCATCCCTGGAATAAATTCTACTTGATCATGATGGATGATCTTTTTAATGTATTTTTGAATTTGGTTTTCTAATATTTTGTTGAGTATTTTTGCATCTATGTTCATCAGAGATATTGGTCTGTAGTTTTCTTTTCTTTATGGTGTCTTTGCCCGGTTTTGGTATTAGAGTGATGCCTCATAGAATGAGTTTGGAAGTATTCCCTCTTCTTCTACTCCTTGGACAACTTTAAGGAGGATGGGTATTAGGTCTTCACTAAATGTTTGATAAAATTCATCAGTGAAGCTGTCTGGTACAGGCGTTTTGTTCTTAGGTAGATTTTTGATTACCAGATCAATTTTGTTGCTGGTAATTGGTCTGTTGAGATTTTCTGTTTCTTTCTGGGTCAGCCTTGGAAGCTTGTATTTTTCTAGAAAGTTGTCCATTTCTTCTAGGTTATCCAGTTTGTTAGCATATGATTTTTCATAATATTCTCTAACAGTTTTTGTATTTTTTTGCTGTCCATAGTGATTTTTCCTTTCTCATTTCTGATTCTGTCTATGTGAGTAGACTCTCTTTTTTTTTTGATAAGTCTGGCTAGGGGTTTATCAATTTGTTTATTTTCTCAAAAACCAGCTCATGCTTTCGTTGATCCTTTCCACTGTTTTATTTTTCTCAATTTTATTTATTTCTGCTCTAATATTTATTATGTCCCTCTGTCTACTGACTTTAGGCCTCATTTGTTCTTCTTTTTCAAGTTTCATTAATTGTGAGTTTAGACTGCTAATATGGGATTGTTCTTCTTCCCTGAGACAGGTGTGTATTGCAATATACTTTCCTCTTAGCATGGACTTAGGTGCGTCCCACAGACTTTGAGGTGTTCAATTCTTGTTGTCATTTGTGTCCATATATTGCTTGATCTCTGTTCTTATTTGGTCATTGATCCATTCATTATTTAGGAGCATGTTATTAAGCATCCATGTGTTATGCCTGTCTCCACTAGGCTGAGCACACAGGTATAAGCCTCTGTGCTTTGCGTTTTTAGTTGCTGTAGACAGATCTTCCCTGTGGCTGGCCTAATGCCAGGGTAGGGTTTCCCGGTTTTCACGCCCACTGGGTCTGGCCAGGAGAAAGGTGCAGTAGGCTTCCTATCATGGAAGGGGTTGTTGGAGCTGTGTAGGCAGCCATGGAGCTGGAGCACCTGAAGATCATGAAAGCTCCCAACCTGCTGGGCAGAGTACACCTGGACAATTTTGTCTACCTGTCCTTTCTCCTGAGCAGTACTCTGTGCAATCCTTGCCCCTTTAGCAGCCCTCTTGCTGAGGGCTTCTTTGTTAGGAAGTCTCTCCAACTGCCCACATTTCTTTTGTCCCAGAGCAGCTGGATATGGAATCCTGCTTTCCACAATCAACTAGATTCTTAAGTCACCCCCAGAATTCTGCCTGTCTTAGCTTTCCAACCCCCTAATTATGAGAGTATCATGCAAGCACCATGAAATGTAGGTTTGTGCTCCTAGAGCAGATCTCCGGAGTTAGGTATTCAGCAGTCCCAGATCTCCACTCCCTCCCTGCTCCATTCCTCTTCCTCCCATTGGTGAGCTGGGGTGGGGGAAGGGCTTGGATCCCACAGGACCCAGCTTTAGCATGTTACCCTTTTCCGTGAGGTCTGTTCTTGTCTCCAGGTATGTGCTGTTTGGTTCAGTCCTCTTTCCTGTTGCTCTTTCAAGGGTAGTTGTATTAGTTATATTTTCATATTATATGCAGTTTTAGAAGGAAGCCTCTTTCTCACCTCTCACGCTGCCATCTTTAATCCAGTCTCAGTTCATGGACTCTCTTCTAGCAATGTTATATTGCTTTGACTATTCTTCCATGTTCATATGTCCCACTGATTCTCCTCTTCTTCTCTTTTACACTTTTAAGGACATTTGTGATTTTATTGATCTCACGTGAATAATCTAGGATAACTTCCCCAACTCAAAGTCAGTGGATTATCATCCCATATGTGACTTTCTCTTTACCATAAACAACATACTTACCAGTTCCAGGGATTATGGTATGAACATCTTTGGGGAGCCATTATTCTGCTTACCACAAAGGGTTATATCAATAGACATCATACATGCAAGCAAAAAATTACTGAACTTGAATATAAGAGAGTAGAAATTACAGAAGTTGATATACAATGATTAAAAAACAGTGGAGAAAAATATAATTGAGTATTCAAGAGCTACAGTACAATATAAAATAGTCTAATGGATGTGGAGTTGGAATACTAGAAGAAGAGAGGGGAAATTGTGCAAAAGAAATTATAGAAATAACAGAGGTGAAAATTTTTCCAAAAATAATGAAAAAATGAAATCACAGATCCAAACTTTATTAAAGCTAGCTACAAAATGAAACCTGAGAAAAATCCCAAAGTTAGACATTTCACATTTAAAATCCAAAGATAAAGTATAAAAATCCAAAGATAAAGACAGTATCTCAAAAGTAGCCAGGGAAATCATAGAGGAAAAGTTATAAAAATTATTCCAGCTCATTATCAGATAGACTGCAAACCACAGGACAATCTACTGATGAAAGGAAACAGATGAAACTTAAAAAGAACAATATTTTCATGAACAATGAATCAACAGAAGATCCTGCAAGATGGCAGTGTGAGAGGGGACACAGAGAACTCCTCTCAAAACCACAAATAGTACAAAAATATGGTTAATTAATACAACTAACCCTAAAACAGCAAGAAGAAAGAAAGCTGAACCAGACTGCATACAGACCTCATGAAACAGGGTAATGTATGGAAAGCCTTAATCTGGCGGGACCCAGACTCTTCCCCCACCCCAGCTCACTGGCAGGAGGAAGAGAAACAGAGCAGGGAGAGGGTGGAAGTCTGGGACTGATGAACACCTAGCCCTGGTGATCTGCTTTGTGAGTGGAAGCCTATATTGTGTGGTGCTCTGGATGTTGGGGAGCTCAGATGGGCAGAGGGCTGGGACACTGACATTTCAGCTGTTTGTGGAGGATGGGATCCACACCCGGCCACACTGTGTCAGAGGAAGGGCAGGAGGTCTGAGAGGCTTCCTAGCAGCCATAAGGCTGTTGAAGGGGCAGGATTTGCACAGAGCTTGCTGCACTGGAGAAGGGAGAGCTGGACAATGTTGTCGGGGCACACTCTGCCCAGTTGTTGGGAACATTGAGGAGTTTCAGGCGCTCCGTCCCCCAGGCTGCCTGCATAGCATGTAGCCTCCTACTGTGACACACAGCCTGCTGAGCCTTCCTGCTTGCCTGCAGGCACCTGCTCACAGACTGGCAGTCACTGCACTGGTGTCAGGCCAGCCACAGGGAGGCCCCTCTTACAACACCTAGAGACACAAAGCTCCAGAGACTGGAGTTTCTGCACACTAGTGGGCACCACACAGAAATATGAAATGTCAAGAAAACATGGTTCACACCAAAATCTCACAAACCCCAGAAAGAGGGCCAAGTGAAACTGAACTACCCAATTTTCCTGAAAGAGAGTACAAAATAATTATAAACATCCTTACGAAGGTACAGATAAATATTCAAGAACTCAGGAATGTATTTAAGCTGGAGATTCAATCATTAAGAAATTCCATATCTGAAATGAAACATACAGAGGAGGGATTTAAATGCAGATTAGATGTAGTAGAAGAGACAGTAAATGGAATGGAAATTAGAGACGAGGAATACAAAGAAGCTGAGGCACAGAGAGAAAAAAGAATCTCTAAGAATGAAAGAATATTGAGAGAACTGTATGACCAATCCAAATGGAACAATATTCGTATTATAGGGGTACCAGTAGTAGAAGAGAGAGAAAAAGGGATAGAAAGTGTTATTGAGGAGGTAATTGTTGAAAACTTCCCCAATCTGGGGAAGGAGACAGTCTCTTAAGCCATGGAGGTGGACAGATCTCCCAACACAAGGGACCCAAGGAAGACAACACCAAGACATATAATAATTAAAATGGCAAAGATCAAAGATAAAGACAGACTTTTAAAAGTAGCTACAGAGTGAAAAAAGATAACATAAAAAGGAAAATCCATCAGGCTATAATCAGACTTCTCAACAGAAAACTTACAGGCCATAAGGGAGTGGCATGATATATTTAATGCAATGAGGCAGAAGGGCCTTGAACCAAGAATACTCTACCCAGCAAGGTTATAATTTAAATTTGAAGGAGGGATTAAACAATTTTCAGATAAGCAAAAGCTGAGAGAATTTATCTCCCACAAACCACCTCTACAGTGCACTTTGGAGGGACTCCTATATATAGAAGTATTCCTAAGGCTAAACAGATGTCACACAAGGGCTAGACAAAGTACAGAATATGATTCATAACATACAAAGAATGGAGGAGGAATAAAAAGGAGGAAAAAAATCTTTAGGTTGTGTTTGTAATAGCATATGAAGTGAGTTATATTTGACTGTTAGATAGTAAGGGAATTACCCTAGAACCTTGGGTAACCACGAATCTAAAGCCTGCAAAGGCAGTAAGTTCATACCTATCGATAATCACCCTAAATGTAAATGGTCTGAATGCACAATCAAAAAACATAGAGTCACTGAATGGATAACAGAACAAGACCCATCTATATGCTGCCTACAAGAGACTCACTTCAAACCCAAGGACATACACCTACTGAATATAAAGGGATGGAAAAAGATATTTCATGCAACTAATAGTGAGAAAAAAGCAGGAGTTGCAGTACTTCTATCAGACAAAATAGACTTCAAAACAAAGAAAGTAACAAGAGACAAAGGACATTACCTAATGATAAAAAGGTCAGTTCAACAAGAGGATATAACTATTATAAATATCTATGCACCCAACACAAGATCACCTACATATGTGAAAAAAATACTAAAGAATTAAATGGGGAAATAGAATGCAATGCTTTAATTTGGGGAGACTTCAACACACCACTCTCTCCAAAGGTAATATCAACCAGACATAAAATAAATAAAGAGACAGAGGCACTAAACAACATATTAGAACAGATAGACCTAATGAATTTCTACAGAACACTCCATCCAAAAGCAACAGGATACACATTCTTCTCACATGCACATGGAACACTTTCAAGAACAGATCATATACTAGGCCACAAAAAGAACCTCAGTAAATTCAAAAAGATTTAAATTGTACCAACAAGCTTCTTAGATCACAAAGGTATGAAACTAGAAATAAATTACACACAGAAAAAAACGGAAAAGCCCACAAACACATGGAGGCTTAATAACATGCTCCTAAATAATAAATGGATCAATGACCAAATAAAAGCAGAGATCAAGCAGTATATGAAGACAAATGACAACAAAAATTCAAAACTGCAAAATCTGTGGAATGCAGCGAAGGCGTGCTAAGAGAGAAATATATTGAAATACAGGCCTACCTCAGGAAAGAAAAACAATCCCAAATGAGCAGCCTAAACTCACAATTAATGAAACTAGAAGAAGAAGAACAAATGAGGCCCAAAGTCAGTAGAAGGAAAGACAAAATAAAGATTAAAGCAGAAATATATAAAATTGAGAATAATAAAACAATAGAAAGAATCAATGAAATCAGGAGCCCGTTCTTCGAGAAAATAAACATAACAGATAAACCCTTAGCAAGACGTATCAAGAAAAAAGAGAGTCTACACACATAAACAGAATCGGAAATGAGAAAGGAGAAATCACAACGGACACCACAGAAATACAAACAATTTGAGAATACCATGAAAATTTATATGGTAACAAACTGGATAACCTAGAAGAAATGGACAACTTTCTAGAAAAATAAAACCTTCCAAGGCTGACCCAGGAAGAAACAGAAAATCTAAATAGACCAATTACCAGCAAACAAACTAAATTGGTAACCAAAAAACTACCTAAGAACAAATCCCTGGACCAGATGGTTTCACTGCTGAATTTTATCAAACACTGAGTGAAGACCTAATACCCATCCTCCTTAAAGTTTTCCAAAAAGTAGAATAGGAAGGAATACCCCCAAACTCATTCTATGAGACCAACATTACTCTAATACTAAAAACAGGCAAAGACACCACAAAAAAAAAGCAAAATTACAGACCAATATCCCTGACGAACAGAGATGCAAAAATACTCAACAAAATATTAGCAAACTGAATTCAAAAATACCTCAAAAAGATCATCCACATGATCAATTGGGGTTCATCCAAGGGATGCAAGGATGGCACAAAATTTGAAAATCCATCAACATCATCCACTACATCAACAAAAAGAAGTACAAAAACCACATGATCATCTTCATACATGCTGAAAAAGCATTCAACAAAATTCAACATCCATTCCTGATAAAAAACTTTCCAGAAAATGGGTATAGAGGGCAAGTACGTCATCATAATAAAGGCCATATATGACAAACCCGCAGCCAACATTATACTTAACAGCAAGAAGCTGAAAGCTTTTCCTTTAATATCAGGAAGAAGACAAGGATGTCCATTCTCCCCACTTTTATTCAACATAGTTCTGAAGATCCTAGCCACAGCAATCAGAGAACACAAAGAAATAAAAGGCATACAGATTGGCAAGGAAGAAGTCAAACTGTCCCTGGTTGCAGATGACATGATAGTGTAGATAAAAAACCCTAAAGTTTCCACTCAAAACTACTAGATCTAATATCTGAATTCAGCAAAGTTGCAGGATACAAAATTAACACACAGAAATCTGTTGCTTTCCTATACACTAATGGTGAACTAGCCGAAAGAGAAATCAAGATAACAATTCCATTCACAATCGCATCAGAAAGAATAAAATACCCAGGATAAAACTAACCAAGGAAATGAAAGACCTATTCCTTGAAAACTACAAGACACTCTTTAGAGAAATTAAAGAGGACACTAATAAATGGAAATTCATCCCATGCTCTTGGCTAGGAAGAATTAATATTGTCAAAATGGCTACCCAGCCTAAAGCAATTTACAGATTCAATGCAATTGCTATTAAAATACCAACAGCATTCTTCAATGAACTAGCCAAATAGTTATAAAATTTATATGGAATGACAAAAGACCCCAAGTGGCCAAACAAATCCTGAGAAGGAAGAATAAAGCTGGGGGAATTACTCTCCGTGACTTCAAGCTCTACTACAAAGCCACAGTAATCAAGACAATTTGGTACTGGCACAGGAGCAGACCCAGAGACCAGTGGAACAGAATAGAGTGCCCAAATATAAACCCAAGCATATATGGTCAATTAATACACCATAAAGATCCATGCATATACAATGGGGAAATTACAGTCTCTCCAACAGCTGGTGTTGGCAAAACTGGACAGCTACATGTAAGAGAATGAAACTGGACTACTGTCTAACCCCATACACAAAAGCCAACTCAAAATGGATCAAAGACTTGAATGTAAGTCATGAAACCATAAAAGTCTTAGAAAAATATATAGGCAAAAATCTCTTGGACATAAACATGAGAAACTTCTTCATGAACATGTCTCCCCGGGCAAGGGAAACAAAAGCAAAAATGAACAAGTGGAACTATATCAAACTAAAAACCTTCTTTACAGCAAAGGACACCATCAGTAGAACAAAAAGAGATCCTACAGTATGGGAGAATATATTCATAAATGACATATCTGATAAGGGGTTGACATCCAAAATATATAAAGAGCTCACACACCTAAACAATCAAAAAGCAAATAATCTAATTAAAAAACTGGCAGAGGAGCTGAACAGACACTTCTCCAAAGAAGAAATTCAGATGGCCAACAGGCACATGAAAATATGCTCCACATCGCTAATCATCAAAGAGATGCAAATTAAAAATATAATGAAATATCACCTTACACCAGTTAGGACGGCCAACATCCAAAACACTAATAACAACAAATGTTGGCGAGGATGTGGAGAGAGGGGAACACTCCTACACTGCTGGTGGGAATGCAAATTAGTTCAACCATTGGGGAAAGCAGTATGGAGGTTCCTCAAAAAACTCAAAATAGAAATACCATTTGACTCAGGAATCCTACTCCTAGGAATTTACCCTAAGAATGCAGCAGCCCAGTTTGAAAAAGTCATATGCACCCCTATGTTTATTGCAGCACTATTTACAATAGCCAAGAAATGGAAGCAACCTAAGTGTCCATCAGTAGATGAATGGATAAAGAAGATGTGGTACATATACACAATGGAATATTATTCAGCCATAAGAAGAAAACAAATGCTACCATTTGCAACAATATGGATGGAGCTAGAGGGTATTATGGTCTGTGAAATAAGGGAGGCGGAAAAAGGCAAGTATCAAATGATTTCACTCATATGTGGAGTATAAGAACAAAGAAAAAACTGAAGGAACAAAACAGTAGCAGACTCACAGAACCCAAGAATGGACTAACAGTTACCAAAGGGAAAGGGACTGGGGAGGTTGGGTGGGAAGGGCGGGATAAAGGGGTAAAAGGGGCATTATTATTAGTACCCAAAAGCCAGTGGTGGGGGACATGGGAAAGGCAGTATTTATAGAGAAGATAAGTAATGATTCTATAGCATCTTACTAGGCTGATGGATAGTTACTGTAATGCGGTATGTCGGGGGGACTTGATAATAGGGGGCCTAGTAATCATAATGTTGTTCAAGTAATTGTACATTAATGATACCAAAATTAAAAAAATGAATCAACAAATTAGAATACCAGGGAATTTCCCCAAACAGGTAAAAGGAATCTACAAAAACCCCACAACTAATATCATGCTTAATGGTGAAAGACTGAAAGCTTTCCTCTTAAGATCAGGCACACAACAAGAATATCCCACGTTGTCATTTCTATTTAACAGTGGGAATTATAGCCAGATAATTAGGGAAGAAAAATTTTTTAATGATATTATGATTAGAGAAGAACCAGAAAAATTACTGAGAAATGACATGATCTTATATATAGAAAATCTAAAGAATACAAAAAATAGAGCTAACAATCAAGTTTAGCAAGGTGCAGGTTACAAGATCAATATACAAAAATCAGTGGTATTTCTAGATAGCTGCAACAAACAATTAAAAATGAAATTAAAAAAATTTCACTCACCATAGCATCAAATAGAATAAAATATTCAGGAATAAATTTAACAAAAAAAAGGCATGACTTGTACTCTGAACGGTATGCTGAGTAATAAAAAGCAGAAACAGACAAATGCTGATTTCACTACACACCATTTTTCTTGCTCTCCCTCTGCCTAGCTGGTCAGATGCTTGTGGAATCTACTTTTGATACTCTCCACCTAATGTACCATCATGACTCATTCCACTCCAGTGTTCTCCTGTGGTCTTGTCCTACCCAACATGCTCAGCCTCTACAAGGTATCTACTGTCCTTGGGGTTGAGAAGCTAGCCCCATCCATGAGCATGCTTGTAGTCCCATTGGCCATAGCTGACAGTCAGAACAAAGGCTTGTCCTACAAAACAGTGCACTGGCAGGGGCTTCAGCCAATCCTCTCAGCCAGCAGCACCTGGAGAGGAGTAAGTCTTGCAAACTGGTGAAACTTCAATAGTCATGCTGGTCATTGCTGACAGCCAAGCTGAAGGCCAGACTAACCCAGTAGACTTCTCACAGGAGTGGCAACTCACCCACGATAGCAAGGTGTACATACTCAAACAGTGGACATTCCTGCAGTACCTGGTCCTGGTGATGAGGGGGTATTAAGCTTCTGGGCACCACAAGATACCTACTATATAAGGTCACTGCTTTCAAGACCAGGATATACAGCTAAACTACCTAATATATAAAAACAAACAGGCAGCCAGACAAAATGAGAAAGTAGAGGAGTATGTTCAAAACAAAAAATAGGACAAAATGCCAGAAAAAAAAGAAAAACAAAATGGAGATAAGAAATCTACCTAATAAAGAGTTTAAAGTAATAGTCATAAAGGTACTCAGAAGACTGGAGAGAAGAGAGTATGAACTCAGGGAGGATTTAAACAAAAAGATAGAAAATATCCTAAAGAACCAGTCACAGAGAAAGAACACAATAACTGAAATGAAAAATACACTAGAGGGAATCAACATGTAGGAGGATGCACAGGAGTGGATCAGTAATGAGGGAAACAGGGCAATGGAAAGCAACCAAGCTGAGCAACAAAAGAAAAAACAATTTTAAAAAATGAAAAGATGCTAACAGATTTCTATGACAACTTCAAGAAAAACAACATTCACATAAAATGGGAATAAAATCAATTTGAAGAAAAAAATGCCAAAAACTTCCTAATCTGGGGAAGCAAAGAGACATCCAGATCTAGGAAGCACAGAGGGCTCCAAACAAAATGAACTTGAGGAGTTCCATGTGAAGACACATCATTAAAATGTCAAAGATTAAAGATATAGTGAGAATCATAAAAGCAGCAAGAGAAAAGTAGAAGAGTAAAATCCATTAAGAGTGTTAGCTGATTTTTTTAGCAGAAACTTTACATACCAGAAGGAAGTGGCATGATTCAGTGATGAAAGAAAAAAAATACAATTAGGAATATTCTACCTGACAATGTTATTATTCAAAATTGAAGAAGAGATAAAGACTTTTCCAGACAAACAAAAGTTATTGAACAAAATAGCAATAGACTCATAGACACTGAGAAGTGACTGGTGGTTATCATGGGGGAAAGGTTGTGGTGTTTAGAAGAAGTAGGTGAAGGGGATAAAGAGGCAAAAAATCTCAATCGTAACATATATTAGTCACAGGGAGAAAAAGTACAGCATAGAGAATATATTAATAGTACTATAACATCATTCTATGTTAACAGTAACGACAGTATAGTTGGGGTGAGCATTTAATTATACTTATAATTGCTGAATCACTATGTTGTATACTCGAAACCAATAAAATATTGTATATCAACTGTACTTCAATAAAAATATATCAAAAGGAAAGTTAAAGGAGTTCATCACAACTAAACCAGCCTTAACGATATGTAAAAGGGATTCTTTAAGAAATGGCTATAATTAGAAGTAACAAAACTAGGAAAGGAAAAAAAATTGTTAAAAGCAAATGTATAATAAAGGGAGCAGACCAATCGCTTATAAAGCTACTAATAAGTTCAAAAGACAAAAGTAATAAAATCAATTATGTAACAAAAATTTGTCAAAGCATACCCAAAATAAAAGGATATAAATTATGATATCATGTGCATAAAACATGGAGAAGGGAATAATAAAAATGTAGTGCTTTTAGTATGGGTTCAAACTTAAGCAATGATCAACCTAAGAGACTGCTATACATATATGATGCTATATATGAACCACAAACTGAGAACCAATAATAGATACACTAAAAGTAAATAAAAAGGATGCCAGGAATAACACTAAAAAAGGCATTAAATAATAATGAAAGAGAGAAGGAAAAGAAAGGAAAAAAGAATTACAAAAACCAAAGAACATAAGAAAATGTCAATAAATACATGTACATAACTACTTTAAATGTAAATGGACTAAATGCTCCAATAAAAAGATAGGGTGGCTGAATATATTAAAAAAAAAACAAGACACAATTATATGCTGCCTGCAGGAGACTTACTTCAGACCTAAAGACACATACAAACTGAAAGGGAAGGATGGAGAAAAGTCAACCTATGCAAATGGAAGTGAAAAAAAAAACTGTAGTAGCAATACATGTATCAGACAAACTACACTTCAAAACAGACTGTAACAAGAGACAAAGAAGAGCATTATATAAAGATGAAGAGCTCAATCCATTAAGAGGATATAATTAACTAATAAATGAATTTAGCAAAGTTACAGGACAAAAAATACACATACCACAAAGGTAAGAAACTAGAAATAAATTGTGCAAAGAAAATGAAAAAGCCCACAAACAGATGGAGACTTAATAACATGCTCCTAAATAATCAGTGGATCAATGACCAAATAAAAACAGAGATCAAGCAATATATGGAGACAAATGACAACAATAATTCAACACCATAAAGCTGTGGGATGCAGTGAAGGCTGTGCTAAGAGGGAAGTATATTACAATACAGGCCTACCTCAATTGCATATGAACAGTCTGAACTCACAATTAACAAAACTAGAAAAAGAAGAACAAATGAGGCTCAAAGACAGTAGAAGGAGGGACATAATAAAGATTAGAGCAGAAATAAATAAAATCAAGAATAAAACAATAGAAAGAATCAATGAAAGCAGGAGCTGGTTCTTTGAGAAAATTAACAAAATAGATAAACCCCTAGCCATACTTTTCAGGAAAAAAAAGAGAGTCTACACACATAAACAGAATCAGAAGTGAGAAAGGAAAAATCACTATGGACACCACAGAAATACAAAGAATTATGAGAGAATGCTATGAAAAATTATATGCTAACAAACTGGATAACCTAGAAGAAATGGGCAACTCCCTAGAAAAATACAACATTCCAAGGCTGAGCCAGGAAGAAACAGAAAATCTGAATAGATCCATTACCAGCAACGAAATTGAATTGGTAATCAAAAAACTACCTAAGAACAAAATACCTGGACAAGATGGCTTCACTGATGAATTTTATCAAACACTGAGTGAAGACCTAATACCTAACCTCCTTAAAGTTTTCCAAAATGTAGAAGAGGAGGGAATAGTCCCAAACTCATTCTACAAGGCCAGCATCACTCTAATACCAAAACCAGACAAAGATACCACAAAAAAGAAAATTACAGACCAATATCCCTCATGAACATAGATGCAAAAATACTCAACAAAATATTAGCAAACCGAATTCAAAAATACATCAAAATGATCATCCATCATGATCAAGTGGGATTCATCCCAGGGATGCAAGGATTGTACAAAATTTGAAAATCCATCAACATCATCCATCACAACAAAAAGAAGGACAAAAACTACATGATCATCTCCATAGATGCTGAAAAAGTATTCAACAAAATTCAACATCCATTCCTGATAAAAACTCTCAACAAAATGGGTATAGAGGGCAAGAACCTCAACATAATAAAGGCCATATATGGCAAACCCACAGTCAACATTACACTTAACAATGAGAAACTGAAAGCTTTCCTTTAAGATCAGGAACAAGACAAGGATGTCCTCTCTCCCCACTTTTATTTAACATAGTTCTGGAGGTCTTAGGCATGGCAATCAGACAACACAAGGAAATAAAAGGCATCCAGATTGGCAAGGAAGAAGTTCAACTGTCACTCGTTGCAGATGACATGATAGTGTACATAAGAAACCCTAAAGAATCCATTCCAAACCTAACTTCTGAACTCAGCAAAGTTGGAGGATAGAAAATTAATGCACAGAAATCTGTTGCATTCCTTTACACTAATGATGAATTAGCAGAAAGAGAAACCAGGAAAACAATTCCATTCACAACTGCATCAAAAAGAATAAAATACCTGGGAATAAACCTAACCAAGGAAGTGAAAGACCTATACTCTGAAAACGACAAGACACTCATGAGATAAATTAAAGAAGACACCAATAAATGGAAATACATACTGTCCTCATGCATAGGAAGAATAAATATTGTCAATATGACCATCCTGCCTAAAGCAATCTATATATTCAATGCAATCCCTATCAAAATACCAACAGCATTCTGCAACGAACAAGAGCAAATAGATCTAAAATTCATATGGAACCACAAATGACCCCAGTTAGCCAAAGCAATCCTGAGAAGGAAAAATAAACTGGGAGGATTATGCTCCCCAACTTCAAGCTCTACTACAAAGCCACATTAATCAAGACAATTTGATACGGGCACAAGAACAGACCCATAGACTAATAGAACAGACTAAAGAGCCCTGACATAAACCCAAGCATATATGGTCAATTAATATATGATAAAGGAACCATGGATATACAGTGGGGAAATGACAGCCTCTTCAACAACCGATGTTGGCAAAACTGGACAGCTACATGCAAGCGAATGAAACTGGATTATTATCTATCCCCATACACAAAAGTAAACTCAAAATGGATCAAAGACCTGAATGTAAGTCATGAAACCATAAAACTCTTAGAGGAAAACACAGGCAAAAATCTCTTGTATATAAACATGAGCAACTTTTTTTCTGAACGCATCTCCTTGGGCAAGGGAAACAAAAGCAAAAATGAACAAATGGGATTACATCATGATAAAAAGCTTCTGTACAGCAAAAGACACCATCAATAGAACAAAAAGGTATCCTACAGTATGGGAGAATATATTTGTAAATGACATGTCTGAAAAGGGGTTAACATCCAAAATATATAAATAACCCACACTCTTCAACACCCAAAGAGCAAATAATCCTATTAAAAAATGGGTGGAGGATATGAACAGACACTTCTCCAAAGAAGAAACTCAGGTGACTAACAGGCACATGAAAAGATGCTCCACATCGCTAATTATCGGGGAAATTCAAATTAAAACCACAATGAGATATCACCTCACAGCATTTAGGATGGCCAACATAGAAAAGACTAGGATCAATAAATGCTGGAGAGGATGTGGAGAAAGGGGGACCCTCCTTCACTGCTGGTGGGAATGTAAACTATTTCAACTATTGTGGAAAGCAGTATGGAGGTTCCTCAAAAAACCCAAAATAGAAATACCATTTGACCCAGGAATCCCACTCCTAGGAATTTACACTAAGAATGTAGGATCCCAGTTTCAAAAAGGCATATGCACCCCTAGGTTTATTGCAGTACTGTTTACAATAGCCAAGAAATGGAAGCAACCTATGTGTCCATCAGTAGATGAATGGATAAAGATGATGTGGTACATACACACAATGGAATATTACTCAGCCATAAGAAGAAAACAAACCCTACATTTTGCAACAACATGGATGGAGCTAGAGGGTATTATGCTGAGTAAAATAAGCCAGGGGGAGAAAAACAAGTACCAAATGATTTCACTCATCTGTGGAGCATAAGAACAAAGCAACAACTGAAGGAAAAAAACAGCAGGAGACTCACATAACCCAAGAATGAACTAACAGTTACCAAAGGGAAAGGGACTTGTGAGGCTGTGTGGGAAGGTAGGGATAAGGGGAATAAGGGGCATTATGATTAGCACACTTAATGTAGGGAAGGGGCATGGGGAATGCAGTATGGCACAGAGAAGACAAGTAGTGATTCAATAGCATCTTACTATGCTAATTGGACAGTGACTGAAATGGGGTATTTGGTGGGGACTTGATAATGGCGGGAATCTAGTAACCACAATGTTGCTTATATGATTTTATATTAATGATACCAAAATTAAAAATAAGGTTAAAAAATCCATACACAGGGATTTGTTGTGTTTCTATGTACTAAAAATGAACTAGCAGAAAGACAAGTTAAGAAAACTATCATACTTTCAACTGTACCAAAGATAATCAAATACTTAGAATAAATTTAACCTAGGAAGTGAAAAACTAGTACTTTGAAAACATATGATATTGATGAAAGAAATTAAAGATGACATAAATAAATGGAGAGAAATCATTCATGGATTAGAAGAATATTGCTAAAATATCTATACTTCCAAAAGCAATCTATAGATTCAATTAAATTCTTATCAAAATACCAATGACATTTTTTTTTACAGAACAAGAACGAATAGTCCTAAAATTTTTATGGAACCACAGAAAAATCCAAATAGCCAAAGCAATGTTGAGAAAGAAGAACAAAACTGGAAATATCACACTTCCTGATTTCAAGTTATACTACAAAGCTATAATAATCAAAATACTATTTACAGGCACAAAAATAGACCCATAGAACAATGGAAGGAAATATAGAGCCTAGAAATAAAGCTTATATTTCATATAAGCCTATACTTATATGATCAATCAATCTACAACAAAGAAAGCACAAATATATAATTGGGAAAGGACAGTATCTTCAATAAGAGGTGTTGGCAAAACTGGACAGCTTCATACATCATGAAAATGGACCACTTTCTTAGACCATACACAAAAGTAAACTAACAATGGATTAAATACTGCAATATAAGACCTGAAAAGCCCTAAAAGAAAACTTTTGGGCATCATCTGCCTTAGTTGTTTTTTTCTGCATACATCTCCCCAGGAAAGGGGAACAAAAGCAAAACTTACAAGTGGGACTACATCAAACTAAAACGTTTCTGCACAGCAAAGGAAACAATAAGCAAAATGACAACCTTCAGAATGGATGTACATTCAGAATCTAACAAGGGGTTGATATTCAAAATATATAAAGAACTCAACACCAAAACCCCCCAAATAATCCAATGTAAAAGTGGGCAGAGGAACCATACATACATTTTTTCCAAAGGAGACATATAGATGGCTAACAGACACATGAAAAGATGCTACAAATCACTAATTATCAGGGAAATGAAAATCAAAAACACAATGAGATCAAACGTCACACGAGTCAGAATGGATATTATCAAAAAATGAGAAGAAATAACAAGTGTTGGTAAGGATATGGAGGAAAGAAAATCCTCATAAACTCTTATTGGGAATGTAAACTCGTGCAGCCACCATGAAAAACAGCAAGCAAGTTACTTAAAAAGTTAAAAACTGAAATACAATACAATCCAGTAATTCCATTTCTGAGTATTTACCTGAATAAAACAAAAACACTAATTCAAAAAGATACATGCAATCCTACGTTTATTGCAGCACTATTTACTATGTCTAAGAGATAGAAGCCACATAAATGTATAAAGAATGTATAAAGAAGATATGATATATATACAGAATGGACTATTAGTCTTAAAAAATAATGAAATCTTGCCATTTGTGACAACATGGATGGATCTACAGTGTATTATGCTGAGTGAAATAACTCACTCAGAGAAAGACAATACAATATGATTTCACTTACATGTGGAAACTAAAAAACAAATGAACAAGGAAACAAAAAAAAACCAGAAAAATAGTCATAAATACAAAGAACAAATTGTTAGCTGCCAGAGTGGAGGAGAAGTGGGGAGGGGATGGACAAAATAAGTGAAGGGGATCAATAGGTATAAACTTACAGTTAGAAAGTAAATAAGTAATAGGGATGAGAAGTATAGCTTGATATAATTAATAATATTGTAATAACTTGGTATGATGACAGACTGTAACTGTACTTACTGTGGTGAGCATTTTGTAATGTATATAAATGTTGAAGCATTATGTTGTACACCTGAAACTATTATAATATTATGTCAACTATACTTTGATAAAAAATAAATTATACACGTTGCAGCTCATTCAAAAGAGGCAAGTTATGCCCAGTAGAAAGACCTAGTTAGTAAAAGAAAAATGTTAGTGTTCCTTCTGTAGTGACTGATTAGGTCCCTGGTTCGTACCTATACTAAACTCTTTATAAATGGTTGGTCAGCTCCACCCTTGGTGTTCTCTTCAGAACATGCTGTCTCATTTTTTGCAATATGGAAAGGCTGAGAATGTTCCAAATCTTTAGGTTCTGGTTCCTTTTTGCTTAACAAATCCTTCAAGTCATTTCTTTCTTACATTTTACAAGTAGTCAGGGAAACCAATAAAGTCTTCCAACACTTGGATTAGAAATTTTCTGGGCTAAATATCTAATTTCATCACCCCCAAATTCTACTTTCCACATTATACGAGAACATGAATAAAATTCAGTCAAGTTCTTTGCCCCTTTATAACAAGGATTACCTTTTCTCTGTTGTCCAATAACATGTTCCTCATTTCCATTCGAGACCTCATCAGAATGGCCTTCACCAAACATATTTCAGCTAACATTTTGTACATGATTATATATGAGTTCTCTAAGAAGATGGAAGCTTTCTCTCCAGCTCTTCTTTCTTTCTAAGCTCTCATGAAAATTGTCTTTACCATTCCCTTTATGGCAATATTGGCTTTTTCTAACATGCATCTCAAAACTTTTCCAGCCTCTACCAAAGCAGCATCCAAATAATTTTTAGGTATTTCTTAGAGTACCACCCCACTTCTCAATACTAATTTCTATTTTAGTTTGAGGTATTAAAAACACCACAGATGGACTTCCAGGGAGATGGCAACATGAATGCATCAGCAGAAAAACTCCTCCCAACATTATATTTATTCACGAAAATACAGCAAATACAACTATCCCTAAAAGAGAGACCAGAATACACAGGAAAGTGCACAGCGTGCAGGTACACCTGTGAGAACTTGGCAGCCAGTGAGGCGGACAGGATACGGAGCGGGAATCCGGTGGGAGCTAGCGCTCCTCCCCCCCAGAGCTCCGACAGCCAGACGCTCTGGAGAGAGAACTCAGCACCCAGAGAGGTGGGATGGAACCGTGACCCAGTGAGACCAGAGCGCCCCTCCACCCCAGCACTCCGGCGGGAGTCACAGCAAGGCGGGTAAGGTACTGAGGCGCGACCCGGTGGACAGAGCACTCCTCTCCCCCAGCGCTCCAGCGGGAGGAGAGGATTCAGAGCCGGGAGGGAGTGGAAGTCTGCGCCGGGAGCGCCGACACACAGCCTGCGGTGTAGCGGAGATAGGAGAGACAGAGGGCACAGTGTCCCAGCCCTGAACATGCAAGTTGCCCGCGGCAGGCTCCGGTAAGGAAAAAGAAAGGAAAAAAAAGGGAAGAAAAGCGAGCACTCTACCTCAGCAGTCTTAAAGAGACAGGAGATCAGTAGAGGGGCCGGATAGCCCCGCAAGCTGAGCCCAGCACGCTGGGAGTCCTGGGGAGCTTTGGACCCCTTAGCTGGCAACCGGGAAAGGGTGCCTGCCATTAAGATGCCTACAGAAATCAACAGCTTCCAAATCGTTCCCAACCCAGCCAGAACTATAAAGGGACTTGAGGAACAGTGTGGCCATGGCACTGGAATAGTGGAGCAACAGCGCCACCTACAGCATTCACACAGAAACCACCCCCGGTGGGCGTTTTAGTGTTTTTTTGTTTTTTGTTTTTTGTTTTTTTGTTGTTGCTGTTGCTGCTTTCTTTTACATGTTCCTGCTTTTTCTTTTTCTTTCTTTTCTTATCCTTCTCTCTCTCCTTTTACATTTTTATTATTAGTAGAATTTTTTTTCTTTTCTTCTTTTCTCTCCTTTCTTATCTCTCCTTGCTACCAACAACCAATTCTATAGTCATGAGAAGACAAAAGAATATGATACAGACAAAGCTTCACACAAACACCACCCCAGAGAAAGAAGCTGAAGGAATGGACATGCACAGACTTCCTGAAAAAGAATTCAGAATAAAAGTCATAGCCATGCTGACGGACCTACAGAAAAATGTGCAAGAGCTGAGGGAAGGAAGTGACGGAAGTGAGGAAAGACAACGCAGAAATGAGACAAGCCATCAACGGGCTCAACAGCAGATTGAATCAGGTTCAAGACACAATCAAGGAATTACAAGACACGGAACAGGAATACAAAGAAGCTGAGGCAGAGAGATAAAAGGATCTTTAAGAATGAAAGAATATTAAGAGAACTGTGTGACCAATCAAAACGGAGCAATATTCGCATTATAGGAGTACCGGAGGAAGAAGAGAGACAAAGAGGGTTAGAAAGTGTCTTTGAAGAAATAATTGTTGAAAACTTCCCCATGCTGGGGAAGGAAATAGTCTCACAGTCCACGGAAGCCCACAGATCTCCCAATACAAGGGACCCAAAGAAGACAACACCAAGACACATAATAATCAAGATGGCAAAGATCAAAGATAAGGACAGAGTATTAAAGGCAGCTAGAGAGAGAAAAAAGATCACCTACAAAGGAAAACCCATCAGACTGTCATCAGACTTCTCAACAGAAACCTTACAGGCCAGAAGAGAATGGTGTGATATATTTAACGTGATGAAACAGAAGGGCCTCGAACCAAGAATATTGTATCCAGCACGATTATCATTTAAATATGATGGAGGAATTAAATAATTTCAAGACAAAAGAAAACTGAGAGAGTTTGCCTCCCATAAACCACCACTACACGATATCTTAAACGGACTGCTCTAGAGGGAAACACCCCTAAGGCTAAAAAGATGTCACCAGAGAAAATAAAAGCATAGCAAAGAAAGCATATCATCCAAATACCAACTAAAGGCAAAGAATAAAACACCTAATATATAAAGAAAGGAGGAGGAAGAATAGGAAGGGAGAGATAAAGAAACATCAGACGGTGTTCACAATAACTTAAAAGAAAGTTAAGTTAGATTCTCAGATAGTAAAGAAGCAACCCTTGAACCCTTGGTGACCACGAATCTAAAGCCAGCAATGGCAATAAGTACATATCTATCAATAATCACCCTAAATGTAAATGGACTGAATGCACCAATCAAAAGACACAGAGTAACAGAGTGGATAAAAAAGCAAGACCCATCTATATGCTGCTTAAAAGAGACTCACCTCAAACCCAAAGATATACACAGACTAAAAGTGAAGGGATGGAAAAAAATATTTCAAGCAAACAACAAAGAGAAAAAAGCAGGTGTTGCAGTACTTGTATCAGATAAAATAGACTTCAAAATGAAGAAAGTAGCAGGAGATAAAGACGGCCATTACATAATGATAAAGGGGTCAGTCCAACAAGAAGGTATAACCATTATAAATATATATGCACCCAACACAGGAGCGCCAGCATATGTGAAACAAATACTAACACAAGTGAAGGAGGAAATAGACAGTAATGCAATTATTTTAGGAGACTTTAACACGCCACTCACTCCAAAGGATAGATCAACCAGGCAGAGGATAAGTAAAGACACAGAGGCACTGAACAACACACTAAAACAGATGGACCTAAAAGATATCTACAGAACTTTGCACCCAAAAGCAGCAGGATACACATTCTTCTCAAGTGCACATGGAACATTTTCCAGAATAGACCACATACTAGGCCACAAAAAGAACCTCAGTAAATTCAAAAATATTGAAATCCTACCAACCAACTTCTCAGATCACAAAGGTATAAAAATAGAAATAAATTTCAGAAAGAAATGAAAAAGGCTAACAAAAACATGGAGACTTAACAACATTCTCCTAACGATTCAATGGGTTAATGACCAAATCAAAACAAATCAAAGACTAGATGGAGACTAATGACAACAACAACACAAAGCCACAACTTCTGGGGGACGCAGCGAAGACAGTCTTAAGAGGAAAGTACATTGCAATCCAGGCCCATTTAAAGAAGGAAGGACATCCCCAAATGAACAGTCTAAGGACACAATTATTGAAATTGGAAAAAGAAGAACAAATGAGACCCAAAGATACCAGAAGGAGAGACATAATAAAGATCAGAGAAGAAATAAATAAAATTGAGAAGAATAAAACAATAGAAAAAATCAATGAAACCAAAAGCTGGTTCTTTGAAAAAATAAACAAAATAGATAAACCCCTAGCCAGACTCATTAAGAGAAAAAGAGAATCTACACACATAAACAGAATCACAAATGAGAAAGGAAAAATAACGACGGACCCCACAGAAATACAAAGAATTATAAGAGAATATTACGAGCATCTATATGCCAACAAGCTGCAAAACCTAGAAGAAATGGACAACTTCTTAGAAAAATACAGCCTTCCAAGACTCACCAAGCAGGAAACAGAAAAACTAAACAGACCAATCACCAGCAATGAAATTGAATCGGTAATCAAAAAACTACCCAAGAACAAAATCCCTGGATCTGATGGATTCACCTCTGAATTCTACCGGACATATAGAGAAGAAATAACACCCATTCTCCTTATTTATTTCCAAAAAATAGAAGAGGAGGGAATACTTCCAAACTCTTTCTATGAAGCCAGCATCACTCTAATACCAAAACCGGGCAAAGACCTCACTAAAAAAGAAAATTACAGACCAATATCCCTGATGAACGTAGATGCAAAAATACTCAACAAAATATTAGCAAACCGAATTCAAAAATACATCAAGA